>OU744730.1:30600814-31800814 GCA_916613615.1 Steromphala cineraria | reverse complement strand
AAGCGTATGTACTCGTATATGTGCTTGGGTATGTCTTTTTTGGGTTTTTATTTTATTTTAGGAATTGTAAATGGCAAACAGTGAATAAAGATGTTACAACGAAGAATAGCCGTAGAAGTTTTATTTGTTCTTAATTTGGATTATTAATTATTATTTGAAATTCAGCTTTCGGACAGATCACATCTATGCATACATATATGTACAATGGAACATTCTGAAGATGTGTGGTTTGCTTTTCTTATTTGTTTAAATATTACCTCGTTCAATTAAAAAATAAATATATTTTTATATACATATTACATAAATTTGTATATCTAGAATCTACGTTTCTTATTTTGGAGTAAATTCTAAAACATCAGAATATCTGTAACTCTCGATTATATTACGAATGCTAATTATCTTTGTGTAAATTGTCAGGATAAATTATTATTCAAGTTATTGTTAAAGTAATTCCATGATCCTTGAAAACATAATACATATCTTCTAAAAATCAATATTGCCTGCAACAAGACAGAACCATTTGCCCATACAGAAAACACCAAGTGTTGTAAAAATCGATGTATATACGTAAAGCTTATGCTTCAATCGATAATACACTTTAACGAGTTTCCTTTTAGTTGTTAAAGAAACGTAGGGAGGGGAAACGTCTTTGTGGTGATTTCGTTTGCATGGAACCTTTCATTTTGGCCTTTATTTTACGTTGAAAACAAATCTTGGGCGGACTCTGAACAATAAGTTGGATGAATAATAAACTGTTACCTGTTATCATTTTGTTAAGTATTCGCATTAATAATAAAAGAAATTTTTGAAAATTTGTAAATCCACAAATTTCGTATTTTCATTAAAGAGACAGTTCTAACGGCAACGAGGGTCCGCCATTTTGATTTTATGTAGCGTAGAATGGTACGAAACTGCTATATTTTCCTTATATTGATAACAGAGATATGATATTTTGATAAAATTGTTCAATCAATATATATATGTCTCAATCATGTTTCCTTCATCGTGTTAAAGTGCTCAAGAAATGCGTCTTAGCAGTAAAGAGACAATTTATATTGTATTACAGAATCATCTGCACAGTGGATTGTTGTCTATTGAATACATCTCGTCTTCGTGTGACCCGTTCCTTGGAGACGATGTTTGCTAAACTCTTTATGAAGTGAGCGTGCTTGTAAAACTAAATACCTTCGTATTTGGGTAACATGATTGGCAACGTGAGTAAGATGATACTGCTATACGGGTACAGAGTGAGTGCGAGGAGAAGACGGGCAGGGGGGTCTGGAAAGAAGTGGTCTAGAGGACGGGGGGTGGGGGGTGTTGGGTACTACAAGGGTGTGGAGTGGGCTATGGGGGATGACAGCTAAACAGGATCAGGAGTAAGAAGGAGAAAGGGAGAGATGAGGGGGTTAAGCAGCAATTTAAAACGGGGAAGGGGGGATGAGGTGGGTAGAAAAGTTACAACTGAAAAATACGAAAATGGGGCAAAATATAAAATGGGAGGGGCAGATATTGTGTATGTATCGACGGGATGGGATATTGAGGGGTAGTGGGGAAGGGGGTTTGGGTGAAGGTTGTAGGGGAGGGTGGTGTGGGAGGGAGGGGTTGTACAAGAAGGGTTAAGTAGCGGGGGTTTCAAGGGGGTACCTTATATCGTTGAACGTTCAACCACAAAGTGATGTCCCGAAACAGCATAATCACCATCTCAAGGCGATGAGTTAAAAGAGGGTCACGCGCTCATAGTTGGGGTCTGAATTATATCAATATCTCAGTGGCTTGTTTACGAGCCCATCGTTAAAGCCCCAAGCGGGACATTTATACCAGAGATTGTTCCAAAATTAGGTAATTATGTCATCAGTCGACTGGTTATAAGCTGAGGGAAAAATAACAAAAAACCAGAACCATTCAACTGTGAAGTGCTCTTAGAGACATGGATATGCCTGACTGAACAATGGTTGAAAATTATCAATGATGGTATAATGATTCCTGTCCCGTCAACAAAGAGTCATTCGTCATTTGGTTTGAAATTTGAGTAAAATGGCGGTTCTTTGTGTATTCAGTTCTTTAGAATTGAATTCAGTGGTAACAGTGGTTATAATTTTATAATTGAACGAGGTCAATGAAATGCTGATCAATTATATCGGTGAGTTTACACTGCATCATTTTATGATTTTGAAAATGTCAGTTTTCAAATTTATAAACCGAATAATCTCCCCTTGTTGTTGACATATTTGGTTTGAAATCATTTAGTTCTAATACTGATCAATTATGTCGGTGAGTTTACACTGCATCATTTTATGATTTTGAAATGTCAGTTTTCAAATTAAATAAAAAATCCCTAATAATTCCCCTAATAATATTGTTGACATATTTGGTTTGAAATCATCCCATTCAAATGCTGATCAATTATGTCGGTGAGTTTTCATTTTATGATTTAAGAAAAATATAAATTTTCAAATCTCATATTAAATACCCCAATAATTCCTCCTTGTTGTTGACATAGCTGGTTTGAAATCATCCCATTCTTTTGATCATAATCGATGAAATTGACAAAAAGTATCAAAATTTTCATATGATTTTTTAAAGACAACCAAAGTTTGTTGGGCGTGCCTTAACACAAATTTACCATTACCAAAACTCATTATAAAGTGAGAGAAAACCGTCAAGAGCTAAAACACAAGAAATAGCTAAAAGTTAAGCTGACGAAATATAACATACTGAGTTTAGTTTTGTTTCGTATTGAAACTGTTTCAAATTGATCACTATTCAAAATTTCAAAATAAAACCATGACTTGTTCCACCAAGTATCTTACAAATAATATGGTATATGGTAATCGAGATTTGATTACCATTACCACTTTGGATGGATAATCGGGCGAGATTTTACTCAGTACCTTCTCCAATAATGCAGTTCGACTGGCGAGACAGTAAATTTGTATAAGTCTACAAATCAATACTTAAGCCCATAGCACTAACACTGACATATAAGATAACCTATAGCAAGACTGGTCTTTGCTGTATGTTGGTAATATATTCAAGTGTATACCATGGTATCACCTAACTGTTTTTAATAAAAAAGAAGAACATATTCAGATACTTTTTCTTTATGCTGGCAAGATATGCACTAAGGCTGACATATAAGATAACCTATAGCAAGACTGGTCTTTGCTGTATGTTGGTACGATGTTCATGTGTATACCAGGGTATCACCTAACTGTTTTTAATAGAAAGTAGAACATATTCAGGAATTTGATTTATGCTGGGAAGATATTCAAGTGTAAACCAAGGTATAATTTAACTGTTTTTAATAAAAAGTAGGTATTTTGCTTTATGTTGGTAAGATATTCAAGTGTATACCATGGTACCACCTAACTGTTTTTAATAAAAAGTAGAACATATTCAGGAATTTGATTTATGCTGGGAAGATATTCAAGTGTAAACCAAGGTATAATTTAACTGTTTTTAATAAAAAGTAGGTATTTTGCTTTATGTTGGTAAGATATTCAAGTGTATACCATGGTATCATTTAAACTTCTTTTTAAAGAGTAGAACATAAACAGGTATTTTGTTTTAAGATGTTAAAATAGTCAAGTGTATACCGTTTATAATTTTTTTAATAGAAAGTCGAACATATTCAGATAGTTTGCATTATGTTGGTAATATATTCAAGTGCATACCAAGGTATCATTTAACTGTTTTTCATAAAGTGTTGAAAAGGAACATATTCAGATATTTTGCTTTATACTTGTAAAATATTCAAGTGTATACCGTTTATCATTGTATTTTTTAAATAGGAAGTTGAACATATTCAGATAATTTGCTTTCTGTTGGTAATATATTCAAGTGTATACTATGGTATCATTTAAATCTCTGCTTTGTTTAGAAAGTAGAACATATTCAGATATATATAAATAATTGTATTATCCTGGTATCTTCAGTTCAAATTATTAAGGATGAAAGAACTTGAGCATTCAAAGCTTCAAAATCGTTTTATATGCAATAAACAAAATGAATAAGGGATATTTCAATGTTAATAACATATCGTTTCATTTCAATTCATAATTTTATAAATATACCAATTTTGATTCAGTTTGACACTGAGATTTGACACGGTAATGATATTTCATAAATCAAATTTTCAGCAGAGTTGATTTCGGACATTATTTCAAATGACATTAAGCCGTGCCGTTATGCGATAAGATCATCATTTAAATGTCAGACTGGACCAATCAAGACCGCTAACTCAATTAGGATGTTTAAATGCAGGAATTAGAAAAGAATATGTTTGCACATTGACAGTCGCGTGGCATAGGAGAGTTGTGCGTGTCTGAACGTGGGGTTGTCGTGCTAACGCCGTCTCCCCTCCCCCTTTTCCCCCTTCTCACACGTCCCCCCGAAATTATTTTATGGGGAACAATAGCCAAGACAAAATATATCTCATTTTAGGGCTACTTGATGACAGGGGGATGAAATTACTCTATGTACCGTGAATTGCAGGGGAATGGAATTAGCTTTCGTGAATGGGACATATTATTGGAAATAATAGCAATTTGGAGGGTCAAATTTCCCCTGGCCATTTTTATTCATTTGGCATTTATATTATTTGATTGAACATTTGTTTATACATTTATTTGATGGGATATTTTAACAATGATTTTTCAAACGATATAAGATATTTTGATTTATATTCATTTATTTTTAACTGCAAAATTATGAAATAAATAATGTTCATTTGAATTTAAAAAAATTAATAGTGACATGAGAGTCTGTATCCATTAAAAAAATATCCAAAAATCTTTTTTACAATGTTAAATTATCTTAAAATGGGAATATAAAATTAGCTTATTTTAAAAAATATTTATGAAAATATTTTACAACTAAACTATCGGAAGAATACCGATCGAAAATAATCATAATTGTAAATACAGTATAGATTAATCCATTCTTTTGTATCCGTTGACACTAAATCCAATAAAATACTCTAGAATATTGCCACATTGCCAATATCAAACTTAACCACACCTCGACCGTTTTATCCCTAATCCGGAGAATAAAAGAGAAATAAAAGTCAATGTTTTACTCATAGATGACTATTATTCTCACGAGCTAATATCGACATATTGGTATGCAGATCGGATTCTCCTATCATTGTCAAAGCCCACTTGTAATCTTTGAATTTCTGCCATCGTACGTCAAACGAAGACTGGGAAGTGAGTGAAATGTGATATTTATACAGATACATGTTAATCATACCATACGATAGCTCGTAGTACAAAGCTGTTTTAACGTCTCTCCCGAGCGCCTACAACGGCTCTCATCTCTTGGCATTGTATCACGCTTTTGTAGGGACGCCGGCGCGTGTCATATTGTAGTGGAATAACGCTCAGGTATTCTATACCTGGTCTCACCTGGGAGTAATTAACGGTAAACGCTACCTGAGCGGTCGGGCGAAAATGACGGTGATTTTGGACATGTCACGGTAAATACACGGTTTGGATTTCAGGGTTTTCCAAGTCAAGCGAGCATTTTGTTAGAAGACTTTGTTTAACAAATAGAAGGGATATAATGTTTCTTCTTTTTATATGTTTCTTTATGAAGAAAGTGTTTATTGAATGTTCTTTTGTGTTTGAAAAGGACACTAAATGGAATAGTTTATGAGTTAATTATTTAGAAAGAAAACAGGTGTAAATCGGCATTTATCTGTCAAAAGATGAATGGCTATTTGTTTGACAGTAAATTTCCAATCATGCCAAAAGGTTAAACTATGAATTGACTTAATTAAAAATATTATATTATCATACATATCTCTGTTATGTTTATGTTTACGTTTATTATGATTATAAAAATTTACAAAAACAATTTACATGAATATATTTTACATTAAGTTGTCATATATTGTGGAGAAATTTGTAAAACAATGCTGGACAGAATAAATAAATATTTATGATACGTATAATTCAAAATATTTGTGTTATCTAAATACTTAACCATGTCTTTTAACTATTTTGATAATTCTAAACACATTGAAATTATCTAAATATTTATCACCGAATTAAGCCAACAACACCATACTGTAACTATAAAATATGCTTAAAAATCAGCACAAGATATTTAACGCAAAATATCAAAACATATCTAAAAATAATACAGTTGCGTACATGTCACTGATCCGAAAAGATGTACATTTGTAATGCATCAACAAACATCAAAATATATTTTCTAAAAATTCAAAAATATTTTCTTACCTTGTGGCCTCCATGGGGAGTGGTTAGAATCAAGGGGTGATTTTCCAATCGCTGAGAGTGAATTATGAGGGTAACCTGTGTTAAAAACAGAAAAAAACATAAAGAAATCACACGCGTGCCAGTCGTGGGAAACCTTAAGGGTCGAAGATTAACCAAGGAATCCCCATAACGGCCCACTTTACTCCAATTCCAATGTTATTATCCCCGAGGCCAAATTTCACATGCGATGGTAAATTTTGAGCTACATTTGACAAGAAAAAAAGCTTGTATTTTTCAACAATGACAATAGCTAAGCTTTGTTAAGCCTGCATGAAAGAAATGAAATACGTTTAAAGAGAGCTATCGATTGGACAAAAGCTCCAGTCATACGGAAATGCATTAAAGCAATTTTGAGGGGTACTTGCAGACTGTTGAAAAAGATGACCACAATACGTACTTCAAGTCTTCTCCTGGCTAAAAGCGAGGATTGAGTACGATGTAAATATTAACGGGTTTATCAAGAGTTTATCAATAATTGTAAATATTCTGTCATCTTTATTTCAAAATTCACAATGCGTGATGTTTTTCTAACATAAATGTTCCAATATTGCTATTATTTGGGAGCGTTTTTCGAAAAATTCGTTATTAGTTTATTGAGGGTTTCGAAATAATTTACAGAAATACGTTATAAATTGCAAATGAAAGGCTTGTTGTGTCTGTGAATTTCTTTTGAATTTCAAAGATCATGCGAAGAAATTTTACATAAAGCAAACGTAAAAATATTTTCATTTCGAAAGACTAGAGCGCAAAATTATTTTAAAATTGGATTAAAACTTGTATCAATATATTGGAAATTTTATGGAAAATACGATTAATAACTAAACTGTTTTTTATATTTATCAGCACAAAAAATGAACACTTTCGATATTATAATTTTGATATAATAACCGGGGGCATGTCTAACAGATAAACGAAAGAGGAATCGTTAATTTTGAATTAAAAATATGAACTTATTTTGATAGATAATATTTGAAGAAAACATCTTGTCCAAAACAGTGGGAAATTATAAGCATATGATATTACAATCTTTAAAAATATTTGATCGAAAAAAACTAGCGTAAACAACGATAAAACTCGTCAATGAATGCCTAAACGCTGGCCATTTTAAGAAAAGTCAACATTTTGGACTTTGATTTTCACGCACATACGTAAGCAAACATTTAATTCAGGTTTATTGATTTGATACAAAGTATCGGTACACAATGGTGTTAAATCTTACGTTCTTGTGAACTTAATAAAACGACGCGGGAATTCATGATAATTTACAAACAAAGTATTATTTTTTAAGGTTGGCGTGTAACAATTTCCGCAATAAGTTACCATCGAAATCTTAAAAGAACACTTGCATATAAAACCCTACTATCATGTATAACGACACATAAATATAAATGAAATTTTATACGACTTTCTAGTTCGTCATAATATGATAGTGACAAAATGTAACCCTGGGTTAAATCGTTATGACATTGAAGTACATATACATCTTACAAGAATATGTTCGTCTCGGGAACAAGAAAATAAATTCAAGAATTGTCAATAGACAAATACGTAAAGTAAATTGACATTGACCTATCATTAGACTGTAAATATTAAACCAAATTCCCATAATATTTTTTATTAAAATATGACATCCAAAAAGAGTAAAATCGGCAAATTAAGTTAATAAAAGGGAAGAAATCACATGAAAATTCATAATAATGAAAACGAACACACAATATTGTTTACTCATGTCTACCCGACATTGTTCAACAAAGATTCAAAATATGTGAAATCCTAAAATAACATAAATGAATAAAAATTAAATATGTAAAATAAGTACTTACAGGGGGTCTGATTTTGGGGACTTGGCTGTGGAGTCCATGCTGTTTTCCCATACGACGGATCTAAAAGGAGAAAATATTGATAAAGTCCATTTGATATATCAGAAATCAAATACTACTCCTAACAGACAATCATTTCCATTGTTTAACAAATCTCGCCAAAGGTGTCGATAAAATCTCGCGGAATCACGGATGCCAATGTTTAAGCAAATAAATACTTTGAATATGCAGAGACGGACCATAAAGAAACGGAAATTATGGAGATCCTTGGAGAGGAAATTACAAGAAGGAAACCAGTTCCTCCATCGTCTTCCGAACTCAATGCTAATATACTCGTAGAGTTCCGGTGGGCGTAACTCTTACACTTTATAAAGTCATAGTATACGCTCATTGAACCACGACCGTCTTGAGGCACAAAAAAACAGACATTTGTTACTAAGGTAACACCGGTAGTTGAGGAAACAGCTCAAGTTGGACGTACCAGGAAACATCATGGCCGGTAAGGAAGAAAAGGTACAGGCACGATAATAGTCCTGTTGCTTCAAGCCCTGCATGATTCTCGGGCAGATGAGAGCTTGATTCGGTCACAATATCTTCCAGCGAGAGTGTAGTAGGCTTGGCGATTGTTCTTATGTATCTAATTATTCCCCGTCCAAGGCTGCTTCCGAAAAGTGCGAAGTGCAATTTCCCAACGGAACTGGCGCTCCTCCTTAGAACCGGTTACAAGAAAATCCTGTTGGAAATTGGAAGGAAACTTTCAAGCCGAGATTTTAAATCAGTTCCGTAACGCGTTGCTATAGGGCGAGGAGGCCTTCCATTGATTTATGACTGTCGATATTTATACTAAAGTCATGTTTAATCAAAAACCAATCACGCCGTCCAATCGTCTTCTCAATTATACAGAGCACGATCATCATTGGGCAAAAGGAGTTCGGCCGCGCCATTGTCATCAGGCTCTTCCGCCCAGCCGTTGCTAGGCAACCGGTGTCGCGCACGTGCACCTCTGTTTACAACCGACCAATTTCAGTGGCGCTCCGACACCGTTTAGACAACTTTGTTCCGAGATGGTGAAATATAACAGTACAGATATTGAAGTCTGCGTTTCCTTACATCACTGAAAAGCCTGCTTGTTTAACAAGAGAGTTTCCGAGTATAGCTAAATGTTATTGTGCGAATCGTCGGTAGGGCTTCAGAAAGGAAAACGGCATTATTGGACCTTTCCTATACTAAATAACTCTCTTCCTTGTCTACTTATAGCGTGTTGTTTTTCAAGTACTGGTTTAGATGATTTTGTTTTGTGTCCTTTAGAATTTTATATTATTTTTGTTTGTTTTAAATGTGATATTATGATAAATGATTGAGGAATTGCAATAAAAATAGTTGAGCCTTGCTTTTTTGTTTAACTTTTAAAAATTGTTTCGTTTTGTTTTGTTATTTTTGGAACGCTTCATGTAAACAATCTACTTTCGTTTTATATGTATGAACATTTTTTTCTTAGAATAATATTCTTTCGTCTAAAATTCCTTCATTTGTTTTGTCAACCAGATATCATGTATATCTACATTAACATAGATGTATACGTAGTTATATCAACATTTTTTATATTTATAAAAACGTTTTCAATCGCTGTTTTTAAACATAAACGGAAATTGGTCATTTCTTGTTTCACTATCTTCGCAGTTTATTTGGTCTCGTAAATATTACCTTATCATTCGAATACTTTACTCAGTGGCAAAATACCACTTAAAAACTTTAACAGAATTTTCATTTTCTTCATAGAATATTACTTACTCCCCACCGAAGCTACATTACTTAATAACTGAATCGTATATTTGAAGTAGTTATTGGGAATGAATGGATAAAACTGTCAATATTGACTATATTGAATAACGGTACTGATAAGGTTACAGACCGGGTAGGTTTCATTGTTGCAATACCTGTGGTATTTCGGAGTAATTAACTTAAGTTTCACAGTACACAGAACAAGTAAATGGGACACACAACCCGCTACTGTCAAATCGGTTATGAAAGAACAACAATAAGCGGTAAACATCGACCAGTAAATCGTACTAATCAATCAAACAGTGATTTAGGATTTCAGTCCCTTTGATGTTTGCCGCCTGTGATTACAGGTAACTATATTGCCATAGATTTATGTCATACATCATTAGTTGACGAACAGTGAAATGTACTTGGTGTAGAAATGAACAACAGTCATGCAATAGACAAGCTCGATTTTGCTTTTACCGTTGTATGTTTCTGTATTTCCTAAAGGGTACATTATGAACATTAATTTCATTCAAAACTATTTAACTTTTACCCTTTTATGTTTCTGTATTTCCTTAAGGTAATCTTTTAAGATTTATATCTTTCAAAACTATTCCTACTATTCATTAAAGCAAAATAAGTTGTTTTGTTTTTATATTGAAGTGCCCTTAGAGGGACAGTAGCACGTTTTTAGGGGGAACATAAGGTGATGTCAGGAAAATGAAATTTAATGGTGCAGTAATAATACAAATATATAATGTAAAATTTAGCAAAACGATTCCTTTTCTTACACAAAATGAATTAAAGGTGTTCACACAAAATGGCCGCCAATGGATTTTAGGTGCATTTTCATATTTTGTTCTCTGACTATGGTAGATTGGCTTGTGTAATGGGATTTTTGACACTATCAAAATAATACATTTAGCATTAACGTACAATTATCAGTGAAAAAAATAAAATGTAAAATTGTCAAAAAACGTGCTACTGCCCCTTTAAAGTTATTCTTTAGTATGAACGTGGCATATTTTTGTGTATCGTATAGGATTTTTTTTTTAAGATATGTATCTTTTAACATCAATCCTTCTTTTCATAAATGCAAAAAAATATTTTAGTGTTCACATGCTAACATATCATGCTATGATTTATTTTTATAATTGGTTATATATCCACGTTAAAGGATATTGCTAAAAACCTTGTTTGGATTTGATAATAATTTATCATTGGACATTCTGATATGCTTCATGATTAGATATATAACCATAAAGGTATGTGTATAATGTGCACAATTCCTTAAGTAAATGGGACACATAAGGAATTTCTTTCACTACTACCATGTGGTAGTAAATAAAGGTAATTCCTGATCAGTGAACTGGTTTCGTTGCAAAAATAAATCATGATTCACCGCTTAATTTAATCCTACAAAATAAAAGGAATGAACTTTAAAAGAAAACCATAGGAAACGAAAGTGAATTATGTACTTCCTTGCACTAGAAATAAAAATAAAAATCGGTCTATTTTTTCTGATTCCACATTTATCATCGAAATAAAAATATGTTTAGGAATAGCTAATAGAGTCATTCTTTTGGAAACATTTTAAGTTCTATTGTGCGCTAAAGGCATTATCTCTGAAAAGAAAAGGGAAGGTAAAAGAGCAATCTAAAGAAATTACAATATAGGATCAGTTTTCATTGCAGATATCTATCTATCAAGCTGTTATGATACACAATCTACCGTTCAATAACACAAAATGTGTGTGCAACACATACAGAAAGTAATTATCTAGAATTATATAGAATTTCAATTTTGATAAGGATTTATCGTGTGGAGACATCGCAAAGATATTAAATTAGATATATATGATTAGTTTCGATTGAAACTATATATCAATTTTCATTCTTTTTAGAGATTGTGGAAATAATGGTTTTTAATTTTAATTCATGATTCGCCCCACGCACGTTAAATAAACTTGATTTTATTATTTGTTCATCTAAAATGATAGATGTCAGTCAAGATTTGTTTTTGGCATTTAGTTTTATGACACAAATTACTTTTTTGAAGGACGTCAAATCTTATATTCTATAGAGTGATTCTCAATATATTTTAATATTTCTAATAACAGATTTAGATTTTAATGTGAAAAGATATATGATATATTATTTGATTATAATGGATTTATGTTTATTGAACAAAATAATGGATATTGTCGATTTTATGAATTATATCTTATCATGTGATCAATTTGGAGAGATTCCCTCGTTGATAATTTCATAATTTTCATGTACCCTAATTAATTTTGTTCAGTATAGTTAGGAAGATATCTTAGACACAATTTGTAAATATCAACATGGAATTCAATGTAATAGACAAATGATATGATAAGAATAAATAAACATATACATGTAGGTAACATATACAAGAAATTAGTATTTAGATATTCCACGCTTTAAAGTGACTGCACCACTGTTTTTTTCAGACATTGAGATTTTTTTACAAGTCAAGGGAGACAACTTTACATCGCTATTCTTGTGTGAGGACACGCATGCCAAATTTCATGCATGGTGTTTTTTTAAATTATAGAATTTCAACATATCAAAACTCAAGGTATAGTGAAAATATGAAGGTATACTCCTCACAAAAAATTAAGGAACATGTAAATTTCAACTAAATACATTTTGTCCAATTTTCATGTTTCTTATGATGATTGTGTTCAAGCAATGTGATCAGTGATTTGATTTAAAGTTATGTTTGCTAAATTTTCTTGAGATTCGTATTGAAGACTATGGATGATTTGTTATGTAATGAGATTTTTGACGTTATCAAAATATACATTTAGCATTAACGTACAGTGAAAACTTGAAAATATACAATTTAAAAAAACGAGCTACTGCTCCTTTAAGTCGTTAAAACATTAACATATCTAAGAAACTCTTATATTTTTAGGATTCCGCAATACCTTTGTAGCTTCCCATTAAGCAGACACCTGCTGGCAACTGTCCCGTATTGCTGAGAGGGTGTCAAGAGCCCCTCGATTGAGGCGATGGTTTGTGTAAAATGTAACATTAAGAAGACAAGGAATTTTATAGATGATCAACTTCAGTATTTTAGATGTTGTATATTCTATTGATGATCATCTTCTTTATTGCAAATATTGAAGGTAAAATTGTATATTAAAGAAGTTGATCATCAATATAATTCCTTGTCTTGATATTTCCAATTTCTAAGATGCGCCTCAAACAACTTTATTACTCTCTTTATCAAGGATACACGTTTCCTTTTTAAAAGTCACTTCTAGATATTGTAAATCAATTTCACATAACGTTGATTTGGGAGGAGTGTTTTATGTGTTCAGCTTTCTATTTATGTAGCATATAGTCTGAAAGTAAAGGTTTGTCTTTCAAAATACGTTCCGATTATTTGAATATTCATTTCCAACACCACCAAATACTAGAAAAATTTGTTTCTTTCTAGAAACCCTTTCATTGACATATATTTTGTAACATAATGGGAACCATATGAGATTCTAACCATGCGCGGCTGCACGTTTTAATCGCTCGAATCATATATAATATGTTTTCATAAATACAATCCTCGATTCCACATTCCCAAAAGTAAAAAAAAACATGCTGACATTACGAATTGTATTGTCATGCAAATAGAACTATCAAAATGCCCCTCCGTGAAACAATGAAAACTTTAGCCATTCCGTTAAAAATAGGTAATATAATAGTTAAATGCAAAGGTAGCTTTAAAACTGAAAGATTAATAAAATGGCAAACAACAACCCTGAACACTAACCATAATACTTATATACAAATCCCCCTCTTCAAAAAGTCTACTTCAGCTATTTAACTAACCAATACCGTACTTATGGTAGCCATAAATAAACGTGTGCCAATAACAACGTATTTTAAGGATCCGGTCTTAAAACCATGAGTTCTTTGCCATGAAAATAGTCAAACTGAGAAACAGTTTCAACAAAAATGGCTCCGAAACATAACGGTTATTTACGACCCAATTAATCAATTAGTTAAGCTAGTGACGCAAATAAGCTAACTGCCCAACCCCTAGATGCGTTCCAACGGACTTTTTTCCAGGGCAAGATTCCTCTTCGTGCACTGCCGTGCCATTGTAACAGAAAGGCATTACTTCGGATTGATGGTTCTTCCTTAAGCTTTCCCCAGACATCTTAAGACGGCTACTAAACCCTCCCCCTGATTTATCTCTAGATGCTTTTAAAACATTTCCGTTCCTTGCATGTCCGAGGTCTCTCTGAGCTACACGCTGTAAAATGCATTCCGCTCCAACAAGCACGATCATTATCAAGCTGCAACTGAAGGGACGCTTGGCAAAGGTTCGATATCTCTAATGTCATTGTCTTGTAGCGCTAACCCCACCCCCTGTCAACGTCGTGAGTGTGGAGGGTGGGGTGGGTGAGTATGGTTGGGGTGGGGTGGGGTGGGGGAAGGTAGTGGTGTTGTGGAAGGTTGTTTGTTGTGGATGGTGTGAAGAAGGTTGGGGTTGTTGGTGGATTGTGGAAAGGTTTAGACAGTGGATAGCTGAGGTAAGGTATATATACGTAGAAGTTGAAGGTGTGTTGAGAATGTTAGTGTCTGATGGTGGGTTAAAGATGGATGGTTGTCGGTGACAGTGGATGGGAGTGGGTGAGGTAGGGTGGGATGTTTATGTAGAATGTGTGGTTGAAATAGGTAGTGTCTGTTGATGTGATGGATGGTGGATTTGGTTGGTTTTGAAACATCAATAGTACTCGATGCCGGAGGAGTGTGGTTGTAGTATGGTTCAAAAGAGGGTGGATGTGTAAAATGTGGTGGGATGAGGGAGAGTGTTGGTCGTGGTGGAAGGGAAGTGGATGTTTGTGGTCTGAATAAAGATTATGGATCTTGGCTGGTTTGAAGGGCAATGGTGTTGGGCGCATAAGGCTAAGGGTTGTAAGTCGGTGTTATAAGGGTATTTTTTGTGGTGGCACAGGTTGGTTTGTTGGGCTTGCAGATGGAAGCAGTTGCAGTTGGATACGCGGAGAATTGGCGAATAAGTTGTGGGTTAGGGTAGTAGTTATTTTGGAAGAATATACGTTGTGCTTTGTTGGTTGAAAAGGAAAGTGGCGTTGGTCCGGTTGAAGCAGGATGGTGGATGTGAGCGGTTTGTCTACAAAATGAAAAAAAAAACGACAAAGAAGTTTCAATTTAGTAAGCGCCAAATCATGTTAAACAACGCGTTCCGCATCCGGCAGTCGAACCAAAACATTCTTACTTTCGTAAGTTGTCGTTGATATAGATATACTATAAATACAGCTGTGTACCTCTCTATGTATCTCTAATAACCTGCGTATCCTTGGGAAAATATCATTCAAAGCTAAAATATCAATTTATTATATGATGAGCAATTAAATACTGGGTTTCATCAGTGAAATAAACTGTGTATCAGGCTACAGTGACGATATCTTATATCTTAACTGTGACCGGTGACGATACATTATATCACTGGTCAATTACATCGTCACTGGTCAAGTGCCGGAACAACTTTCAGCTCTTTGAACAAATTGGGTTTGAAGTATTTTTAATTACATGTTTCAGTAAAAATCATATACATAGAATACTTATTGTAGTTTTCCAAATACCAGATTTCATTCATCTCGTGACATGGGTAAATTTGATATTTCACTCGTGGCTGCGCCACTCGTAAAATATATACTTTACCCACGACACTCGTTGAAATAAACCTGGTACTTTGGAAATTACATTAAGTATCCTCTATTCATTTTCACAGTCACGTAAACGTTTTACATCGGACACATTTACCTACTATTTTTCATCCAAAAATAAATTTACAGGATATGTACATGTAATCAAATTATGCATTTGCACATAGAACACACCTTGTAATGCAGTAATTGAGAATCTCACCCAAGTGTCGTCTTATATCAGTTATCAGCAACTTACCTAATCGTCATCCACAGCAGGTGTTGCCTGAGCTGAGGCTGGGGGTTCGAATCCCTCAAAAGATTCGGCCCGTGAAAGTACAAGAATGTGTACTATTCAAGATAGTGTGGTCCAAAATATAACAAAGATACATTTCTTCACTATCTTAATGACATTAATCTCTAGGAGTGTTGATATATTTGATATCAGATAACACGAGGGTGACCTCTTACACTTTCCATGTGCAGTGATGTCATAGTATTGGGAGGTCATCATGTTTATGACGTCATCGCTTTATGATGCCATTAGAAGATGATTTAAAAAAATGATGTTATATGATTATATGATCAAAAACTAATTAATTGTTTATAATATATAAATCCATCAGCTATTAATATTTCCACTACTTATCACCAGAATTAAAGTGGGGACGAAATTTGGAACGAATCCATCGAGATTATGGGGTACGAGTTCGTTTTGGGTACGAATTCATCGCATCCCGTTTATAATAAATGTACCACCAAACAAAACCTAAACTCAGTATCGATTTACATACAACTCTTTTAAAATTTTGAGAAATGGCAGTTCCCAAAACCCGTGTGAATCAATAACTTGTTGAAGGAAAGAACTTAAAAGTAAAACGTAAGAAAAGCAGAGTATGCCAAACTTTATTTCAAAGATTTTGCAAATTTTTAAACAACTTGTCAAATTATTAGACTAATTTTTTATATGCAAAACTGTATGCACCTTAAGTAAAAAGGTCATCACTAATAACAATCTTTTCCATGCCGTTTGCAATTTATTCAGATTTTTTTACCCTTAATGTTAAATTTTAACAGTAAAACACCTTTTCGGCTTTGTAATTACACAAAATCTCATGTAGTATACATGTATTGCCAATTCACTGTCCGAACTTAGTGTTACTTTTAGGTCTAATATTAATGAGGGTAAAGGTATGTTAAACCATTAATTCAAAATATGCCTTTCATCAAAAATCAAGGAATGGTCTAAAATAAAGCAATTTGATATTTGACAACCCTTTCAGTCAATTACTTTTACATTTTGAAATAATCTTTTCATAATGTATACTGGCCAAAATAAGTTATGTATATTTTAATTTTAAATATTCAATTTGATTTTTTTTATCTTCCTCCTCTTAAATGGTCAAAATAAGTTATGTATATTTGAATTTTAAATATTCAATTTGATTTGTGTTCAGTGTGTCAAAAATAATAGTATCATTCTGAAGGTACAAAAAATGGTGTGAAAAGTATAAAAAATATATATCAATAATAAGTAGAAAAATATCTTTAAATAACTAACTTTTTACTAAAGAAGAGTTCTTTGTTCTTTGATTTGACAATTTCTTTATTGCCCGAATGTGAAGTTTCGGGGTAGATACTAACAATATTATCGTCGTTTGTTTGATAACGGTGTAAGTATCTACGCCGAAGCATCGCATTCCTAAATAAAGAAATTGACAAAACCCTTCCTCACTCATCTAGACTTCTAAATGGACCCTAAAGAAATCATTTTAAGTTATGGTTCATTTTCTCAAAGTGTTCGATCCTAAGTCATCGGCTTATGCCATAAAACGTTCAAATTAGCTAGCTGGACGAATTGAGAGCTTGCCGTTAATCCCTCTTCCACTTCATTGTTAAAAAAGCGACAACCCATTTTGATAAGAAGATAGACATTATTCCTAAGCGAACGTCGAGAACATGGTCAAGACCTGAAGATGGCAAAATCGAATACAAAGGCACGGAATTGAAGTCTTCCAGTTGCTCACTCGATCTTTCGTTTTATTAAGAAGATGACGAACCAATGGAACTTGAGTTCTTGTAGATGTCTACTCCATATATCTCTTTATTGCGAAATTAGGAACACACGGAACTAAAGTTCTTATAGATGCCCACTCGATAAGTCCCTTTATTGAAAAATCAGGAACACAAGGAACATAAGTTCTTGTAGATGCTCACTCGATCTTTCCTTCGGTTGACGAGTGACGTTCTACAGCCCGTACCTACTTTACCTGTTAAGTCAATTCTTCTCGCTCTTATTTGCGGCAATGGCGGAACAGGAAGAGACCCCTAGGTCTAATATACGGCGACATTTCTCCGCTGTAGCAGGAAATCGCTTCGTTTTCTGCCGAGCACCAGTTACATCAAGTCCGATTGTGATTTGTCATATCCGAAATCGGTTACTCGTTGGATTGATATTTCATCACCGGCGCCATTACGGATTTAATCCCGTGTCGACAAGTTGATTAAAGCGAAGACATGGTAACCGATTCAGATGAACGTTTTTACGTAATTTGATATGATTATTGTTGCGCTGAGCGCCATGGTACCGAGACCAACTACTCTTGCCATCATTTCCTCACCGCCAATAGGACCGCGTCCACAAAAGACATGATCTTCTTCGTATTGATTGTTACGAAAGCCTGTGGAAATTTAGGCGAATTATCACATTTCCTAACGATTTACGAGTCAAATGGAAACTTTATTACGCCGTGTTATTCTCCGTGAGGATAGGATGGAGTGTTTAACTCATTAGAACGCGGCTAGAGTCAGAGCGACGCGTATTTAGCGTCTTTCATCTATTCATTCTCTTCAGACTCCTCTCGTCCTTTCTCGCCCTTTCTCGCTCCATCAGTCTCGTTAGAGGTACACCTCGACCCACTGCAACGTCCACAGGGTATGGAGCTTCCCCTTGACCTCACGTCCATACGATCATGGTCGAACTTTAGGTGCTTCATCTCTTTGGCAGTCGAACAGTTTAATGGTCAGGGCAGTAACGTTTGATCGTCTATTAGTTGTCACGCAAGGGCATTTGAACACAATAAAAGTCTAGAATATTTTATTTCCGTATTACTGAGTTGGTTATCTGTTCAAAGGGTCGTCTCTAATTGTGTAACTTTTGTCAACGTAGAGCTCATGAATACAGGGCTTGATTCAGGATCTTTCGACCTTATTGCAGGTCAATGGAAGTCCTAAGGATATCATGCTGGTTTTTAGTCTGTGTTGCGCCGAGTTTATTGCACTAAAGATAATTATCGTCGAATATCATATCACGGTAAACCAAATATAAAAGTTTAGTAAAATTGTATTAACTTTTAAGCGTATCAAAATTATTTCTACTTTTTCAAGTTTCTACTTTAGCCATCAAAATCCAGACAAAATAAGAGCTACAGATTTAAATGAAAATACGATAAATCATGTGTATTGTAATAAGACTATAGAAATGAAAATAGTTTTTTCTTCTACGAATGAGATAGAAATTTAAATCCCCATTCAAGAACACGATTAACATTTTCTCAAGAAGGGACATATTCACATTTTATCATATGAATAAATAACATTTAACTCGTGATTGTCAAGTTTTGTTAACACTGAATCAGTCCTAAAGTCAGCCTAGGTACATGACAATATCAAGAACGTAAGATGACGTCGGAACATGATTTGAGATAATGTTGTTAGCATTTTGGTATGATTATTTCAACAGTTTAAACATTATCAATAGTAATATTTCATACGATGAAAAGTTACGTACAACATATGCCAATATCAAGTGTCACTTATAAACAGTATCTGTCCAACAATATATTTTAAACAGCAAGCGCTTCTGTTGACTGCAGCATGTACATATTTACTTTTGTAAATATCTTTCTACCATTCTGTATTATACTATTTTCCATGTTTTCATGTATGTCACTATATATCTATCATTTTGTAAATACTTGGGAGAAGGTTACCTAAGTTGGATAACTTGTTCCTAATCCCTTTCTGTATTGAATAAAATATGTTTAAATAAAAAAAATCAAACAGTATCTGTCATATATGCAGTGAGCATAGGTAAAAGATTCTACCTGTAAGCTGCAATACCTTTACCTGAAAACAGCCTTTAATCTTAACGCGTTTATCAAAAAAAGAATACCTTTCAAATTTCATGCGCTATTCATGACAAATTTGATATAAATTTTGAAAATGTTCATGAACACATTCTTATATTCAACTGTACAGGTATTTAAAATTACACATATATATATCAATTCTTTCTTAGTTTATTTGTTTTAGTCATTTTCGTAAAAAAAGCTAGACCTCGGGACAGTACGACATTTTTTAAGTTTAACTCAACCGCACAATTTCCTTAAAAACGCTTTGATGCATCGTAACTTTTAAACACCATCATTCTTTTGTTTTCTCTCTACTTAAAAGACTAATTTTTTTGCAAGAGCTGATAAAATCACCAAACATCAGAAAGAGCCTCGGTCGATTTTTATCTCTTCAACTCTAAAAGGAACCTGGTTTCCGATATCCGAAGCTAAATCAATCAACATTTCCCGTCTTTCCGCGAACACCAACAACACAGGAACACTACCAACTCAGGAACATCAGACCTGCAAATGACAATATTCCTGACATTAAGATTCCCAGGAACCCAAACACCACCAAGCAAGCACAGAATGCCGCCATGCATTGCATATGCATACCTGGCATATGGTCTGCTATATTAGTAAACACCAACCCCTCTGTTTATGTTTGTCAATGTTTGTTCTTCACTTGTTTGTCCCGGTTGTTTGATCCGATAATGGACGTCACTTCCGTCTGTTTGTCTCTGTCACGAGAGCTTATTCCTAATCACGTAGAAATGCTGCGATGTTCTTGGATTTTGTATCGCTTGGATGGCAGCGCGTTGAAATCTTTCCTGTCGAGTAGTTTATGATCTACACAGGAAATGTGTCCCTGAGTGGGGATAGTAGAAGTCTTCAATCATCCTCACGTGCTTCGAGATGTTTTCAATGATGGTATTTAAATGTTTCCGAGATTTAGTAACTCGCTCCTGGTACAATATCGATTGACAACCTTCCGCCAGATAGGGAGATGGCAAATTGTCAATATGTTCTTAAAGCCACTATATAATGTCTGTGCAAAGGGTAAATAAACAGATATGCATAAAAGGGAAGTTGGCTGTTTTTCTCTAATGATTTGGAAGTTATTACTTCAACAAAATGTGATTACAGGGATCAAACGTAAATAAGGACCGATCGCTGTTGTAAGCGGACATTAAAGGATATTGATGCCATTTGCAATGAAAACAAGCCCTCTAATCTATCTTGTTGACTTGGGAAATATTTTTTTAAGCAAAAGTGCAATGCGTCTTTTATCGAGTTGGTGTTTTAAGGATAAAAGTAAAAAAGTCAGAATAGGATTGGTAATTAGTCAGTAGTTGACATTTGGAAGATTTTGTAAAACGCAATGGTAGAAAAAACGAGGTCAAGACTTTGGGGTTCAACAGTTGCCGAGTTCAACAACTGATAATATTAACATTTTATTTAATTTTATGGATATTGAGTTTTACCTGGCGAAGATCCAGGTGCTTGAGTACTAGTTTTACAAAACAAAGAATAAAGAATTGTTTTAAGAATAATACCTATCTCATATATTCCTTGGCAAATCAGAAAGAGAAGAAGATATCGTTTATGATATGATATAAAACTGCATACAATATATTTGGTCTACAAATGTAAACGTAATGTATGATGTTATTGACCCTGTTGTGAAAAAAAACCATGTCATACCTCGAAATCAAAGACGAATGGTGACATTTTCCTATACAATGTGACAATAATAGAAATTGTTTCACAAGAGGAAACCTATTTCAAAAGCTTATGAATGATAAACTTGTAAAACAAATTCAAAGATGCTGAATGCAACGGCACGGAAAATCTTTTTGGGTCTTGATCTATACATCATGAAATGTAATTTTTATGAACTTTTTCATTGTATTCAACAAGTAACCATATGCATTTTACCATTATCATTGTAATTATAAAATCAGATAACATCCCATAAATCTCCTGGGTCAATTTTATTCATGCTAATAAAGATCTCTTACAATTCAATCGTGTCCATCATTTCTCGAACTAGAGTGACCAGAGAGTTTGAGCAGGTCAAGTTGTTCCACCCTGGCTGACCCCTCGTCTCGCTCGGACACTCTGACCGGCCACGTGCGGCGCATGCGCAATGTTGACTGACCACAATCGGATCACAGAAGCACTCGAGCGTTGAAGTAGATTTGACGACTAGAGCAAAGAGTTTATTTCTGAAGCGTGTCTGGTCCGTGATTTAAATGACCCTTACAGGTCATAAACTTGATTACCGCGCATTGGAGCCATCATGACACGTGCTGTGAGCGCCAAGGGACCTGTAATGATGTGTTGAATGGTTCTGCGTGAAAGAAGCAATAGAACCGGGATTCGAACACTTGTGTTTTACTACTAATTGGCACCTGTCCACAGAGCCATGACGGTGACGATTTGCTTGAGAATTGGAAGAACAGTTAGCTTGGTGTCACGCCAACACGAGGTCATGTTGACTTGATGATCACGCTTTACTTGACCACTCTAAATACCGAGGACTGGTCATAGCACTAATTAACTGGACAACTGACCAAATGGACTCGAGGTGTCATGATCCACCAACAAAACAGCCTCAAGGGTTCATATTTACGAATAGCGTTAAGCTGCAATGGATTATTGATATGTCCATAGGCTGTGTCATAATTAAGTGATAAATGCGATGGGAATCGTAACAATGCAATCCGTTGAATATGATATGGATATTGAATTGACGATATTCTCAGTTCAGGATTGTTTTCACGAAGCTTAATCACAATCTCTAAATTTCGTCCCGGGAAAGATTTTATTGAAATTTCTCAAACGATGTTTTCTTCTTAGCATTGAGCATTGAAAATATTTTAAACCAAATGTAATTAACAAGCCCTTTAAAGAGCCAGGTGAGTTGATGGGTGTCACATATGCAAAACGTCAATAGTGTCGTTTCATCGAGAAGTATCGACTGTTGTAGGAAAGTATCATATTAGAGCCAATCGACGTTGTATACATAGGAACCCGATATCGTAAATAAAATGTAGGTAAAACGTAGATAAGAAAGACCCACCCTCTATATACTCAATTATATAGAGGGTGGGTCTTTCTTATCTACGTTTTACCTACACTTTATTTACGATATCGGGTTCCTGTGGTTGAAAAGTACATGTATCACGAGGAAGGTTTGAGTAAGTGAGTTACAGCTTAACTCCGCTTTGGCAATATTTCAGCCATTAACGGCGGAAGGTTTGTACTTGTGATCATGATCGAATGACGCACGTCAATCACTAAAAATTTTGGAAACTTATCTATTTCTGTCAGAATGCCAGAATAATGTGTTAATAATGTTAAAAGGTTATGTTATAAGTAATCATAAAGCTTTCAATTGTCAATTTGTCCCTCATTAATATGTGACTGTTATAAGATTTTCACTTAAAACAACCATAAGTGCCATTTTGGAATGAGTATGCGAGATATTTTGAATTTATATCATTAATAATGCCATTCGCGTTCCTTTTTAAAGCAAAACAATATTTGTTGAAAATAACGGAGTGGCTCTTTAACTGTTGTAACTATAAAGAGTGCAAATGTTTACCAAATAAAACAACTAAACCCATGATTGGGTCTGGGAACAAACAAATTTATAATTGTCACTCCTTAAAATGATAAACGAAAATCAAGTGGCCCTAAACAGATTTAAAAAGATACTACTTTGAATTGCCTATACTAAACCAAATCTTACCATATTACGCACGCGATGCAGCAATTTTCGAATCAAAACTCGGTCGTTGTCATATTGTTAAGAAGATCAATAATCATAGTGTTTGGTGTTATCCATTTATTTGGATCCTACATGTCCATCAAACGTCTAATGTGCACTCGATATATAAACATAAATTGTCGTAATAATAAAATAATAAAGTGACGTTTTGTAATTATTCCTAACAGAACTTGAAGGAAAATGTTTTTGGAGCAATTTTGCCCTCACTTTGATGTAAAGTTAAGCTATACGATTTCTTTTTGTTACAGAAAATGAATAAAAAGTGTTCACACAAAAATTGCAGCTAATGGACTTTATGTGAATCTTTATGATGTGTTCTCTGACTATGGATGATTGGTTTGTTTAATGAGACTTTGATATTATCGAAATAATACAGTTAGCATTTATGTTCAATTATCAGTGAAATGGTGAAAAAATATGTTTTAAAGAAAACCCGTGCCACTGCCCCTTTAAAGCATTCTGTCTTCTTGAACATCTATCCTTGTAGAAAGTACCTTCCATGCACAAACTAGATTATGTATTATGAAAACGGCGTCTGTCGTCCGGAACTCACTGTTCTGGTTGAAGATTTATCGTTACTTAGTAGTAAACGAAGAAGTCTCATAAAAAACAATCAAAGTCAAAAGTTCTTAATTTTAAATATACAAGCACACCCTAAGTGCATTAGTATCATATTAAAGATTTTTTATTTATTTTCCCCAAAGATGTTATAGTAATCAATTCCCCAGGACAATTGAAATAGTCTTTATGTATGTCATTACAACAATAAAGATAAGTAATTTATCTTATCAAACTTGAACAGAGCTATGATCCGGACCAAACTATAGAGGCTTATAAATTCATTGAATTACATCATTAGCAGCAAATTATACACCATGTGCAGTTACCAACATTTTCAAATCTCTATGGAATGTAGATACAAAGCGTCAACATCGATAACACAAATCAAATCATGTCACAGATAAAAGGAGGCAAAACCATATCATCTCGTTAACACGTTATTTGAATATTAACAGAATATGAGAAACCTTGCTGTATTAATGCAAAAAAATACTAAAAAAGGAAGATTTGCATTTGAAACATTTAGGACGATTATTTTATGGATAACCAACTTCTTTATTCTATGCTACACTTATATTATAGGTTTCACAAATAAATAAGTTGATTACATATCAAATAATCGTCCCAACTTATCATGACACCAACTTCTAAGTGCCAAATGCCGCTAATGGCTGAAATATTGCCCAAGCGGCGTAAAACAACAACTCACTCACTCTAAGTGCCAATATCAAAATAGAAGATTTGCATATGGTTTAAAATGCATCAAATATCATCGTAATCAATTTAGTATGCAAAATTACACACTAGCTCCTTTGTTTTATTCGAGTATTCATTTTTCATACCAGCTCATATTGTCTGTGAAATGCACGTGCCGAGTTGTTCATCAGACAAATCGGGTGTTCATGATGAACACCCGGTATTGCCATGAACACCTGATGTGAAACAATTAATTTTTGTATTTCGGAAATTTATCCAAGTTCAAAGTTTGCTTTGCAAATTGAATACAATCATTAAAATTGCAATGTCCAAATACAATACATTTACAAATATTGCACTTCAAACATGGGTTCGAACCTGCGTCCTGTTGATTTCAAGCCAAGTGACTTAACCATTAGACCACGGAGGCCAGTTGAAAATAAAGCAAGTTTTTCATGACCACATCATTAAGTTTCACATTTTTCCTGAGAAGAAACAACCTTGAATTATTGTTAATATTTTATCAGTTAATGAAAAAACATTGATATCAAATGTATGCATATCAAAGTTTTTGTAAGCTGTTCTCATATCAATTTTATTATACAATTTACTGTTGTAGGTGTACGGTTTCGCACGGATTGCACGTGCAGCACGAGAGGCTCATGCCAATGTCAGCTACTTGAAATAGACATTGTTCCTCCAATTAGAGTCAATGTTTTATCTTCTCATCATATCTAAGACATTTATGCTTTACCCAACTTATCCGCAATATCTAAACTGATGTCATGTTGAATTTGGTTTGATTTAGCTTTGAGCTAGTGTGTAAAATAGTTACCGACCTCGACCTCGGGTTCAAGTTAGATGAACCCTCGCGCACGTGATTCATGAACACCTCGGCCTTACGGCCTCGGCGTTCATGATTCACGTGCGCGAGGGTTCATCTAACTTGAACACCTCGGTCTCAGTCGGTAACTATTACTTGTTATAGATTTAAGTTGGAATTACTGACGATCAGACACCTTTTGCGCTAGATATCTCGATAACGTCATTGATGGGTGTATAAAAATATGATACTCATAATACAAATATCATTAGTTCTAAATATTCAATGAAATAAAGGTAGAAGACCATCAAGGTCAATCGTACATTTATGATCATGATGATTACATTCAACATTCGATACGGTCGTATTCTTAATTCATTGTCTTGATTAAGCGTGGATTCGGTAATTATAGGTTCGATATAAAGCATTGTCCATAGCGGCTGCTTCGCTGACCATCTCACTCTAACGACAGCATGGGCGGTTTCGTTAGCCCACGGCCAATCCACCTGACGAATAAATGTCCAATTTCCATGCTTTATGACGCCATAGTCCATTGCCCTTTCAATAACACTTGGGAGATCTTAACACTCCAATGCTTTCATAGATTCCACCATGAACCAACAGCACGCATGCGCAACATGCCATGCGCCGCACCTGGGCAAATCAATATGGCGTCGATACGTCATCGGCACGTGGCACGTGAAAAGCGTGCAGTCCGCCCCTCGATTAGGGCTTCGTGGCTTGCCTGGCACGGGATATTCGAAGCAGGGAGAACCCGTGATCTTCGTGCTATTCATCAAAGCTTGGGAAACACTTGTGCGAAATGCAAATGTGTTTCATCTCTTGGGAACCATTAAGTTAATTTCGAACTTTGACAGTGAACCATTGAAGCACTCTTCACGTTTGTTCAACTAATATTGTGGTATTTCTTAGCCGCACACACGTAATTCTTTCATTTTCAGGACAAGGAATTTGATTTATAAGGAGTCTTCGACTCATTAGTTAGAAGGAACATCTTCCCCGTGTCACGGAAGAATTTGTACAATGATATAATCGATTCTATTTCCTTGTTCGACGCTTCATGTTCGATGTTGTCTTATATGGTTGATATACGCTATTGTTCGATATCTATGCATAGAATCACCGTTTGTCTGCATTTTTAGTTTTAAGCAAAATCATTTTATGTCATTCATGTCTGCTTTATAAAAAAAGTGATCACAGTGACGGAGGCATACGTCATAATTATGATGACGTCATTGATAAAAAGCTCTTAAAAGGATCACGAAGAGCTAGATGTCGGTCGTCCAAAATAACACTAAACCTTAAAATGCTAACGATGATGATGATGATGATGAGCATTTATGTATCTCTTCAACACCCTGCCTATACTTTATATTCATGCATAAACTTTTCCGACATTTCAATTTATTTTGAAAGTTTTTGTTAGAGTTACAGCAGAAATTCTGCCACTTAAGATGCTACAAACTGTTTTATAGTGTTATGTCGTGCACAGTAGTTATTCATTTATCATAAAATCAGTACCGCACAGGCAATATGCATGTCTGTCTGTCTGTCAAAATCAGGAACGATACTACATTAACGTATAAACTGACGTAAGTGTGTTTTCTGTAAATGTAAGAATAAACAATATGATTAATATATCATACACAAACTTAGTAAATGGTCAGGTGGTCGTTTAATATTTAAACAAAATGTTATTTGCCATTAACCATTTAACAATATTTACTATTATCTTATGTTCTAACCGAATATTAAACTATATATTTATATTAAAATACATAATAACCTCGCTTTTCAATCAACAATGTCGTACGATCTAGAAAACACTTTTAAAAGATTATCATTTTTTCACTACAGATATTAGTATTTTAATTAAAATTCCCTTTTAAATTATCTTTTTAAAACTCTTTGAAAAATGAAACCACCGATATCAAGGCTCAATAGATCATTTCACTTTATGAAAGCAATAACCTAAACGTTTCAAATTAAATGTTATGTATAGAGTTAAAACCGTGTATTTTCCGATATTCTCATTTTCCCAGCATTCTTTATTATTGATCAGAATCAACAAGTGATATGAGAAGGGAGAGAAGGGAGAGAAGATCAATGCTTAGGAAGCCACACACTGTTAATTCCCATCCATATGTCCCTCTATGATGATCTGTATTCAAAACTAATATTGGACATCATTTTTTCCCACGAAATGTGAATTTCTCATAACCCTGGACTCATAAAACAACAATGCCGATTTCATTGACTCTAGGGATGGTTTAGAACATTTGCTGCAGATTAATTGTTTTCAGAGAAAATAATACTTAAAACAATTATCGAGTGTTCTGGTGTGATATTAACAAGGGTGAAATGAATATTGGTGATTGCCCCCTATACGACTCTAAAACTGCTACGTGTTCATATCTCTGTCTGCTTAAACAAAAAGCATCTTTGATGTCGAATATGAAATGGTCATATGCATTTGTTCATGATGTAATTAAACAGTTATTTCTCAATTTAGGGACCTCAAAATCTATATTGCAGCCTTTGTTATGGAAATGTTGTTGGTGATAAGATTTCATTGCAATAAGGATTAGCCAGTATTGTTTTCTTGCAAAGGATTTGGCAAACAATGCCCAATAGAACTTGCTGATGGATTGGTTCCGGTGCTTCCAAGTGTATAAAGGCCTTTGTCTTATGATCGCAAATGCATATTGTTTACAGCGCCTTAGGGTTTCAATGGATCATGAGAGTAGAATGTCATAGAGCGAAAATACTTGTTTAGGAATAAGATGAAGATTTATTAGTTTGGAATATATGAGTTTCTTTATAACTTAAAAGGTGCTGTAGTACGTATTTATCTTATATTTGCATTACTTTCAAATTTTTTAGTTCATTAATCAACCCAGTTTCTAGTACATAACGTCTTAGATTAGGGCAAACATGCAGAAAAAAAGGCTATTTAAAATGAATAATTTTATAGAAAGAAATATATATTCAGCAGAGACGGATATTTGAGAGATTTTAAAAGTGTGAAATACAAAACAAAAATTAAAAGTTGCAAAGTTAAGAAACAAAAGGAACTGTTGTCGAAATATTTGGCTGTAAAGTATGTGTGTATTTCTAGTTTTGATTTGAATTGATAAGTTACTTGAAAATACAGGTGATTGAAATAGTCGAAAATATTTTTCGAGTAAGATTGTTTAACATCAACTATTTCTATTAGTTACCATGCTTTGCATCCATATGATTCGCAAGTGTACCGGTATATATGTTTTGTTAGAATTAGTAATCTCAAATTTCGTGCGAATGACATAACTGCTACAAAAATGTTATGGCAGCTATATTTAAAAAATTTTAAGACTCTGACAAGAATTTGTACTTTTGCAAAAAGTGTGATCCAAAATATGACAATGTAACATTTGTTCACCATTCAAACGACAGAAATTTCTCAATATTTGTATATTTTATTATCAATGATGTTTCAATTCAAAATGTATTGAGCAACAAATATTTGAGTCTGTTATCTGTCATTTAATTACAAAAAGGTATTATTGATTAAAGATGGACTGAAATGCAATATGGCAACTTTCAGGATTCGTGAAATAGTGATTACAATTTGACATTGACTCAACTTTAAATTACTGAAATCGACCTAGAAACGGCTTAATTACGACTGTATACATAACACTGCCTAATTAGGCCGGCGAACAGAATAAAACGCACTGAAGCGTGACTGCCTCGTGACGTGTTAGTAGGCGATGTGATACCCCGTTGTGTGGCCTCGTTATGTAAAACAACACAAGCTAACAGTACAGCTCAATGTTTAACCGTTGATTTAACACCCTAAACAACATCCCAACATCTCAAACCTTCAATAAATCGGTAGTTTATTTAATCAACTGGCAATTTGTATTGATGAAAATTTAAGACCCTCATTAAAAACGAAGTTGTGCGCATAATGCTACAGCATGTAGCTGGTCTCGATTTGCGCAATGTTGTCATAAGACTGCACGTGAGAACCCGGATGTATTTTCGCCATAAACAATTGCTCACGTGTGAACCGTTTTATCTTCGTGCACAGTTGTTTGTTGTTATTGAATATAACTTAAGTAGCACAACAGAAAGGATGTTATTATACAATACTATTTTTTATACATTTAAACCAATTTTTTTTAAAATGCCTTTGACTTCATTTTGTAACAGGATAAAAAAATATACGTTTTTCTTAGTTATTTCATTTAGTGATGGATAAGTTACAATTCTCAATGAAAGGCATGTATTGGATGATGACTGATGTCTTGTTTAAAACATTATTTTAATAGGGCATTTCACTGACAATTTTAATGTTTTCACTCTTGTACATAGAAGAGATATTGTTCACAACAATACCCGATACATGGCCCAACAGAATGAAGATTTATTAAATGAACCTTATTCAAAATATTTATCAGATAGAGCAAAAAAGTATTTCTAATTTCAACAGGTTATAATATACCAATCGGAGAAAAAAGGGACGTTAAGGAATACAATTGCTATTTGATGTTACCTTATAAGCTGATGTCATAAAATAGCCAGGTGTTGATGATTGTGCATTATATAACCTACCTGCTATAGTCATCATTTGATAGCTTTTAATTAGGAAACAGACAGGAAATACGATAGACAATAAAGTAATTGTGTAATAGGTGAGTATCTGATCTAAAGAAAGTAAATAACACCTGCAGACCAATGTCATTGTTTATTCAACCTTTTTACACAACGTTCAAATCTAAATGTGAGCATTGTAAATTCGGATTATTACCATAAATCAGCCAAAAACTTTGTGCTATGTTTTATATATTTTACTAATCTCTTTTTTCTCTGCATGCCAAACTGTTCATTCAGTGAAAATGCGAGCTCGAAACAGAAAATCGGTGTAATGATCGGAACACGTGAGTTCGATGTAGATTGTCACATTGCTCTGTTTGACCTTACACAGCGGGTCAATTTGGCGTGAAACGATCAAGGTGATGGGAATTTGTCTACGGAAACTTCATCAGGATATATTCTAGGACAGTTGACAGCAACACAATGATATGACATACTGTTAATCGCTTGGAAAACGCAGAACTACGGATTTCGCCTACCATTTTCCATATAAGCAGACGAACGCTTCGCCTACTGCCACGTCACTTCCGGTTTCCCCTGCCCGTGACCTCTCAGCCTTGTTTTGGTTTGTCGCTGGACGGCGACGAGCAGACGCCTTGTTACGCAATGTTTACTTAGCTGTAGCTTCATTGAGAAACTGTGTATCGTTGCTGTTATGGCCTAATATTTATGTTATATAGTTATTTGACCAATATCTTATGAAAAATATATTTAAAAAAGGTTATACAGCGGCTCTTTAAAGTTATTTGAAAACTAAATGAAGCTGTTTCTCATATACTTTGTCGTTCTCAAATATAATGTTTCAAAAATTCATAATCAAATTTTTCACAATATATTCATAACTAAACAGAAAAAAATCTACAGGTAGTCTCGTTTTCAACGATAAAAGCTCATTAGACTAAAGTTAAACAGCTTAAAAGGTATAACTGAGCCGGAAACTGACAATATGCAAATATTGAAAACAAAACTTTTCCCTCAAAACTAATAAGTCTGTAAGAAGAACTGTCGAAAACGGGTCATGTTCAAAAAGTAAAAAAAGAACGTTCCCTCAAAACACATAAATCTCCTGAAAGTAACTGTTGTATCAAGTTCAACCAAGGATTACAAACAAGGCCTTTTTATTGAAAAACATCTGAAGATGAGTAAGCGTGATTGAGTGACATGTGAGACGTCACATCCTCTCCCCCTTTCAACACAAACCCTCGACGTGTGTCCCTCAAAATAATCAACCCTAATTTTGTCTTTTCCCTCATTGTTTAACAGTCACACAGCCTCGACAACTTGGGAAAGGACCGTTGTGTTAAACGGAATAACTCTCTCCAAATCACAGGGATCAAGGCGGAAGTGCACGTGCGCATGCGCAGATAACACAAGGCTCTCTTTGACAGCGCATGTGCGACACGTGCCTTTAGAGATCACAAAGCTACCCTTTCTCTTCTTATCACGCAAAAGTGAATACGCGCCAGAAACATCTATTTCTAACACATCCGCTAGCGAATCAAGCCTGAAATCTAGCAGAAAGTTCCCCTGCATGATATGTACCCCCAAGCAGCCGTAGGGTGTGGTTCGGGGGGTACACGCGCCATCAGGGGAGGGAGTCTTCTCGGGTGGGGTGCCGGTCACGTGGAAAGAGAGACTCAAATGACTGAAACCTACAGGGGGCTAATAACTAATTGTCACGGTAAACATAGAGCTGTATCTTGGTTAGTTCGCTTTTAACAAACTAATTATGATAAACATCATGTTTGGGTGACGTTCTGTGGGAAAATGATGTGAACATTGAACTTTGGTATGCTAAGGTCTTGGATATAATTTTGCGAAACTATAAGAATCATGTACCTAAAGGCCATTAAGAAGAATTGTACATTAGAACAATACCAATTTTATATCACAACTTCGTATGTAAATGTGAAAGTCGGAGAATATCGCTAACGCCAACATCAGGCGAGATGAGAAATAAAGAAGTTGTTATCCCGAAATTTTTTAAGATCTGAATGTTGTTATGCCAAGATATAACTGTATTATCCCTGATCATGAAATGAGGATAGAATTTCATATCATATCGATAATAATTACCTATATCACTTCTGCCTAGAAACAATTATTGTAGCGCGACTTTACGTATTTATTCGTCCATTACGTCATACATTGTTAATGACATCATTGAAGCGAGCCGTCGCAAGAAAAGCAGACATTACATTACTGAATCTTTCAAAACGTTCTTGAATACATCATTTATAATAACCCATAAAGGTCAGTTACGTGACGTTTCATGATTTTGTTACAAAACTTTATTTGTTGCTATAATATACCTGACTGGTTTGTAGTTGCAATGTCCAAGGGAAACAGAAGATGCAAACTCTATTATTTAAACTGCAAACATAATATTAAGCGGTTTTCATCAAATGGCACAATTTATTAATTCGTTAAGTTATCACTCATATTTGATAAAAAAAAGTTTACCAAGAGGTAGTATTGCGCTTTAAATCTTATCTGAAGCAGCTTACAATTAAACAAATAAGAAAACAATGCGATGCCTTTTTGAAGGTGTCCGGAAAAAAAGTCCTCGGAAAAAAAGTACCGGAAAAAAAGTCCTAAATTCAACTAGGAAAAAAAGTCCTATTTTAGATTTTAGGTAACAAAGTATGACAAAATAATAAACTTTTTTCAGATACAACAATGCAATAATCATTATCACTGGTAACACATTGTTTACTGATACAATACATAGATCTCTTTATTCAGATACAACAACATTAATTAGCACTGGTAACACATTGAGTACATGAGTTCTGATTGACTGACTGCTTCACTGGAGTTTATTCAGGAATTCAGGGACGGACTTCACAAAGATGGATTTTGTTTTTTTGGCAGGCATGTTACCGATGGCGTCTTGGGTTGTAGTGTTGAAGGTTGCAAGTCCTAGGCCTTGGACATGCCTCCAGGTTACCTTGGTAAAGTGATAAAAACACCCGCAATAACCAGACAAAGGTTGAGTTCATTCAGTCAGAAAAAATCACATGAGACTCACATCACATATACTCTTGATTGGTGCTTAATTAATCCCTGATTAATCCTTATTTAATATAACAGGTGATTCAATAGATTGAGATAAACTCACATTTCTTAATTCTTAATTAATCCAAAATGCCTCTTAAAGTAAAGTCTTAAAGTTAATTAATCCATATTTAGATATCATAACATCCTTCTTGATAATATCTTTGATGTTAAAGTCTATTTAACCTGTTTTTATAGTAATAGGACTTTTTTCCGGAGGACTTTTTTACCGGTACTTTTTTTCCAAGGACTTTATTTCCTATAATCTTTTTGAAGGAGGTCTGAAGGAAACTAAATATTTATAAAATACGTTATGTTTTCATCAAATACGTAACAAAACTCATCAAATACGTTTTGTTTTCATCAAATACGTGACAACTCATCAAATACGTGACAAAACTCATCAAATACGTTATGTTTTCATCATCAAATACGTGACAAAACTAATGAAATACGTTACTTTGTCACTTAAACTTAACAAAATACTATCAAATTAAACCTGATGAACAAAATTAACAAAATGTGATTTTTAGCAAATGAATTATACAAGCTTATGTTAAATAAAGTTTTTACGGATTGTGTAACGTAATTGATGAAAACTAATCTGATGATGATTTTTGATTTTATGCAAATGAATATTTTTTTTTTATTCTTCAGTTTGCTTTTGGTCATTTTATATGAGTAACATACTTTTTATATAGTAAAGTTTGTGCTATATGTGTTCTACAACCGCGATGGTGCATAACGTATCCGATGATCCTTATGGCATAAAACATAACCAAAGTTCGGGGAACATGGAAATATGAAACTCTGTCCTCATTTCCATCTCTAATAATAAGATCATTGCCTTAATCCTAAGAAATTTTGACCGTATATTCCTTATTTAGAAAATCTTCCCCCCCTGTATCATTGCTTTCGTTTCTGGTTTAAACAAAATTTATCAATAAAAGAGAGGGATTGGTAAACAGGATATCAGCCTATCTGAATACCTCTCCCATACACACATATATATATATCTTCATACGTTATCTTTATCCTATAAATTTTTCCATAAAACCGATGGATACTGTCTCTCAGTCCATCATCCATATGAACAAGGGAAGTTTAACAAAAGCTTTCCTGACCGTCTTTATCTCTTAAAGAAACAGTGTCCAATTCCTCCTTAAGGCCCAAATAAAAAGTCAATAAGACGCCCAGATATGAAATATGGTCATCTTCAACGAGATGATCTGCCACGGACTGTCCAGGCACGTGTCCGAAGTCCCTAACTGACCCACGGGGCGGAGTAGTGACCCCTAATGGCGAGAATTGTGCCCATGGGGCAACTTGCCCTGCTCCATTAACTGCAATGTCAGGGGGTGAATTGGCGATGCCAGCCAGAGCATGCAGATGTCCCAGAAGAAGGATGTCATGGTTCTGGTAGGAGCTTGGCATGTGATGCTTTGCTTGTCTGGAGCTGTCAAATTAACAGGATCGCTGTTGGATATGCCCCTGAATTACACATATCACTCTATAATCAACTGTTGTATTAATCGTGCATGGTCATCGCATAGCACTCGTTGAGATCTCCCATTGGTGCTGAGTAATCGCAGGATGAAGTCACTTCATCATCTGGGATGGGATAAGGAGACTTCATCTTACCACAATCGCATAAACGGGTGTTTGTTTGAGGAGTTAAGTTAAATAAAGGAATAAAGAATTTTTAATCCAAAAAATATTTCTACTCGAATTCAGTTTTTTGTGATGACTGTAAACTTACTGATTACAGGTAGACATTATAAATAATTTGGTGTCCCGGTTTCTCTGTAGTAGGGCCTAATAAAAAAATCACCAAAATATGTATTTGACACTAGATGATTAAAAACATTAGTTTTGCTACCGTATATTCAATTTGCGATTGGATCTTTTTGGACTTCTGTGTTTTGGGTAGATGTCGTATTTTTTTCACATTCAGTGATACTTTCAGACGTCGGTATGTTAGTGAACTGTTGTATACATTTTGAAAGCCTTTTCGCTCTTTTTAGCAATTATAAATCATTTGATGAAAAGTTTAAAGAGACTGAAACTAAATTAAATTTTTTGTGTACATCGATCCATGTGACCTGTTCAAAATGTCTATAGAACCATTCAAACTTGATTGAGATATTTTGTTATGACTAAAATATGTTTTATCATGTCATTAGTTGCCAACTTGTATTTATATAGGCCTCTTCTACAGTTTAACGAATAATTTACTTTTTTACCGTAAAGCCCTGTGTACGTGTAATGAAATAATGTTCATATTCTCTCTATCGGGGTGTACGGAGATGTAGGAAAAAAATCACAGAGGAAAATGTCACAGATAAAAAAGTCACAAAGTTTATAAAATTTTAAAGCTTGTTGGCGTTTGTGTAGATAAATCATATATCATGTAAATTCACAATGACATGTTCTTTATCTTGTATTTTGGAGGGTTATGAACATAAGCTTTTAGCTTGATTACGAATCCAATTAGTTATTGAAAGAGGAATTTTTAAACCAAATTTTATAATACAAGACAATATGGATGAAAACTTCCATATTTATTATATACGACGTTTCTTCGCTACTTCTTACCATTCTTCAGCATAATGAGCATTGTGGTGGGTACAATGTGTATAGTTGTATAAGCCAATGATTTTTCAGATCAATTTTTCAATATTTCAATAGTATACAGGTAAAGAGATACTCATATTTCTGATTTGTGTCTAGGAATATTACCTGACATCCAAATAAAAAGTTACCCCGTTCTCTGTTAACATATGGACATATAAACATAAAACATAACAATTTTATTCAAAAGTTTGAAGAGTCTTAAAGGGGCAGTAGCACGTTTTCAGGGGGAATATAAGGTGATGTCAGGAAAATGAAAATAGACGGTTCCAATTGAGAGACAATGTATTTAAACTAAATGAAGCAGTTATAATTCAAATATATAACGTAAAGTTTAGCCATGCGATTTCTTTTTCTTACACAAAATGAATTAAAGGTGTTCACAAAAAGTGGCCGTCAATGGATTGTATGCCAATCCTCATACTTTGTCCTCTGGCTATGGATGATTGGCTTGTGTAATGAGATTGTTGACACTGTCAATATAATATATTTAGCATTTACTTACAATTATAAGTGAAATATTCAAAATATAAAATTATCAAAAAACATGCTACTGCCCCTTTTTTTAAATTTTATTGAGTTTCAACGAATTTAATGGAGAGTGTATAGTTTCCAAATATATCATTTCCAGGGAAAGCACAAATAATTTATGTTTGCAAATATGTAATAAACAAGAAATTACCGTCTGTAAATGTATACGATAGAGTCATTAACATAAGATATTCTTACAAATCATACTATAAAGTATTTACCCGTTACATATTTTTCAGACATGAAAGTTTACTATCAAATTAACTGTTATTTTAAAGTTTGAAATTCGATTTCCAGCTTTGCCTTTGAAAAAGCTTGTTCCAATCAACAAATAAAACTGATTTTTGTTTCTACACCATTAACCACAGGCGAATATCATAAACAACTCTAAAAGGACTTTATAGTACAACACATTGTTTACAAATATCAATGATCTTCAAATATTTAACCTTCAATAAGTGACAGTGAGATACGAAAGCTAAGAGGCTTTCCCACACAGGGTAATTATCGATTAGGAAATCGATATTTCAGGTGATCGGGTCCCCCTCAATATATTCTGCCTGGGAATAAACCCCCTCTTCCTTTCCCACTGATCCCACTCCCGTAACAAAGACACATAGTGTTCGATCAACACAAACTGATTGAAGCTGTAAGGCTTCTTCAATACTGCATTGGCCATATTATTTGCTCTTTTCTCTCGATCATATTGCTACACAGATATTGTCAGTGCAAATATTTTGTCTTAGGTTCGCAGGCGTAGGCCGCATTCGCCCGTCTCAATTATCTGTCATAATTTTCCCTCGACAAAGCACGTGCGTATTGTTTGCGTGAAGCGGCGCGACAATACTGTCGAGAGAGAAAAACAGAATAGGGAGGGAAGAGAATATGTTCCTTGCCGTACAACCCGAGCTTTTTTCAGCGCGCAGCGGAAAATATCAACGCTACACGTGCCGTACGCGTGTGGGAATCCATTTTATTTTCTTGCGTTCAGGCAGGGTGTCATGTTATTGTTTAAAACTCAGCACTTTGATGGGAATGACTATTGATTTGGGGGTTGGGGGATCGGGGGAGTAGGATAGGGGACTCAGGGGGCGGTTTTAACCCCTGGCAGCCCTTACTTTACTCCTCATACACAATTGTTTAAGCAAAATGTTTCATTTGATGGTTATTGTTCCAACACGTTTAGGACTGTTTCTGTGTGGCAGTGCTCAGATAAAAACTAAATTGCCTTCTAGAGTTCTGACTAGGCTAGCCTCTCAGTTCATAGTGTCAGGCCGTTATTTTATACCTCTTAACGCTTCGACGATTCTATTATGTTTGCAAATGAGCAATTCGACTTTTGGAGTGCTTTTGTCCGCCGGTCAGAGTAATCTATACTTAAGTAAAATAATTATAAATATTTACTTTGGTATAAAGGGGAGTGATTAAGGCATATGAATTGATTACTTTTGCTGTTATATTGATGTTCGTTAAGCGCTTTCACTGCATTTGTATACTGAATTGTTTTTGTATGTTATGTCTACGTTATTTTAAACTTTAAAAAGACAAAAGCATAAAGATATAGTTTCTGTTAAAATTGCAATGACATACACTGTCTCCATGATTAAAACTTAAAATTTAGTATAAATGAAGGCTGTCGTCTTCATATAAGGGAAATTCTTCGTCGATTGTTTGAATCCTTCAATGAACTTTAACTTATCAGAAGTTTAGAAAAAGTGCACCAAAGAACAACATTGTGTTATAGTGGTTATAGTGTCTATAAGGATATTGACGATTCCAAAAGCGAACTAGATTCAAAGTCTAGCGTTATGTCTTCATTCAATTTTTTTCGTTTCCAATGAGAAACGTTCATGTTCAGAAATCAACAATGACGAACGAAATATTTTTTCGGTTGATAATTTCTAAAAATGATGATACTAAAATGTTTTGCTTATCACTTATTTTCACTTATTACTATCCACTATGCAGAAGATTTTCAACTCACTCACAAAAACTGATATTGTTTAAGGATTGGAAATAGGGTAATCATGAACTCCACTAGCTCAAGCGCTCATCCCTAATATTTGGAAGAACTTTCATAAAAAAAAACAGCATTTTATAACATGAATTAATCGGTACTTTAACACGGAAGGTGCAAAATCCATGTTCAACTGTTTCGTTTAATAACGATTGGTAATTTTGAAAGAAGATTCTTTTCCAGCTTCGCCGCTAATGGCGGCAATATTGCCCAAGCGGAGCTAAACAATAACTCACTCACTTTTCCAGCTTATAATTTACGGACTGGCGTTGTAATCCCGTATCAAAATGTTCCCTATGGAAGCAAGGATTTTGTGACAATTATATGATGTCATAATGCTGATGACGTTACAATTCTGTGATGTTTAATATGCCTCATGATAGTTTTATTGCTAAAAGGTTATTTTATCACTGAACAGTGACAACAAATATTTGCTTTGAAAAACTTTAAAATGTTATTATTGGTACTTATTAAACGGTATTACATGGAACCGAGTTTAGTATTCTATTACTTTCTTATTTTTGATATGGTCAGTTTGCTAGATCTAAATACATTTCTGAATATATGTATTGGGAACTCTAATTCAAGTCTAATTCAATGTAATTTTACACGATTTTGTCATGGATACTATTACGTAAGATCATAATAAAAATACAAAAATGTTGAAATATTGATTTCCCTTAGTTTCAAGGTCGTTATTTATATCTTTATAACCAAAGCAAATAACATATTATTGTCATGCGTGACTGTCAACCGTTAAGAATGTCATTGGCCTACTTTCAAATTTACCATTGTTGAAACCGAGGATTATGCAAAAAAGCGATGTTAAACAACTAATTACTGGCTTATAAACTTCAACCCGTCGTTTCATTTTTTTTTCGATTTACAACTTTTTAAAGGTAATTTTACATTTCAATGTCCATTTTCCGATGGGTGACAACGTTATACAATGTGCTATGGGCCTGTGGCCTCTTTGACAGAAATAAACTATTTATCTATCTACAACGTTATACAACATGGCATTACATACATTGTCCATTTGACAATTAGGTGACAAAAGGAACTATCAATTCTGTTCGATGAAAGTTCTCAATTAAAGTGCAAACAAAGGTATATAAATAGAGGGCTTGTTAGTCATTGAATGATAATTGACAGACATTTATGAAATTGGAGTAATTGCAGGTTGAGAAGGCATGATCTTTCTCTATTTTGTATTATTTTAAATGGCTGTTTGAATGTACGTTAAGTTGGATTTCTGTCTGACATGTTTTGTCTTGAATAAAGTGTATTTGACGGTCCAACACCACGTTTCATGCATTATGGTGAACTTGATTGTTTCTTAGCATTATGCTATACAGACGGTTTTTAAAGTTTTGCATAAGTGGGCATACCAAGAGGGCCATTTGAAGACAAACGATTTGATTTAAAAATATATTACGCATTAACAATGTAAACCCATGGAGGTCGCACGTGAAAGCTATACTTCATAACACAGGGCTTTTACATGTATTATGTCCCTCTATTTGTACAATCCAAATGCTCCTTCCGAAATTTGGACGAAGTTGAAGATCAATTTATCCAAAACTGGCAGAGCAACATTTGAATGTGTATCTATTATCGACATCTAAAGACATTCTTCAATTTTGACTTAAATCTGCTGCTACCAAAATAAATATTATTAACAAAATTGAGACTTAAAACAATCATAGTTTACCATTTAGGCTATATCAAAAGATGAAGGAACGTGTACATTATGTTCTTTTAAAAGCATCGCAGATGAATATCATTATACATGTATGTTTCATTGTACAGCCTTTAATAACTTCAGGGGAAAATATTTATCTAGCACACGTCCCCGTAATTTAGAACATTTTAAATTATCAACATCTATCACACATCTTTCCTCTTTGGTATAAAAGAAAGAATTTTTTATTTTACTTTGTCAGTTTTCCCGCCAACTTGAAAGTGAATTTGTATCTGTGTATACATTGTTTATGTAAACATGCTGTTGTACCACTTAGGTGGGTTTATGAAAATAAACAATTCAAAGAACATATTTACGCAATATATGTGAGTATAAGTATGGATATAATCATAAATATGCTTATGTAACTAAATGTTGACCTTATGAACAATATATACATTGTAAGGAAACATAATCTAATCACTAGTTAACATTGACAAAAATGGCAAATAATAAAATAAATGTAAGTGAGTTTACACAACACGATGAAATATCATTGTTTCGCGTGACAGTGCACAATTACATACAAGCTACCGTAACGTTGAAATCAATATTTACACAAAATAGAAAAATAAACAAAGTAGAAAAAATAATCTTACAATCTGACTGTTATCATTTGTCAATATCATCTTTCATATTAAATAACAGCAACTGCAGTCATTAGTTTATCATTAAATCAATGGGCATTACTTGTTTAATGCAATGTATAACGAAAGCATTTTGATATGTATAAAATGCGGAAAAAGGGAAGTCATACAAGGACAAGATTTATCGTGAGTGCACATGTTCCCATATTGCATTCGTAGTTCTTAGCTCTGCAGTTAGGACCAAAAGTTATTTATCGGTAGTATTCAATGGTGTATAGTGAGTAGTGTTGACTTATACACTGAGGTACAAAATAAACGTTACACCTTAGTCGGTTTTATCAAATGTAAGAAGATTAATTATCAGTAAAAGAATACTTCTGGTTTTTGATTTTTACTTAAATTTGTATTTTTTTTCATTAAAATATGTTCAGATAAATTTTTCAGATAAATAAGACACTAACATAAGACATGTTCTACGTTAAAAACAAAAAATGAACGTGGCGGGGGTTATGTTGGTGTATTTTTTTAAATTTTTACCTCTTCCTACATTTCCCACGTTACTAAACAAAGATATTTTGATAAAACAGAAACCAAACACCACAGAATTCATTCAAACTAATATGTATTACTTTGATCATGCGATAATCAAATGCATAATAAAATTATCATAACTTTATAATATTTAATATTTAAGTCGAAAATACCCTTGTGAAAGGTTTCTTCTGTACCTCATTGTATGTTGACATATTGCCATTGTAGCTTTAAATGGCCTGTCATATTGACTTCTGGCCTGCTATCTGTTTTACTTTGGAAATGTCTTAAAACGCTGTTTTGGTCGCTTGGGCTTTTCAAGTTCTTCAGACACAACAATTTTGCGATGCTACTCGAATAATGACTTTGAGGGTCTTATATTTTCATAAATGCAAATATGTCTAGTAATCTGTCTCTGCACCAATAAGCAGGGTTTTTATCACAGGTTGGGCAAATCAATCATAATTCTTATAATACTCAATGATGAAATATAACATGGTCATCGGACCACGCCCTTGTTAGTCGAAGCTGAAATCACATTATCATTTACATGAAGTGAGGTGAGGTGATATGGGGTTTAAAGCCGCTTTCAAGAGTATTCACTTAACATATCACAGCTGCTAGTATTATTGCAGGGAGAAAGCCCGCAACGCTATTGCAGCTATGCATTGCGGTGAAACTTGCGAGCACTGGTTGGAACGAGCGAACCATTTACATTGACTGAAGACAAAATCAAATATTATCTTTTACCTACTTTAGAATAATTGGATTTAGGTGAGAAAACAAAAATCATCTCTTAAAACGTTAGCAAGCATTAGAATAAAAATACATGTATGTCATCCAATGAGCTCTTGTAAATACCTGTTTGATGGAAATAGTTATTTGTACTTTAGAGAAAATGCTATTATCCCTTTGATAACAGACGTTACTTTTATTTTTGAAAATTTATAAAATTCACGTGTTATTTGAAATCAACAGAAGTTCTTGGTTCAAGAAACAAAATTACACGCCGGGCAAAATCTCGTGAAAAGCATGTTGCACGTGCTGCACGATGAAATGTACATGCCCGGACTTAAGAAGTAGAGAAAAGCATGCATTTGTAGAAAGTGTATTCACAATAAAAACCAAAAACTGCAACAATTGAAAACCTTCCAAATATCAAAAATTCATATACACAGGATATTCGTAAAAAGAGAACTGGAGTATTCATGTAATGAAATAAAATCGACTATAAATAAACAATTCTTTTCAAACAAAATTTTATCGCAGAAAAGAAAATGAGCTTGCTTCATTGACAAAGCATGTTATGTATCAAGATGTATACATAAGTAAAACAAAATTGAAGAAGTAATCAGATCTAAGTTAGATAAAAAAAGTTAGTTATTTTTTTAGACTTGGTATATTTTACCAATGAAGAAACTGCATCACTTGTCCAAGGGAGGCAACTACAGCCAGACTATTCGTTTTGTTGATGACGTCTGTGATTCTTTTGGGTATTTTTATGAACTAACCCAGGAGAAATAGGTATTTTTCGTCTCTTGTAGTATCGATTTTCTTCTATCAAGACATTATAGGTACATTACCTTTGTTTTCAAATAGAGAGTTTATCATGAGTTTTCGATTTATGAAAAATGTAGTTATTATACCTTATAGTTATAAAAACCTCATTTAATGACTTAATTCCTTTACTAAATACTAACATCATGGTCAAAAGGATAAGTTTTACATTTGACTTGACGCGGAATTAATTTTGGAATTGATTGTTGAATCACAAAATAACAGAATAATAAATTGAATGAAGCGTCATAAAATATTTCAATGTGATCATATCTGACAATGCAAATGACTTGTATGGAACGCTGATTAACAAAATCTGTTCATTACCCATTTTGTCTTTATCCATTACAAATATGACAAAACTTCTAACACAATCATATGATGCCCCCTGACCCATATCCTCCCCATACAGGTTCAGAATTCCCTCGTTACCCCATAACCAACGAACGGACAACTGTCAAGAAATGAAAAAAACTGAAAAGAAATACAACAGTAAACGTTAACAGTGACTTCAGCGACGTCGATTTACTTTAACATTCGGTGTATTTCAATAACCACCGAGATGACTGGAGTTCGTATATCTGTGCGGTGCGCACAACTTTTCTTTGAGGAAAGTAGTAGTGAACCGTTTTGGTTGGATATATTTAGACGGTGTAAGAACTGTCACGTTTACAACAAACTGTAAGGGATGTGATTAAATGATATCTGTGCCGATCAAAGGAGATATAATTGTAATTTGAAATTTCCTCTAAGTATGAATACGAAAAGCTGAATAGGTGTAGTGATAGAAATAATGTTTTTACAACCAAAATTGAAATAAACGTTTAATATATTTAACACTTGGACAATAACGATTCTCTGCTTGATGAAAATATGATTTAAAGGGCCAGGTCGGATAGACGACTCCAAGACGACTAATTTATTGCTTCAAAAAAAATTTCTCCTCGAAAACGGTAACTTTGCTTACAGTTAAAAACTGTAGTTACTAAAAGATTTCTATTCAAATATAGATATTCAAATATAGATATGTAAAAACAAAAAACATGCACAAACAAAAAGAATAAACTGTACGTTTCCATAATGATGAATAAGTAAATTCAATGCAGCAACAAAGATCTTGGTCCACAACATTACAATTTTATTAAAGCTGAATTTCTGCATTGAAATTTGGCAAATATTCTCAAAGGAAAAAACGAACATAATACTTTAAGAACGAGAAACTAAAATGGTTAGGTATTTGAAGATTTTGATATTTCACCCATCCATTATCATTAACATAAAGAAATCGGCGTTATTCAGTTAAGCTGGATCTGCCCCTTTATCATTGGATGCCATTCTTTAACACACACTGAATTCGGAGTGTGTAACTTTTGCAGCCACTTGCGCACTAAGATCGTGGAAAATGCCATCTTCCGAGGTACCCAATCACAGCTGGGTGAACTAGCACATTTAGGTACAGTAGTTTGTACACTGTACGTTGCTGCACCCGCAACAACACATGTACTTCTTATTGTTTTGAAATACATTAAAGGGGCAGTAGCACGTTTTTATGGGGAATATAGGGTGATGTCAGGAAAATGAACATTAATGGTTCCAATTAAAAGAAAATGCATTTAAACTAAATGAAGCAGTACTAATTCAAAAATTTAACGTAAATTTTAACCATGCGATTCCTTTTTCTTTCACAAAATGAATTAAAGGTGTTCACAAAAATTGCCGCCAATGGAATTTATGTGAATCTCCATACTTTGTCCTCTGGCTATGGATGATTGACTTGTATGATGTGGATTTTGACAATGTCAAATTAATACATTTAGCATAAACTTACAATTTTCACTGAAATATCTAAAATATAAAATTATCGAAAAACGTGCTACTGCCCCTTTAAACCCAAATAGATCCCTGACCAGTTACAGCAATTCACACAAACATACATGTAGCCTAAAACTACATATTATAATAGACTTGATAATGTACTTAAATTCTGGTCTTCTTGTCATTGTCTGTTTATGTAAAAGCATTATGTTATTGATACAAATGTACTTTTGCAATAAAAGACTTATTACCACAACAAAGTAGAAAAACACCAGTCGATATTGTTTCGATTTATTGACAAAGTAATTACAAGCTCTACAGCACGAGTGGCTCTCTAAAACAACGGGTTGCATTTCCTGACCACTCAAACATGCGTTACGATTTTACAATCGTGCCATGATTCTATTCTCATTCACTCTATTCTGTATAATAATAGTACAATTTGTGCCATTAACAAACCTTGAAACACGGGAAATCAAATGCTGTTTAGTTATATAAAGCAATCGTTAAACACATTTTGAGTACTAAATCAATTGTATTTCTTGTTTTGCTTTCGACAAACGAAGTATATTATAGTGACACTTCTATTGTTTTGATTGTATTGGAATTTAAAAGTCACTTGCAGTGCAATTAATATTCATGAGCATATACCAGCTGTTTATGTACAATGTAAAGTTTTCGTATGAAAAGGATAAAAGGATTTCAAACACTTTGATTGAAAAAACTATCGTGACGAGATTTCAATTATATTTTCAAGATCTATTAAATTTACAATTATACTGAATAAATATAATGGAGAAAAGTAAAAATTTGTAAATTTGTATAAAAAGTAGGGACCAAGAATATCACCTTGCCACGACCTACTAGCGATTTCATTTTGCACTGATACAAATGAATGAATCATTAAGACAAACTGCGACAATCATTGATTCCCTGGTGTAATTATTAACGCTACAATACATCTTTCTGTTATTCTTTGGAAAATCGAAGAAACAGGCAGGATAGATCACTTCTACTCTGCTTTCAGAACCCTTATCGCAGACGGCAACATTTACAGATCGATGTTGACGTAAACAATATCATTTGCACATCAATGCAAGGCATATCTAAGAGCGAACTTGTGAAATGCAATGACGGGTATATATTATACACGATGGTAGAAAGAGGATCTATTGAGAAATTGCATTTCATTTCAATAAATAGGAGAGAAAGACTTACCTTTTATATAGATGTGACAAGGAGTCAGAGACGGTGTCAAAATGTTACAAACATTAGTCATGGATAAAGAAGAAAAAAACGTTTACAGAATAATTCAAGCATTTTCCTTTTTGAGACATTCTGTATATTTAAATATATTTTCAAAGTATGCTTTATTTCGACCCTTAACTATTCCGTAATTTGACTACACTCCGCAGTTTGTATCGATATTTCATATCACCTAATTTGAAGGATGTATTTCAGTGTATTTCACTTTTCCCTATTACACAAAGGACAAACACACACACAAACCACACACACACACTCAAAACAATCATATGGTATGAACATATTTAATATAAACCATTTTCACCACCAAAATCTGACCATTAGGTCATGACATATACAAATAATACATGTTGTATCAATGGCATATACATACAACACATCTACAAACACAGCATTATCAATACAATCTGTTTATAAAGATCCTCTCAGCGACACATAAATATGTAATGTATTCTGCTGTCAATAGTAAAACCATTTCAACCCGTCATACAAGAGTTCACCCATTCATCGACAACGTCCAACTAACATAGTAGCATGGCGGAGCGAGGGGACATACGTCTCTTGAGGAAAGATAGTGGGGGTGAGGATAAACTCCCACCCCCTAGCCCCTGGGTGCGGCGATATGTGTGGACCAGTCGACTGGACTATATCCTGACCCTCATAGGGTATACTGTTGGACTTGGAAGCATATGGAGGTTCCCTTACGTGTGTCAAAAGAATGGGGGAGGTAGGTGATTATTTCATACAGGTGTTAATGTTGTTTACCTGTGCAGGTGTTGGGTACCTGATGTAGACTTTATCAAATCTTTAAAGTGACCTAATAGCGTAGATCTTGGAGTTTTTGAAGATTCTCTACGTGTGTCAACGCTGGGGAGGTATGCGATTATATCATGCAGGTGTTGATGTATTGTACCTATTGTAGACTTTGTCAGATCTTTATGGTGACCACAAAGCGTAGATCTTGGGAGTATTAAAGATTTCCTACGTGTGTCATAAGAATTGGGATGTAGGTGTACTTCATAATGGTGTTGCTTTTGGATATAGACTTTATCAGATCTTTTAACTGACACCATAATGTAGATCTTTGGAGTATTTCAAGATTCCCTACGTATTACAAAGGAAGGGTATTCATTTGTTTATGTAGTACTGGCGTTGAAGTAAAGCATATCTGAAATATTATAAAAGACATTATATTGATGACAACTTCTTTATTCAATTCACACGACGTTTCTAAGCTGATTCTTGCCCCTTATCCATGTCGGGGATTGTAGATATACAATATTTTATGTAAGCCTGTTTAGGAATATATGTCATTTGTCTATACAGCTAATGCTAATTTTTGTGTCAACGATTGAAGTGGCGGATGCACTGGCATTGTCACAGAACGGACGTGTTAAGGTGAAATGATTGAATATATTAGGAGGATTGTATCAAGTCTATGCTTAAAAATACATGTACAGGTGAATGTCAAACATCACTGGCAGATTTGAATAAGGAAGTGAAAGAGACGTAGAGAATTTGAATTAAATGAAATGCAATTGTAAACATTCGTATCTAAATATTGAGGATATAATCAGGTGCCTCGCGAGGTTCGATTCCTTTATTTTTTAAGCCTTGATAGCCCAAGATGTATAGAAGTTGAATGAAATGTTAAATGTAATTTGAAAACAATTTAATAAGGTAAGCTGGAGACTTGATATAACTAATCTGAAAACCCTTATTGTGAGTCAATGATCACGATATTTGATGAATTATGAATGATGACAACATTAAAACATGCCTGGTATATACTGTTTACTGTATGTTATAGAAAGGGAATGTAGGTTATACAATGTATATATATGTAATATATGTTATAGAAACCAAAGAGTGAAAAGCAACCAAAATGAAGTACTTAGCAGCTAATTAGTCAGTCTCCCTTCCCCCTTCATGAAATCATGATGACTTTGAAAAACATGATGCATATAAAGGCGATATCTGTTTGGGATTTCATGCTCCAATAACGAATGCTGTCCCTTTATAAAGATGTGTTTGTGAGTCTTAGGTCAGTGCGTACACTCTATTGTGCTACACATACCTTATGTTACCTGTATAAATATGCTATAATAATGTTGGAGTCACTTAGCTTTGTCCTCGTAAAGTGGGATTGCTATCAACGTCTAACATCCCGCCTTTGTGTCTCATGTTCATCCGGAGATCTTTGTAGACCGCATTGGCCTTTGGCCGCGTGAGGATTAAGAGTGAATCTAAGAAATTGTAAATTTGTACACTTTTAGTTTTCAACATATAACTAATGCTATATAAATCAGTGATATGATGACGTTGAATTGTATGAGTATGTGAGTGTTTGGGAAGTGGGAAAGATGAGAGGATTAGTAAAGGGTTTGTTCAACATGTGTCATATTATCGTGTGGTCTGGAAGTAGGGTATCAATGTAAATAATATCCAGGCATCTTTAAAAGATATTTTCTCTGTGGTTATGGATGCCATCAAACTGTCATGAAAAGTGAACATGAAACATACAGAGGGACAAGACAATTCAATGTGGGATTTTTTAATAGATTTTTTCATCATAAAAAGATTTTCAACTGATAAGACTGTGAATACTTATGGGAAAGGCCTGTTAGAGTTATGTTCAGTCCTTAACATTCACATTATAAATGGCCGATGTGGATCAGATTCAGAAAAAGGTGACCCTATATTTATTGGCCATAACGGTACAAGCGTAGTTGATTATATCATAAGTTCATCATTAATCTTTGATAAATTATATGATTTTGCAATCCCTTCTCGTACAGAGTCCGACCATCTTCCCCTTACTATGAAATTACGTGCGCTTCCTACGTATCATAAGTCAACAGAGAAACAGTCGTATAGATTTGTTTGGGATAATGATAAACTCGAGCTTTTTAGATCAAATATGTTTTTAGAACATATTCAAGAGTTGCTAAGCCAGTCAGCAGATTTCGTATTTACAAATATTGATAAAAGCATAGATCTTATTGTACAAGCACTTTGTACAGCGGCTAGTGATAAATTGAAAAAGGAAAGATGCAGATTTCTTAATAGGTTTCGCAAAAATAAAGATAGTCGCTCTTTAGAAGATTACCACTCCATTAGAAATAAGTATACTGCAGTCTGTAAACAAAAACGAAATGCATATTTGAAATTGAAGCAACAAGAAATAGAAACTAGTATTCACAATTCTAAACAGTGTTGGTCCTCTCTGAAAAGATTGAATAATAGAACAAGCCAAAGAAATGACATTGAGATTAATGAATGGTATTCGTATTTCAAAAAATTATTTTCTACAACATCTGAAGTAAATGATGACATAGATAATCATACAGTTGATCAGTCAGATAAGAATAATCATCAAGTATTGGATAACTCAATGGCCAATGACATTCTTGACGCTCCAATATCACGAGAAGAAATTCTAGATAGCATTACAAATCTGAAACTGAATAAATCTCCTGGTCTTGACAATACTATTTCAGAATTTTTCCTACACTCATCAGATATTCTACTACCATATCTTGAATTATTGTTTAATGTCATCCTCGAAAATGGAGTTTTTCCTCATTCGTGGTCGGTTGGCATCATTATACCCATTCATAAGCAAGGGGATAAAAATGAAACTGAAAACTATAGAGGTATTACCCTTTTAAGTGTATTTAGTAAAATATTCACTGCCATTATCAATAAACGTTTGGTATTCTGGGCAGAATCATTTGATAAGATAACCGAATCCCAAGCGGGATTTAGGAAAGGATACACTACTACTGACAACATATTTGTCCTAAATTCACTAATACAGAGATATCTAAATACTAAAGGTTCTAAATTCTATGTTCTCTTTGTAGACTTTGCAAAGGCTTTTGACTCAGTTGACAGAGAAAAATTGTGGACTCTTCTTGATAATAATTATGTTAACCTCAAAATGGGTAAACTGTTAAGGAGTATTTATGACAATGTCAAAATGTGTGTTAGAAACAATAATATAATATCTGATACATTTGAAAGCCAAATAGGTGTAAGACAAGGATGTATCTTGAGCCCTTTCCTTTTTTCTTTCTGTATCAATGAGTTAGCAATACAGATACATGAAAACTGTTCAAATGGTATTCAGCTACATCCAGATATAGTTCAGTTATTTCTCCTCCTATTTGCTGATGATATAATTCTCTTCTCTAGCACTATACGAGGATTACAGGCAGAAATACATGAATTGGAAACATATTGTAATGAATGGAAACTAACAGTTAATTACGATAAAACTAAGGTAGTTGTCTTCAAGAATGGGGGTAAACTTGCTGCAAATGAAAAATGGTATTATAAAGGTGAACTTATTCAAATAACTACATCTTACAAATATTTAGGAGTTTATTTTACAAATCACTTATCGTGGTCTTTACATGCAAAAAAAGCATCGACCCAAGCAAAGAAAATATTAATCGGCATTATGAGATATATCTACATTTTAGGTAACTTGTCACATCAGTCCTTTTTTAGAATTTTTGATGCTAAGATAAGTCCAATGCTTCTTTATGGTTCCGAAATTTGGGGACTCCAGACATTTCATGTAATAGAAAAGGTACATTTATATGCAATTAAAAGATTTCTCGGTGTGAAAGTTACAACCTCAAACATAATGGTTTACGGTGAGTGTGGTAGATTTCCGTTATCTATAGAGTCAAAAATGAAAGTAATAAAATATTGGTTGAAAGTATTGAATATGCCATGTTATAGATTACCCAGAAAATGTTACAATATGATGACTTTGTATGATAGAAATGGAAAACGTAATTGGGTTACAGATGTTAAAGATTTACTATTTTCTACTGGTTTTGGTTATATATGGCTGGAACAACACATAGACTCTCATTCAAAGTTTCTTATCTCGTTTAAACAAAGATTACAAGATATTTATTTACAAAATTGGCTTGACCACCTATCTGTATCAAATAAATGTTTTTATTTTAGAATGTTTAAGCAATCTATACAAGATGAAAGCTATCTATCGCATTTGAATATCCGGAAATATAGAATCTCGCTTGTAAAATTCCGTTGCTCATCGCATGATTTACTAATAGAAACCGGCAGATATATTGGACTAAAAAGAGAAGATAGAATTTGTAAAATGTGTAATTTAAATCTTATTGAAGATGAATATCATTTCCTTTGTGTTTGCCCTGCCTATCTCACTTTGAGAAATAAGTACATTAAGAAATATTACTTTACACATCATAATATTTATAAATTTATATCTCTATTAACTTACTCTAGCAAAGCACATTTAGAAAATCTGTCAATGTTTCTATACTATGCCTTTTTACTCAGAAAAAATGTACTCTATCCTGCCTGAACATATATTGTATGCACATTGTGCTACAGGCCTGTGGCCTATAAGTGCAAATAAAGATTGATATTGATTTGCAATGTTCCATATTGGAATAATAAAATAGGTCATTGACTAAATCATGATAAAATCAGCATTTCTATGCAGATAAAAAAAGTTCCTAAGCAAATAAACGAAAGTATTAAAGGAAAATTTTACAACTGCATGTCGTTCAATGTCCAATTTCAGATTTCGTATTATGTTGAAGATGTCTGGGATTCTTTTTCCTTGTTTACAAGTTGGCGATTTAAAACGGCTACTGACAAATCGTTTCACAAATTAATTTTCAGAGCATAGATCCTTATACTGTTTTAACATATAACGAAATGAGAATACAGCAACTTCTACTTTTGGATATAATAATAAGATAACATTAACAGGAACAACAGGATAAGGTAACAAATGGAATCTCACTTAGGATAATTAAACACCATTTTCAAATTTAGATTTAAATCTTTCAGCTAAGTTATCATAAACGTAAGATAAATACAAAGTAAAGCAAGTCTAGGTTTTGAAATTCCCCATTCACTAGCATATTCAATAGTCATCATTCTATCCATAGTAAATATGGCATTACGCTAATGTGATAAATATGCAACTTCTATGGGTTTATTGCTATTCAATGCACCGTTCAATATCAGTATCATGATACACGCTAGAACTAGCATCAAATCTGCATGAATTGGGGCCCATCAAATATCACCTGTGTAAAATTGAGTTTACTCGGCGGGCGCACGGTAAATAAAACAACATTCTGCCAACTTGACATTTAAAGGGAGTCTGCAAACTAGTTTAATATGCAGGACAGTCTAGCTGGAGGACAAGAGATGTTGAACGTGCTTTTGTAAAAAGAATCACTGAAATGCACATAATGATAAAATAAATACAAAACTTGGATAGTGAATAAAACACATCAGCAAATATGTTTATGATAAATTATGTAATCAACGAATTTTTATAATGTTTGATATTGCATAATATTGATATAGAGAATTGTCAACGGAATTTTTCAAAGATGTGCGATATGTTTATTATTAGAAAACAAGATAACGGCAAGCCGGAAAATGTAGGGTTAATTAATACGATTTAACAAGCTACAATTGTATTTGTTATGTGCATATGTTCTTGATCCTGAACAACCTCAGTCGGTGGATTTAGGTAGGGAACACAATACCGTTCATTGATTATCAAACCTTTTCGGCAGTACGAAAAAGAACGCACTCGAAATGACTGGATAAAATCAATACTGATGCCATTAAGAATGTGCATAAACGTGTAACTCTGTGGCCTTACTTTTCCTTTCAGCTTGACAAAATTAAATAAAATTGGTTGTTTGGTGATAGTGACAATACTAAATCAAGTTTATTTTCAGTTTTTAAAAATATTTTATTATGTGATATTTTACGGGCGTTTCATGTTGTATTTTACAGGCGCTTTCCTCATTCCCTATGTGCTCTTCATGATGACCGTGGCTGTTCCTCTCTTCTTCCTCGAGGTTGTGATTGGTCAGTTTTCCAAACGAGGACCAATAGGCGCATGGGGACTGTGTCCCTTAATGAAAGGTAAGATCATATTAACACTACATTTTCATTTACTTTCCTTTGAATCCAAATCCAAATTTTCAAACTGACAACATATTTTTCAAACTTAATGGGATCTGTTGCTGACTTTTCAGCGAACTCAATGCACCGATATTATCCGATATTATATTTTCACCAATTGAGAAAACTCAATCACCATGCATACTAAACGAGAATAAATGTGTATCAAGGAACAACATTGCTGGCATATATCGTGTTATTTCTTATGGGTATACATACACACCTAGGGATGATATGGTCCCATTCCCTTATCATTGGTTCATTCTCATATCAACCTCTTATGACGTCATCATCGGTTGTTCATCCATATCGCCCTAGGGCATTATTTGATATCAGACCTTGCCAATGACCTTGGGAGTTAAGAGATATCCAACCTTTCGTGACGTCATACATTTAGCTAAATCATATCCTCGTCCGGATACTGAAAATCTCGGCTTCGCCTCGACTTTCAGTATCCTCCCTCGGTTAAAACACGTCGGTGTTTTTTAAATATTACTCTCGTCTTCGCCTCTAGTAATATTTAAAAAAACACCTCCGTATAAATGTTATGGGGTCGAAAGATGGCATAAAGGTTAGATATCTCATAACTCCCTAGGTCAATATGATCAGTATCGACTGTGGGTGACGATTTTATCAATGGTTTCGTATGAAGTACATGACAAGCTTTCAATTTGTTTATTCTTTCATGAAAACGGTACATTGTCAACTCCTTTATTAGTTACTGAAACCTTCAACAGTTGGGTTTTCTGTCAAAGGCGTGATTTCGGTTTGTGTGCAGGTACGGGGTGATCTTCGTAATTCGGTAGATGCTGTAAATCCCTGATGTTTTTAATCCACTTGTTACCTGTAAGAAAAATATAATTCCACTTAATTTACATCATTATATTAAAATGTTAAAAAGTTTATACTCAACGCTCAAATGTTTCTTTTGCATTAATGCCAATATATCTTTAATCGTGAACACTTATTTAAGAACACAGTAGCAATTCCGTCAATCTCAGCACCCTAATTTCGAAACAGAAATGTTGATTTCAACAATGAGTACAAACAATAGCTCATGCCAACCATGTTTTAAGACTTTGACAGGTGAACTAATGGTTCATGTAATGCTAGTATTAAAAACTTGCACCCATTGAAAGAAATATGCAGTTGGACTAACATATCCCTTACCTTCATTCAACATGGATAATCCGTGTAAGACAAGCTGCAGATGTATTTCTGTCTGGAAAAGACGTGTCGCTGATCCATTAACATTCAAAGAATGCCCAACTGCATCGTAACACAAAATTGACAATATAATCCAGTGAATAATAAAATATGCGTTGATTATGGATAGTCCGGCACATTCCACTGTTCACACACTTGCGCTCCAACAGCAAATATCCGAAAATTGTTCCTTTATTGGACGTATGTAGTTACTGTAGCGTTTTCTTGAGCTGGGCTCTCGAAAAATATTATCCATTAAGTTTTCTTCGCTGTAAGAGTACTCCGACAAGCACGTGTTGGCCATCTTGAAACTATCCTTGCTGTCTCGTCGCTTTGTCAAGTCAAATGATAAGAGCACGTGCATTTACACGCAGGCGCATACGTCACCGCGACATTGCTTGCTGATTGGACAATGCGATCTTCACGACAACAGACGAGCTCGTAAATCTCGTGCAAAGTATTGCACACGGATAAGTTGTTCTTGCTGCCACGCTATGCTCGTGGGGTGTACTCTGTCTTGCATTCATAATGTATTGGACGAAATGTGATAAATGGGCAATTATTCCTTTAATTTTGACATTACTGCGTTCCAACAACGATTAAAACATTAATTTAACTATGTTTTCCTCGGCGTGTATGGCAAATAGTAACCTATGCCTCGGTTGATACGGGAAATATAACCCCTCGGTTCCCTCGGGGTGATATTACCCGTATCAACCTCGGCATAGGTTACTATTTACTACATAATGGACCTTAGAGCAAGGGATACAAATACATATACATGTATACAAAAAATTCAATAAATCAATGTGTCCGACCCGTTTATTGGTAACATTTAATGAACAATCCAAGAAAAAAGAAAGAAAATTTATTGTTTTTGACATTGCCTATTGTTTATTCTTTCAGGTATAGGTATAGGACAAGTGATCCTGTCGGCTCTGATTGTCCCTTACTATACCTTGGTCCTCGCCTGGTCTCTATTTTACCTGTACAAGTCTTTCTCACCTGTCTTACCTTGGGTCGTTTGTGACGTTAACAATACATCGGTCACGTGCTTGGAGCAGTCTGACGTCACATCCGATCTTGTGTCAGACTTTAGGTTTGTGCGTGGAGAGGCTAACACGACCACGATGTCTGCTGCAGAGATTTACTGGAGGTAAGCGTTCGATTTTCTTTCAGGAAAATCTCATTTCAATCAGACCAAAAGATGCACTTTGATAGAAATGAATTTTACTTTAAGTCGATTTTTGATTAAAAGCAGTTTTCTTAAGTCATTAAAAGCAGGATGTACTTGATCATTGTTGATTTACTATCTGAATAAAGCTTGTCATCGGCTTTGCCTCATGACTTTTTAACCAATCAACGATGAGATTATGAAAATTGCGGAACGATGATTCTTTTTCTATTCAAGACACAGACGAGGTTACTGTTGATCTGATTCTGATTGAGTTATCAGCTACAGTTACGTTGTATTTTTCTACATTACAGCTCAGTAATTGCGTGCAATATTTTGTTCTAAGGTTATGATCGTAACCTATCGTTAAAATCGTTATTCCTTCAAGAGAAGGGACAGCTACATGTATGTACTTTTCAGAAATCGGTATTTCATGTTTTCCGAATGGATAGACCGTCATAGACACCGAATTTAAGTCATGATCTCCTTGAATAGAAACCGATTGTTAAAGAAAAACGAAATAGGGACCCTGACAAAACCCCTTTATAACGAAACTTTGTTTTTGATAATAATTGATGTTTATAATATTTTGAATTTTTGGTTTAAACAATGTTTTTGGAAACGAAACCGGAATATAATTTCATTACATCAAAGACACTGAGACGTAACTGCTATTATTTTAAAAAGCATTGCATCAGAAATGCACAAACGGTAGGATTTGAAATATCGGCCTCATTCCCCCTAAGACAAGATTCCACCTTGCTATGACATACCTTTCCGGATCCATACAGAGAGGATGTTCTTGGAATCTCGTCGGATCTCGAGGATGTCGGGTCTATACAGACTCACTTGGTCATCACCCTGGTCATAGCTTGTGTCATCACCTTCCTGTGTGTCATCAAGGGGATGAGGGTGGTCGGCAAGGTGAGCTTCTTTCTCATTGATTTTTCTGTTCAAATCGAATTAAACATGATAAAATGAAAAAAAATAGTTAGGGATATGTACTAATAATGTATGTAATATGTATATAAAATTATGAATAATGACATATTTCTTAAACTAACTTATGATGAAATATTAATCATGAAAATGACGAAATCCCATTTTGTCCAATTTAATTGTGTAATCGAACTTTCAAAAATTCAGTTTCTCAAATTTCCAAACCTTGGATTCTCAATCTATAAGTGAAAAGTTCTGTGTTGGTAACTCAAATAATATAAAAATATATGAAATTATCCCAGGGAAGTATGGTCAGCCATGCCCAAATTGCAGTCTTGCTGCCTGCGCCTAGATACTACCGTCGAATTACCCGAGCCAGAAGCTTACAACTTACATTTACTTTTTAACCATTTTGTCGAACAAACAATCATACCATACATCTGTTTTCAAGACAGACAAACTAACTGTATACTCAAAGACATAATAAAGACAAAGACGTTGCTTTTGTAAATACATTCTAAATACAAAAACACGTAATCCCAAACGTATTATAACGTATGAGTTTGAGAATGCAGAACTGGAGAAGTCGATTGATGGATAAAGCAAATACTATATATACGTGATGACGATTTTCCCAACTACAGGTTTCTGAAAACCCGCGAAAGTCGGCAAACATATAACAGAGATTACCTGGAAATGCCTCTAGTGATATATTTTGAGGGCGATTCATAGTTTACTCAAATTCAACTATTCAAGATGAAGTTATCATAATTTATTCGCTATTTCTGTTGCAGATTGTATACGTCACGGCGCTATTCCCGTATTTCCTCCTGTCCGTGCTCCTGGTCCGGTCCTGTATGATGCCCGGGGCTGTTGATGGGCTTCTCTTCTTCATCACACCGGACTTCGCCAGGCTTGCAGATTACAGGGTAATGACGAGGGTTCTATAGCGCAATTCAGTTGTTAGCCATAGCTCCCGTTTCAAGGATATCATCGATTTTCAAGAATAGACATTTTGATTGGATTAAACTCAATGCATATTTCTTTGGCAAAACACTTAATCCGTAAATGAATCCATGAGTCGCATTTCGTCGACTGTTCACAATTTATTTGTAAGAAATCGAACGCTCACGTGTGCATGTATGTACTAAATGACATTGGTTATATTTTTATCTACAGGTGTGGTGTGAAGCGTTGATCCAGGTGTTTTTCTCTGTGGGTCCTGCCTGGGGTGCAATCATCACCATCTCCAGTCATAATCATCACTCAAATAACCCGGCCTGGTACGTCTCCTAAATTCGTCTCTATCAAGACAATTTCAAATATTCGGTCTTTTTCAAAATTCTAGTCATTGTGTATTTCTGTATTTGCGCAAGTAGGTTTAGCCATAGAAACTGACCGGGTGCTTCTTACAAGGCCAACTAAAGTTTAATGGAGTTTATATTCATGATCATCTATTTTCTTTATCTTATCTATTTTGGACTTTAAAGCTAGGAAACTGAAGATGGAATAAATCAAATTTTGTCCTTTTGAAATATGTGTCTGTTAATGAACGAATGAATAAATTTGTCATGACGGTTATGTGATAATATAATTTGTTTTATTTTAACTATTTTTACTTTTTAACTAAGGAATTTAAAAATGGTATAAATCATATTTGTCATCTTGAAGTATGTGTCGGTTAATGAACAAGGTCGAAATGGTGCTTCTTTCAACTGTACTGGTCCAGCTTCTCTGGATAGTGAAACCTGTAAACTTATGTAAGAGGCAGTATTGAGCATTCGATGGTAAAACATTAAAGACTTCTCTATTTAAAGACTTAGAGGCTGTGAATGATGCCTCTTGTGATAAAGATGTCGTATGTGAAAATTTATTATCCATACCTCAAACTTAGTTTACATTTATAATTATCTTACGTTTTATGTGATTTGGCTACACTGTTTAAGTCAGTGTAAGTCTGTGTTAATATGAAATGCAGCTTAATGTAAATCCCATACACCATGGATAATACTTTCTTGCACTTTAAGTAACAACGGATGTCAGGAGATAATCTTGTTTTCATGTTCCGCTGTTATGACATCTAATGTAAGAGTAAAATTGGCTGATGTTAAAGGGGCAGTAGCACGTATTTTTGACACTATCAAAATAATTCATTTAGCATTCATGTTCAGTGAAAAATGTATGATATAATTTCTTTTAAAAACCGTGTCCTTTAAAAAGTTGTTATCATTTCAAAGTCATTCATTAAGTCCCTTATGTATATTTCAGTGACGCTCTGATAGTGACTGTTGTCGGAACAATAACCAGTATTCTAGCTGGTCTTGTCGTGTTTGCAACTCTTGGCTTTGTTTCCCGAGAACTCAACTCTCCTATAGATCATGCGATCTCGGAAGGTAAATAGTAGTTCACATATTATTATTTTGTGATATCGTTATTAGATGTTATATATACAAATACTTTTTTTTATTCCATTTCAATAGTTACATATCGCATACATGTATAAAGGCAATATACACATCATTTCGCTTAAGCTAGTCCTAATAGACTGATTTTGGAGTACAAAGACTTTAGCAGTACGTGTAGGGTTGCAAGCAAGCAAGTACATGTAGATTGGGTTGGTCAAGCTTGGTACATGGGCAATGAGGTTATTTTTCATGGATGCTTCAATAAAGTACGGCCATTTTAGTAATATCTCATTAACATTTTTATCAGCAGTTTTAAGAAAAAAAATCATATTATTTTCTCCACGAAATTTCATCATAATTTATATTTTCCTTAAATCGGGTTAAAAATATGTCAAGCACACTGGCTTGCGCAATAGATGTAAAATATGCAGTTTTCTTTATATGATAGCAAATAAGAAATGGGTTTGATCAGAGCAATTTGTGCTAACCTCAGAACTGAAAAATATACCCTTAGTTATTGTGGTAAAAACACCAATTTCGGATTGAATGAAGACAACGATTTCTGCATTACTAACTTCACTGAAACCCTTACAGTTATATACGGCCTCAGATATTTAAACTTATGAACTTGTCATAAGTTAAACAGATCTTTACTTATTTTGACACTGCCAAATCCCTGGAAATTAATTAACATGGCCTCATTTTTGCTGATCAAGCGCTCGAACTGAAGCGTTCGTAAAAGGGTCATATGATGGTGGCACAAGTAAAAAACTATGACTATACAAATGATCGATTTGGATCAACAAACACGTCACACCAGGGAAATTGCTTTAAAATAGATTGATACGTTAAATATGTAACTGTTATCATGTAACGAGAAGAACAACTCTCGACATTTAATTTACTATTATTTATTCATCCTCCATTCTCCCCCAAAATGACAGCTCAGTCGTAACCTAGCAAACTCTGTCACGACTTAGCTGCCTCTGCGGGGAAATAATGATCACCCTCGGATCCGCCAATGGAATCCATGCTATTGGAACTAAAATGTTGGTTCAAAATCGTTTTCGTCGTGTTTCATAACAATGAGTATTTTAATGACATTCATGTATGATTCATCTGTAAGGTTTCTATCGAGTTATAACGTTATCTAAAAGTATTATTCATCATATTTCCAGGTCCCGGTTTAGCTTTCATAGTTTACCCAGCAGCCGTTGCACTACTTCCGGTTCCACAACTTTGGTCAATTCTTCTGTTCCTGATGCTATTGATGCTTGGAATAGATTCAACAGTAAGTATATGTATACCACACTCTATCGCAAGGCACAATTCGCGGCAGTCCCGATTATAGGCCTTTTGAAAACTTACTTCTATGCGTCAATGTTCGTGAGATGGAAAGCGCTCTCTTCAATAAATGTTAAATTTTCCCCACATTCCCCATTAGCCTGAGAGCCGCAGTAGCCCAGAGCGACCCCAAGGAAGTTATGGAAATGTTGAAAGGCTTAGAAGGCCAGTTAATAATTCCTTCAATTATGAGGCGTTGGTGTCCTGAATGTGAAAATGATAAAACAAAGTAAACGATAAAAATATAGTATGATGAGTATAAAAGTCTCGTCCATTTAAAAAAATAATGTATGTGATTGTCACTCTAAATTTTTTTCTGGCGTTTATAACTATTTGTACGCACAACTGGGGCTTAATATTCTTAGGACAGGGTGCTTTATTTACGTTTTGATTTGTCTAAGAGTCCGTATTAGTGGATGGTCGATTTATCATATAAGAGATTACGTTTCAATGTATTCATCAAGTATTTCGTACACCAAAGCGGTGAAGATGTTCGGATTTTACGCACGCTTCTAACAGACGGATTTTGAACTCCGGAAATCTAAGTGTTTTCTCTGTGTCTAAATTTCTCTTAAGCTATTGATTGCCATGGTATTGACAACACTTTTAAACAAATATTGAAAACTTGCTTTTCAATGACTTAACGGATATGAATAAAAATGATATGAATATATATGATTAAAATTATTGATGTGTCAATACTTCATCCCTGATATATAATATATCTCTGTTACATCCATGTTTCAGCTGGGTTGCCTAGAGACAGTAGTGATAGCTCTAGAGGATCATCTATCTCGCTTCTGTCCCATCAAGAAACACGTTCATGCAGTGATTGCTGCTGTCTTTATGATGATCGTCCTCGGCGTGGGGTTGTCCTTTACAATGAGTGTAGGTGTTGTCTTTATATCCCTACTGAAGCTAATCGGCTCATTGGGTTCCCTAGTAACCTCCGTTACAAGTATATCAGTTTCTTTGCTTGAAAGATAAAATTTGGTTGGAAATGAGAAATGTTGTACAGATGCTTAAACTGAGACTTTAAGAGCCACTCTGTGAGTTGTCAGGGGTCATACATATGCAAAACTTTGTAAATAGTGGCATTTGATCGAGAAGTATTGATTGATGCAGGAAATATCTTCTTAGAGTCAATCGACGTTGGATAATAACAGCAGGAGGGTTTGAAGTCGCTGTTATTATCGAAAACTGGACATTGACGCGCGTCATTCAATCAAACGTCATTTTGAAAACTTATCGAAAGCAGTCCGAGCGACTATCACGAGTTGATAATGTTTGATAGGTTATGTAACTAGTTTTCATGTAAATTGCACGTGTGAATTTGGTTTCCGCGAATATATGTGACTGTTTTCATTGAATACTTGTATTTATCATATTTTTGTTCCATTTTCGACTAAATATGTGATCTTGAATTTATATCTAAGTTCATTTCATAGCAAAACAATATGTGATGAAACTTGCTCTTTGAAAGGGCTAGCGCTCCTTCACGTGAGAGATGCGCACATTGTTCATACTGTGTTTTATACTTTATGGGCGCTTCATTATATAAACTGTTTATTTATCATCATAATATAACGATGCTATAATTCTTGACTGTTCTAAAATCTATACATATCTACTGAAATGAAACGAATAAAATGTTTAAAATAATTTTGGTATTCCAACATTACATAGTTTTTAAAATGATTGATTGAATACTCAAATATTGATCATTTGGGTGTTCCTTACTTTCTGGGGAGTATACAGCTGAATGCAGGATAGTTATAATCCATTTAATAATATTTACCCAACATCTTTCAGAACGGCATATTCGTCTTTGAACTTCTTGACCACTTCATTCCGTTGTTGGCTCCGATGGTCATCGCTGTTTTGGAGTGTTTTGTTGTATCTTGGATATACGGTTAGTATTATTACACAATGACAGATAATTTTTTCCAAAAAGAGGTAAAACAGTGTCTCAGTATCAATTGGTAATCATCACAAATATTGATGTAATTAGAATCCAGCCCTACACTACGTAGAGAATAGGAGTGCCGTGGGTTTGCAAATTTTCTTTCTCGAGTATTCCCGAAATAATTTCATACTTCTCGAGCCTTTCCATACCATATTGTTAATATATAGAGGGTACTTAATGTTGTTTTTCAAATACCAGGTTTATTTCATCGAGTGAAATGTCAACTTTACCCATGTCACGAGATAAAATAAACCTGGTATTTGGAAAACAACATTATGTATTCTATTTATTATATGATTTTTTAAATGAAATATGCAATTAAAATGACTTCAAAAACTGGAAAGTTACCCTCTTTTGTTCACATGGCTGAAAGTAGTTCCGGCACCTGACCAGTGACGATATAATATATCGTCACTGGTCACAGTGAAAATATCATATATCATCACTGTTGCCTGATAGACAGTTTATTTCACTGACAAAACCCAGTATTTCATCGCTGATCATGTAATAAATAATTTGTAATAAAGTTTATCACCACTGTAGCCAGATAGAGGGTTTATTTCACTGATAAAACAGTATCTCACCCTCAAACATATAATAAGACAGATATAGTTAGCATATACATGTATGTTCGATTGTTTCAGGTATAAGGCGTTTCTCTGTAGACATTGAATATATGATTGGCAGACAACCTCCCGTCATCTTCAAAATGTTTTGTTGCATTTTCACACCAGCATTATTAATTGTGAGTACGCGTTTAGTTAATTTACATAATCATTGTCTAATACTTAAAGGGACAGTAGCACGTTTTTTTGATAATTGTATATTTTTAAACTTTCACTGATAGTAGTAAGTTTATGATAAATGTATTATTTTGATAGTGTCAAAAATTTCATTACACAAACAAATCGTATATAGTCAGAGGACAAAGTATAAAAATTCACCTAAAATCCGTGGGCGGCCATTTTGTGTGAACACCTTTAGTTCATTTTGAGTAAGAAAAGGGAATCGCATGGCTAAACTTTACGTTATATATTTGAATTATTACTGCTCCATTTAGTTTAAATACATTGTCTTTCAATTGGAACCATTAATTTTCATTTTCCTGACATCACCTTATATCCCCCCCTAAAAACGTGCTACTTCCCCTTTAATGTATAAATTTTTTTTATAAAAAGAGTACAGACAGACAGACAGACAGACATTTTATTCAGTAAAAGGCCATTGGCCCATAATACATACACAAAATGATTATTTGCATGAGCTTACATAAACACATTTGAATTTCTATTTTCCTTACTTGATGTAAAAATAGACATACATTTTTGATAATTTCTATATTTGTTTAGGACATAAGATTTGCAAAAGCTTTTGGTGACAATGTTTTTTTTTTAAATATCTATCAAGAAATATATTCCTTATATCTGTATAAGCTTTACAGTAAAGTAGAACATGTATTTCATCTTCAATTAAGTTAAGATTATATTTTTTACAAATAGGGCAAAGTCTTAAATCATATGAGATATTGTTATATCTACCAGTCTCTATAGGGCAAGTTTAAATCTACCACACCTAAAATTTGATAAACAATTTCTTAAGTAGGGAGGGATATCTAATATCAGATAGAGTACATTTAAATTATATAAAACAAATATTTGGAAAACGTAATGGTCAAAATATTTTGCTAGGGTTTCGGATCCCAAATGTATTGATGGAATAAAGATTATATTATAGTGCATTTCCATTCAAATGTGTGCTCAAACGACATTAACCTGAAGAGATAGGTATTTCGATGCCGCTATACTTCAATATTTCATTATACAGCTGAAGTATAGACCAAAATATTGTAGATGAAGTGTAATGGCTAGGAATACAATACAGTATAAATCTTTCACAAAATTGTGGTTCTTCCCCGGGATTCGAATCCAGGTCATAGATGCCAGATGCTTAACACTACACAGCTGTGTTCCATATATTAGTACAACTTACAAATTCATCAAGTTCTATAGGGAAGAACCAAAGATACATGTATGTCATGGGTGATAAATCATGGGGATATGTCACGGACTCTTAAATTATACCTTCTTTCTTATTCAGATTGCCATAGCGTTACAAATGATGGACCACAGGCCTCTGAAATTTGAAAACAAGGAATATCCGTTATACGCCAATGTCATAGGCTGGTGCATAGCAGTTCTACCTCTGCTACCTATACCGGTTGCCATGGTGATACAGGTGTTCAAAAGGAGGGGTTCATGTGTAAAGGTGAGCCAACATACTGTACATAGTTTTGGCAAGATTATAAGTTTAGGTATTGGAGATACAAATTTTAAATCAAGGTGTGATCCGAGAAATTCTCCAAAGGGTTCATGTCAGGTAACATTTTCATTCATGATCCTTAGCGACGAGACTTCAAAGTAACCGACATGATTGAATTCAAGAGGACCAACGTTGCCTGACACGAACCCTTTTGAGCAATACTCAGATAAAAAGCGCAACGACGAACGAGTGAAATGTAATACAAGGTTTAAATGATCTTGAATTAGAGGTGATTGAACATTTGCTTATTTTAACAAAAAAAACATGTACAAAACATTTAATTTTTGATTACACTATCTGTAATTCATGTACTTTTGAGGGCCCGACCCCATGCCAGATTCGAACCCACACCCTCAGAGGCAGGTAAACCTCAACCAATGACCGTACCTGTATCTTACCAACTCGCCCATTTGCCATTGACATAAAAATATATCGCGGGTTTTATCTTGTAAGTTCTTCACGACCCCTGTTAGTGTCTGTAATATTAAAAAGTGCAGGCATTAATAAAATAAACACGGAAAAGATAAATTCAAAATAATTTCTGGTTTAATTTTTGCGGCGTAACCAGATTTGATCCCTTATCTTTAGTTGTCATTCTGTTTCCCTATCAAGCAATACCAAAGTCACATATTTCAAATGATAAACGTAAAAAAGGTTTAAAATGTTGCAATCTCATTCAAATCAGATCGAAACTACTCCTACGTCGCTACGTTTCTTGAAACTACTCCTACGTCGCTACGTTTCTTGAAACATAGCGACGTAGGAGTAGTTTCGATCTGATTTGAATGAGATTGAAAATGTTGCTGTAGTTGCTTTCATGTTTTGTATAACTACGGACAAAAAACATTCTGAAGTATTCTTTGACTGATAATTCACAGGCTCTAATTGTCTACGTCAACACTTGAAATGTTATAAACCAATACGTTTAAGAAAGCCATCTGAGGTGTGTTCTTTCTTTTGAACTTCAGTATGATTACAAAATAGCACTAAATGCCGCTTTTAGCCCATTGTCACTAGCACTAAATGCCGCTTTTAACCCATTGTATCTTAATCGGATCTTACATAATCTTTTGCAGAAATTCCGTGGAGCTTTAAAACCGGACAGTGTGTGGGACAAGCTAACACAAACCTACAGGGCCAACGAGTATGACATGTGGCAAAACGAAAGAACATCAGTTTGTGAAAACGCCAAATTTATATTTGTGAGAGAGACCATTGATTAATTTAAAAACATATCATCCAATTGCTAATATCTGACTGTGTTTTGTCAGTATAAGTTGTTCATTTTCAATATCTATGTGTGTGAATCCCTCATTGCTCATTATTGTACTCAATGTACTTTGGAAATGCATTTTGTGCGAATTTGCACCCAGCAGCCACAGTGACATGCAAAAAAGTATCATCTCCCATCTTTCATATTTGTTTTTGGAATTTAGAAATTTGCATCGAACTTCGGTCTTCCGGAAGTGAACGGACACTATACCAAATGAGCTACATCTCCGGTTCATCGTTGTTGATAGAAAACCAGCAAATGATCTAGTAATGATGGTTTAAACTTATTCATTGAAATATAAGCGGTAAACCTTACGTCATCGGTAACCGTGAGAGCGACTTATTGTTTTAGATTGTTTTAGCTGATTTTCGAAAATACGACTTTTCTTTATTGTGATGTAAACAACAATATGTACATTTTGAAAACGCATCTTATTGAACCTTTACATACATCTGTTCATTATGTGGATGATAATGTATTCCACTAACTGAATTTTGCAATTTACACGTTTTTTTTCAAACCAACCTTTAAAAATATTTAATGCAAACGTTGACCGATTGATTCACTGTTATTGTACTGGCATTATTCCAGTTTTCATTATCACATCTTTTTTTACGTCATTGGTATAACCATGTTTCACCTTTTTTAGATTTTCGCCATTCAACTGTTCATCATTTAAAGATTCATTTTTCATGAAATCATGAATTTCATAAATTCATCCCAATATCCTCGTCACTTTGTTACTCTTTGTTTCTTTTTCTCTTTCGTTCAATCCTGGTTCATTATACTCCTCTTCATGTTCGCTCATTCATTCACTTCTTTAACTTCCATTCGGTTTTCACTGTGTCATTCATATATCACTTAACATATCACAGAAGAAGAAACTTTTGGGGTAATTAAACGTATTTCTTTTTTCGTGAGTTCTTTTGATGTTCTTGTTACACATATATAATTTCAAGCCTTGAAAGTAATTCATCACAAAATATTCATTCAACTTCATTTTGATGATACTGTTCAGGAAAACGAAACATTATTTAACGCTTTTACTTTCAACGATTGTAGTTTGTTTTTAAATAACATCTTGTGAATAAACATTTACAACACGTCGACATTTCAATTTTCAACACCTTCAACATTGAATCAAAGTCAGCAATATTTAATTTACTACGTATCAGCATATACGTAGTGAAATAGTTTGGACATCGAACTAAAGTTATTTTATGTACGCTTCATTAAATCAAGTATTTTGTTTCGGTAGCAAAAAGATTTGCTTAAAACAAGAACATGCTTAATACTTATGATTTAATAAACATTTGAATTACTCCATACTTAACGCTATTGTACATAATTGTGTATATGAACTGTTGTATATTTGAAGGAAAGACATTTTGTGCGTCCCTTATTCTGCGTTTACTGTAATAAAATAATGTCTATTTAATTGGCGAAATTATTGCTTGTATCTCTGCGAGTTGTTTATTTATGGATGAACCTGATTTTTAGATAAATATTAACATCACTCGTCAAAACAATTGTTCTTTCTGACAAAATAAAGAGAGCTATATTTCAAGTAAATATTACCTGATAAATTATTTTCTGATTTCAACTTCTACAATGTACATATATACACGTTCCTCACTGCTTCAATTACTGTTCGCGTGATTTGTACCGTTGTTCTATATAAAATCAATTATAAATAAGTTGCCTATCTCATTTCAAAGTATCAAAAGCTAAAAGCATTCTACTGCTCCGTCAGATTATTTGCATCAACAAGATTAGCTCCTACAACACCCTGATACTATTCACGGTATGTGCTTCGTATTCAAATGTATATCTGTTCAAATCCACGAGGGGTTCTAAACAGCTCTTTCGATGTTATTTTGGGGCATAATCTTCGACATTGGAATAAAAAGATTATGAAATGTAAAGATTTAGTATATATAAGCAGTTGTCAATAAAAATAACTTGAGGGAAAAAAATTTTTTCATGCATTTTGCCTGTAAGTTTGTTTAAAAACAAGCAAAAGAGCCATTTTCACTATCTTATCTCGTCAAGTTGAGGAGATTTTTTAACGATTTTTGTTGAAAGGCACATTTTTCAAAAGCGTTAACAGATATATATTTGAAACGAAAAACTTAGTTCAGCTGGCTCTTGAAAATATGAAAAAACTGTTTCAGTCGTAACTCGTAGGTTAATCTATCATGCATTTTAAATGATATCGTTTCCTATGGACCTGAGTGTAGCCATCTATGATAGGAGGCAAAACTGTGCATGATATCAGGAGTTTGCAGGATCTACGCAGTTATAATCATAACAGTCCATTTTTTCTTCAATTGCTGCATGCCCAAAACTTATCTAGCACCATGTGCAAAGAGAAGGTTCTTAAATGATTCAATTGTTCTCAAGTATCATTTGTGGTATACGGTCTTCTTGTTCCTTGTTGCGAATGTTGGTGCATTTATCCATAGGTTAGATATCCACTTCTCCCCCTTCAAGATGGGGCATCCTGCATGAAGTGCTGACTCATCCCTTACACCAAGCCAACCCAGCTGAAACATACATTTGATAAAGATAAGAGGTGAGGCGAGGTGACGAGATTTGCGGTTTACGCCGCTTTCAAGAGTATTTCACTTATATCACGGCTGCTGGTATTATTGCGGGGAGAAGACCAAAACTGTGGTCATGCATTGCGGTGAAACCTGCGGGTATCGACTGGAACCAGTGAACCATGGGTGGCACTGCGTTGAAATTCAGTGTAACATTGTACTCAAACCTTATTGCATGTATAACAAATCTCTACTGCAGACAAAGATTCAAATCACGAACCTCTCGATCCGAAGCCGAAAGCCCTAACCACTGCGATATCCAGCCCCAATGAAGATAAGAGACAAAAGACAAAAGCATAAATAGATGGACGAGAAAGAAATGATGAAAAGGGAGATATAAGATGATTGAGAGAAACGGGAGAGGAAAAATGAACGGAGAGACAAATATAAAAGCTGAATGACACGAGGAGAAACAAAAAAATAGAGGAGAGATGAAGTTCAAAGAGGATAAACCTGACGACCTAAAACAACACGAGAAGAATAAAAGCAAAAGGAGAGAAAAGAGTGTAAAACGAAAGAGAGAACAATAGGATTAAAAAGACAGAGGGAAAAGAAACAGATGAAAGACAAAAGGGAAGGGAGACAAAAGGAGAGAGACAGAAACTATGAATAAAGAGAGATGTAGAGTGTAGATAAACAAAAGAGGAGAGGAGAGTGCAGAAAGAAGAGAGAAAAGATTAAAGAGGGGACATGACTTTAGATTGGCAAGATATTTATATTTTTAGCAATATGAAAGCGTGAAATATATCATGTAGATTGAGTGTCCCTAGAGTGCACACGAGGGTGATACTATGGTTGTTCCATTAGGAATTTCACATTCTCTTCCCACAGAGGCAGATCAAGTCGTGTAATGCTGATATAGCCTCTGTTCTATTGCGCTGAGTTTGTGGGATAGAATGGAAGATGCCTGATTGGAGGCAATCAAAGTTAATTGTGCAATCAGCGACGTCGACGCTGTTCTTAAATCATCATTTTGGCTACTGAATCATTTCAAAGGCATTGTGATATGAACCACCCTTTCCCTGCAAATCAAATGGATTGTGGTGCAATTTTTTTCCGCCAGGGAAAACTGACGGATCCCACGGATTTCGGCGTAATAGAACTGAGGCTGTATCAACATTTCATGACTTGATCTGCCCCTGTGGGGAGAAAATGGGAATTTCATTGCTCGTGCGACACATTTTGTTAAAAAGCGCAGCCCCAGTGTAGCGCCAGTTTCAAACATAAGAAATATATATATTTACTATTTTTATGCAAATTATCAATTTCAATGTAAGCTCAAATAAAATGGAGAAGAATTTACATTCTTCCTTATTCCAAATTGTGTCTTTTTGTTAAAATTTGGCAGATGAAATGACACGGTTGCACTAATTCACCCGGCCGCTATGTCAGGGGGCATACATTTGCACTTGCTGCACGCTTTTCGCGTGCTACCTGAGAGCACTCGGCCGCGCTAAAGCAGAAACTCTAGCAGCTTGTAAAGCAGTCCAACATTCTTAACCAAAAAATGAAATAACCGCTAGGGTTTATAAGACATGTGCAACAAATTGTACTTTATGTCATGACGTATTTCATCACATATCGATAACAATCTTTCATATATGCAAAGTGAATTCACATTAGCTTTGAAATATTAATCAATATTGTCCTACCTCTGGGTCAATGATGTTGTTGTACCACATGACCGCGTTGCCTTTTATTGCTTCGACAGTTGTCTGTGCAGATTTACAGCTGAATGAAAAATCACTTGGATCGTCCTGTAAAACATAAGAAACACACTGTTGACAATTAAATGGTTTAAATTTGTTACACTTCATTGGCGGGATCCAGGAAGATTGTGACACCTTTATAACAAGATTGAGGAGGGGAAGGGGCAGCTTTTGAGTTGAAGGATTTTTAAAAGACCAAAAGAGATGAGGGGGAGATCAAAACATCTGACCCCAGCACCCCCGCCCCATATATCCGTTATATCCTCACCGCAAAGTTTTTCTTCTATGACAATTAATGAAACAAAAAAAGGTATAGTTCCTTGCAACATGGTACCGGGACGTAGCTCATTTGGTAGAGTGTCGGCTCGTCAAACGGAAGACCGGGATTCGATTCCCGGTCGCGTCATTCAACTTAGACTTTAAAGGGTGGAAATTAATTGTTGCTGTCTTGCTTGACGCTCGCATTGTAAAGGCAGAACAACACATTAACTTGCACTGTGGCTTAGGCAATGTCCAATATGTATACGTGTACTGAGGACAATAAATTGTTATCATAATTAAATCTAACTTTGACTTACATTAAAGGTTTGATCCTCCAAGTCAGCGAGAGGGAAGGCTGTTTCCCCTCCCTCCTCTACATCGTTCAGGTACATCAACACTGTTATATATCTGTATTATAAAAAAATAATAATATTAGTTGCAACGATATTGATGACCGGGATGATTATAATGATGATTATATTGATAATTTGGTTATACTTTTAGTTGTTGAGGATGATGTTGTTGTTGTTGTTATTGATGACGATGATGATGATGATGATGTTGATGATGATGATGATGATGATGGTGATGATGGTGGTGGTGATGATGATGATGTTGATAGATGATGATGATTATTACGACGGTGATGAAGATTTTGCACATTCATTAATGAAAGTGAGTTAGCAAGCAATCAATTCACATGTGAGCCAGGTCATATAAAACCAATTTTAAAATGCCTAAATTAACCCCAGAACAGCGCGGCAGGGCCTTGGGTATGAATGACATGGGTGCTTCAAATGTTCTTATTGCAAGAACATTCGGCTGTCATCGAAAAACCATCGAACATTTGATAAAACTTTAGAGGGACACGGGAACAACATTAGATAGATCGCGTACAGGTAGACCACGTGTGACGTCACGTCGGGGAGACCGATACTTAAGAACTCTCCATCTCCGAAATCGATTCCTGACAGTTGCAGAATCGGCGTCTACTGCTCTCGGGAGAGTGCTTAGTCAATCAACCGTCAGAAGGAGGTTAAGAGCAGCAGGGATTCGGGCCCGTCGACCTTATTGTGGCCCAACGTTGACACGTCAACATCGACATAACCGATTAATCTGGACAAGACGTGTACGAAGGTGGCAGCTTCGTGATTGGCGAAATGTTATGTTCACCGATGAAAGTAGGTTTTGTTTATATAAGCAAGATGGCAGAGCCCGTGTTTATCGCCGTCAGGGTGAAAGAAACGTTCCAAATTGTGTTGCAGAAGTCCAGGAACACGGTGGGGGAAGTGTGATGGTTTGGGGCGGTATCCGAGGAGAAAACAAGTCGCAATTGGTGATCGTTATGGGTAACATGACTGCGCAAAGATATATTGATCAAGTTCTTCGTCCTGTTATGTTGCCATTTCTTCAGAATCACCCGGGAACTTTGTTTCAACATGATCACGCGCCTGCACATTCAGCAAGAGCAGTGTCAACATTAATGGACAACAATAACGTCAACGTCTTGCCGTGGCCGTCACGTTCTCCTGATCTCTCTCCAATTGAACACATGTGGGACTGCCTAGGGAGTCGAATCAGGAATAGAGCAAACCCTCCAGTCAACCTGAGGCAGCTGGAACAAGCCCTACAGGATGAATTGGGGAACGCCACCGTCAGACGTCTCACGACATCAATGAGACGTCGAGTGTTTGCCTGCATAACAGCTGAAGGTGGACATACGAAGTATTGATGACTATGGACTCCATATTCCATAAATTCATTAACATATGATCAGAAACTTCGATTTCTAAAAAATGGAAATTAACATTTCACACCAGTGTTAATAAAACGTTTCCTGGCTGTAAGATAAACAAATGAAGTTAGATGATGTGCAAATGATTCAGTATTAGATAAAATGTTGTTAGGATAGAAAACCGTGTCTTGTTATTTTTCAGTGGATAGTTTCTTTTGGGGTTTAGTGTATTCAAGTGACCTATATTAGTGAGATTTAGAAAAGGAGCATTTATGTCATGTTAACAGTATGTTTAGTTGAATAAAATATTATGTTTACATCAATACAGAGTTATTACCAGAGATATAATCCTATTGATCAAAATGTTGACCAGTTGTGAAAAAAGAGGAAATCCATATATGATCAGATGTGCATTATGAATGATCATTAGAAACAAGAAAATGAAGGGATTATTGTGGATATACAACTTCTTTATTCAAGTTTGCGAGGTTTCGACATATAAACTAATGTCGTTATCAAGCAAATGATGATAACGACATTAGTATATATGTCGAAACGTCGCAAACTTGAATAAAGAAGTTGTAAATCCATAATATTCCCTTCATCTTCTTCATCATTGCAACTTCTAGAATGACCATCAAAGAAATCATTAGAAACAAATCAATTCCCGTTATCAATGGTAGATAGAGTTAGATCATTTACCTACAATAAGAACACTTGGCGGTTGATAGGGGCGGTTCCACATGCTGACAACAAGGTTTCTGCAACAGGATATCTCTGAATTTTGGCCCACTGTCATAATGAAACTTGTAGAAACCACTTTCAGGATACATCGCAACCTGTTCAGAGGAACATATCAATTATCATTTGATTCAGAGACAAGCTGACATAAGAAATGTTTGTTTCATATAAATTTCCTTGTTTGGTACACAATATTTTATATAATTGAAAATTACTTACATCCAACCAGTTCACCAAGCATATTTGATCATTCACAGGCCCTGGATGTTAAGGTTTGACAGAATTGAGTCAAAAATCGATCTTCTAATTCTAAACTTCTTAACTGAAACGCTTGTATAAGGCAAATGAAACAGATGTATTTTATGAAAAAAAAATATCATAACATATGATCTTAACAAAATGTACATTATTAATTGAAGAATGATTATGTTTGACATTCAATACCATTTTTTAATAAAGACCAAACACAACCAAAGAAATACATGTTTCATAATTTACACTTTTTGAGGCAAAATGAAAAAACATTTAATCGTATTGTAACCGCGTTATGTCATACCCTGATATCTAACAAGGAACAGGCTTCGTATCGCTGATATGATGTCATTCATGGCTATGCTATGACATTTTGTCAGCCAATGAGATCATTTTATTTCAGTTGCCTATTGCAAAATATTAAATTCTATACACCCTTTCATCCAGACAATGCCGCTATCGGTTGATGCAATCCATTGGTTTGGTATATAAATAACGAATTATTGCCTCGATAAATACGATTTGGAAGCATATTAATAAAATGACTACGATAATGTAACAGGGCCTATAATTTTGAAGTTCTATTAGTTTATACTTTTTGTAAGTACCAGACATAAACATTACCCTATTACTAACTTAGCACTAAGAGAGCTTCGAAAATCTAGGTCCAGGATGACAAAACGTTTCTTTCTCATCAGCTGAATATTTGGTAATTTAAAATGAGATTAACATACCTGAAAATTTTCATTATTCTTTATGAGTTCACTCGGCAATCCTGTCAACTTCATTATTCTGAAAGAAGAACAATTATTTTCATAACCAATTGGTGTAATTCTAATATTATGAAAAAGACATGAACTATAACTATCGTTACATTGAGAATATATAACTATAGGTATACGCAGTAGACTTTTGTTTTATTTGATAATACTGAAAATGAAAATAATTTTCAATTGGTTTGTATCCCTTACTGTAATCTTAAAAATCAGTTAAAACCTCATCAGTAAACCTCAAATCAATTCATAATTTTACCAGAATAAATTACACGTCTTACCCGCGACTCTCTACTAGACTTTTCTAGACTCAATATCGGAGTGAAACGGGTAATATTGAGGCTAGGTTTACTTGGACTGCTCTTGAACAGCGCCTTACCTCTCTTGTACTCTCCGCAGAACAGGGTCGTTATCTGCACTCAGAAATGTCACTGCTGACTGCCTCACTTCAATGTTCTCCCGACTTATACCTTCACTTCCAAATGTTCCTCCTTGTCCTAAACCTTTACTCTTTGCAGCACTTATCATGTGGTCGCATTCCTCCTCTGTGAGAAAGTCAGGAAGCTCTGAAATTTGTTGATCAACAATACAAATCAATAACAAGATGTGTTTATTAAACACTGATGCCCCCGGATATCAAATTTTAAATGACCTCATCTGAAAGGTCCTATTATGATAATCACACATGTGAAATATCAAAGGTCTTTCTCTATCCAATCACAAGTTATGACCAAGGTTAAAGTTTCGAAAAATGTTATTTGCACCAAGGTCAAGGTGACGAGGTGAAAAATTATGACCTCATCTGCAAGGGTCTTATGATAGATGCACATGTGAAATAGCAATGGTCTACCCCTAAGCAATCAAAAGTTAGGAGCAAGGTTAAAGTTTTTTTTGTGACAAACAGACTGACAAACAGGAATCTCCAATCCTGGGACATAAAAACAATAACGAACCTCAACGTAGAATACAACATATTGTTGCAGCTTTGCTCTCATTTGCAATTGTAAAAGGTTAAAAAAACATTGTGAAAGACCAGGTCCCCATGAAATTGCTTGGTTCAGAAAATAAATGTAATGTTTTGATTATCTAATTAAGTTCCCTTATTTGTTACTTGGCATTTTCCTTCTTTAAAATAGTCATTGGCGTGTCTAAAATGTGGTATGTAATACACTAAACTCAGTCCCTGTTAATATTTTTATGAAACTCGTGAAAAGTTCGTAGTCGACCTTCACTTATCACGTTCGATCCAAAACCTCTCACTTGTTTCAAAAAGTCTCGTTTAGTATTCTCTGTCATTTGCCAATAAATCATTCAAACGCGGTGGGTACAAAGAATTTTCCTTTAAACTATTATTTGTCAAATACAAATGTTATCAACCTTAACGCTGACCATGAACTACATGTTTATGATAATTATGAATTAAATGGTTATCTGCGGGTTTTCTAAAATAAAGTTGGCTTCATCGGAGCATAGTACGAGATTTGTATTCTTATTTATATTATACTTTGTAGGTTTTCCACAAAGAATAATTTATCTGGTTACCCCTACGGTTACGGTATTTGAGAAAAATACGTAGCCATGCGTGATGCGTGTTGCGTGTTGCGTAATGTGTGTTGCGTGACGCGTAATGTCCTTTTCCACATATCAGAAATAGTGTGACCAGAGTATCAAATTTGACATTCAATGCGTAATGAGTATTTAACACTTTGCACTTAAATAATGGAAGTTAATTCCATGTACGTTATCATGATGCGTTATACATGTACGTGATGCGTGATGCGTTCCCAAGGGTTACACAGCATATAAAAAGTATATTATACATGAAATGTTTCAAATTTTACAACAAACATAATAAATAGTATGAGCTGAAAAGGCTCTTTTTAAAGCCATATAATATCATTTCTTGAATATTGGGATTAGTGATTTCCATTTGTTGTTGAATGCAGTCGTTTCATTGTTTCATATATTTCTTGTAGAATGTTTTGATAGTTACTCAGTTTTGGAATTAAATTTTTTATGTTACATAAATTTATATATTTTTTGGCAGAGAGAAGGATTTGATTCATCAAAATATTATTTATTTCAAGAAACCAAATCAAGTATTTCGAAATAATTATTTTGGATTGTATGAACTACTATTTTAGCGTAAAGTGTCGATTACGCATTACGCATTGCGCACTACGGACACATGGAATGTCTGCCTTAGAAATAGATTACTCTTTTAAGAAGCGAAATAAAAATATGATTATGAAAAATATAGTATTACCAAACATCGGAGGGTTAAACGCTCTTGTAACAACACTTTGTATCCTCCCATCGTCAAATTCTACCTCGTTGACGTCGCCAACCTTTAAAAAGAACTAAGGATTAACATAATTATCACTATTATGCATGTACATTTATCATGTGAAATAAAAGCAATTTTTATTGTGTTTTCCAATCATCTGAAAGCATGGTACAACCATGTTTAATTTGTGTCGCCATAAATGATATATATTTGTCCTGGTTAGATGTTAAACATTTTGAGTATAAAAAGAAATTAAGTAAGATAAACATAACATTGTTTTTGTTATGGAAACGAAAGATCGTTTAAAAGATGTGAATAGTTCGGGTTTATGTGCAGAAATAAACATAATAAACTAGTTTTATATGAATTAAGTTTTTCAAAACTGGATGCTAATTAACGATAACTCAAGAAGTAATTGAAGCGTCCTTAAAAGGACAATATTTTTGCACCTTTCGTTAAACTTGCGGTTAATGACCGTTCTTGCGATAAAGCAGTCTAAGTAAACCTAGCCTCAATATTACCCGTTTCACTCCGATATTGCAATATCGGAATGAAACGGGTAATATTGAGGCTGGGTTTACTTAGACTGGCGATAAAACATCCAGCTGCCGCTATGTTTAATACTGTCACCTTAGCATAACATACAGACAAGGGATGAAAAACACATACCAAGCAAAAGAATAAAGAACCACTAAATGACGAAGATTGTTCAGCAGTATTCTTGAATGTACGAGTGTATCTAATTGATAAGGATTATATACATTGCTGTATTAAAAACGAAATGATGAAAATAAATATAAAAGATATTCTCTTTACACACATACCATATTATTCATTCACAAACACAACCGGAAACGTACAAAACTTTCGCTAATGAAACCCCACGAAACACCTTCCAAAAACACAAACTAGCGCACACGACATTTCAATTGATAGATTTCATAATGTCAATGGTTTGCTGTTGATAGCGATGCGAGGCTTTTGTCCCAAGGATATCAGGATATATGTTGGAACTACACGGAGACATATACGCAGCATGGCACAAAACCTAGCCCACCACCGCACATCACAAACCCACATTCCTACATATGCCTACATACATATACTCTAAAAACACGCTAATTTCATTCTCATAAACAATCAAAGTTAAGTACCCTAAGAGTTTTCATTTGCTTGTGTATTCTTGTGCAAATATCATGTAATTGGGAATGTCGTAAGGCGTGCAGCTATAGCACATCGACTAGATTTAAATCCTGAACAAATATACACAACAAAATCATGTGATATATATACCCACACTTCCCGAGGTGTATCGCTCAATACACCTCCTGTTTGAATCGGTGGTCTCCTAGACGTGGAACATATGGACATAGTAAGTTGAGGTGTATCGGTCAATTCACCTACAGTTGGAAGAAAGGTGACCATAGCAACGAGACCGGAAGTGGGGTTTAATGTGCACATGTACACAAATTAGCACTTATACAATAACACATATAATCACAAACATATGCACAGACACATGTACAAACAAACACAAATATGACATACGCATGGTCACAGACACATGCACAAACTAACACAAATATGACATAAGCATGGGCACAGACACATGCACAAACCCGTTTACAAACACACCAACAACACACAGGCACAAACACAAACACACGCATACAAACAACCATTGCATATTAGCTTTGACACAAATGTAACTTATCAGGCGCCTTAAAGATTATCATAAAATGAAAAATATTTTAAAGAATAAGCAAACCTCGCCTGGTTCCCGCCGGGGTAGATGATCAATCCCAAACAGGGTGGACCCTTTGTCGTCATTCGTGCACCCGACATCGTCCTGTGAGCAATATTCGTTTGACTGGATACTAATTTCAACAAGAGTCGTCAAAATGATTGGGAATATAATCGAGATACGAATCATTATCCCTGACGGACTATATCCCTCTAATATTTCTTAGCTGTTTTATCGACACGGCTGTCGCACTAAGAAAATCGACTTTCACCCATCTGGTGCGAAACGAACGTGGCATGCAATGGATGTACAGAGGGCAAATAATGAAAACTATGCGGACATGAGTCAATAGAACACAATTTTGTCACAAAACGTTGACAAGGGCAAGCGGTTTTCGCGTATATCTAGCGTATGATGACAACGACGAAACTATACTGTATTTTGAGAGAATAATGTTTATAAAAATTCAATTTATACCTATTTTCACTAACACTATTTTCTTATTATTTTGATATCGTAAGTCCTTTACAGAATCAATCCGAGTCATTCAAATCAGATCGAAACTACTCCTACGTCGCTACGTCAAGAAACGTAGCGACATAGGACTAGTTTCGATCTGATTTGAATGAGATTTCTACAGAATGGGAGTTACTGTCAGTCTTAATTTATATAAAGTACTGACGGAAAAAGGTGAAGCACAAATCAATTTCTTTGCAACGAAAATCCAACCTTATGTGGAGTTTCACCTGACCTGAAAATAATATACTACTGAAATTGAACTGAAATTAATAATGTATTAACTGAAAATAAATTGCGTCTTTAGCTGCAAATATTGCAATTTCTGAAATTTGTGCTACATGCACATACAACTTCAAGATTACGACACGTGTTTCGCGCAATCACCCAAATTCTAGGCATTGCATGCGTGCCATTTGACTCTGCACGAGATTCATATGCGATGTCGTTGTAACATTTCGATTCGCTCCCTATTTCATGATTTGCACGTGCAAGTAAACCAAATCACGTTCGTTCCATGAAAGCCGAACGAGACAAATTGCCTAAATATAGAATTTACATATAGCAAGAGTTAAAATCCAATATTTTCATGTCCAGCCGGATTCGAACCCGGAACCTCCGGGTTGCGAGTCAGACACTCTGCATGTTCGGCTAAAGAGATAGGTAGAAATGCTTTTGACCTAACCCTACCACATTCGTCCCCTCCAAGAAGTGACTCATCCTCGAGTCAATCATTTTGGAAATATGCCTTTGAAGAATTTATACCCATTAAAAAGGGTGATGAAATTTCTATGAACACCTGGTAGTGAAACGGTTATATTTTTATTTCCGAAATGGATTTAAGTTCAATCTTTGCTTTGCAAATCAAATACAGTCACTAAAATTTCAATGTACCAATACAAGGCGTTTACAAATTTTGCAATCGAAACATGGGTTCAAACTTATGACCTATAGGTTTCAAGCTCAGTGACTTACCCTTGAGACCACGGATATTAATTAGTTGAAAACACAGGATGTTTTTTCATTGCCTAATGATTAATGTTCACGTTTTTCATGAGAAGAAACAAAATCGCGATTTAAAAAAAACCTTATTAAATAAAACAATGATATCAAATGTAGATATGCATATTGAATCACGTATTCTGTAATCTGTGGTCGAATAACAATGGGCATACAATGTATTGCGGTAGCGTATATGGTTCTGCTTGTAAATTTCAGCGGATTGCACGTGCAGCACGAGAGGCTCATGCCAAAAAATAGGCTGTCGGTCTCAGTCGGTAATTAATTGTTACAGGCACATCATGGCATTTCGTACTCCTATACGCTGTATTGTTGAAAAACCTTCAAACATTTATCATATTATTTTCTTAATAATAATCCACTTTTTACACAATAAAGTGACGTCATCACCACGAATTAAGGTTAAAGAAACAACAATATTTGTACTGGTAAAAGAAATCGGTTACATTTACAGATATGTCTTAATATCTATATTCAGCAATTTTCAACACACACTTTATCTCCAGGTTTGTGCACAACTGGCTCTAAAGATTTTCGATATATCCCTGAATAACTCTGTCCGGCCGAACGTTTTCATTATCGATGGCATATCAATATTGTTTAGAATATAAATGTTTCAATTCATTGATTTAAAGTTCAAATGAGTGAATGTGTCGACATTTCTCCTAAAAAAGCTAACATGACATCGAACGCATGTGCCTTTAAAAAGACAGTAGCACGTTTCTGGAAAATTTATTGTTATAAAAATTTCAATCATAATTGTACGTTAATGTTAAATGTATTATTTTGATAGTGTCAAAAATATCATCACACAAACCAATCATCCATAGTCAAAGAATAAATCATAGAAATTCACATAAAGTCCATTTGCGGCGGTTTTTGAGTGAACACCCTTAATTAATTTTGTGTAAGAAAAAAGGAATCGAATGGCTAAACTTTACATTTTTTATTTTTACGGTTTCACTTAGTTAAGATACATTGTCTTTTAAATTGGAACCATATATTTTAATTTCAAGAAATCACCTTTTATTCCCCCAATAAAACGTGCTACTTCCCCTTTAAGGTTACCTTCTAATGGCATATTTGTGGGACAGAATCCCTCGTTTAGAGTACGCTATCGTGTACTAAGTACATATCACTTTTGGTGTGACAGCTTTGTGAATTCAAGCACATATTGAAATCTACACGTGTGAATTTTAAGGCATCTTGTTTATTGCAAGGCGTACCACTGTTAGAGGTTGACCGCGATCGGTTCAAGTCGAGTGCAGATCGAAAAGTACATGTCATGAAGACATGATTACACGCATTCTCTCCCCACAGAGACGGAACAAGTCATGTAAAGTTGATACGGCCTCTGTAATATTACGCCGAGTTTGTGGGATTGAATGAGAGATGCCTGATTGGAGGCAATCAGAGTTAGTTGTGCAATCAGCGACGCTATTCTTAAATCATCATTTTGCTACTGAATCATGGCAAAAGCATTGTGATATGAACCCCCCTTTCCATGCGAGAAGCGTTGTCATTTGATTAAAAAATTCAAATGGATTGTAGTGCATTTTTTCCGCTAGGGGAACCTGGCGGAACCCACGGATTTCGGCGTAATAGAACAGAGGCTGTATTAACATTTCATGACTTGATCTGCCTCTGTGGGGAGGGAATGAACTACACACCATCGTTTACTTATTAAACTAATGCTATTCAGCTTCGAAACTGATACATAAACTGAAGTACAAAAGAAAGTACACACCCACAGATTTTCATATTATTTCATATACATTTACAAAGTAGCATTTTTTTATACTCTTTCCTAATGTTACGAACGGAAACAATGAAATTATATCGTCAAAACGCATCCGAGGCATGTCAGTTCAGGTAAAAGTGATTTTTTTGAAAATCACGATTTTTTAAATTTCTACATGACTTGGGCGCGCTAAGAGTATAAAAACCACTGAATTCTACCATTCACTACTAGTGTTCCGAAAAAAGCACGAGAAAATGCCACGTTTAACAACAGCAGAGCGAGAAAGAGTCGTTGGAATGTCTGAAGTTGGAGTTTCAAACAGCCAAATTGCCAGAAGGTTTGGCTACACCTGACAAACGGTCATTCGACTGCTTCAACGTCATAGCCATACTTGCCAGACATCGGGCCGTCCTAGAAGGTGAAGACCGAGGGTGACGACCCCCGCTGATGACCGTTATCTGCGCACACTGCATCTGCGCATCAGATTCGTCACAATGACGTCAACGGCATCGACGGCGTTAGGACACCACATCAGCAGAAACACTGTCATGAGACGTCTTCGAGCTGCCGGTATTCGGGCTTACCGACCGTTCCGCGGAATGACCCTGACTCGCGAACATCGCCTGGACCGTCTACACTGGGCAAGGAGAGTGAGACGCTGGCAACGTCGTGATTGGGCAAGAGTGATCTTCAGCGACGACAGTCCATTCAACCTCTTCACAGCAGACGGGAGAGTGAGGATTTACAGGCGTAGAGGCGAGAGACAGGCTGCAGCGTGTGTCCAAGAAGTTGTACCCTATGACGGTGGCAGCGTCATGGTCTGGGGGGGGGATCTGCGGCGACCAGAAGACCGATTTGGTGACAATTCTTCAGACCCTTACAGCCCAGAGACACAGGGATCAAGTGTTGCAGCCTGTGGTTGTCCCCTTCATACAGAAGAAGCACCAAGGGATGATTTACCAACACGATAACGTCAGGTCACAAACTGCCAGGATCACCATGGACTTCCTCAACCAACAAAACATCTAGGTTTTGCCTTGGCCATCTCGCTCCCCTGATTTATCGGGGTAGTAACGCGAGTTCGACCTTTGGGTCTAAGTAGAAATCCTTTGAAGTTCCATGTTGTTACAACATTGTTGTTTCAAGGGATTAAGTCTCTGGTTTTCAACAAAATGTGGAATGGATGAAATGTGTTCACTCAAGAAACGAAAAAGAAATAAGCAGTGAGTTCACTCAGGAAATACTCACTCATAAGTTTTGATTAGTCAATTAATTATAATAACATACACACTATAAGTATAATAATGTTGAAATGACAGTTAGCATTATTCAGTAAACTACAAGTTTTTGCCAACCCACCGTGGAGGGAGATATCTTTGCCTTAATGGCTATAAGTTCATTGTCAGTAAGAGGAAAAGAGAAGAATGGATCTCATGGAAGTGCGCAAAGAAAGACTGCAGATCAACTGTCTCGACAACAAATGACATCATCACTAAAATGGCAGGAGACTAAAATCATGAGCCTGTATATATTGAGATAAAGGTAAAAATTCAATTTTATCCGGCAGTAACAAGTAACAAGATTTATAGTAAATAATGTATAATTTATAGTATGATAAAACGAGAGAACCAATGTATAAAATAAAATAGTCTGTCTGTTTATACATTTAACTTTGTGTGTGATTATGATATATTTCGTATTTATTTTTAACGTATTTAATGTATTTTTTCATATTTTGTAGGTCAAGGAAACTCCAGAGAATGAAGTAAAAAGCAAGAACCACCCTACAGCCTATTCCGTCTCTCTACAACGAAGAAGTTACAAGTTTTAGAGACGGATCATGGACTGATGAGAGCAAAGAGTCAGCAGGTTCCATGCCAACCTACCACAGCGTCAAAAACCAACTCTACCATTCCCGACAGGCCGTCTTCCCTGGTTTACCATCTCGAAGACGGACGATTACATTCCCTGAAGAATACCAGAAGACCAACTCCGGAGAGCAGTTTCTTTTGATTGACGACGGCGATGATGATAGGGTTCGCGACCAGATCCAACCTAGAATACCTTTGTGCATTGGTGGAATTTTCGCCTCAGGAAGGTTGTTGGCAAGCAACAGCCCGATATTTTTGAGTTGTATTATGTAATATGTACCTAATAAAAAATAGATTCGAATCCGTGTTCTCTTCTTTACCGTTGAACAATTTAACGCTAACCATGCTCTTGTGAAAACATTACCGGTCCTTTGTCAAGAACTATTCGAGCATAACGACGTACCCCTCGAGATCGACCTCCGTGTTGTTACACCCATCTTGGGGTCGATCTCGCGGACCCTGACCGATTTATCCCCCATCGAGCATCTTTAGGACCATTTGGGAAGACGCCTTAGACGTCGCCCAGAGCAATCAGTCAAACTACAACAGCTAGAACAGGCACTACATGAACAGTGGCAACTTATCCCTAATAACGTCATCCGACGTCTGACTTTCTCAATGAGGAGACGTGTCTTTGCTTTCATTTACAATAATGGGGTCACACCCGATACTAACTCCTCATTTATGGACATCAGACCACGGAATGTTGCAGAAACAATGAGTGTAAATTTCAAATTATACCCCTAGTGGACACTATGAGATGTAGAGAAGTGATGTGTGAAGTGAGAAGTAAATACCTGTCCTTGCCATGTTTGAAAATGGTTCACTATTAATATTATACCTTTGAAATGCTGGAAATTTTGTCTTGTTGTCTTTTATTAACAAATTACTTGGGTGTGTACTTTCTTTTGTACTTCAGTTTAGTTTCATTGTTTAGATTGATAATATTTGAAAGAGAAAGCAAGTATAGATTACAACGTACGTTAGAGATACAAAACATGAGCAATGTTGAATAAAGAACATTTAGTCTATGATAATGATGTCTTAAAGAATTCATTAAAGAAACGACAAAATGGAATTGGAGTTTAAAAGAACCGAACACTTATGTTTATGCTTTCATTAAAAATTGCTTACACGTTATACAATTGAGAAATCGTTTCGGAACGCATTTGTCTGAAAGTTAACATTTTCACAATGCCTTTTACTGTTGCGAATTTTATAAAAAAAATAGGAACGTACAAGTCCTTAAAACACTAGAGAGTATATATATGTAGCTATCGAATTGGCTATTTTATGCCATATAAGGATTTTTATCATATCAACTGATGAAATGAAATACCTATATTTCTTTCAAAGTAACCTTCTATCAATAATGAAAAGGTTGAAACGTCATTTAGGGGTGTATAAAATCGCGAAAATGGGTTTGACAAAATGTACGCTTTTCAATTTTACTATTGGAAACATCGAAACACATAAGCAAATTAATCATTCTTTTGTTTTAACTAATTAAAAAAAACCCCAAAACCTGCAATATACATTTAATATATGTCGCTAACACGAATTTAAAAATCACATTTTCTAATAAAACGATTAAGCTATTTCCATCAACCTGCCTATTCAAAGGACCTTGTTGTTGATTTAAGAGATGGATTTTATTTCTTAGAAATGCACGAGATGATCAATAAAGCAAAACGAGAGATCGACAGCTTGCATGTTTACGAGTTCTACCTGTTCTCTCACACGTATACCATCTGAAGCGACAGATAACCATAGTTAGCCACATACCATCATGGATAAGAAAGTTTGGTTTCTCCTCGTGGTCACTTCATCATTTATAAAGTGTCAGGAAAGAGTAACTGCATCAACGAAGGAACAAAACATCTTCTTTGGAGAGGAAACAGAACTGCCAAGGAGGGACCCGGGAAAAGTATTTATTTTTCATTTTATTGCGGCATCAAGAGCATTTTTACTAAAATTACTAATTGTTGTTATTTCCATATTAAAGGGGCATTAGCACGTTTTTTGACAATTTTATATTTTTCACTGAAATGCTAATGCTAAATCTATTATTTCGATAGTGTCAAAAAGCTCATGACACAAACCAATCATCCATAGTCAGAGAACAAATTATAAAGATTCCCATAAAATCCATGGGCTGTCATTTTTGTGTGAACACCTTTAATTCATTTTGTGTAAGAAAAAGGAATCGCATGGCTAAACTTTACATTATATCTTTTATTAATAATTGCTTCATTTAGTTTAGATATATTGTCTTTCAATTCGAATACTTTATTTTTATTTTCTTGACATCACCTCACATTCCCCCTAAAACGTGCTACTGTCCCTTTAAGTATCCGTTTATTATACGTAGTCGAAAAGTAGGGAATCTAGATACGTTTAGATCTTCAGTTCCATATTTATTGATACAACATAATGACCTCAAATTAAAATAAAAAGGTTTGTAGATTGAAGAGAATGGGGTTTCGTGTAAAGAGAAAAGCATCCGACCATTTGAGTGGCTCTTTATCATTTGAGACAAAAGAATTCATGAGAAATCCTTGTATAGATTGAGAATTATTGCTTTGCAATTGATCAATTTGTTTCCTATTCGTGGAATCCTTTTGTTCTAAGTAAACTTCAACTGTGCCTTGGCTGAGTGGTTCACTGAGTCTCTTCCAACAGAGGTTGTTCAAGTCATGGAGTGTTGATCTAGCCTCTCTTCCAATTAGCCTAGTTTGTGGGGTAGAATAGTATATGCCTGATCGGATGCAATCTGTGCAATCGGCGAAGCTGTCCTAAAACCATAAGTTTTGCAACTGAATCATGGCAAAGGCACTGTGATATGATCCAAGCTCTCCATGCGAGAAGTGTTGTCATTTGCTGAAAAAAAATTAAATGGATCCACGGATTTGGTTTAATTCGAACAGAGGCTGGATCAACTTGATCTACCTATGTGAGGTCAAAATGTGGTTCACTGTGCCTTGCCAAAAGACTATGCCTGGGTCCCGTTCTACAAACCATTGAGGTGACGTTAAGTCAAGCCTTAGTGCAATGATAATGAACGGTACTTGGGTTAATTACTGCGTTTATCATACAATGGATAGTGTTCTCGGCATAATAAAGCCAACGGATATTTTCGATATCCGTTTGGGTCATATACGGATAGAGATGCAAATTTCAAAGGTCAAGGTCAGAACTTCTTTTGAAAATTCCGATGACGTCACAAGCGTTTATATTTTGAACGCCTTTGGTAACGGGGAGAGACACGAAACAATAAAGTATACGATGCATAGACATCAATTTAAGAAAAAAACAACTAAACTGTATGGTTCTTTAGCCATATATATGACTTAGTAGTGCAAAAACACTGCCATCGTGAGTTGAATGAACCGACCGAACCATTTTACTCACAGGTACCGACGGCAGTTCAACATTCATGTATAAACACTTCATTTACCGTTCTTCATTGTTCTATAATTCAGGCGTTTTCAGCTTGAATTACAGACTGCAGAGCCTATCTTCTAGTTTAGCTCTCCGTTTATGTTAGTTATATCAACGCGAGCTGCCATTGCAACTTAGCCGAAGGGAAGCATGTAGGTCATCTTTGGCCCAAACTTCGCCCTTAATTTCACCTACCTACCTACCTGAGATAGATTCGCTCTCCTTTTTATTGTAAGGTGATAGAGCGTGTGTTCGAATCGTCAAAGACACGTCTAAATGTTTTTAATTTGAAAATCATCTGTTTTTTTAATAGATCTTTTAAATTTTAAAACTTTTGAGTTGTGACTGTATATATAAAACGGTATTAAAAGGCATTTATATGGGGGAATTATATTTTGTCAATTAACTGTCGCATGTCATTACACCGTTCATTTGCATATATCAATGCGCGCAGCTTTTAAAACAATGTCAACTATCAAAATGGTATTATCAAGCATTTTTCGAATAAAATTTGAAATGACATAGTATGATAAAGAAGTTATCATGCTCGTGTGTATTGGGATCGTAAATATCCTGCATTATGAATAAACACTTTATACATAGCTCGCCAAGGCTCGCAAAATACAATGTTTATTCCTAATGCAGGATATTTACGATCCCAAAACACACTCTCATGATAACCTCTATTTATTCGTTTAGTGCAACGATCCCCTGGTGATTTACATTAACAGTATTTCACTTTTTCACCACTGCATTTTAATCCCAGATTCCAAATATTTGTCAATAGAAACTAAAGTATAAATTATGCAAATATTTATCGCGTTTGCTATAATTTCCAACTATGATAAAAAGTAACCAATAACATGCGTTCCTTTCGACAGAGAAAATAACCTATACGCGGTATTGTTACATCTCTGGTGATAAACATCTTCCCACATTTTCCTTGACTGTTATACTTTTTCAGAAATTAAGGCATATGTTGACTACAATTTCAAACAAATATTCCTAATTTAGAGTCACCAGTGAATTCCGTTCATTTTTACAAATAAAGAACCCTTTAAAAGAGCAAAAACATTTCTCCACATGTTCCCTAGATGTTCTGATATTCTCAGTAATAATGTTTTTCGTTTGTCGTTTTAGAAAGGGGATGTAAACACCGTCAAATATGAAGATGGAAGGGTACAACAAATTATAACACGAGCTGTTCAACCTCCAATATTTGGTGAGTATGAAGTTAATATAATATGATTAAATATGGATAACTTAAGACGCACATTTCCATGCACGAGTGCATGCTCAAGGCGCTAACGAACATTATTAAATGAATGAACTATTTCCGACTTTCTGATTGGCCCACTTAGTCACATGATAGCATTGACGTCAAGCAATGCCAACCTGTGTGAGTCGCGAGAAGTTGATATAACAATACAAGCACCTCTGGTGGCTAAAAAAGAGAATTACGTCTCGAACTCCGCATATCACATGTTACGCTGTTAATCAAGCAATGCATCGCCTTGTGACTGTTCTGAATTAGAGTTATGTCCCTTATATTTTCACGCATTAGAGTGGTGTCCCTTACTTTCACGGTAGATAACTAATTCAAGAACATTTTTCATATAATAAAACAGACTTCAGATTCGATTGATCCAATGTTTTGTCGACCTTGGTCGTCCAAGGTCGACAAATCATTGGATCAACCTCATTTGAAGTCAATAATTGTTTATTATTAACCTGGTGTGACCCAACGTGATATATTTGTGGCTAGAAGGTCACCATCAACACATCATTTATCAGGTACCCATTTCCTGCTGCGTGAACAGAGGCACATTTGAATGAAGAATCTTGAATCTTGCACAAGATTCCCTGCCCCACACTGAGACATAAGTTGAATGATTTTTTTTAGTGGGTGCATTCAGACTGAGAGGACATTCCGACTGGTTCGAACCCCGATAGAGACAACATTTTTGCTGTTTTATTCCTCGGTAGATTTTAATCAGACTGATCCAAATAATCATTTGTGATGGGTGGAGATCATTAGCCCTAGTTTGTATTAAATGTCACTCTGTAAACACGTGTAAGAGGTACACATATATATGAAATAATATTGTTTTCTTCTTATATAGGCCTTAAAGGGACAGTCATACGGAGGCATTTGTGTGGAATCAAAATTCAAGAAAACTGCTCTGTTTATGCTTTATCTTAATGATTATTTCATTATGAAACTTATTTCAAATATGTTTATAGTGTGAGTACCATTTTACTTCTAGGTTTGACAATTTCACAAAGAATAGAATGCATCACTGAATTCACTTGAATTTCGTTGCAACCAAAATATACCCCGACAGGACTGTCCTTTTAAGTCTGGTTACTAAGTTCTATCTGTCAACTGCTTTCAATCTTTGTCTATCTTTAACGTTTCTATACACCTGTTAAAGGTGGAAACTATGTTCAAATCGACCAGGTATCCACAGCATCAATGCTATTGTCATTAAGATATCAATAGTCTGATGTGATGATATATCAAAGGTACAATATCAATATTTACTGTCACCTGTTTCTTCTTGATCAATGTTTATCTTGCTGCTCAGTGGCTGACCCGGAAGGTCGGCGAAAGTAGGAGGGGGGGGGGGGGGGTCAATTGAAAGAATGTTGGATGATTTGGCGTCGACCTTCGAGATTCACGTTACTGTTAATACAAATTCCAAGGATTTGGGGGGGGGGGGGGGGGGGGGGGGGTGAGGTGGCGATCGGGAGAGGGATTGAGACTGGTATCTGTCCACTGTTACTTCTTGAAGTTATTAAAAAAATATATATGACACCAGGTGAGGTTGATCTAATGTTTTGTCGATCTTTGACACGTGACATTCCCCAGGGTTGTACCAAATTTGTCCAAGGACCTCAGCCCATTATGCGGTATATGATTATTTTATCATATGAATAAAGTATATGTTTATCTTGTTTATGGAAATAGGAGGGACATCACTCTTTACAAGAACAAAAAGGAAAACAAGTCTCATTCAGCACAGTCACAAAGACAAAGCGATGACTATAATATTTGTCGCAAGCAAATCTATTTCTAGTCACCAGATGTGCTGAGATCGTTATATCAACCTTTCTCGACTCCAACTGGTTGAGTTTTTTGTTGTCGTCAATCCAACCATGTGACCAAGTGTGTCAACCAGAATGACAGACATAATCCATCATTTAAGATTTACTGCTGAAAAGTCCAAGGGATGATATGGTGAAAAAGTCTTAAAAATCGGCTCTGGATAACGTAGTATATGTAGGTCGGAGCCTTTCATATTAACGCGAGAAGAAGACAAAATACCAATTATTCTGCTAAGACGGAAACATTTAATCTATTAAAAATATGAATTTAAATTTTTCATTTTTTTTCAGAGCTTCCAAATTTCCTCTCTGTCGCCGAGTGTAACCACATGATTCGCCTAGCGAAAATCAAAGGACTTGAGGACGGGGAAGTTTTTCGTGGAAATAAGTCCCACGTGGACGCGACAAGACAGGGAAAAACAACATTCATTCCGGGTCATTCAGATAAAATCTTAAGGAAGATACAGCACAGGTGAATAATTAGTTTTTAAGTTATTCAGAACCATATAGTCAGCAAGTGCTGGTTTGAACCTGTGGCATTGTGGAATTATTGGAATGTGATTTTGGCCAAAATCCACTTATTCTCTCCCCACAGAGGCAGATCAAGTCATGTTGATTTAGCCTCTGTTCTATTACGCCGACTTTGTGGGATAGAATGGGAGATGCCTGATTGGAGGCTTTCAAAGTTAGATGTGCAATCAGCGACGCTGTTCTCAAATCATCGTTTTGGCTACTGAATCAAGGCAAAAGCATTGTGATATGAACCACCCTTTCCATGCGAGAAGCCTTGTCATTTGCTAAAGAAATTCAAATGTATTGTGATGCAGTTTTTGTCCGCCAGGGGAAACTGCCGGAACCCACTGATTTCGGTGTAATAGAACAGAGGCTAAATCAACATGACTTGATCTGCCTCTGTGGGGAGAGAATGAAATCCACTTGGTATAATTTGATACGCTTTGCGTGTAGGATGCGTGTAGGATGCATATAATTGTATAAGTGATCGTGAGAAATTCATTATTGCATATGTAAATCACATACTGATTAAAAGGAGTAAGTTTATTTTCATCATTATTCATCAATGCGTTTAGTTGCAACATGTCGAACTCAATTTAAGCTGCATTCAAGTTCACGATTTCTTTATTTTTTAGGAGTAGGTGTATCAAAACGCTGATTTTAAACGACGCATTGAGTATCGATATCATAAGTTATATGCTTCTCACTTGGGTAATACGGTCTGATGTACCATCTTTGTAGAAATGTTCCCCGAGCCGCAAGGCGAGGGCTGATATTTCAACAAAGATAGAACATCAGATCGGATTACCTAAGGGAGAATAAACAACGTATTTAACTTACCGCCGTATGTCTTAAGAAACTTCAGCTAAATATATCAATTTACTGTTAATAACAGATGAGCGATTTGTTCTATTTGTTCAAATACACCTTTAGGCTTTGTTTTATACTTAAGATAAATATGTGAACTCCTTGAAATCTTTCGAGTCAGGTAATGAAAATTGAATTGGCTCTTTCGTTTATGAAGTAATTGTGTAGATGAGAATATATTGTCTTGCAATAAGTATTTTTTTCCATTTTCGTGAAATCTGTTTTCACTATGTTTTTACTTGTCATCTTTCAGGGCAATGACTTTAACTGGACTTTCTAAGAACATTGTGTACCACAGTGAGGACTTTCAGGTATGGGTTCAGTTATTATCATAAATTGAACGCCAAAAGAAATGTTACACCTCTATGAATTTGAATATTGTAAAAAAATACGTGTTCAGAGGAATTTGCTCTGTTGCGTTTTATATGGTAAATACATGATTTGTTGTTTTTGTGCATGATCGGAAATAGGACAGTTGACCCCACCCATGAAGAACTGGCGATAACTTATTTACCATTAAAGTTACAGGTTTGCTATTTTAGCACAAAACACCAAACTAATGGAGTGTTACAACACATCAAAGCAAATTCCTCTGAACACGTCACTTTATATGATATTCAAATTCAAAGAGGTGTAACATTTCTTTTGGCGTTCAGTTTATAATCTTTCACAAGATGTATATATTTGACTTTAAGAGGAATTCACTTTTAAGAATTCAATGGACAATTTGTATGTATGCGATAAACTGAATACACAATTTGACCAAGTTATTTGACCAAATCTGCCTCGTCTAATATTTAGTTTAAAAACTGCGTTTTTTTATGGTTGACACTCGTTTGCCGAAGTAGATTACTAGTTTTTGATAAAAATGGTTACTCCAAAATATTAGAACCGATGTCTATTTTTGTATTAATTAGAGTTTACGATTTTGTATGAGTATGTTTAAAATCTAAATCATCACGTTATTCACTTGTCTCTTCATCTCAAAGATGTTTGGTAACGAATTACAGATACAATGCCAATTATAATGTAAGTGAAACGAAATGATGATTTATATGAATTAGGCATGACTAAACGCAGTCATTTTAAACATGTTTCTGGGGGCCAATTTCCATAGAGGATGTGTTCATACTCTTGTTAAACAATCGTGGCAATCGTGTTTCGTGGCAAGAATAAAGCTGACATTATCATTTCACTTCCGACGTTGTGATTGATAAACTCTGTCCGTGTCATTCAATTGAGCTTGATTTATACACTTCGGGCCTGCAACTATCGTTTGACTCGTAGGCTTTGGTTAGATAACATCTAAGTTTACACATTAAACAGTTGAAATACAGTTGACATAGTTGTTGCTAAAAGTCGTACAGTGAAACAGGTCCTTCAGAATTTCGGTTCGACTGCAGTTAATGACTCATTTGCAGCGCAGGAGCTCCCGAATTGTCTAGATTTCTCCCGAACTTATGATACGTTGAACCACAGACGTTTAGCCATTAATTGTAACGTATAATATCAATTTTATAAAAGTTTTATTGTATCATGCAACTTTAGTTTGATCACTCACTTATTTCACCAAAACCCTACACAATTCTACATTGGACATACGATAAGTTGAACCAAACAAATTGGAACGACTTGTCGTACTGTGAAAACGGGCCTTAACTCTAATTTCAGATCGGCGTATACCACAAGGGAGGCTTCTACCACTTCCACTACGACAGTTTGCCCAGGACACGGAAACAACTGATGGACATTCCCTGTTGTCAACACCAGTCCGTACCACACACCGCTGAAAGATGTACTATTTGTAGGTGGGTTCTCTCCCAATACTTAGACACCCATATCAGCAGGTTGATTCGGAATCCTCATGGGTACAATGGAATAGTTTTTCATTGATGCTACAACAACCGAAGATATCCAAACAAAAATTATTTTCAACGACCTTCAAATAAATACTTATTTTTATCAAACGAGATTTATATTTTTTTCACGAAAGACAGGAAGTTTAGTAATTTTATTTTTATTCTCAAACATAATTCAACTGACAGATGTATTTGGGTTATCTTCTATTTATCAGATACCTAAGACACACACATACAATTTGGACACCAAACAGGGTCATTTAGGGTAACACAGCTCAAAGTCAGCATTCGTTCATCATTATTTCTGGTAAAGTGTTGATATCTCATGCATGTGCCACAAGTTATACTAAAAATGTATCCTTCTGTTTATTCATAAATGGAATATTTTTAATCGATAAAATTGTATGTACTCCATTCTCGCAATGCTATATTGTTCAACATAATCTTACGATAACATTTGCACTCTATCGTATAACTAGATACGTGACAATTCTGATGTACCTCAACCAAGTGGAGAAAGGAGGAGAAACAGCCTTTCCCCTAGCTGACATGCCGGGGCAAAGTGTCAAAGTACGTCTTTCCAATATGTATTAATGTTACCACTTGATCATTTTACTAGATCCAAAATTAATGATTTACATCTTTATACCTTTTTGAGTGATTTAGTAAATGACATTGTTTCTCACGAGAACAACCTTAAAGTGATTCTAGTACAAGAATATTCAGTCATATATATTGACCAACTGTTTTTTTAATTTTTTTGTTTACAATATAACTTTCTATTCCACAATGTTATCTATTACAACGAAAAATAAATTAGCGGTTGTTCGTAATTTTGAATCACCATACTGAAGATGCTAAGGAATCAAGTCGTTTTGTATTGTTAACATATAGAACTGTACGAATTGTTTTTTAAATGTATTTCTTCAACATAACTTTTTCTTCCATGATGTCATCTGTTAATTTGGTGAACAAATATTTCAACGAAAACAATAATTAGCGGTTGTTCGTAATTCCAATCGCCATACTGAAGAATCCAACGAATTAAACGTTCTGTACTCTCACATTAACAAAATATCATAACTTTTGTCATTTATTTCAGAAAGAACACCATGACCTTAACGCGACCTGTTTAAACGCACCTGTCGTAGTGAAGCCAGAAATAGGAAAAGCAGTTTTCTGGTACAATAATATAATTGATCCAGAGGTATGCATTACATGTATATCAATGATTTAGAATTTATTAAACAAAGTCAACCTTTCCCTACATTCAGTTCTTCGAAGCAACAGACATTTCTTTCAGCAAGATTCGAACTTCGAACTTTTAATCTGAAGGCGATACTGTTCAACACCGTGCTTTTTGTATATCTTAAGGGGGAAGTAGTACGTTTTAGGGGGACTATGTAATGCCAGGAAAATAAAAATAAATGGTTGCAAATAAAAGACTAAGAATGTAAACTAAACGAAGCAGTTATAAATCAAATGTTTAATCTAAAGTTCAGCCATGCGATTCCTTTTTCTTATAAAGGTGTTCACATAAAAATGGCCGCCGATGGACTTTATGTTCTTGAGAATGATAATGATTATGTTGATGCTGATGATGGTTTTGAGTATGATGATCGTGATGTATTGTCGATAGTATCGGTGATGATGAGAAAGATTAGGTGTTGATAATGTTGCTTATGTTACAAAAACGAGATAATGATAATGAAACGACGATGAGAACGACGAAGTACACGGCGATCAAAAGGTAAGTTGTTAGGTTAGTTTGCTAATGATGATGACCTTGCTGATAAAGATTATATATGATAATATATTTCAATGATGATGAAAACTACTAAAAAGACGACGACAATTGTGTTGAATGTGATGGTGATGATTGTTACTATTATGATGGTGATGATGATGATCACGGCTATGAAAATGGGGATGATGTTTTCGATGATGTTTTCGATGATGATGTTTTCGATGATGCTTTCGATGATGATGATGATGATGATGTTTTCGATGATGATGATGATGATGATGATGATATTGTTGTTATCATTCCAGCATGGTTGGCTTGGTGTCCATGATCTAGGATCTCTACATGGCGGCTGTCCTATTCTCAAGGGTCATAAGTGGATATCTAACTTATGGATTGATGCTCCACAATATCATTCAAAAAATAAGAAGACGATATATCATGATGAGCTATGAAAGATTGTAGATTTATTAGATGACTATGAAAGCATTTTCATAACAAGTTGTGAAGAATACATGTACGTAGTCTTTATTAGAAAACTGTGAAAGAAACAGAACGTTTTGTTGAACTTGTCAATGCTACTACATGTACTACATATGAGACATAAACTTAAACTCATTTGGATATATGAATATATAAACGTTGATATTTATTGGTCAGAATGTTATTTGATGAACATCTGTACGCATATTTAACAAGGATATAACCTTTTAATTTGTCGTACGTTCACTTTAGGTATGCTGTTTGGTTGATTCTTCTAACCTGAATGGATGGACTATGCTTAGCCAATTATACATTTACGAATTCTTCTCTCAAATGTTCCTCTCACAACATTGATGTTTGTCTTCATGGGTATTTTGAAGAACATGGAAACTGTCATTCTCTCCCCACAGAGGCAGATCAAGTCATGTTGATTTAGCCTCTGTTCTATTACGCCGACTTTGTGGGATAGAATGGGAGATGCCTAAATTGGAAGCAATCAAAGTTAGTTGTGTAATCAGCGACGCTGTTCTTAAAACATCGTTTTGGCTACTGAATCAAGGTAAAAGCATTGTGATATGAACCACCCTTTCCATGCGAGAAGTCTTGTCATTTGTTGAAGAACTTCAAATGGATTGTGATACGGATTTTTTCCGCCAGGGGAAACAGCCGGAACCCACGGATTTCGGCGTAATAGAACAGAGGCTTAATCAACATGACTTGATCTGCCTCTGTAGGGAGAGAATGGGAAACTGTTAGAAAAATGTTGATATAAACAAATAATTTTGAGATGACTGACACGTTGATATATAAAATATATATGTACATTATTAAAGTCAACACTGTTCTTCTCTTTGTGAAAACATAGTGTCATTCTTCATCTTGATTAGGTAATGAGAGAAACGCCTTGTTCTACATGTGGTCAATATGTTCTTGGTTTTCAGTAATAAACTGAACGCCAAAAGAAATGTTACACCTCTTTGAATTTGAATATCATAAAAAGTTACGTGTAAACTGATAGAGTGTTACAACACAACAAAGCAAATTCATCTGAACACGTAACTTTTTTTTGATATTCAAATTCAAAGAGGTGTAACATTTCTTTTGGCGTTCAGTTTACTTCAACGACAATATAAATTGAAAGCTATTTTTTATTATCAAGGGTATGTACAAACTTATAACTTATTTACTTTAAAGTCATTGTCTCAATCTACCAAACACTTAGATTTCTTCATCAATTACACCAACGTTTCTTTAACCAGTTTCAATGAATTGCCTGGCAATGTCAATGGCTTCAATTTCCATAAAACTTTAAGAACTAAGTAATCGTACACTGATTGCATATTTTTATTTATGGTTGAACAAATGATTTGTCGATTTCAGGCATCACAATAGTATGTTATATAGATATAATTATTTTTGAGAGTTTAGTTAAGCTTAAACATATATGAATAAGCATTGGCATTAATATGTACGTCCATACAAAATTCTAGTCAAAATCTGATAGTTTTTTTCTGGCTTATAGTATGATCAGCATGGAAATAAATCATTCTGCTTTTAAAATGTTGAATTTATATCCTCAATAAGTCACAACTAACGATTGGCTGTTGCATTTCATGATAATTCATGAATCATTCAATACATCACAAAGATAATCATCATGTAGTTACGTTTAATAATAATACTACTACTAATTTTAACGCCTAGTATCCAGTCCAGGACTGCTCAACGGCGATACAATGACTGTACAATGTATATTATTACCCTAAAGGAATTGTACTTTCGAGTCAATTTACTCAGCGCCTCGCGCGACCATATAGGTCCGTACTTTCCCCATGTTCAGGTACCCATTTATACGGCTGGGTGAACTGAGTACAATGTGGATGAAGTGCCTTGCCCAAGGACACAACACAGGGTTAAGCCCAGGTTACACATTTTTGGTGTCTCCACCGGGATTCGAACCCGGGCCTTCGGCGTGACAGGCCAGCACGCTAACCACTACACCACCGTGCTCCACGGCTACAGGCAAACATGAGAATAATAAAACAATAATAATTATACTTTAAATGGGAAGCACTTTTAGCACCTTTTAAGGGGGAATACTAAATTAGTATAAGTTGGTGTCAGGAAAATGAAAATAAATGGTTCCATTTGAAAGATAATGTATCTAATTAAATGAAGCAGTAATAAAACACATATATAATGTTAAGTTCAGCCATGCGATTCCTTTGTCATCCACAAAATGAATTAAAGGTGTTCCAAAAATGGTCGCTAATTAACTTTATGTGAATCTTTATAATTTGTTCTCTGACTATGGATAATTGGTCTGTGTAATGTTATTATCAAAACAAGAGGACATGGTCATCTACACCCCCGCCAAATAAGTTTTCATTAAAGCTCCCCTATATTTTCCTACATGGGCCGCAACTCTGTAATATGTAATGGCATAAAGAAAAGGTTTTTATTTCAAACGATAGAGCTCTTTGATGAAAGATTGACAGCAATTTTTTGACAGATTGGTTTACAAATATGCATTTTTAAGAAACTTTCTTGCGAATGTGGTTTCATAATAACTACATGCATGTCTATACGTTCGAATATGTAACCGTAGCTACAATTTGGAGATGAGCACCAAAAATATTGCTTTTAAACGTCGTGAAAACCTATCATTGCTCCTAACTCTTACCAGCAGATGAACAAAATATGCAAATCTAAATTAATAAGGGGCAGTAGGTGATGTCAGAAGATTGAAAATAAGTTGTTCAAACTGCAAGACAATGTATTTAAACCAAATGAAGCAGTAATAGATAAATATATATATATATATATATAATGTAAAGTTTAGTCATGCGATGACATTTTTTACACAAAAGAATTAAAGGTGTTCACAAAAAAATGGCCGCCAATCGAGTTTGTGTGAAACCTTATGATTTGTCCCTGACTATTGATAATTGGTTTGTGTAATGCGATTTTGACACTATCAAAATAATACATTTAGCAATAACGTACAATTACCAGTGAAAAATTTAAGATAATTGTTTTTTTCCAAAAAAATGTTCATTCATTTTGCTGACATCATCTTATATTCCAGCTAAAAACATGCTACTGCCTCTTTAACGAAAATGTTTCTGAGTTTTTACTTGGAAGTTGTATACGTCAAACGTGACAATATCGAAAGACGTGTTACTGGGAAATCATTTATTCAGATCATTCACAATCTTTAAAATTGGCATCAAATATACCACAATTCAATTAACATACTTTTAAGTTTTCACACTATTTACCGACTTTTTAAAAAAAGGTTTAATATTGTTACCAAGAGCATATATCACATTTACCTTTAAGGATTTAGAGCGTGAAAAGCTTCGTTTCCTTACCGTTTGCCTTTTCCCAGTCTGATTAAAATTGACCTAGTTCTGAGGGATAAAATATTCAAAATTGTAATTGCACGGAGATATTCAAACCTCTACACTAGGTCTGACAGCTTCCCTGTACCTCGCGTGTTTAATACCAGTAAAGCGCAGTCGAAATCCATTCGTTAGCGGACCAATCACATCATCTCGCTTATAACATCGCTGGCGGCGACCATGTTCAAAGCATGGTTAACGGGAGTTACTTGCCGCTAGTTTGATACCGAAGCCTTGTGCTGAGTAAACGCCAGAACATGCGACTTACCGGGCTGCCGTCTGACTCAGTGGAGAGGATACCTACAATGTATGGTGGTAACATGTTCGATTCCCATAGAGGTAATATTTTAAAACTTTTATTTCTCGGAACTAGGCAGATTTTAACCAGCCTGGGCTTTTCCAATTCTCTCCCCATAGATGTAGATCAAATTATGAAATTCTGATCAAACCTCATTAGGCAAGTTTATGAACTTGAAATGAAAACCCTGATTGTATTCAACCAAAGACAGCTGTTCAATAAGCTCTGTTCAAAAGTAATCCTTTTTGGTTCCATCAAATAATCGCAAGAGCAATTCACACAAAATTTACACGAATACTTGGTTACAAAACCTATCAAACATAATAAATTCATAAAATTCACTCTGAATGGTTCAGATAAGTTTCCATAATAACGTTTGATTGACGCGCATCAATGTCCGGTTTTCGATCAACAACGCGTCTTGTAACCTTCCTGTTGTTACTTTACGACGCCGATTAGCTCTAAATTTATGCTTTCAGGCGATAATTCTCGATCATATGACACTGTTGTTGAAGTTTATGACATATCTTCATCGACAACTCACGGAACATCTTCCTACGCAGAGCCTAAAAGGCCAGTTTCCAAACTGTCAGTTTTATGCCTTGCTGTATAGCCTTGAGTTTTCTGTGCTTGCTCTCTAGTCTGTAGGGGCACTATAGCAGCACAGAAAAGTAGAGTCTCTTTGGAAACTGGCCTTTTAGGCTCTGCGTAGGAAGATGCTCACGGAATGACTCTTCAATTGGTTGATTTTTATAATTGCTTTATAATGCAAATTTGTCCTATTTTTGGAAACAGCCGGAAACCAATGGTTTTTTTTTTCGAACAGATCCTTACCTCTGTGGGGTGAGAATGGTCTCTTCCATACATTACCACAGAATTAAACTACAATGGAAAACAATAGTCTAAAAATCCTTTCGGATCAAATTGGCATACAATATTACCATCAATAATTAATGAACTGACAGATAAATGGTAAAATGGATTTATCTTGACAAAATCTGATTAATGTTCAAGATGACATGTATCTTGATGAATCCTATTACTTATCGTGTTGGTGTTCCTTAAAGGGGCAGTAGCACGTTTTTAGGGGGAATATAAAGGTGATGTCAGGAAATTAAAACTAATAGTTCAAATTGAAAGACAATTTATGTAAACTAAATGGAGAAGTAATAATTCAAACATATGATGTAAAGTTAACACATGCAAATCCTTTTCCTTACACAAAATGAATTAAAGGTGTTCACAAAAAAATGGCCGCCAATGGATTTTATGTGATCTTCATACTTTATCCTCTAACTATGAATGATTGGCTTGTGTAATGAGATTGTTGACACCGTCAAAATAATACATTTAGCATTAACTTACAATTATCAGTGAAAATTTTAAAATATAAAATTATCAAAAAACGTGCTTCTGCCCATTTAAAGCAAATAGATGCTGTATAGTAACATTAGGAAGGTTGGAAGTCATTATAATGATCGAAACAACGCACATCAAACAGTCAAACGTGATCTTGGAAAACTTATCTACAACAGTCAGAATGATTGTTATGAATTTATGCTATTTTATAGGTTATAAACTAGTATTCATGTAAATTTGGCTACCACAAATATATGGTAGTTATAAGATTTTCATTGAATGATCAACATGATCTTAGATATTATATATTAGATATTTCTTTTCATTTTTGGTTGAAAAATCAAAATTCTTTCTACCAACGTCATATTTTTTATTAATCACAATTCGTCGTGATAAATCGTCTTCTTATTTCTGGCGTTATATTGTGGAGCGTCGATCCATAAGTTAGATATCCACTTATGACCCTTGAGAATAGGACAGCCGCCATGTAGAGATGCAAGGTCATAGACACCAAGCCAACCATGCTGGAATGAGAGCAACAATATCATCATCATCATCATCATCATCATTATTATCTTTATCATCACAGTAATCATCATTAGCAAATTACTTACTCTTAAAATGATTGTTTACATCATCGTCATCGTCATCGTCATATTATTCATCATCTTTGGCGTTTTCACGATCATAATCATCGTTTTCATTATAATTGTCTTCTTATCTCATTTTTCGAAATCAATTGTATAGATATTTCTATCTTTATCATCACGGTCAACATCAGTAGCAAATTAACTTAACAACTTATAATCACCATTGTTAAATTCAACGTCATCGTCGTTTTCATCATCATCGTTGATGTTTTCATAATCATGATCATCACTTTCACCCATCGTCTTACAATTCTTCATGCATTCATCATCATAAATCGATCCATCATCAATCATCCTCCGTCCATCATTCATCATCCTCTTCAATCCATTCTCCATCCATCATTCTCCATCCATCATCCTCCATCCATCATCCTCCATCCATCATCCTCCATCCATCATCCTCCATCCATCATCCTCCATCCATCATCCTCCATCCAACATCCTCCATCCATCATCCTCCATCCAACATCCTCCATCCATCATCCTCCATCCAACATCCTCCATCCATCATCCTCCATCCAACATCCTCCATCCATCATCCTCCATCCAACATCCTCCATCCAACATCCTCCATCCATCATCCTCGATCCAACATCCACCATCCAACATCCTCCATCCATCATCCACCATCCAACATCCTCCATCCATCATCCTCCATCCAACATCCTCCATCCATCATCCTCCATCCATCATCCTCCATCCAACATCCTCCATCCATCATCCTCCATCCATCATCCTCCATCCATCATCCTCCATCCAACATCCTCCATCCATCATCCTCCATCCATCATCCTCCATCCATCATCCTCCATCCATCATCTTCCATCCAACATCCTCCATCCATCATCCTCCATCCAACATCCTCCATCCATCATCTTCCATCCATCATCCTCCATCCATCATCCTCCATCCATCATCTTCCATCCATCATCTTCCATCCAACATCCTCCATCCATCATCCTCCATCCAACATCCACCATCCAACATCCTCCATCCATCATCCACCATCCAACATCCTCCATCCTCCATCCATCATCCTCCATCCATCATCTTCCATCCATCATCCTCCATCCAACATCCTCCATCCATCATCCTCCATCCAACATCCTCCATCCATCATCCTCCATCCAACATCCTCCATCCATCATCCTCCATCCATCATCCTCCATCCATCATCTTCCATCCAACATCCTCCATCCATCATCCTCCATCCATCATCCTCCATCCATCATCCTCCATCCATCATCCTCCATCCAACATCCTCCATCCAACATCCTCCATCCAACATCCTCCATCCATCATCCTCCATCCAACATCCTCCAGCCATCATCCTCCATCCATCATCCTCCATCCATCATCTTCCATCCAACATCCTCCATCCATCATCTTCCATCCATCATCCTCCATCCATCATCCTCCATCCAACATCCTCCATCCATCATCCTCCATCCATCATCCTCCATCCATCATCCTCCATCCAACATCCTCCATCCATCATCCTCCATCCATCATCCTCCATCCAACATCCTCCATCCATCATCCTCCATCCATCATCCTCCATCCAACATCCTCCATCCATCATCCTCCATCCAACATCCTCCATCCATCATCCTCCATCCAACATCCTCCATCCATCATCTTCCATCCATCATCCTCCATCCATCATCCTCCATCCAACATCCTCCATCCATCATCCTCCATCCATCATCCTCCATCCAACATCCTCCATCCATCATCCTCCATCCAACATCCACCATCCAACATCCTCCATCCATCATCCACCATCCAACATCCTCCATCCATCATCCTCCATCCATCATCTTCCATCCATCATCCTCAATCCATCATCCTCCATCCATCATCTTCCATCCATCATCTTCCATCCAACATCCTCCATCCATCATCCTCCATCCAACATCCACCATCCAACATCCTCCATCCATCATCCACCATCCAACATCCTCCATCCATCATCCTCCATCCATCATCCTCCATCCATCATCCTCCATCCAACATCCTCCATCCATCATCCTCCATCCAACATCCTCCATCCATCATCCTCCATCCATCATCCTCCATCCATCATCCTCCATCCAACATCCTCCATCCATCATCCTCCATCCATCATCCTCCATCCAACATCCTCCATCCATCATCCACCATCGAACATCCTCCATCCATCATCCTCCATCCATCATCTTCCATCCATCATCCTCCATCCAACATCCTCCATCCATCATCCTCCATCCAACATCCTCCATCCATCATCCTCCATCCATCATCCTCCATCCATCATCCTCCATCCAACATCCTCCATCCATCATCCTCCATCCATCATCCTCCATCCAACATCCTCCATCCAACATCCTCCATCCATCATCCTCCAGCCAACATCCTCCATCCATCATCCTCCATCCAACATCCTCCATCCAACATCCTCCATCCATCATCCTCCATCCATCATCCTCCATCCATCATCTTCCATCTAACATCCTCCATCCATCATCCTCCATCCAACATCCTCCATCCAACATCCTCCATCCATCATCCACCATCCAACATCCTCCATCCATCATCCTCCATCCAACATCCTCCATCCATCATCCTCCATCCATCATCCTCCATCCATCATCTTCCATCCAACATCCTCCATCCATCATCCTCCATCCATCATCCTCCATCCATCATCCTCCATCCATCATCAACCATCCAACATCCTCCATCCATCATCCTCCATCCATCATCCTCCATCCAACATCCTCCATCCATCATCCTCCATCCATCATCCTCCATCCATCATCCTCCATCCAACATCCTCCATCCATCATCCTCCATCCATCATCCTCCATCCATCATCTTCCATCCAACATCCTCCATCCATCATCCTCCATCCAACATCCTCCATCCATCATCTTCCATCCATCATCCTCCATCCATCATCCACCATCCAACATCCTCCATCCATCATCCTCCATCCATCATCCTCCATCCATCATCCACCATCCAACATCCTCCATCCATCATCCTCCATCCATCATCCTCCATCCATCATCCTCCATCCATCATCCTCCATCCATCATCCTCCATCCATCATCCTCCATCCATCATCCTCCATCCAACATCCTCCATCCAACATCCTCCATCCATCATCCTCCATCCATCATCCTCCATCCAACATCCTCCATCCATCATCCTCCATCCATCATCCTCCATCCAACATCCTCCATCCATCATCCTCCATCCATCATCCTCCATCCATCATCCTCCATCCATCATCTTCCATCCAACATCCTCCATCCATCATCCTCCATCCAACATCCTCCATCCATCATCCTCCATCCATCATCCTCCATCCATCATCCTCCATCCAACATCCTCCATCCATCATCCTCCATCCAACATCCTCCATCCATCATCCTCCATCCAACATCCTCCATCCAACATCCTCCATCCATCATCCTCCATCCAACATCCTCCATCCATCATCCTCCATCCATCATCCTCCATCCATCATCCTCCATCCAACATCCTCCATCCATCATCCTCCATCCATCATCATCCATCCATCATCCTCCATCCAACATCCTCCATCCAACATCCTCCATCCAACATCCTCCATCCATCATCCTCCATCCATCATCCTCCATCCATCATCCTCCAGCCAACATCCTCCATCCATCATCCTCCATCCATCATCCTCCATCCATCATCCTCCATCCAACATCCTCCATCCATCATCCTCCATCCATCATCCTCCATCCATCATCCTCCAGCCAACATCCTCCATCCATCATCCTCCATCCAACATCCTCCATCCAACATCCTCCATCCAACATCCTCCATCCATCATCCTCCATCCATCATCCACCATCCAACATCCTCCATCCTCCATCCATCATCCTCCATCCATCATCTTCCATCCATCATCCTCCATCCAACATCCTCCATCCATCATCCTCCATCCAACATCCTCCATCCATCATCCTCCATCCAACATCCTCCATCCATCATCCTCCATCCATCATCCTCCATCCATCATCTTCCATCCAACATCCTCCATCCATCATCCTCCATCCATCATCCTCCATCCATCATCCTCCATCCATCATCCTCCATCCAACATCCTCCATCCAACATCCTCCATCCAACATCCTCCATCCATCATCCTCCATCCAACATCCTCCAGCCATCATCCTCCATCCATCATCCTCCATCCATCATCTTCCATCCAACATCCTCCATCCATCATCTTCCATCCATCATCCTCCATCCATCATCCTCCATCCAACATCCTCCATCCATCATCCTCCATCCATCATCCTCCATCCATCATCCTCCATCCAACATCCTCCATCCATCATCCTCCATCCATCATCCTCCATCCAACATCCTCCATCCATCATCCTCCATCCATCATCCTCCATCCAACATCCTCCATCCATCATCCTCCATCCAACATCCTCCATCCATCATCCTCCATCCAACATCCTCCATCCATCATCTTCCATCCATCATCCTCCATCCATCATCCTCCATCCAACATCCTCCATCCATCATCCTCCATCCATCATCCTCCATCCAACATCCTCCATCCATCATCCTCCATCCAACATCCACCATCCAACATCCTCCATCCATCATCCACCATCCAACATCCTCCATCCATCATCCTCCATCCATCATCTTCCATCCATCATCCTCAATCCATCATCCTCCATCCATCATCTTCCATCCATCATCTTCCATCCAACATCCTCCATCCATCATCCTCCATCCAACATCCACCATCCAACATCCTCCATCCATCATCCACCATCCAACATCCTCCATCCATCATCCTCCATCCATCATCTTCCATCCATCATCCTCCATCCAACATCCTCCATCCATCATCCTCCATCCAACATCCTCCATCCATCATCCTCCATCCATCATCCTCCATCCATCATCCTCCATCCAACATCCTCCATCCATCATCCTCCATCCATCATCCTCCATCCAACATCCTCCATCCATCATCCACCATCGAACATCCTCCATCCATCATCCTCCATCCATCATCTTCCATCCATCATCCTCCATCCAACATCCTCCATCCATCATCCTCCATCCAACATCCTCCATCCATCATCCTCCATCCATCATCCTCCATCCATCATCCTCCATCCAACATCCTCCATCCATCATCCTCCATCCGTCATCCTCCATCCAACATCCTCCATCCAACATCCTCCATCCATCATCCTCCAGCCAACATCCTCCATCAATCATCCTCCATCCAACATCCTCCATCCAACATCCTCCATCCATCATCCTCCATCCATCATCCTCCATCCATCATCTTCCATCCAACATCCTCCATCCATCATCCTCCATCCAACATCCTCCATCCAACATCCTCCATCCATCATCCACCATCCAACATCCTCCATCCATCATCCTCCATCCAACATCCTCCATCCATCATCCTCCATCCATCATCCTCCATCCATCATCTTCCATCCAACATCCTCCATCCATCATCCTCCATCCATCATCCTCCATCCATCATCCTCCATCCATCATCAACCATCCAACATCCTCCATCCATCATCCTCCATCCATCATCCTCCATCCAACATCCTCCATCCATCATCCTCCATCCATCATCCTCCATCCATCATCCTCCATCCAACATCCTCCATCCATCATCCTCCATCCATCATCCTCCATCCATCATCTTCCATCCAACATCCTCCATCCATCATCCTCCATCCAACATCCTCCATCCATCATCTTCCATCCATCATCCTCCATCCATCATCCACCATCCAACATCCTCCATCCATCATCCTCCATCCATCATCCTCCATCCATCATCCACCATCCAACATCCTCCATCCATCAGCCTCCATCCATCATCCTCCATCCATCATCCTCCATCCATCATCCTCCATCCATCATCCTCCATCCATCATCCTCCATCCATCATCCTCCATCCAACATCCTCCATCCAACATCCTCCATCCATCATCCTCCATCCATCATCCTCCATCCAACATCCTCCATCCATCATCCTCCATCCATCATCCTCCATCCAACATCCTCCATCCATCATCCTCCATCCATCATCCTCCATCCATCATCCTCCATCCATCATCTTCCATCCAACATCCTCCATCCATCATCCTCCATCCAACATCCTCCATCCATCATCCTCCATCCATCATCCTCCATCCATCATCCTCCATCCAACATCCTCCATCCATCATCCTCCATCCAACATCCTCCATCCATCATCCTCCATCCAACATCCTCCATCCAACATCCTCCATCCATCATCCTCCATCCAACATCCTCCATCCATCATCCTCCATCCATCATCCTCCATCCATCATCCTCCATCCAACATCCTCCATCCATCATCCTCCATCCATCATCATCCATCCATCATCCTCCATCCAACATCCTCCATCCAACATCCTCCATCCAACATCCTCCATCCATCATCCTCCATCCATCATCCTCCATCCATCATCCTCCAGCCAACATCCTCCATCCATCATCCTCCATCCATCATCCTCCATCCATCATCCTCCATCCAACATCCTCCATCCATCATCCTCCATCCATCATCCTCCATCCATCATCCTCCAGCCAACATCCTCCATCCATCATCCTCCATCCAACATCCTCCATCCAACATCCTCCATCCAACATCCTCCATCCATCATCCTCCATCCATCATCCTCCATCCATCATCCTCCATCCATCATCATCCATCCATCATCCTCCATCCATCATCCTCCATCCATCATCCTCCATCCAACATCCTCCATCCAACATCCTCCATCCAACATCCTCCATCCATCATCCTCCATCCATCATCCTCCATCCAACATCCTCCATCCATCATCCTCCATCCATCATCATCCATCCATCATCCTCCATCCAACATCCTCCATCCATCATCCTCCATCCAACATCCTCCATCCATCATCCTCCATCCAACATCCTCCATCCAACATCCTCCATCCATCATCCTCCATCCAACATCCTCCATCCATCATCCTCCATCCATCATCCTCCATCCATCATCCTCCATCCAACATCCTCCATCCATCATCCTCCATCCATCATCATCCATCCATCATCCTCCATCCAACATCCTCCATCCAACATCCTCCATCCAACATCCTCCATCCATCATCCTCCATCCATCATCCTCCATCCATCATCCTCCAGCCAACATCCTCCATCCATCATCCTCCATCCATCATCCTCCATCCATCATCCTCCATCCATCATCCTCCATCCATCATCCTCCATCCAACATCCTCCATCCAACATCCTCCATCCATCATCCTCCATCCAACATCCTCCATCCATCATCCTCCATCCATCAACCTCCATCCATCATCCTCCATCCAACATCCTCCATCCATCATCCTCCATCCATCATCCTCCATCCAACATCCTCCATCCATCATCCTCCATCCATCATCCTCCATCCATCATCCTCCAGCCAACATCCTCCATCCATCATCCTCCATCCAACATCCTCCATCCAACATCCTCCATCCAACATCCTCCATCCATCATCCTCCATCCATCATCCTCCATCCATCATCCTCCATCCATCATCATCCATCCATCATCCTCCATCCATCATCCTCCATCCATCATCCTCCATCCAACATCCTCCATCCAACATCCTCCATCCAACATCCTCCATCCATCATCCTCCATCCATCATCCTCCATCCAACATCCTCCATCCATCATCATCCATCCATCATCCTCCATCCAACATCCTCCATCCATCATCCTCCATCCAACATCCTCCATCCATCATCCTCCATCCAACATCCTCCATCCATCATCCTCCATCCATCATCCTCCATCCATCATCCTCCATCCATCATCCTCCATCCATCAACCTCCATCCAACATCCTCCATCCAACATCCTCCATCCATCATCCTCCATCCATCATCCTCCATCCATCATCCTCCATCCAACATCCTCCATCCATCATCCTCCATCCAACATCCTCCATCCATCATCCTCCATCCAACATCCTCCATCCATCATCCTCCATCCAACATCCTCCATCCATCATCCTCCATCCATCATCCTCCATCCATCATCCTCCATCCATCATCCTCCATCCATCATCCTCCATCCATCATCCTCCAGCCAACATCCTCCATCCATCATCCTCCATCCATCATCCTCCATCCATCATCCTCCATCCAACATCCTCCATCCATCATCCTCCATCCATCATCCTCCATCCATCATCCTCCATCCATCAACCTCCATCCAACATCCTCCATCCATCATCCTCCATCCAACATCCTCCATCCATCATCCTCCATCCATCATCCTCCATCCAACATCCTCCATCCATCATCCTCCATCCATCATCCTCCATCCATCATCCTCCATCCAACATCCTCCATCCATCATCCTCCATCCATCATCCTCCATCCATCATCCTCCATCCATCATCTTCCATCCAACATCCTCCATCCATCATCCTCCATCCATCATCCTCCATCCATCATCCTCCATCCATCATCCTCCATCCAACATCCTCCATCCAACATCCTCCATCCAACATCCTCCATCCATCATCCTCCATCCATCATCTTCCATCCAACATCCTCCATCCATCATCCTCCATCCAACATCCTCCATCGATCATCCTCCATCCATCAACCTCCATCCATCATCCTCCATCCATCATCCTCCATCCAACATCCTCCATCCATCATCCTCCATCCAACATCCTCCATCCATCATCCTCCATCCATCATCCTCCATCCATCATCCTCCATCCATCATCCTCCATCCAACATCCTCCATCCAACATCCTCCATCCAACATCCTCCATCCATCATCCTCCATCCATCATCCTCCATCCAACATCCTCCATCCATCATCCTCCATCCATCATCTTCCATCCAACATCCTCCATCCATCATCCTCCATCCAACATCCTCCATCGATCATCCTCCATCCATCAACCTCCATCCATCATCCTCCATCCATCATCCTCCATCCAACATCCTCCATCCATCATCCTCCATCCATCATCCTCCATCCATCATCCTCCATCCATCATCCATTCATCATCATCAATCCATCCATCACCCATCAATCTATCATACTCCATCCATCATCCACCATCCATCATCATCAATAAAATACACACCTCTGGATCAATTATGTTGTTGTACCAAAACACAGCCTTCCCCAATTCTGGTTTGACTACGACGGGTGCATTTTCGCACGTTGCAGTCAAGTTACTATGTTCTTTCTGAAACAGTAGCAATATATATCAAATATATTTTAGACGAAGATTTGTAGATGATTTGCTGAAAAGTCAATCGTCTAACTTTGATTCATACATGCTCTAACCACTGATCCAGGTGTGTTTGCTTGTTTATAGTGATTGATACAGTTTTTCTTCAAATTTGTAAACTGAACGCCAAAAGAAATGGTACACCTCTTTGAATTTGAATATCATAAAAAGTTACGTGTTCAGAGGAATTTGCTTTGTTGTGTTGTAACACTCTATCAGTTTAGTACTTTGTCCTAAAACAGCAGACCTGTAACTTTATTGATAAATAAGTTATCGCCAGTTCTTCATGGGTCAACATTTCGAAAACACGAACTTCTATTTTTCTCTACAAAATCCTTCATAATGGATCAAAAGCTTTAGATCTAAGTCATATGTGATCCTTTGCACAAAGGAAATGTTTTTGTGATGATATTTGATTACAAGGTTTATAAGGAAATAAAGCTTATTAAGAAAATCTGAATTTCACCAAAAAGACCCCATCTGTTTATCTAACCATGCCAAATATCGTAATACAGCACCAGTGACGAGACGATCTCCATATATGGTTTGAGAATGGTTATTTGATACGATTGGTGATCCTTTGTAAGTGCTTCTGGGGTTATTCTATGCACGTCATAACGAAATCCAATTTACATGATAATTGCAAGTGAACAAACTTCAAGAGGAAGTAGCACGTTACGGGGGATATAAGGTGATGTGAGGAAAATGAAAATAAATGGTTTCAATTAAAAGACATTGTGTTTAAACTAAATGATGCAGTTATTAATCAAAAATATAATGTCAAGTTCAGACATGCGATTCCTATTCTTACACAAAATGAATAAAAGGTGTTCACACAAAAATGGTCACCAATTGACTTTATGTGAATCCTTATAATTTGTTCGCTGATTGGTTTGTGTATTAAGATTTTTGACACAATCGAAATAATAATTTAGCATTGGCGTACATTTATCAGTGAAAAAGTTAAAATATATTTTCTTAAAAAAAAAAAACCCTTGGAACTGCCTCTTTACAGTATAATAAGGACTTACCTGGACCTCCAGCCCCGGTACATCAGCTAGGGGGAAGGCTGTTTCCCCTCCCTCTTCCACCTCATTCAAGTACATCAGTATTGTCACGTATCTGTACATTAGATATGATTAAATTACATATCATAATTACAAAATATTACTTATTGGAAATCGAACCAATGTGATTGAAATTAACCATGGAAGGGGAACACATATTTATAATAATAATAATCATATAATAAAAGATGTCGCTATTGTGAATATTTTTAATACTCGTCTCCACTTTAAAGGGACAGAAGCACGTTTTTTGAAAATTTTATATTTCAATTTTTCACTGATGATTGTACGTTATTGCTAAACGTATTATTTTGATGGTGTCACATATCTCATTACACAAACCAATCATCCATAGTCGTAGAATAAATAATAAAGATTTACATATTGGCGACCATGTTTGTGTAAACACCTTTGGTTCATTTCACGCAGGTAAGTGAACAGACAGAAGTACGCATGCGCAGCTTATTCCTTTAAAATATTAATATTTTTTCAATTCCATGAGGACGCATACATAGACTAGACTATATCCTTGCGGGGTTTGCAACTAATCCGGGGCTAATATTTAGATCATGTACACCATACAACCCCTTGTAATTTGTATCAAGAATATCTGTACTGAAAGTTCCCGCCCTTGATGTGAGTTTATTGCTTCGTAGATTGAACCAGCAAGCCTTTCAAAAGCCATCTAAAAACACCTTTGTGTTGCGAATATTGGCTTTTATTACCTACGGGGGTAGTCATATCGGTGCCATATGATGCCATAGGGCAGCATATCACTTATATATTGTGACGTCATGTTAAAAACAATGCTATGACGTCACGAATCGCCTATGACGTTGCGTTCTATGGGGGTCGGAGGCGGCAAGTCAATCTATGCTGAGAAGTAGATTTTTTAGATCGTAGTAAAACAACTGAGCTGCCTATGTGGGGTGAGAATGATGTATTCTTATGTATTTGAACTTTGACCTCACCTGCAAATGGTACACGTGCGGGGTGTATGAGGTTTAGGAGCATGTTGGCAACACGGCATTGTCATAAGTTCCTCTCGTGACCGTGGTAAACTATCGTAGTGAAAGTGATAAAACCCGCCTACGTGGTACAAACCAAACTGAAAAGGTAAAACGATGTTAAACATCTTGAATAATAACAGGTTTTGAATTTCTAGATTTTTAAATTTTTTAAATTTTTAAATTTTTAGTTTTAGTTTTGTTTTGCCTTTTTTATGATTATTCGATATATTGTAGTCTTGAAAACATATTCGTATCATAGCCAAATTATAATTGATTTATCGATACATAGACACAATTTGATTCATAAATATAATTGATTTATCGATACATGAACACAATTTGATTCATGGAGGCAGATACAAAGTTCCTAAAGATTCATATAAAATCAAAAAATAAAATTTTCATGCATTCATTTCATTCTCGCATTGGAGTGACAGATTTATCATTTCTGATTAGATAAAAATGATTTTGAAGGTACACCAGTGGAAATTGATAAAAAGTTATATGAACCAATATCTTAAGATGAATCTGGGACAGTATTAACAAATATATGAATTTTAAGTAAAGCCGAGTCAAAAGCAAACTCAAAAGCAAAAAAGGTTTAACGATTTTCAAAAAGGGTATTACCGTGAAAACACATTATGAAATCATTTCTTATAAATTCCATCTTTGAAATTGAAAGGAATTTTTAATTGCAAAACAAGATTAAGAATTGAAAGAATTTGCATGCAAAAACAAATAACATGATTTATTGACCTCAATTATCCTGTACCATATGATTCGGTCAGGGTAATGGGTTTTTATCTTGAACTTTCCCCTATTTGACCTGTATGTAGAAATGACCCATATATTTTCATTTGAGGGACTTTAGTTTTGGATTTCACTATTGTACATTTTACGTTCAAGTGCGTGTCATGGGGTTGTACATTGCAGTACATGTTGATTAAACACGCCCGAGTTGCACGATGTGCACGTGGGGTTTTGTCTTTTTACATTCTCGCTGGTCTCAATTTTCACGAGATGAACGTGCATTTTAGTTCTGGGTTTAGACAATAAGTCTATTCACATGGAACAAAGTTCATTAGTTTGTTTTGGATTTGAAATAAACATGTTATGGTTTTACACTTTTTTTTCACTTTTAAGTTTAGTTGTAAATGAAAAAGGTAGTATTAAAACCTTTCGTTTAACGGAAAAAAGTAGTTTTATGTCGTCTTTATGGTTTGCAACGGAAGAACGTTGTAGCCATTCAACCACAAGGATTTATCTAATTAATAAACGCTCAAAATATATATAACAGATAATTAACAATTGTCCCAAGGATGGCAAAAAACTTTGACCAAATTCGTGCACATAATATAGTCTGAATTGATTTTGCATGGGCAATCGATATAAAGTCAATCCAGTTTAGTCAAAGGTCATATAGTACATAAGTACGTGAGCAACCTCTATGAATGTTAATTTTGGAATGCTAAAATTGCGATCTATAAAAAAGGTCAATACATTTCTTAAGATTCGTGAACCCCGATTATTGATATTGTAAGTAAAATAGCCCAATCCACGGGCTAAAGCATCAGCTGCAGATATTGATGATATTTTCTTGACACCGACCTGAAAATCCTCACTGTGATAGACTATGTCCTTAGGCAGTCCTGTCAACAATATTGCCCTGAAAAATCAACAAATAAATATTACGTTCATGATTGTACAAATTTCTCAACTGTAATGCATACATCAAATAAGTTTTATTTTACGTGACGTAAATATAACAGCTAGTTTTAACTAGATTGACAAAATTCTATATAATAGATCATTAAAAGTTGCATTCCATGATGTTAATGATATTGTATCAATTATTTGGCTTAAGGGTGTTTGGCATCAGTTTTGATGTTGTTAAGTTTCAAAAAATAATTTTCAAAAACAGTCAGACAGTCTAAAAAAGACGACATCATTCATTAAATTGATTACTTGTGACTGAAAGGCGCTTTTAAATTGAATAGGGCCACATTAGATTAATATCAAAATGATTGTCAGGCGTGATGGTAAGTGAACAATGCTTAACAAATAGAGGATACTAAACGACCTTCCATGTAATACTATTTTTATTAAACGAGTTAATGATTTTGTATAAAACGAGCGAAAGCGAGTTTGATATCAAATCATTCACGAGTTTAATAGAAATAGTATTAAATGGAAGGGAGTTTAGTATTCTGTTTATTACTTGCCCTAAAAATCAAACATAATTACCGATAAGTTGCCGAAACCAACATTTCCTCGACTCAGCAACCATTGTGACGGCGCGCTTATACACTTCTATGACGTCATCCTTGCATTGTGTTATTACACTTACTAGTTTAGTATTGTCGTATAAATATTACACTGCGGTATCTTACACGGGCGAGTAATAAAAGGTTTTATCTCACGACCCTAAAATATACACAACTGACATTCATTTCTAATAAAGTTAACAGAAGTTTATCATTATATGTTCACGCCAATAAATTAAAAGACTTGAAACAAACATTCAAATCAGTAAATAATAAAACATAAGTTTACTAAATCAAAATAATTAAAGAGGAAGTAGCACGTTATTAGGGAAATATAAGGTGTCAGGAAAATCAAAATAAATGGTTCCTCTTTAAAGACAATGTATTTAAACTAATTGAAGGAGTAAAAATCAAATATGTAATTTAAAGTTTTTATTACCCAAAATGAATTAAAGGTGTTCACACAAAAATAGTCGCCAATTGACTTTATGTGAATTTTTATAATTTGTTCTCCGACTATGGATGATTGGGTTTTTGGGTAATAAGAATTTTGGCACTATCAAAGTGATGCATTTAGCATCAATATACAATTATCAGTGAAAAATTTAGAATATACAAATTTCGAAAAACGTTTTTATGGGGAATATAAGGTGATGTCAGGAAATTGAAAATAAATGTTTCCAATTGATAGACAATGTATGTAGGGGAGACCAGGGCAAAGCGCGCCCCCTAACCTATAAGTGCGTCCAGTGGGCACCCTGACATGCACAGAATGCAACTTGAACCATATCTCTAATACTTGTCAGATAGACTGTTACATGGCACATGCTTTTTTAATCTACCATTTCGGAATAAGGATATATTTACGTAAATGTATTTTGACTAAGGGGGCGCCCTTTGCCCTGTAGTTTGGGGCAAAGTGCCCAATCCCCTGGGCGCTTTGCCCCATGTGAAAAACAACACATAATGTAAAAGATATTACACACCTATAATCAACCAATACTAATCAAAAGCTTTCATCTTGATAATGCAAGGCAGCTATCGAACTCATATGGAGGATATAATTAATATAAAAGTTGGCAATATATGCAAGGATGCTCAAGATGTTCCTTAACATATCATGAACCTACATGTTCAACATTCTCAATGACCAAATAGCATTATGGTTGGTAGTTGTAAATTTCTTTAAACTACGAAAGTGTTGATGATGTAGGTCATTGACTATCAAAACCAGTAATAAATAAAATAAAATAAAAATTGAATTGGTTATATGAACGAATTAAAGAAATAACATCATGTATTTTGTGTCGCAATTGCCATAGCGGCATAAAATTGCTTATCGTTTGGGGTTGAACAGTAATATACAATGAATTATATTTTCATGATTTAAAAAGCAACAGAAAAATATGTTTGTTGTAACTGTTAGTTGTTGTCATTCTTTAACGAAACAAAGCCCTTTAAGTAAAATGGTATATTGCATTTTTGTAGAATACAGCAGAATGCTGATATGAAAATTATAGTTCTCCTTTACATTATTTACTTAAGAAATGTAAAATAATAACTTTTACAACCAATATGTTAACCAAAACGATGTATTTTATAACAGATGGGGCAAAGCGCTCCCCCCGGCACGTTTTGCCCCATCCAGGGCAGCATTCGTTATGTACATCACAGAAAATCATTAAAGCAAGTAATTACAAAATTTATTATTCAATGAATTAATGATACCAATTCGTGTTACATGTTGACTAGAATTTAATGTTCCGTTTTGTATCTTTATGAAATATTTGAATTTGAAACATATCCGTTCCTTATAGTAAAATCGCGTTTTTTCGAATATTTGAAATTCTGCGTCAACAACTCAGGCAAATGATTCCAGCGTTGCTCACAACGCTTCATTACGGTTACTTTCATTCGTTGGTAATGACAAATTGCTTCATTTGTCGATAGTTTTGAAGAAATATCGCGAGGTCACTTTGCCCCGGGGGCGCGCTTTGCCCTGGTCTCCCCTAAACTAAATGAAGGAGTAATTATTCAAATATACAACGTAAATTTAGCCATGTGATTCCTTTTTCTTACATAAAATGAATTAAAGGTGTTCACAAAAATGGCCGCCAATGAATTTTTTGTGAATCCTCATACTTTGTCCTCTGACTATGAGTGATTGGCTTGTGTAATGAGATTGTTGACACTGTATCAATTATAACTTGTAATGATACTTCAACAATTATAAATCTAGCGATGTACATAAAGTATGCACAAGATCTTCGTGGCGAAATTCTGAAATCTAGGTCTATACTACACTAGTTTGTATAATATATCGTCAATTTTGTATTACTATTTATAATATTAAATTGTAACTCTCCTGTATACGGGCCGGAGGCCTTGAATGCAATAAACTTTGTCTGTCTGTCAGTCTGTCTGTCTGTCTGTCTGTCTGTCTGTATAATGCATTTAGCATTAACTTATAATTATAAGTGAAAAATTTAAAATATACAAATTTAAAAAAACGTGCTACTTCCCCTTTAAGATCGACAGTACCATATATGACTTGATATAAAAATCTGGTGATCTAAATTTTTTGTTGTTGTTTGTTTGTTTATAGTTTACCGGTTCTGGATCTTCCGTAAAAGAGGCTTTTTATGTCCGGGGATGAAGGTTGTCTGGCTAACTCTGGTGCTTGCAGTTGCGCTTCCACCGTCTTTAAATACAACACCTTTGAACATTCCTTTTTTCTTCGCCAGTGCAATCATCTCTTTGCATTCTTCGCTCGTGAGGAAGTTAGGCAACTCTGAAATGATATGATTTGAACGAAATGTGTTTTATATTAAAGTAAATTTGAAATAATTGGATTTGGGACAGCTATGCACATTTGGTTTAAATGTTGATTTGGTTCATGGCGTAGTGTGAATGTATTTCTATGATTAATTATTTAATTGTTTATTTGTTTTCTTCCTTTAGGTTTAAACTTCCTTTTAAACAACCAAATTATTCAAGTCGTAGAGGAAATGATCAGTAAAGAAGCAAAAACTGCTGGTGGCTATTTAGTGTTGACCTTTTAAATTGTTCGGTGTAACTGGATAAAATCACGTTAAATTTAAGGACTGTGCTTTTTATCTACAACTTTGCCCTGTTATTGTCATTTTGTGTTTGATCATTTTATTTACTTTAAAACGTGACTTGTCGCTTTGAAATAATTAACTAGAAAAAGATTATTAAACAGAGCTCCAGGTAAGCTTTTGCCCATGTAGGTATTATACCCGTATGTTGAAAACTAAGTGGGTATCTAAGTTTCACGTGGGCATTCGTACTTTTTGATACCTTTTTATGCCCCCGAATCGGAGATTCCGGGGGTATATTGTTTTTCACCTGTCCGTCTGTCCGTCTGTCCGTCCGTCCGTCTGTCCGTCTGTCCGTCTGTCCGTTTGTCCACAAAAACTTTAACCTTGGTCATAACTTTTGATTGGTCGGAGCTAGGTCTTTGATACTTGACATATGCATCCGGGGGCATTCGTGTTTCACAAACACATCTTGTTCTCTTTAGAAATCTCCGTATTCATTTTAACATTTTGAAGATTAACATGGCATTCAAAATTATTATTGAAGAATGTTCACCTGTTGCAACTATCATACATGCCGACATTGATTTGGTCCAAACAGGTTTATCTTACAAGATGGCTGCGAGTTGCCATTTCGATTTCGTGTCAAAATCTTCGACATGAAATAGCGAAAATTCAGTAAGGAAATAGCGATTTCGTTTCGTCCTTGCATCACAATTTCCTGATTTTGGTTTGCCTTCTCTTCGTAATTTCGCAACATTGAAATCGCAAAAATTCCGTAAGGAAATAGCGATTACGTTTCGTCCTTGCCTCGCAATTTCCTGATTTTGGTTTGCCTTCATTTCGTAATTTCGCGATTCTGCTTCATCTATGTTTCGCGGTTTCGTGATTCCGTGTTTCGTGGTTAAATGACTTCGTTTTGAATTTGTCGTGATTTCGCGAATTCGTCCCCTTTCGGCCATCATATTATCCACCGTGGTTCCAGAGTGACCTAGGAAGTATATACTTCTTCAGGACGTACATGACTTTAAAGCTTCAGAAGCACGTTTTTTGATCATTTTATATTTTAATTATTCACTGATAATTGTACGTTATTGCAATTATTATTGTGTTATTATTATCAAGCCAATCATCCATAGTCAGAGGACAAAGTATGAAGATTAACATAAAATCCATAGGCGGCCATTTTGTGTGAACACCTTTAATTCACTTTATGTAAGAAAAAGGAATCGCATGGCTTAAGTTAACATCATATATTTGAATAATTACTGCTCCATTTAGTTTAAATACATTGTCTTTCAATTGCAACAATTAATGTTCATTTTCCTGACATCACCTTAAATTCCCCCTAAAAACGTGCTACTGCCCCTTTAACAGCTAAAGTGAATAAAAATTCAGTCTTGTGATATAATTTATGTGATGATTTAAATTGTGCCTGAAACTTTATTTCCAAATCAAAACCATGTCAATTGAAATCAGAATGACACTTATACTCATCCCTTAACTGGTATCACGATATTAATAAGGTTTATCAGTTGAGATTTAACTTATAGCTATTTCGATTAGTGTTAATAATTCGATACGCATCATGGTTTTGATGGATCGCGTTAATACGCATGTTGTTTAAAAGGAGTCTAAACGTCAATTTTTTTTAATTTTCATTACGCAGACTAGTATTTTTCTTCCGTATTTCGACATTGCTTTTGCGTACAATACGCAAAAACGCATCTTATCTGGAGCTCTGAGTCCTTACTAAAGCATATGTTTGTTCTTTTTTAGAAAGAAGCAAGTCATCTATCGGCAGTATTGACTCTCGGCTTCGCCTCGACGCCCCATGGACATACTTTGTCATTACACAACATTGTCCAAAACGTTATAGATATATTGCAACATATTGCAACATATTGCAACATATTGCAACAAAACAGATACTTATATTGCTTCGTAAAAGAGAATTGATCGACACAGAAATGATCAATGTAATTCAAGAGCTAGAATAAATCTACTTTGAGGTAATATAATAATTTATAAATAACGTCGTACATATGTTACTGCAATAATTTTTCACTGTAGTAGAATAATCGTTTTAATCAGATTTCCGTTATAATAAGTTAGCAAATATCAAGCTATGATTAGAACATAATATATACAGGTGTAATGTGACTTATCTAAAAGAATCCTGAAAGATAACCTTGTTTGATAATATACTCTTATGTTATCTTAAAGTGACAGTAGCATATTTTTGGATAATTCTATATTTTCATTTTTTCACTTATAATTGTACGTTATTCCTTAATGTATTATGTTGATAGTGTCCAAAATTTCATTATGAAAAACAATCACCCATAGCCAGACAACAAGTTATTCACAATCGGCCATTTATGTGTGAACATCTTTGATTCATTTTGTGCAGGAAAAGGGAATCGAATGGCTGAACGTTACATCGTATATTTGATTTATTACTGCTTCGTTTAATTTTAAAAATTGTCTTTCAATTGGAACCATTTATTTTCATTTTCCTCACATCGTCTTATATTGCCCCCTAAAAACGTGCTATTGCCACTTTAATCCATGTTTCTGTACTCACCAAATATGGGTGGGCTGGTAGCTCTTGTTATTACCTTCTGAACCCTGCCATCTTCGTAGGTTACATTACTTATATCCCCTACCTGATGACAAAAAAGTAATATGCAATTGTAAATGTCAAACATCGACAAAATGTCTGATTTGTTTTTCTTGAATGCATATACTAAGATCTTTCATTGTAGCCACAGGTCAAATTAAGTTTGTTCACATGCCGGTGTATCTGAATGCAAATATCATGTAAATTGGGCAGCACCTACAAACGACAACCAATTATCAATTAGTAAAATAATCATTCCCAAACCATATTTCGGGATCGTCTTGTCACTGGTACTGAATTTAGATATTTGGCATGATTAAATAGACAGATGGGGTAAGATTTGTGAAATTCATATTTCTTAGATTTCTATTTAAATATTACATGTAAACTTTGTAAGAGAGAAATCAGTACAATTACATTGCATATTTCTTAATAATGATCGTTGAACATGTCTTATCCCATTTTGAATAGTCACTTTACCTTTCCGGGATCTCGTCTTGGCAGAAATGTTTTCTTTTCAAAAATGTCGAAAGGCTTTCCAATTTCCGGAAAGAATACCTCCGTACAGTTGATATATGCCGTAGATACAACAAAAAGAAATAAAACTCTCAAATCCATTACCAAAGCCGGACTGTGAATGGGTTAACTTCTTATAGAACTGTGGAACACCTAATTATAACAGCACACGAGATAAATGGAGAAAGACTGCCACGGGACTTGTGCCTAATGGAGAAACAGTCAATTCGGATGCTGTGGCTAATTGAGAAACGTCTATGTGTCACCGATCTTGTGGCTAATCAAGAAACACAGAGAAACAGATCATATGTCCCAGATGGTGTGGCTAACAGAGAAACAGTCAATGTGCCACGGATCTTGTGGCTAATAAAGAAACACAGAGAAACAGTCAATGTATCACAAATCTAATGGCTAACAGAGAAACATCAATGTGTCACCGATCTTGTGGCTAACAGGGAAACATCTGTCTGATACCGATCTTGTGGCTAATCAAGAAACACAGAGAAACAGTCAATGTGCCAGGGATCGTGAGGCAAATGAGAAACACTCGGATCGTGTGATTATCGGGAAAAAAAACTTTGTGTCAATGGAGAAACACACTGAATCAAAGTTAACTGAAAATCCGTACATGTATTCCTGCAGCGTGTGGCAAAAAGGACCTTCACTAAGTGTAATGCTTCCTGTGGATCACGAATTAATACTTTCTCAGATCATATGACTTCTGAGAATTGGACAACCACTTACACTAATCCTATGACCATACGAACAAACACTGTAACGACAGGAATTCTGTCGCCCCCGAAGTATTTTCATCAAAAGCTGGTGCCAAAGAGACAAACAGTGTTCTCGAGATGAATCCTGTGGCTAAAGTGATTATATTCCAAAGATATAGTGCGACACAAACACTGCACTGAAATTGTCGCTTATCCACTTGCCCATGGACAACTTTTTTGGGGGGCCCGCTAAACGAACAAACACTGTAAGTGTGGTGAATCCTAGGGTTTACGTATACGTTCTGGAGTGAAATGGCCAGATCCAACCGCACAAACACTTTACTTGTGACGAATCTTGAGGCTAAACTTTTGAGCGTAAAAGCTTGTACCAAACAGACTAACACCTTAAAATAACGTGTATGTTGTTGAGTGACGAAGAAAGGTACTGCAGAATGTGTTACTGAATAGGTAATTTGTAATTGATTTAAGCATAATCCGTGACGAGCAGCTGTTGGGAATTGATCCCTCCGCACAGAACACTAAGCCATGTTGTCAAATAAGAACTTCTAACCACAGAAAACTAAGCCATGTTGTCAAAAAAGAACTTCTAAGCACAAACACTTAGCCATGTTGTCAAATAAGAACTTCTAAGCACAAACACTTAGCCATGTTGTCAAATAAGAACTTCTAAGCACAAACACTTAGCCATGTTGTCAAATAAGAACTTCTAAGCACAAACACTTAGCCATGTTGTCAAATAAGAACTTCTAAGCACAAACACTTAGCCATGTTGTCAAATAAGAACTTCTAAGATCAAACACTTAGCCATGTTGTCAAATAAGAACTTCTAAGCACAAACATTAGTCTTTCGACAAGCCAAGAAGCGCAATTGACAAATCCTACGGTGGGTTTTCTTTCATCTCTTAAAAAACGATGAAGTTTCTATGAAAAGGGGTTTAGTTATTTTAGTGAGGGTCACTATATTATCGGACACACCAGTACAAATGTCTCCTCTACTCTACGTCAAACGTATATATATATATTAAGCTGAGTAAAATACACAACATTAAACATAATTTTTCTTTACATTTTTTCGATGCGTCTTAATTTGCCAGGGACACTTTTAATATGGTGGTGTCAGATACATGTTTTTAAAAGAATAAATTCGATCGGCCTAACTTTAAAAGAACTAACTTTTGATATCCGACTTTGTGATATTCCGTTCGAGAATGTCAAATCTTTTGTTTGGTATGTATCAATTGTGAAAATTGTCTCTGAAGGGTCGATAGACAAACTTTGTAATAATGGAATTATCTTAAATGAATATTTTACACTTCGTTAGCTTCTATGACCTTTGTCCAGTTGGTACAGAATGTTTTCTATGTGTAGGCCAAGTGATTGTTTAAAGTCTTCAAGAGTGACATTTTCATATTATTACCATCTTCAAAATACATGTTTAATTTCATTTTTATAATTAAATGACTTTCGTTAATCTTGAGCTTTTATTGAAAGAAGCGCAAAACCTATCTTAATCTTTATATAATGCACAAATGTGCAAAGGAAAGTATAACACGTACTAATTGCAACTAGTTGGAAGTAATTACCTTTGGCAATGAGCGCACGCAACTATGACGTGCAGCGTGATAATTGGTGTACCCGATCATGTGACTTTTTCTTGCGATTGGAGTCATTTGTGCCTTTGAATGTGTTATGAACATTCTTACCAAGGCAATCAATCTTTTTTCCTTGCAACAATACGGACACAATGACCAGATGTGACTCAGATACTTTCCGAGCCATGTTGTTCGAATTTGATATGAACTTATGATAATACTTCATTGACTATTCTTGAATGGAAAGTCAGTTCGGTTGAAACATACGTCGAAGTGTATTTCTGAATAACGCCATTCACTAGTACATAAAATGGTCTATTTAAAAAAAAATACTTGCGCTTATTGGAATTTTCTCAATTACACTTTTTAAAGACATTGTTCATGTTGATCAATATCGATTTCAGGGCATTTTATTTTCAAATAGATTATCTCATGCTTGGTTGGTGATAGACAAACTATTCTGTCAATGTTTAAGCAAACAATATAAGTGTATTCAGAATTGGTTGGCAACAGTAAATTGATCCCGATTTCCTACCTTATGTTGCAAATCGATGTTCTAACAGGAAAACTATATAAAGGTTTTTAATGCATTGAAAATACAAAATATAGAAAAGATAAAGACACATTAGTTGCTTTATCATGTTCTTATTGTTCTTCTGGTCAAATTGACGAGTTTCACTCCTTTTAAGAAGTGTTTGAATTATTAGTATGTTAACCAATGTACAACCTTTTCATTTCTAACAATGATGATGTTATTAAATCTGCTGTTCTTAAGTTATGATGCAGATTGATTTTAAAAAAATATATTAATGTTGATAATATCTTCTTTCAATTTCATTTGCTGTATTTTCAATTTCTAAAGATGCTAAAGGTGTTTTTGATTGTCATAACAATATTATACGTTTGCCCTAATTTGACTGGAATTGTGAGTAATTCTTAACACCGTAACCACCTTTCGAGGGAAATAACAGTCGCCTTGAACTATATTGGGCACACAGTAGTGTAGTGTAGTGTAGTGTGGCGTGGCGTGGGGTGGCATGGCGTGGCGTGGCGTGGCGTGGCGTAGTCTACAGTGGTTACCCAGAGACCCGGGTTCGAATCCCAGTGGAGACAACAAACATTTGTGACCTACGTCAAAAACATTTTTCAATTTTTGATAGGATTTTCATCATTCTTATACAAGAACCAAAGAAATATCCTTTTATTTTTTTTACCCTTGCATCAAATAAATATATGTAAGTACATTTATTTAATACTAGTATTCTCAACTGTTCTCATCTTTATCCTTGGTTGTTCTTATTTCCTCCTGTTCATTCTGATGGACCTTAAAGGGACCATTCGAAGTGGGTATTTTTTGTGGAAACGATATTCAGGAGGACTTTCCTGTTTACGATAATATATGATTTTTACATGATAATTTCACAGGTAATTTCAAATATGTTTGTGATGTTCGCATTTCAGTTGTTTAAGATTTAACAATTTGACTAAGAATTATAAGGGTGACAAACCTATATGCCCGATTTCACTGTCTTCACACCTAAACCAAGGTATCCACTTGTACAGCAATGTATAATAAAGAAAAGAGAACAACGAAATATATTTTATCTTTATTTCCTTGGTTTATAAATATACTTGCTTTTTACAAAGCAAGTAAATTAAGGACCACCCCCAATGTTCAGATCGACACATCTCATTCTTCATAAAATGGTCTTTATGATGCGCTTATACCTTCTCTCCCCACAGAGGCAGATCAAGTTAAGAAATGTTGATATCATCTGTTATATTACGCCGAGTTTGTGGGATAGAACAGGAGATGCCTGATTGGAGGCAATGAAAGTTAGTTGTGCAATCAGCGACGCTGTTCTAAAATCATCATTTTGGCTACTAAATGATGGCAAAGGCATTGTGATATGAACCACACTTTCCATGCAAAAAGCGTTGCCATTTGTTAAAGAAATTCAAATGGATTGTGGTGCAATTATTTTCCGCCAGGGGAAACTGCTTCTGTTAGGAGAGAATGGCGCTAATACTGAATATTGGGGTTGTTGTTGAGAAAATTATTTCCACCTAATGGCATAAATACTGTTATCATATCGTTTATCGTATTGGGGTACAGATATCCAAAAGTTGGAGATCCATTTCTTCCCTCGCTTCACTGGACACCCACAGTGGTATGACAACGGATTCAAGATTCCCAGCCATCCGGTCTGAAATATAAACAATAATTACTCTACAGCTGAGCTGCATCCCACAAGTTCGTTTACCCACTGGTGTACAACATCAAATATAATTTATTCATATTTTTACTTTTCATTTGGACGATTTCTAAGTTGCACTCTGTCAAGTTAATGAATATTTTTTTGGTGATAACATCACTCTATTCCGTTAACAGTTAATGAACCCTTTGCTTTTTTATTGTTCCGGTCTGGTTATGAATTTTTCAGGCTATGTAGGAAAAGTATAATAAAAGATTACAAATTTGAAATTTTACTTTTGAAATGTCAAGATACGAACGTGTAACCCTCCGTTATATGACTTAGTTTGTCATTAAGTAGTCCATGGTTTTTTTTGATGAACAAAGCGTACTGCGCACGTGCAGTGTTAAGTATTAGCTGCCAATCACACTTCTCTGCCCATAGAGGCAGAACAAATAATGAAATATTGATACAGTCTCTGTTCTATTACGCCGAAATCCATGGGTTCCGGCAGTTTCCCCTGGCGGAAAAAAGTTGCAACACAATCCATTTGAATTTCTATATCAAATGACAATGCTTCATGGAAAGGGTGGTTCATATCACAATGCCTTTGCCATTCTTTAGCAGCCAAAATGATGATTTAAGAACAGCGCTGATTGCACAACTAACTCTCATTGCCTCCAATTAGGCATCCCCTATTCTGTCCCACAAAGTCGGCGTAATAGAACAGAGGCTGTATCAACATTTCATGACTTGATCTGCCTCTGTGGGGAGAAAATGCCAATCACAAAGGAGCGGGTGAAAGATTGGCGATTAATGTATGGATGTCAAGCTGGTTCCCTGGCCTCGTTCCGCGTGCGCTAACTTTAGCGCACGCGGCATGAGAACCGGGAACCAGTTTGGTATGGGTGACTCTTTTTTTTAAAATCCCATGTCCGATGAGTGAGGACAAGAAATTTCATTATTTTAACAGTAAGATATCGGGAAATTTTCCAAATGTAAAAATGACATTTTCAAATACTGTGAATTCATTTATAGATTAAGATGGAGAATTCAGTCGGAGTCATGGAGTCGTTGAAGTAAATTAGCTAAGTAGTAAATTAGTTCTAAGACGGGTCTATTGGGGCAGGGCTCGCCGGTTATTTTCACGAATTCACTCATCCTCATGCATTTTCCATTACTTAATCGACAAAGTGGCATCCCTTGTCCATGTGTATAAAAAACTCTTAAAGTGACACAGAGTATCTTTTTTTAAATTTCATTTGGTTTTGATAAGCTACAACATATCTTATATGCTGATTGAAGTTCATATCTCATCACTGGACTTGCAAATATATCCATTTATGCATAATATCTATAAAATGCTTGACTTTGTGGAAACATCAAGAAAATATTTCAAATACGTTTAATATTCGAAATTATGCATCCAATTAATCTACCTATTAGTTACAATGCCTAATAAACAGTATCGAATCGAATATATCTTCCTGTCAGCTTATGACAAGGTTTCAAAATTACGTTTGGCAAATTTGCGCGCGCCACTCGAGCCACATTGTCCGGTTTTCGATCAAAATCCCGACTTTGAATGGCCGTTTTTTCGCTCTAATGTAAAGATTGACCTTTAACTTGTTATTTTCAGTAACAGTTAGTGGTTCCCAATGTAATAACATCGATTTAAAAAATTTGACATATGTGATCCTATGAACATACTCTGTGTCTCTTTAACTTTAGAGACTGAATATTTAGTCCAGAAAATCTGTCATCATAGATTAACATTCGGTACGTGTGGCTTCCGGGAAGGATATCGATATATAGGTTTGTAGACAAGCGAAACGATATTTGATGAAAATCACGGTAGGGATATCGATGTTTTAAGGCATCACACATTAAAAAATATAAATACTGTAAACACTTTATCAATTTGATGTATTATATATGTGAGTATATGGGCCCGATGGCCTTCATACTGAAATAAAGAAATGATTGATTGATTAATTGAACATAAATTAGCAAATTGCAAATATTTCGGAAATAACAAAATATTTAGACACCTGCGGTTGGTTTTACTTCTGCAAAAAGACAACAATAAATGCTCGATTCAAAAGTAGCATGTGACAATTGTGTTACAGACCTCAGGATCAAGATTGTTGTTGTACCACATGATTGCTTTTCCTTTCTCTGGTTTGACGATCACTGAGGCATGTTGGCACGTCTCTGTCAGATTATCAGATCTTTGCTGTAACATGTTCAAAGATTTATATCGTAAAACATGTTATGTTTTCAGGATTAATATCGTAAAACATATTATGTTTTCAGGATTAATATCGTAAAACATATTATGTTTTCAGGATTAATATCGTAAAACATATTTTATTATGTGAGCGTATTTTCCGGCAATCCGATTGGTCGAGAACAGGTCACATGACAGTCGACAAAAAGTGATATTGACTTGACCCCCGTGACCCCGAGTCCGACCAAAAGTGATATTGACTTGAGTTACTAAAAATAGAGTCGATGACGTCAAACCGTTGTTTCATGACGTCATGCTATTGTTATCATGACGTCATTGACCCGTCCTCGCCAACAATCGAGCCCAAATGCCGCTCATTGCTGTAGGTTTCCATTATGTCTTGATTTTTTTTGAACGAGACATAATAAAACAATTATGGACTGGTGAGTTCGGTCAATACCTGTTTTTATAGACCCGAGTAAAACAATATCGACCTCGGACTTCGTCCTCGGTCAATATTGTTTTCCTCGGGTCTATAAAAACAGGTATTGACCTCATCACCAGTCTATAATTGTATAATGTTTACAGGATTAATATCGTAAAACATTATATGTTTTCAGTTTTATTATGTTTTCAGGATTAATATCGTAAAACATATTATGTTTTCAGGATTAATATCGTAAAACATGTTATGTTTTCAGGATTAATATCGTAAAACATATTATGTTTTCAGGATTAATATCGTAAAACATGTTATGTTTTCAGGATTAATATCGTAAAACATATTATGTTTTCAGGATTAATATCGTAAAACATATTATGTTTTCAGGTTAGTGTTTTGATAACTAGAATAATTTCAAAACAAAAAAGATTGATACAATTAGTTATCAAGTAAACCAGCTATTTCAATATATCTATGTAAACTTTGGAGTGATATGACCAAACCATTCTTTACTATAAATAATTAATATTTACCTTGCTGTTTATCACATATGACTGTATCTTATTGCTTCTGATATGAATGAGTGTCGTTGAGGTACTTACACGGGCATATTAACTAGTTTTTTTAATAATCAGCTATGTCTTAGAAATTTTCTTACAAGTTCATTGTTAAACTATTCCTTATCTGCGAATGGAAAAACATATTTAATTGGACTATAGCTTTCTGTTATAGAACTCTGTTGTGTTTTGTTTTGGACTGTTACATACATGTTCGTGATACATCGATTCCTTGCCTGTAAACGGTAAAATAAAATGGGACGTATCTTTCTGTAATAGTACACTGTTGTGTTTTGAAGTATTACGTACATGTTCACCACACATCGATTCCCTGTTTGCGAATGGGGAAACAAATTTAAATTGGACTATTGCTCTCTGTAATAATACACTTATTTGTTTTGTTTTGAGTATTACATAAATGTTCATGTTACATCCATTTCTTGTCTGTTAAAGGGAAACAAATTTAAATTGGACTATTGCTCTCTGTAATAATACACTTGGGTTTTTGTGTGACTATTACATACATGTTCATGTTACATCCATTCCTTGTCTGGTAAAGGGAAACATTTATGATTGGACTTTAGCTTTCTGTAATAGTACATTGTTGTGTTTTGTTTTGCACTATTACATACATGTTCATGTTACATCCATTTCTTGTCTGGTAAAGGGAAACATTTATGATTGGACTTTAGCTTTCTGTAATAGTACACTGTTGTGTTTTGTTTTGCACTATTACATACATGTTCATGTTACATCCATTCCTTGTCTGTTAAAGGGAAACATTTATGATTGGACTATAGTTTTATGTAATAGTACACTGTTTTGTATTGTTGCGACTAGTACATACATGTTCATGTTACATCCATTCCTTTTCTGTGAAAGGGAAACATGTATGCTTTGACTACAGTTTTCTGTAATAGTACACTTTTGTGTTTTGGACATACATTACACAACGATTCTTTGTCAGCGATTGGGAATACTGTTTCTCCGCCTTCTTCTACATCGTTCAGGTACATGAGAACTGTGATATACCTGCAAATAAACAACATAGATCCATTGCCTCTGCAGCCAGACGCCATATGCTTTTTTATTTAAGGCCCCCTAGAATCACCAAAATAACTATTATGATCTTAGTTAGATAACAAGTCTGCATTACCAATTTCGGATACAAACGCCACTTGCTTCTGGAGAAGTAGATGAAGCCATAATGAGGGGTCGCATGGTTTTCAAGCCATAAACAAATATCATTTATCATAAGCGAAGGATTATATACACATGTTTCAACCTTCTAGCTAGATTGATTTCGAAGGAGCCGAAACATGTGTTTTAAGATGTGTTCATGGGTCACAGGTTCCCAAAACCTTTGAATTATGATCCTCGTCATATAAAAAGTCTAAAACATATTATTTCAGATTCAAGAAACTTTTGTTTAAGAGAAAATTCGAAAAAGTGGAAAGTTTACATACAGACTCCTGTACTATTTACCATATTGGCCATGTCATAAAACCATCTGGTCTTTATGTCCTTATCATCACGAGCAGAACTCAAATCCTATCCGCATTGTTTTATTGTACCATAGGCTAATGTGTTAAGGCGATCCCTTCGAAAACGTTAAATTTAGTTCATTTGATACAAGATTGGGCTGTTTTTCTCCCCACAGTGGCAGATCAAGTCAAGAAATATTGATACAGCCTCTGTTCTAGATCCGTGGATTCCGGCAGTTTCCCTTGGTGGAAAAAAAAGTTGCACCACAATCCATTTGAATTTCTTTATCGAATGACAACGCTTCTCGCATGGAAAGGGTGGTTCATATCACAATGTTTTTGCTATGAATCAGTAGTCTAAATGATGATTTTAGAACAGCGCCGCTCATTGCACAACTAACTTTGATCGCCTCCAATCAGGCGTCTCCTACAAACTCGGCGTAATAGAACAGAGGCTGTATCAACATTTCATGACTTTATCTGCCTCTGTGGGGAGAGAATGGATTGGACTTTGTGACACATTCACTATTAAGTTACATTATTGCTCCAATTACTTAGAATAAATTTGACTGTCATGGTTGAAACTTATGAGATGATGTATATAATGTACAGATTAGACAGGTTGGTTAAAGAGGCACTTTGTGATGTTTGTGTCATTTAGGGGAGACCAGGGCAAAGCGTGCCCCCTAACATATAAGTGTTTCCCATGGGCACCTTTACATGTGCAGAATACAACTTGCACCATATCTCTAACACTTATCAGATAGACTGTCGCATGGCACATGCATTTTGGTCTACCATTACTACATAAAAACCTTTTTACGTAAATGTATTTTGTCAAAGGGGGCGAGCTTTGCCCTGTCGTTTGGGGCAAAGTGTACATCCTCTGGGCGCTTTGGCCCATGTAGTTTAAGTGGCACTGCGTGATGTTTGTGACATTTAATTTGGCTTTGATGAGTGCACAAATGTTAACCGTACTTAAATGAATTAAAAATGTCTCTCTCATCATCCAAATAGTTTAAAACAAAATCAAACAACCGCTCAGGGTGAAATACCATCATATCTGATCCTACGGTCTAGTCTGTTTCCTGAAAATGGTTCCGAAATTCTTTCACTTTTCACCTTACACTTTCCAATTGACAATCTATACCAGGTATGAATAATCATATTATACTTTACATTTCACATATACATGAAACATATTATAACTTACACTTTTCACTTAACAATTTATACCTTACACTTTTCACTTGACATATTACGCATTAAACTAACACGTTACACTTTATGCCTACCACCTTACATCTTACATCTTACATATTACACCTTAAATCTTACATCTTACATCTTACATCTTACACCTTAAATTTTACATCTTACACCATAAATCTTACATCTTACATTTTACACCCTACACCTTATACCTTAGATCTTACATCTTACATCTAACACCTTATATCTTACATCCTACATCTTACATCTTACATCTTACATCTTACATCTTACATCCTACACCTTACACCTTACATCCTACATCTTACACCTTACATCTTACATCTTACACCTTACATCTTATATCTTACATTTTACATCTTACATCTTACATCTTACACCTTACATTTTACACCTTACATCTTACATCTTACATCCTACATCTTGCATCCTACATCTTACACCTTACACCTTACATCTTACATCTTACATCTTACATCCTACACCTTACATCTTACATCTTACACCTAACACCTTACACCTTACATCTTATATGTTACATCTTACATCTTACATCTTACACCTTACATCTTACATCTTACATTTTACACCTTACACCTTACCTGCAGAGAACGCAATTGGCCAGGGAGTGGCGAGACAAGAATTGATGGCAACACGGTTTGACCATAAGTTGTTCCCTTGAAGTCTTTGAACTATCGTGGTGACAGGAGTAGTGGCCTTCAACTTCATAGTAACTAACCTGGAAAAACAGTATTGACTTTGCAAAGCACCGTCTCTAGGTGTGTGTAGCGTTGAATTCCCGAGCTACCGTGAGCGAAGATTGCATGCAAATTGGAAAAGTAATATTTTCAATGCATGTGCCTTTGACATTTGACATTCTCCATTTCTTATTGTTCTCATAGCAACAATTAATGCTTTAAATGGTGTGATTTTTGGCTAATGTCCACATATGTGATTACAGGTAGCTTCATTAAAAGATTTAGTGCATTGACATATTCATTTTCCTCACGATGGCATTGAATAGGTGTAATTCAAAACGTCAATACGCGCATCATACCATCAAAATGAATTTGTCTTTTCAAGAGACAGACATATTAATTCGTCCATTGATGCGCCACTCCTGATAACATAAGAATTCTGTGAAAAGGAGAAAACATGGCTCTGAGGTTTTCTGCTCCCAGAAAATCCTGGAGGGATGATTTAATTCGCGAGGGCGAAGGGTTAAAGCTCACAAGTTTTTTTCCCAATACCTGAAATCCTTCACTCTCATCTAAAAGCTCATTTGGGACACCGCTCAGAGAAGATATTCTGAAATATGAAAAGAAACAACACAATATTCATGCATATTTGGTACTTTAGCCATGAGCATCTTACTGATAGTCAAGTTTCATAGTTTCAGTGACATATTTCGTTTCCTCTAAAAAGATTTTAAAAACACCTGAAAGTGCATAATGTCATTTCATAATTGATATTACTTCGTCCCCTAAAGTATCATTGGCGGAAAGGTTGGTCTAACATAACCTTATATCGTTATTTTTTATTAAAACCTCTGCATTATTTGGTATTAAAATAGTGCATTGGTGGATATCAAAAGGGCAGTAGCCTGGGAGTTTTTCAAAAATGTTTTATTAAATTTTTCACTGACAATTCTACGTTTATGCTAAATGTATTAGTTGATTTTGTTAAAACTCTCATTACACAAACCAATCATCAATAGTCAGGGACACAAGATTCACACAAAGTCCATTGGCATTTATGTGTGAACACCTTTAATTTTGTGTAAAAAAGGGAATCGCATGGTTGAACTCTATATAATAAATTCGATTTATTACTTCATCTTTTGTAAATGCATTGTCTTTCAATTGGAACCATTTATTTTTATTTTCTAGACATCACCTTATATTCACCCTAAAAACGTGGCATAAAACTCGTGCATTTTTGGTATCAACCTCATTTTGGCATCAAACTCAAGCATTTTGGCATCAAACTCAATTGTGTCCGTGTAAATGACGACATAGCAATGTGACGTCGTTGTGTTTGTGACGTTATTACTGATGATGTAAAACGTTTGTGATGTCATGTATTTTCTGATTACAGGGCATATTAAAAATCCTAGGAGATGTCGCTTGATCGATATCTCCTGTGAAACACAGTTTTGGATGTTAAATGCAGATATCATATTTACCGTTGCTGTAGATAACGAAGCCGTGGATCTGAGTGTGATACGAGGAAGCAATGTTCTCCTCTTCTCGAGTACGATCCGTACGGCTTCACGTAGACGCCGTCACCAGCCAGTATTCCGCTTTGTTCTAAACCCCGTGACCGAGCCTTTTTAATCAAGTAGTCACATTCTTCGTCCGTCAAAAAATTAGGAATTTCTGTAAGCAATCAAAACTTACTTCACCCAAAAAGCATATGTATGTATGTATGAGTAGTACTACATATCCGTGGATGACATATTTTTAAAAAAAAACTTATCATATTCCATCAGTACTGAATGACATGGTAGTCTGGTTAAAGCTAAAAATAAAAATAAATATAGTAGAACACATATTAAGTTTCCGTTTAGTCCATTGCACTGATCTACGATCCCTAAAACAATCCATTTGATACATATTTTTATGGATATTAGCTTTAAAGGGGCAGTAGCACGTTTTTTGATAATTTTATATTTTAAAAGTTTCACTGATATTTATACGTTAATGCTAAATGTGTTACTTTGATAGTGTCATAAATCTCATTACACAAGCCAATCAGTCATAATCAGGGGACAAAGTATGAAGATTCACATAAAATGATTGGCGGCCATTTTGTGTGAACACCTTTAATTCATTTTGTGTAAGAAAAAGGAATCGCACGGCTAAACTTTACGTTATATTTTTGAATTATTACTGCACTATTTAGTTTAAATACATTGTCTTTCAATTGGAACAATTCATTTTCATTTCCCTGACATCACCTTATATTCCCCCTAAAAACGTGCTACTGCTCCTTTAAAGGGACCTTCCTATCGGGATATTTTTGTGGAACAAAATTCAAGAGTACCTCCCCATTTATACTTTTATATGATTAAAAACTGATTATTTCACACTTACTTTTTATTTATGTTAGTGACAGTAACATTTCATCACTGCATCCCCTTAATTTCTTTTCCATTAAAATACCCCGATAGGACTGTCACTTTAAGAGCGAAGGTTCCATATTGCAAAAATGGTATAATAAATACGTTTCTGTCTTCTCTTCCATTCAAAAGTCTCCGAAGAACCAATCATTGTACACTTTGTATTACGGACTATAATTGTACCTTTTGAGGAAAAAAACGTTTGAGAAATCATATGACTCACTAGTTAGGCATACCATACTCGGTATTGTGGTTACCTACCAAAGATTGGGGGTTTCTTTCCTCTCGTCATCCGAAGATGTGTCCTCCCTGGAATAAGTTTCAATTTCGTTACACTGCCAACCTTTAAAAGAATGAGGTACAATAGTATTAAGCAGACGTATATGATTTTGAAAATTTTATTCAAAAAGTTTGCAGCTGCGTATCTTTAGTTTGTTCACTTACCTGCGTTTTTAGTGCAAATATCATGTAATTTGTATTGTCTCTGAGGCATCATAGCATTAGGAAAACGAAACGGATAATGTTGAAATTTGAGTACATAAGTTAACATTCAGTTTGTGTTAACATATTCGTATGTCATACTTTAAAGATAACTGTAACTAACTTGGTAGGGCATTGAAATGACCAGGGGTCAACATTTCGAAAACAAAATTTTGTATTTTTCTCTACAAAATCCTTCATTAATGATCAATAGCTTTAGACCTAAGTCATATTTATTCCTATGCATTAATGCAATGTATTTGTACTCATTTCTTTCTTAAAGTTTACATGTAATATTAAAAACGAAATCTACGAAAATATGAATTTCACAAATTTAACCCCATCTGTCTATTTAATCATGCCAAATATCTAGATTTAGTACCAGTGACAAAACGATCACGAAATATGGTTTGAGAATGATTATTGTACTAATGGATAATTGGTTGTCGCTTGTAGGTGCTCCTGGAGATTTTTTATGGACGTCAAAATGAAACCCAATTAACATTATTTGCACTAAGATACACCAGCATGTGAACAAACTTAAGGTACGCAGCTGTATGTTGTTCCTGTTGTTTGATTTTTGCCCATACAAGGTTTTATACTTGACGATATATTTCTTAACTATCTGTTAAGTTGTTAGGCCATTAGGAACGGCATTGCATAACATTCTACTGTCACCTTTATGAAGTCATTCTTTGGACAAACAAGCACATGCCCCCGGGTCATTGAGCAATCATCCCTTTAAAAAAAAAAATAATAATAAAAAATAAAAAATATTTGAGATGACCCCCAGATTTGACAGCCTTCGTAGATACAATAATATTAACGAATAAAGACAATTCAACATGTACCGATAATTATCCACTAAATGTATACCTCTCCAGGATCTAGCCGAGGAAGAATGTACTCCCTCTGTTCAAGTTTTGAACAGGTGAGGTTGGTGCCAAGAAAGTCGATGCATTCGGATTTGGTACCCCAACATGCTTGGGTTATACTCTGGGTTTGAAGGGGGAGATGGCAGCATATAAAGGCAAAAATTAATCCTGAAAAACAGTTAAACGAACCAATTAATATCATGACCATATTACCATTAAACTAAAATATGATGCATACTTACTTTTAAGTAACAGATATATGCTTTATTGGTGCATTAAAGCCTAAATATGATTGATTTAGTTGAATTTTGACAGTCGTAAACCGTTTTCGGCTTAATTTCGTTTGGCTACTTCGATCAACAAAGCGACTTTATATACTCCTCACAAATAATTAAGGACCAAGTATATTTTTAAATAGTTGATTTATTACTGCTTCATTTAGTTTTGATACATTGCATTTAAAGTGGAACCATTTATTTTCATTTTCCTTGACATCACCTTATATTCCCCCTAAAACCTTGCTACTTCCCCTTTAAAGCATGTGATGTTAAAACACAAAATTTAATAATATACTAATTTTATCATGCGGGTCATATTTTATCCATAATCTACGGACTTGTTTAGAAACGATTTCTGTCATAAAGGTTGCTAGGATGAAGGGCCTATCGTTTATGCAACAATTCTTCCATTTGGGAGAAACTGTATAATAAATACAACGAAACAAAACAGACTTGATGTATACAATGATATATAGGTCGTCTTGATATCAAAGTATTTATCGTCAAACGGTCAATTTGGTTATTGTCAAGTTTGACAAAGATGTTATGTGAATGAGTAAAGGGAATTACCTTTCTTCATACTTCCAAGGTTTCAGTCACAGCATAGTCAAATTCATGGATTCTCCGAGTAATACGAAATTATTGTTTACTTTCCTATTCAATTAAGTACAGAATTACTCTCAAAGCAAATACTGTTCTCTCAATTTACAATTTCTGATTTGTTTTAAGACAGTTTTATGGGAATGTTTATGGAAAAATTGCATTAAATTTGTTTTTGGTATGGTATTATATTCATAATTATGCTGCAATATAAGCTTTATTAACTCAATGTCTTAAAGTGTACAATTGGTAGCTTTCGTGAATGCATCAACTGTTTACTTCTCTCGTTTATTGGTTACCAAATAGTCTAGAGAATAATTAAATATGAAAATCAATTGACCGGTTGCTGATATTAAAGATTTAAAACATTTCTAACGAAACATATAGACAGACAGACAAAGTTTATTGCATTCAAGGCCTCATACAGGAGAGTTACAATTTCATGTTATAAATAGTAGTACAAAGTTCACGATATATTATACAAACTAGTGTAGTATAGACCTAGAATTCAGAATTTCGCCACGAAGATCTTGTGCATACTTTACATGTATGTACATCGCTAGATTTATAATTGTTGAAATATCATTACAAGTTATAATTGATACAAATGCTTCCAGTGGGGATTTTGATAAGAATCTATCCGAAATATATTTCATTCGTAAATCTCTATACCATGGACAAACAAAAGTAAAATGGACTTCATCCTCTATAGCACTATTACATAATATAACTGGCATATTCTTTCACATTTCGCAATGGACAATTTTCTTCCTTTATTAATCATTATATCAATCAAGCCTAGTCTATATCGTGTAAAAGTGATTCTATGTGCTTTTGAATGTAAGAAATGTTAAATAAACATATACATATACAATACATGTTGTGACAAGATTGTTTACATCAAGTTGGTTGATAATATAACTTTCGCATAACCCTAGGGATCAAATGGTTTCAAGGTACATGTACCTTTGTCGGATTCAATATACTTGGTTTAGGAAAATGCGTTTTTGGCTGACATTTCACAGAGCCGTGGAATTGTGTTTGTAACGATTGACATGAATGATGATGTTAATAGAAATTCACATGAAAATGGACTTTCGACTATATAATCAATCTCATTCAAATCAGATTGAAACTTATCACTCATACGTAGGAAAATCGTTCTACAACTTGAAATATAAAGAATATATTCATAGATGCCTTCAAAGCAACTTGCTACATATTTCTCAATATTTTCTGTTTCAAATGAATACATTCTTCTAAATATATGTCAGAGCAAACAAAACCCACATGTAAATATTATCATAAGAAACATGCTTCATAACAATTTATTTATCATACATAGAACAAATTTTAAAAAAATAATGTGTCCATATTGAGTATAAAAATGTTTTGTTTTGTTTAGAAGCGGGCGTAAAATCTACTACTTTAGCCTTCATTTGTGAACAAACTTTGTTATATTAAATATCAAACTCTGTAGTGGGCCTATGCATGAAACTGTAGTAGGCCTATGCATGAAACACGAATAACATATATTTATATAGATTCACAGCTCAAAAGCAAATTCCACTCCAACTTTACCTAATGTTTTAGTCATTCGAAAGAAGAAGGTTTTTTTGTGAATTGTCACACTGGATCTGAAAGGTCTAACGTGGGAAATTGAAATAAATGAAAACAAGGTTTTTTTTAAAAAGCGAATCCGATGTGGCATTCCCCTGTATATACATATATGTTTATAGCAAGTTTAATCTAGACAATATATTTTTTATATTACTACATATTCTCCTTTATTTTTCCAAATGTCATAAACAAAAAAAATAATTTCGTTTTAATAGCTTATCCCCGACCTCAATCATAAACTATTAAAAATGGTAGTAGTCCTTGGCCTTAATTGAATTTTTTTATGTCGAAGATATAAATATTGATATAGATAGAAGTATAGGAGGAATAATAAATGTTCAGATTGCCTTATTTATTTCCAACTTATATTGATGCTAAGTCCGTGTTATATTACACAGAGAAAATACATGTAAAACAAAAAAAAATAATCTAGCTATATGTAATGCATTTTGAGTGAATTGCTAGGAAAGCATTCATTTATATTTGAAACTATGAAGGTCCTTTAAATGTTAATAATAATAATCTATATTCGAGTAGTTCTACCTCAAGCATATCATAAAGGACTAAAGTTCAATATGAGATATTGAATTTGAACAAGAATTCTCAATAAATGATAACAAGAAGACACCGTGCAAAGGAAGCACGACAGTAACAAAATTACACAGAGGGTTGATTTTGCCATGCACCGGTTGAGCGCGCAGTGAGCGGTGACAGTGTGTTGAGTTTCGCAGGTAACTGTTTGTACCGATTTACGTTTAATAAGGACGATTTCAGTGGATATGACATCACTATTTATTCGTATTGATTACTTTATATTCATATGTAAGCGAAAATGCATTACATTCTTCTGCAATATCGTGTGTGGTGGCGAAAAAGAGTCTTTGCGAAACGAGTCAACGTGCTCGGGTTTGTGGGGCGTTTTCCAGTAATCAAAGCCGCCTCGTTTACCTTCGGAGCTTTGTTTGTTTAATAATCATATTGATTGTCTTATCTAGGTTTATTTGGATTGGCGTCAATGTTTAAAATCAACGAAACATTATTTCATTCTGTTTGTGTTTTTGGGTGTGACCGCCATTTTCATTACCGGTGAGTAATCAAAATGGACCTTGTGTAATTTAAATCACTTCCGGCTTGTTGACAATACAATTTTTGGGCAAATGTGCAACTTAATTTTTATTCTTTGGGCATTCACGCATATGAGAAAGAAAAGTTGTAGCATATCCAGACATAGAAGTTATCATTGATTAAAACAAAAATTTTGAAGAATATTAAATTTGTTTTTATGATTATGGTAGTGCAAGAAGTAAATGGAAGAATTATGAACTGCTTAACATAAAAGATATTTAGGAGACAAAGCTGAATACTCAAAAGTTAATGTCATAAATCTTTTTGCTATTTCAAATGTCCCAGATCCTCTTTTAAAATTTAATTTGAGACTAATTAAGTTGCAGTATTAATGAGACAATAAACCAAACTATTTGCACATATTTTGCATTCTAATTATTATTATATATTATATATAAACATTTCTTGCTGACGGATTGACATGATCAATTATGGTCAGGTGTGATGTCACCATCAATGATGACACAATGTTAGCACTAGGGATGTCATGATACAGGGACCTCACAATACATTACATATCGCGATACTAAGGTCACAATACGATACATATGACGATACAATAAATGTGGCATTAGTACGGTGAGATACACATTCATGAATCTAAATTTAATATTTCCAACAAGAATAATCTGCTTAGCCAGCACGAACATTTAAACACAAAAACAAGCCAACTTCGTTCTAAAAAATATATCCAATTTTTTTCAACTGAAAATGAATGAAAAGAAAGGCTTTCTATTCAAGATAGTGTGATCCCAAATATGACATTGTTATATCTCAACAAGGATTTTAAAAAACTGGATTTCTTGATTCAATATTCGAAAAAAGATTGAACGATATTCACCTAAATTTGTATCAAGATACACTGTAACTGAATCTAAATTGTATGCTGTACTGTATCACAACGATACATCTGTGTATGGCGACATCCTCAATCCGTACTGCTAAGTTTCACAAGAGACTGCAATGATGAATTTTCTGGCAATTTTGTATGTGTTTTGGCTAGTAAAAAAGTAAAAACTGAAATCACTACCTTATTTGATTTTAAGAAACTTCAAGAAAATATTTGGTATAATATCTTACTTGTTTTATTTTTCATATTTGATACCAGACGATTCACCTCTTTTATTAAGCTGGGACACTGTTTAGTATATTCTCTTTTCATTTCATAAAAAATGTATTTAATATATATACATAAGTATATATACATAATAATATGTTAATAGCTGGTACTTCTGGAAATAAAGAATGTTATCACATGATACTAGTAATTTAACCTCAAACTCAAACTCTTTATTCTCTGAAAACCGCCAACGGCGGTACATGAGATAAACATATATACATTTACATATAAAAAAGACAGCAGCTTACTGACAAAGTAATAATTCATTTTTTAACTGTGCATGCATTGCATATTTGATTAAAAAACTTAGAAATTTATGTTTTCTCGATTGATTGAATATTCATTTAAGAAATGAACAAATAAAAGACGTATTAATATTAAAGAATTTGTGTATCTCAATCAATAATTTTTATAAATATTTTTGATTAAAATAAAAAGAAATATATATACAAATCATATGAAATGTATTCCACGTACATGCCTCTTAAAATTCAAATGTTTAGCATTTTATATAAATCAGGTCATAATTTACCAAATATGAAATACTTTTGAGATATCTATAACAAATTCTTTAGAATTATTTTTGTCCTAAAAGGTCATGTGGGTCAAGTAAACAGTGTCGTGGCTCGATGGTCTATCAATGGGATATGGCTGTTTCCCTTGAATTAAAATCTCAACTTGGGGTCATGTTTGACCCCAAACAAATATAGTGCCATTTTTACCATCATTGTACAAGGGTTAAACAACACTCATTTTGAAACAATCTAAGATGTTGTACAGTAGACGTTTGTATCATGGCCTTAGTGGTCACATAATATAAAGCAATATGCAAATTATTTTGAATACGTGCATGTTATCAAATTTGTTTACGAGGAGCGTGATAGCGCAGTGGTTAGTATATTTGGCTTCTGATCAAGGGATCCGTGGTTCAAATCCCGTCAGGGGCTCAGCAACTTTGTCTGCAGTAGAGAACTGTTCTACATGCAGTAAGGTTTGGGTGCAATGCTACACTGAATTTCAGGGCAGTGCCTACCATGGGTCGCTAGTTCCAGCCGATGCTCACAGGTTTCACCGCAATGCATAGCCATAATAGTGTGGCAGGCTTTTTCCACCCAATAATATAAGCAGTTGTGATACAAGTGAAATACTCTTGAAAGCGGCGTTAAAGCCCAAATGACCTCACCTTGCCTCCAATTTGTATGTTTTAAAGGGGTAGTAGCACGATTTTTGATTGTTTTGTATTTTAAATTTTTCACTGATTATTGCATGTCCTTGCTACATGTATTATTTTGATAGTGTCAAAAATCTCATTGCACCAACCAATCATCCATAGTCAGAGCACAAGTTATAAAGATTCATATAAAGTCCATTGGCGGCCATTTTTGTGTGAACACCTTTTATTCATTTTGTGTAAGAAAAAGGAATCGAATTGTTGAACTTTACATTATAAATTTGAATTATTACTGCTTCATTTAGTTTAAATATAATTGTCTTTCAAGTGGAACCATTTATTTTCATTTTCCTGACATCACCTCATATTCCCTCTAAACAGGTGCTACTGCCCTTTTAAGGGTGTTTGTGTTCAAGTGATGAGATCAAATATCTTTTTAAAGATCATGTAAACATATATATATCGCCACCTACATAATTCTTTAAATTATGTGTTTCTCTTAGAATGATAAACAGTTTAGCTGACAAATATCTTTGTCGTTAATTGTTTTGTGAGTCATATGATATAGAGATTCTATTTTAATGAGGTAAGATGATTTATTATGACATTGTTGCCAAGGAACCATTGAGATAATTGTCAGTGACTGATCGCTTTATTGGCAACACTGAATATCAGATAACTCCTCAGTTTTAATATACAGAATGTATAAAGAATGTAAAATATAATTGAATTGTTTATGAACCAGCTGTTATAAACATTGGATGATTGAATATTAGAGGTGTGACGATACAGATTTTTCACGATACAATATGTATCACGATATCTCATGGCGATACGATTCGATACGATACACATCACGATACGCTATTTCAAGTTTTTTACAATATAGACTTTTAATCTTTTATAAATCATCTGATTTAATAGTCAACGATACGTATCACGATACAGAGAATGTATCACGAAATGTGTGTCGTCAGATTGAATATCGCGATTCACGAATACTACGATATATCGTCACACCTCTATTGAATATAAAAAAATCTGTACAACTATCTAATCTTTCATAAGAAAAGACTGAGCTTACTCAGAATAATAAGTTCATTTATTTGTAAAAAATTGTATAGATAATATCAAGTAATGTTAGTACCAACATAGTTTTTAGCTCACCTTTACGAAGTAAATGTGAGCTTATGTCATGGCGCTTCGTCCGTAGTCCGTCTGTCCGTCCGTCCGTCTGTCCGTAAACTTTCAGGAAAAAGACTACTAGCTCCTTCTAAACGAATCCAGATATCATTCTGAAATTGTAGTATGTTATACCCATGGTGATTCCTCACAGAAAGGTAGACGTTTCAGTTTTGAGAATCCAAGATGGCCGCCATGGCAGCCATATTGAATTTTCAATTAGATTTCAGGAAAAAGACTACTCCAACTAAACGAATCCAGATATCATTCTGAAATTGTAGTATGTTTTACCCATGGTGATTCCTCACAAAAAGGTAGACGTTTCAGTTTTGAGAATCCAATATGGCCGCCATGGCAGCCATATTGAATTTTCAATTAGATTTCAGGAAAAACACTACTCCTCCTAAACGAACGCAGATATCATTCTGAAATTGTAGTATGTTATACCCATGGTGATTCCTCACAGAAAGGTAGACGTTTCAGTTTTGAGAATCCAAGATGGCCGCCATGGCAGCCATATTGAATTTTCAATTAGATTTCAGGAAAAAGACTACTCCAACTAAACGAATCCAGATATCATTCTGAAATTGTAGTATGTTTTACCCATGGTGATTCCTCACAAAAAGGTAGACGTTTCAGTTTTGAGAATCCAATATGGCCGCCATGGCAGCCATATTGAATTTTCAATTAGATTTCAGGAAAAACACTACTCCTCCTAAACGAACGCAGATATCATTCTGAAATTGTAGTATGTTATACCCATGGTGATTCCTCACAGAAAGGTAGACGTTTCAGTTTTGAGAATCCAAGATGGCCGCCATGGCAGCCATATTGAATTTTCAATTAGATTTCATGAAAATGACTCCTTCTTCTAAACCAATCTAGATATCATTTTCATATTGTAGTATTTTATACCTATAGTGATTCCTCCCACAAAGGTAGACGTTTCAGTTTTGAGAATCCAAGATGGCCGCGATAGCAGCCATATTGACTTTTCAGATGCAGATGACACATCATTATTACTAAATTTTAAGCTTTCATCAAGTGATCACTCACACCATATAAATTCTCTAATTTGAACTTACTTATCATAATATTATCTTGAATATGGAATATTTAAGATTGTCATGCAAGTTGTTCTATATTTTTAAGTGTTTCTAAAACATTAAGATGAAAAACAAACATAATTAATTAATTTGTTTAAAATATTTATGGCAACTAGCTGCAAAAACCCAATGACATTAAACATCATGTTGAATTTCAAACAATGGTATCTCCCTTATATTCCTTTAAAGGGGCAGTAGCAGGGTTCGATTTAGTTAAGAACAACTTGCACCTGTGCAAGTTAATTTGATGAATTGCAAGTAATATTTACAAGCAGGTTGCACCCAGTGCAAGTAACAATATAAATCAAAGCTTCATGTGATAATGCCATAATATGAGCGACTATTTCTCTCTCTACCGTAAGCAGCTGTGCTCCAACGTAAATAAATGGCTTGCAAAGTGTAAACATGTGTACCCATAAATCAATGACGTATTACGTATCTGCAGTGAACACAGAGATCGCTCACACTGACACAGTGGGTGTGACGCTTAATATGTGCACTAAATGAAATGACGTGTACACAAAGGTCACAAGGTTAAGTGTGTGAAACGTCACTTTTTGTCGTCTGCCTCATGTCTGACAGTGACAGCAAACATAAACTGACCGAACTTTGTCTACGGCAATCATGACAGAAGAGAACAGAAAACAATCCTCAATTACAAGATTCTTTGGCAGTTCAACGGTGAATGCAACTGTAACTAGCATTGATAACACGCCTTGTTGTAGTACAGACTACAAGTACAACGAAGTCAGGACATTTGTTGGGCCATGATGGTACTGCTGATAATCCGGCTGTTTCTGATTCTTTGAAACGTAAGTCGTCAAAATGTGACACTCTTGACGATGGTAATATAAAGAAATTTGACAGGGCAATATGTAACAGAGAAGCCACGTCCAGAAACACTATTTTGGTGCAACCTCTTTATTTAAAGTGCAACTAGAATAATCAAACAGGTTGCACCTGGTGCAATCTCTCTATGGCTCACTAAATCGAACCCTGAGTAGCACGTTTTTAGGGGGAATATAGGGTGATGTAAGGAAAATGAAAATTAATGATTTCAATTGAAAGACAATGTATTTAAACTAAATGGAGCAGTAATAATTCCAATATATAACGTTAAGTTTAGCCATGCGATTCCTTTTCTTACAAAAAATGAATTAAAGGTGTTCACACAAAAATGGCCGCCAATGGATTTTATGTGAATCTTCATTCTTTGTCCTCTGACTATGGATGATTGACTTGTGTAATGAGATTTTTGACACTGTCAAAATGATACATTTAGCATTCACTTACAATTATCAGTGAGAAATTCAAATTATAAAATTATCAAAAAACATGCTACTGCCCCTTTAAATACCACACAAAAGGGGTCAACCAGAGTTCAGATATTCCTGTTGAGTCCACTATGCATTTCTAATACACATCCCAATACAGGCTGCTAGCATCACAGTCTCAGCTGCTAGTCTGTTGCATAATCAACCTGACCCTATTGATATGGTAGAGCATTATGCTATATGGCCATGTGTATGCAATAAGAGTTATGGAAATTAGACTTGTATTCTCATGACAGTGATATGTTCTTTCTAAGAAAAACAACTTACACAAAATTTGTCAACAATAAGCTTTGTGTTTAGCAATCTACATGATCAGTTGATGTGGAAAGAGTTATTTTGAATCAGGTTCCAGTTCCTGTGTTTTACTCATATTTGTACCATTTCTATATCTAACAGAAGTTCTTCTTGACACAAAATCAATTTAGGATATAAGCTAACTATATTTTGTGAAATTATATATATTTTTCACAACCATTCATGTTCTCTCTCGTCAAATCTTTTAATACCACACACGCTTAGCCAGAGTTCAGGTTTACATGCTCAGCACACTAGGGTGCTTCTCCAAATATACCCCAACCACCCCCTTTCCCCTCCTATCCTTCCAGCTCCTCTCCTGCAACTCTCCTCTAAAGAGTATCTGTATTGCATATTGAAATGAGTGGAGGACACTCACTATATGGAATAACAGTAACTTACATTAGAGGATAAGTTACATAAGCTACATGCAGGTGCAAGAGGTCATCATAGGTCATCATATCTAGTAATTAGCATAAACCCCCATGTTGCTAGCCTATTCTGACCAATCAGATTGCACTAACATATGTCAAGATTTAAGATATTCAGAAATCTTCAGCTAGAATTACATGAGACATTGACCTGGACAGTTTACTTTGGCAATTGGACTTATCACTAGCTGAATTTGTGATTTGTGTCAGAGGGATATATTCCAAATGTTTATGTGCATCATCTTTTTAGTTCTTTGGAAGTTGAGAGTGTGACGAAATGAATACTCCTAAACCAATCAAGTTTACAGTCAGATATCATAATGAAATTAATACAGATGCCCACATAAAAGTAGCATTTTGAAGATTAAAAAGTCCAAGATGGTCACCAATTCAGCCATAGATATACAAAAAAGTTATACAAAAACCTACTGCTTGTTAACAAATCATGATTATATCATTCTTGTATTAATGTTTGTTCAAGCTCTAGTGGTTTCCAACAGAAGAATAGCATTTTAAAAGATAAAAAAATCATGATGGCAGCCATAATCAATTATCATATAAAAGATGGTTACACAATTAAACCATATTACCACATCATTCATTTTAAGGTGAGCTTCTGTACCCTCGGTACTTTTATTTTATAAGTGCAAGGATTTAGATTTCAATTTTTAGGATTTTGTACATAGGTCATATCAGCAATTTGAACCACTGTGATAAATACAAACGAAGAATTGCTACATGATAGATAGTAGGGGTGTAACTATCCACTTATCGCGATAATTGCTGTGCTGATAGCTGGTCATTTTAAAGACTATCAATAGTATCTATATCACTGCTGACTATCCATGATATCAAAATTTTAGTCAATTCACCTGTTTGGTTAAAATTGAAATTAGAATTCACACACAAACATGTTTTTTCACATTTGGAAAAAACTGATACACTGCAAACTGATCACTGAGAGATACAAATATATAGAGGATATTATATGAGTGTCCATGACATACTATGTTTACGACACAAGTGGTTAAATATTCGTATTTCCCGAGCGAGAGCAAGGGATATACCGATATTTAGGCAAGAGTGTCGTAAATATAGTATGTCATGGACACAAATTTAATATTCTGTTTATTACTGTAGTCCCAAAACTAAAGAAAATACTGAAAATCTACTTCTTAGCATAGGCGGACTAGCCGCCGGCGGTCCTTATAGATTGTGACGTCATAGGTGAGCCGTGACGTCAAAGCATTATTTATAGCGTGACGTCACAATGAAAAAGTGATATTTTGCCCTAGGGCAACATGAAAAATATGAACCTCTATAAGACTGCCCTCGTAGGTAATAATAATTTATAAGGATAGACGAGATACCATTCTTGTTGCTATAACACCCAGTGGCCACTTTTATGACTGTTGCAAAATTTGAATTTGCTACAAAGTGGCAAAATCTGCCTTTTCTTTATTGAAAAACTGCTACTGCAATATTACCCAGCAACAGAATCACAATAGTTACTCAAAATAGACTATCCTTATCGCAATAGTCAATTTTCCGTGTATCACAATAGTCCCTTGGTCAATAGTCGCCCAAAATAGATAATACCGATCCGATTACCACAAGCTGACCATGGCTGCTAGAGGGTTAACTTTTGCTCGTATGATTTTATGTTCTATTTAGACTATTGTTCAAAGAAATCTGTTTGTATTTTCAGAACTATGAGATAAAAGAAGAGTGATCATCATGTCAACGTCAATGGTCACAGCAGTGTTTGATGGGGATAAGAGCGGGGGCAAGTACAGGGTCCATGTTGATTCCAGACCCTTTGTCAGCGGTGCCAGGAAAATGGTATTCAAAGGTGCTTTGAGTGGAAATGGACCAAGAAACAATGAGATTGTGATTGTGAAACCCTTCAGAGAATTTGCTGGAACCAAAGAACAGATTGACTTTGAGATATCACGGAACGTGGAGGCACAGAAAATCGCTCAGGTCTATAATGAGACCATGAAAAACAGTGGACAATCTTTGAGATTCATTTTACCCTGCAAGTCGTCTTTAGAAAAAGTACCACAAGTATCGATGACTAACAACATGAGCAAAGCCAGACAACTTCAGCCTGAAGAGTGGGTCCTTATTGAAGAATATGTTGGCGACAATTTCAAGAAATTCATCGATGACCGAGGGAGAAGCGCCGCTGGTGGTTCCTCCCTACTTCATGCGTTTGTGCATTTTTCGTACCAAGCCTCGAATCGATCACTGGTGATATGTTGTTTGCAAGGCGTAGAGTCAGAAAGAGGCTATGAACTGGATACGCCTACCATCCACTCGGCCGATTACCGTTTCGGGGAAAGTGACCAGGGGGAAGCGGGCATACTGCAAGTCTTTCAGAATCATAAGTGTAATAACATTTGTCGAGATTTTGCCATGCCTACAATGTTGAAGAATTTGAATCCTATGTGATAATGGTGATCCAGATTGCTTGGTTTAATGCAGTCTCATTGAAATCAGATCAAACTTATCACTCATACCTAGCTTCTTTTCTGGTATGAGTACTTCACCGTTGTGTGTCAAGTGACCTTTCCACTCCAGCCAATCAGCACTATGGCTTTGACGATAAAGTATTTTGCAATATGTATCTCAAAATCTCAATGATATGATTTGATACGATACACATCACCACACACTATCTTCAAGTTTCTAAAAAAAATTAAGTTTAGACAAATATCCTGATTTTTTTGCAAAATCAACAATTTTTATGTCAACGGTACATATCACGATAAAAGAATGTATCAGGATACATGTATTGTCAGATAAAGCATGGTTGTTCCTAGGTGATCAGCTGAGCGGGTCATTTTGACCAATTCTGAGCAGGTGGGACCCTTTGCAATGTTAGAAGTATCCTTTGTCCCAAAATTTTAAGGGACATAAAGCAACAAGGGTGAGCAACTTTTCCAAGGACCCCCTCTAGGAACAACACTGGATAAATTGTCATGATTCCAGAAGACAATGATATATCATCCCACCTCTAATTATCACTCAGACTCATGCTCATTTCAGAAAAGCAGCAAGGTACAAATGATAGGTTTGATCTGATTTAAATAAGATTGGGCTTAATGCTTCAGTGTTTGTGAAGATGGATGGTTGGATTATGTGTGGGAGTACTCCACTGTGACTTAATGTAAAAAGAAGACTGCCATGAAAAACACATTCTCTCCCCACAGAGGCAGATCAAGTCATATAATGTTGATACATCCTCTGTTCTATTACACCGAAATCCCTGGGTTCCGGCAGTTTCCCCTGGCGGAAAAAAATTGCACCACAATCCATTTGAATTTCTGTATCAAATGACAACACTTCTTGCATATCATGCTTTTGCCTAGATTCAGTAGCCAAAATGATGATTTTAGAACAGCGTCGCTGATTGCACAACTAGCTTTGATTGTCTCCAATCAAGCATCTCCCATTCTACATAACAAAGTCGGCGTAATAGAACAGAGGCTGTATCAACATTTCATGACTTGATCTGCCTCCGTGGGGAGAGAATGTGAAAAAACAACTACTTAATTGTTCTCTAAAGCCATGTGCAATGGTAATGTATAATGTCAGTTATTACCATATCTATTACCATTGTAAGACCACTGTAAGACCTTCCATATTTTTCCTGTGTTCTCAGCTGTGTTCAAAACTGAACTTTCCTCTGGCTTAGATTTGAAAAAGGTTTTGGTTTTCTTGTACTTATAAATTCTAGGCCTGTGAATTTGAAAATTAAAAAAAATAAAGTTTTAGTTGATAGCTCCATTCTAAGGCATAACTGCTGTTAATATATTGTTTTTCTAACAAGTGTAAAGTCATATGAAGTCAGTGGTTAACTCAATATTTGTAAGGTTTTGTTCCTAAATAAACACAATCGTTAAAACAATTTTGTAAATGAAACGTAACTATTTTTTTAAAAGTTGCAATCCGTTTTGACAAACTTTTGACAAACAATTTCTCTTGTGTTGGTGCACTTGAGAAATAAGGTCTAATTATGTCTTGTAATTGTTACAAGTCTATCTTTAAGTTTTGGCAATCATTTCCAATGGAATCTTAAGTTTGTTCAACCTCTCTGCTCTATTTTAAGATTATTTCAATAAAATTCCTTCACGTAAATGGTATTGAAATATTTAAGAATTAGCCATTGAAAAAGGTTTGTTTTTTTGTCAGGTGAGGTTGATTTTAAGAAATAAATTATTCAATATTTAGGTAATAGATTGAGATTTAAATTAGAAACAGACTGTGGATGTCATATAAATGCCTTCATGAATTTAGTAATATCTTATTGAAATATAATATTGAAATATTTAAGAATTAACCATTGAAAAAGGGCTTTTGAATTTTTTTTGTCTGGACAGGTTGATTTTAAGAAATAATTATTCAATATTTAGGTAATGGATTGAGATTTAAATTAGAAACAGACTGTGGATGTCATATAAATGCATTCATTAATTTAGTTATATCTTTTGTAGACTTTTATGGTTATTCAGCATTACAAACACTTTTTGGGCAAGGTAACTCAGCTGTTCATGCCAGTTATGAAAATGAGTTATCATTGCATTTAACCACAAGCTAAGGTTATCTTAGTACCATTTCACTCTGTGTTAGAGTTGCCTTAGCGGATAAGATCACCTTTGGCTTTAGTCCGGTAATCATTCCATTGTTAGAGTTGTTATGCAGGCCATGGTCAATGATTGTCTTAATGAAATATAGATGTAACCATTGCCACTGTTGACTTGATCATCCAATGAAACTGTTTGTAAATTGACTCATTAGTCAATTCATACGGCAACGTACTATTTAGCCAATTCTCTCCCCACAGAGGTAGATCAAGTCATAACATGTTGATCAAGCCTCTGTTCGAGTTAGACCTAATCAGTGGTTTCTGTCAGTTTCTCCTCGCGGCAAAACTTGGCATCCCAAACCATTTAAAGGTTTTTAGCAATGAAAACACTATAAAGGGTGGTTTATATGACAATACCTTGCCATGATTCTGTAGCCAAAATGGTTATTTTAGAACAGCATCGTTTATTGCACAACTTTGATTGCATCAAACAGGCATATCCAATTCTAGCCCACAAACTCGGCTAATTAGAACAGAGGCTCGATCAACATTTCATGATTTGCTGCCTCTGTTGAGAGAAAATGGAGATACCTCAATGGATGAGTATAAATGAAAGTGGACCCAGGTGTTTTTTTTTATGCCTGGTGCAACAGACCTAATGTCAGTTTCATGAAATGATAAAGTCAACAGGAGGAATGGTTTTAGTTAGATTTGGTGAGAGAACAAGTGAAATGAAATTACGCAAAGTGTCTCATCCAGAAAATGTTGATGTCATGTTGCCTTACTGTCCCCCTGATTTACAGGCTTGTTAGCTTTGCTTGTCGTACAAATAAAAGATCTGTAGTGAACAGTTTGTATTTGTGATTGTGTCAGTTGGATGGATGAACAATCTCCTTTACTCTGTGAAAACAGAGACGGAGAGAATTTTTTAATCGATAATATTTGAGACTTAGTATTCATCACATTAACTTTAAAGTTGTTTTTGAGTTCCAAAATGTTGTCTCTACTGTGATTTAACTTGTTCAATAGTTGGGGTTCCTTTTTCACAATGGTCTGAGAACAGCCTGTTTAATCACATGTTCTTATGAAAGTTTGAATAACCTTCTGGCATCTTGGGGGTATATAGTATTGAATAAATAGTTTTTTTGCAATAAACAAACCATTTTGGTAGAAATATTTCTAAAACCAGTTGATAAGGGTACATGAATTCTTTTTCTTGTCTTAAATGTTTTTCAAAATGACTATTCACCATTGGGGTAATATTTTTACCCTCAACATCATAGTTCACTGTGAAATCAATAAAATTAGATGAATCCAGGACTTGGTGGGGTCCCATTGAGGGTTTGAAATGAGATGATGACACAGTTAAGGGGTTTAAAATTAATAAGTACATAATTTGGCACGGTTAAGGCCTATGTGATGCACATTGGATAAGTTCATAAAATGTTTAAGTCACAAGAGATTTTGAAAATACAGTGGTTCGGCTTTGGATCAAAAGGTCAATGGTTTGAATCTCGCCAGGTCCTTGGCAAATTTTTCTGCAGTAGAGAACTATTCTACACACAGTAAGGTTTGGGTGCAATGCTGAATTTCATGCTGAATAAAATGGGTACCGTCCGTCCGTCCGTCCGTCCGTTACACTTTGTGTCCGGCTCATAACTTTCTAACTAATCAACCATTTCAATTCAAATTCGTCATGGATATGAAGAAACATGTAATAATGTGTCATGAGTAACAATTTTATGAAAATCTACATAAAATATAAGGATTTTGGAGAAAAAGTGGTAAATTTGTAAGAAATCTGTTACAAGTCCTGTCCGGCTCACAACTTCTAAATTAATCATCACATATTGATCAAATTTGATATGGAGATATATGTACATAATCATATGAAGGTGTGTCATGAAGAACAATTTTGAAAATATTTTTGTAAAATTTTGCCTTTTTTGGGCAAAAAATGAGGACTCTGTTGAAAAACTGTCAGACTCACAACATCTAAACTGATCATCAAATTTGATATGAAGATACATAATCATATGGAGGTGTGTCATGAAGAACAATTTTGAAAATATGTTAGTTTACATATGATCAAATTGATCTTGGAGATCCAAATACAAAATACATAAATTCATTCGTTTGATTGTAATTTTGTTAGTTTACTCGTTTATGCCCAACAGTGAACATAAAGTTGGTATCATTTAGCTTTTTGATTAGAACAGTTTCCTTCATATCCTGGAAAAGTTATTTTGTGTGACAAATTTAATCGGCAATATGATAAGGAAAACCTATACATATTGTGCAATTTGCGGGGGATATAGCTCGACCATGTGAGCTGCTTGTTTGTATATGGCTTCATCACCATGCGAGTAAGGTCTCTAAAGAGGTTCATGACCGTACCCTTTATTTCAAGGTCACAACGAAATTTTACCCTTGTCAGTCGGAGATCTCTCACTAGATTCTCTTCGTAACTTACATCGACCTTCTTATAGAGAAGGTGCTGGGCCCAGTCGGTTTTGGTGACCATCAGGATATTTTGAAGGTGCTTTGAAAATTTCAGCATTGAAACCTGCATTTTAAGCTTGTCAGCGGGATATCTCAAGAACCATTTGCTTACTTCTCTTCATAGTTTACACATAACATCTTATTGGGAAGGCGCCGGGCCAAGTCGATTTTGGTGACCTTCACAGTATTTACAAGGTCAAAGCGAAGCTTTGAAAATTAAGCATTGAAACCTGCATTTTAGGCTTTTCAGTGAGATATTTCAAGAACCTCTCTCGATAATCTTTATAATGTACACATAGCATCTTATTGGGAAGGCGCTGGGTCCAGTCGATTTTTGTGATCATCACATTATTTTCATGGTCAAAGCAGAACTTCTGATTTATCAGCATTATTACCTGCATGTTAAGCTTTATAGTTTGATATCTCAAGAGTCATTGAATGGATTGTTTTTATAAATCTATTGTAGGAAGACACCGGGCACATTTGATTTTGGCGACCTTCACATTATTTTCAAGGTCACAGCGAAGCCAACGTGAATTTAAAGCTTATAAGGGTGATATGTTAAGAACTGTTCTCTAGATTCTCTTCATGTTTATGCACTAAGCTTCTTATTTGGAAGATGCAGGGACAGGTCGTTTTGGATGTCTAAATCATATCAAGTGGCATGACAAGTGTAAATAAGAGTTTCTATACATTATTTTGATGTTAACATCAATTTGCGGCGGGGAATCTTGTCACCTGGGTGACAATTACTTGTTTCACTCAAATTCAAAGCCAGAATAGTCTTGCGGTCTTTTTATTTCTGCAGGCATTACTAACAGCGTGGTATAAGTCAATTGCTAATGAAAACGGGTTTAAAACTCAAATTACCTCACCTGTTGATTGGTTTGAAATAAGTTAAAGTTACTTTCATCGTGTTGGCTACGAGAAATTAACCAATTGTCATCAGTACTAGCTCTGTCGCACGCGTTGTTGGTGTACGTACGCTTGTAAAGTAAGCAAAATTCATTGGCTCTTACAAGCGGAATTTAACTTTTCATGTTGATGTACTTTCATACATTGAAACTGTAAATCTATTTGGCCAATAGAATGAAATTTGGCAATTACCTTCTTAAAGGATTAGGAAGTCATGTCCTAAAATTTTAACTTGTAATTATTTCTAGTTTTTATGTAAACTGTTCAGCTATAAAAGCACATTTATTTCCATAACTTGGCCTGTGCATCGAGTAAGGCCTATTCTTTTACTAAATAAAGTATAATTTCCCAATTCTCAGATTGAAGATAGCAAACTAGAAAAAAGTGTTGAACACATGGCCTCTGACAAAGCAGTCTGCCATTGACAAGCGTACATTTTCGCTCTTACAAGCAGGCTGAGGCGTACACGTTCACACGGAGTGAAAGAGGTGATTTTAAAGGGAGATCAATTATTTGGGATTGATTATGAAGATCCGAGGATTAGCGCTTTATAAAGCCTTTACTTTATCATTAGTTTTGAAAGAAAGAATGTCTCGTATCGCTGACAGCAAATTATTAATTGCTAAGTTTAGTATATATTTTTACGTCATAAAATCTTGTTATGCATGATTCACCAAAAAATGATATATATTTTAATACTAAGGTAAAGCCGTTATTGCCAGATGCGAGTAGTAAATAGGCTTGTCGTATACTTACATACACGCGATACATACCAGGGTATTGAATGAGCTATGGGGATTCAAACAAGCTTCTGTAGCAAGTTGTACATGTCATTGGGTAGGCATCAGTTGCAACACTGTTTTGGTTGTCTTAGAAGTTGTAAGCTAAGTAAAAATAAAAATGAAATCTAACCAAGGTAGTATCATTTTATTTACTGCTTACTGCGATATATACAACATATTAATGCTAATATAAACACTCCGAATTAAGTTTATTTACATGATAAAATTGATTAGGCATTTTTGCATATTCAAAACGTATTGTTAAAGTGATACGACTTGTATTCCTTAAAATACAAACAGTGATATGTTCGAGTGAAAGATGACGCCATATAGCTTAGGGATATAATTCCATTTCATTTTAATCCATAAAACCATTAAAAAAATTGAAACATAACGTAATCTTAAACATATAAATATCTTGTTTAGATATCATCTTACAGTTACAAGTCACAACCTAACTCAACAACTCGTACATAAAATCTTCAAGAATATCCCGTGCGCAGCAAAACACGTAACCAAAATACCTTTAGAGTCTTTGGAATAGAAGATAAAAACATGACAGATTTATATCATAAAACGCAGTTTTACCAATTTATAGCTAGTAAGTTATGTTTAAACCACATGCGCTAAATGACGTTCTAAACTACCGCTCATTAACTAATCACTTCCTACACATACAAACATGTGTTAAATGGTTTCTAGCCGTGATGGCAACTATAATTAAAGATTGTATACAATTAGCTTGGGCGTCGCAATTTTGGATTTCTCGATGGCAAGGAGGATAAGCCTTTTGCTAAGACGGTTGCTGCATGTTGTCATTCTCTCCCCACAAAGGTAGATCAAGTCATATAATGTTGATCCTTCCTCTGTTCGAATTAGACCAAATCAGTTGTGTTTGGCACTTTCTCCTGGCGGGAAAAAAATCACAATCACAATCAATTTGAACATTTTTAGGAAATGACAACACTTCTCTTATTAAAAGGGTGGTTCATATCACAATGTCTTTGTCATGATTTAGTACTTCGTCAAAATGATGATTGTAGAACAGCGTCGCTGATTGCACAACTAACTTTGATTGCATCCAATCAGGCATCTTCTTTCTATCCTACAAACTCGGCTAATTGGAACAGAGGCTTGATCTGACTCTGTTGGGAGAGAATGACATGTTGTTGATGGTTATGATTCTGAAGGTCGCGAGGAACTTGCGTCGAATAAGGAAACAAAACTTGTAGATAAAGTGTGGGGCCCTATAGATATAAAACTCTTTATGAATAATCATCCACTATTCATTAATGACAAAAAGTAAATCGTTAATCACGATGCAAATCGCATTGTACATTTAAGATGAACGCATGTAGCCCTTAGACACCAAATACTGAAATTCGTTTTTTACATGTTTTTTTTCTGTTATTTTCGCATTCCATCTCTTCATAACGAATACTGTTGTTAGGCTTTAGATTTTCATTTTTATTAATAAAATAAATCAATAATTTCCGAAGCTTGGTAAAAATCTCAGATAGTCACCCAAGTGCATCTTAATCATATTTTGATATTTATATAAAATAAGTTAAAATAAAAAGGAGACCTGAACAATTCTTAATTTCAGGAAAGCTAGACTACACTTGTCAACAGTTTCAAGTCACAGAAGGCTCTTTTAAAGGGGCAGAGGCACGTTTTCTGATAATTTTATATTTTATATGGTTCACTGATAATTGTAAGTTGATGCTAAATGTATGATTTTGACAGTGTAAAAATCTCATTACACATGCCATTCATCCATAGTTTAGAGGACAAAGTATCAAGATTCACATACAATCCATTGGCGGCCATTTTATGTGAACACCTTTAATTCATTTTGTGTAAATTAAAGGAACCGCATGGCTAAACTATACGTTATATATTTGAATTATTACTGCTCCATTTAGTTAAGGTACATTGACTTTCAATATGAACAATTAATGTTCATTTTCCTGACAACCCCTTATATTCCCCCAAAAACGTGCAACTGCCCCTTTAATATTGATTTTACTAACAGGCTAAACCAAAATCAAAAGTTTATCTCCTGTTGTCGTTATAAAACCATTTTGTATTCCGTCTCGAACTTTGCTGATAATGCGACATAACTATCCTTGTTATCACTCTTCATACTTGTTTACGATATGTTAAATCAATTGAATGGTTGATAATTTCTATCAGTGATGGTTTCATTCTGTTCCGGATCCATGTAATAGCCTATCTCTTCAGTTCATTCAAGCTTCATTACCGAGTCGTGACAACCATACCGGAGGCAAAATACGCGGCTCAAACCAATCTGTCAATATTAGCGAAGCTGTCAGGGGATTAGGAGCTGCTTTGGGGGAAAGAGTTCACCAAGAAGTCAGACCAAAACTGCATTTATTGATGGATCTTATAAGGGACTTTCGTTTATTGTGTAAACAGAATTCGATGGTACATTATTTCTTTTTGTTCATATTGGTTATGTAAACATGTCTATTTTAAAATCTAGTTTATATACGAAACTTTTATGTAATTGGCTTGCTTTAGATTTTAATTTGGATTTTTTTATCAAAATAAATTGAACTTAAAGTGTTAATCGGTTTCATGATACCTAATTCAAAATCAAGTTGAAACACGAAATTTGTGTGTCATTTTGCTTGCTTTCAATTTCAAAATGGAAAAAAATTTAAGCAAAATATATTCAACTCAAAGTGTTTATCGCTTTCATGATTGCAATTCATGCGTGAGTTTAACATGGCATGTTGAGGCAAATTTTTGTGAATTTAAGTAATTGAATTCAATAGATCTCATTAAATTGTTAGATTACAGTGCATTTTATGTTATATGTAAAGGAAAAGATAAAACATACAAATCACTCCCCCCTAGATGGATGAATTTCTTCTTGGAGTGCATGATATCGTTGAATAATTAAACAAATCTTTTCCTGGACACGTTGGCATAAAATCGTTTGACCTGGTTTAACCCATTACATGCATGAATATTCATGATCGTTTATGAAAAGACCTTTTGGATCATATGAAGAAGTAAATGAACGTGTCTGATATAGCATAGTCTTATTCAATTAGATATCGTTGTGTCCGCTATGTCATAAATTCATATTTTTGACCTAACAATTTTTTTCATTAACCTCGTCTCTTGCTTAGCATTTGATCAACTGTCTCTAATAGATTGAGGTTTTGTAAGGGTCGTATTCCAAGACAGATCGAACTCTCTGAAAATAACTTCAGCTCTGGAGATTGCTTGATATAAGGAGATCAAACAACCGAATGATGTTATCTGTATCCTCAAACCAGATTGTCCTTCAGCATATAAGTCAACTTGATCAAGCGTTCTGATCCTACTTTGTGGTTAGAGTTGATGGTACATCAACCGGTTTCAAATTGGTGTCTGTAAGGTTCTTCTTCAAACACATGAACATTTGATCATTTGTACTCAGAACTCTGGAAAATGAATGAGGTTTTCTATAAGCTCTTGTAACTTGTTAAAGCGTTTTGATCTATGTAACTTGTGTGATTTGAATAAATGGTAAATCGACTGGTTCCAAACAAGCAATCATCAAGTTGGTTTCAAATTGGTTTATTATTAAACTGTTGTGAAACTATTCCTTAGCCTGGACAACATGCACAAATTCAAAATCAGTGAAATATGAAATACAGATTGGTGATTAGATATAGTGGATTTGTTTCCGAAAATGATCCCGCAAGAGATTTATTCTGGAAGCAAACAAAATAACCTATTTATACAGAGCTTACGTGGAAAGAATTGACTATATTAACCTTTTGTTGAGAAAGAATGATTTTTCGTGAAATAAACGGAAATATTATATTCATGACACGTAAGCATAAAAACGTGTAACCTTACCTAACCCTTAATGAATGAATATTCATGGTATAGTCAATGGTTGCATTCTTAAAGGGACAGTAGCACGTTTTTAGGGGGAATATAAGGTGATGTCTAGAAAATGAAAATTAATGGTTCCAATTGAAAGAAAGTGTATTTAAACTAAATGTAGCAGTACTTATTCAAAAATATAACGTAAAGTTTAGCCACGCCATTCCTTTTTTTACACAAAATTAATGAAAGGTGTTCACACAAAATGGCCTGCCAATGGATTTTATGTGAATCTCCATACTTTGTCCTCTGACTATGGATGATCTGCTTGTGTAATGTGATTTTTGACACTGTCAAATTAATACATTTAGCATTAACGTACAATTTTCAGTGAACATTTTGAAAAATAATTTTTTCAAAAAAACGTGCTACTGCCCCTTTAATGTAGAGGACTGCTCACTCAATGACTGTCTTATTCTATTTGATGAGTCCGGTATTCTGCCATTTAATAAAATTATATTCTTTTCATCAACCCTATTGTATATTCAGCTTTTAGGTAGGAGTATGTGTTTCGTAAGCACGAATTTCTTGAAAAAGCGCACTCACAAAACGTCATCTCAGATTCTGACACATGCAGATATGAAGCATTCTCTACAGAGGTAGATCAATTCATATAATGTTGATACTACCTCTGTTCTGATGAGACCAAATCCGTGGGTTCCGGTAGTTTTCCCTGGCGTTGTGTTAATGAATCAAAGCGATTCTCTTTAAATGAGAAATATTGAAATATGTTGATTTAATTATAATATGTAGGATAAAGGAAGACTTATTCAGGTAAGGTTTGCAATTCACAATTCATTGTTTTAAATCCATCTTTAGTTCAGAAGGTGGTTGATATTCATTGCCTATGGTACTAGGAAACATAACCAAAATATAGTTTATTAACTGTCTCTTGATTTAATATTTCCAAAACAACTAACAGAAACATACAGCTGCATACCTTAAGTTTGTTCACCTGCTAGTGATCTTAGTGCAAATATCATGTAATTTAGGTTTTGTTTTAACATTCATAAAAAAACTCCAAGACCAATTACAGAAGATCATCAATTGTCCATGTAAAAAATAACCATTTCCAAACCATATTTCGGGATCGTCCTTTCACTGGTGCTGAATGTCAATATTTGGCATTGTTACATTGTAAATAGACAGTTAGGGTCATATTCGTGAAATCCGGATTTTCTTAAATTAAGATTAAAATCATTCATGTAAACTTTGTAGAAAAAGAATCAGCCCAGTTACGTTGCCTTAGCGCAATGAAACACATATGAATAAGATCTAAAGCTGTTGGTCACTTATGAAGGATTTTGTAGTGTTTTCGAAATTTTGACGCCTGGTCACTTCAATGACCTGCCAAATTTGTTACAGCTATCTGCTAGGTATGACATACGAATATGTCAACGCAAACTGAATCTTAACTTATGCAGTGAAATTTCATCGTTATCGGTTTCGTTTTCACAATGATAAGATTTCTCAAAGACGTTACAAATTACATGATATTTGCACTACAATACGAAGGTAAGTGAACAAACTTAAGATACGCAGCTGTAGAAAAGAATAGGTTTTTAAACAACATATTGGTAAAAATAAAGCACCAATTGATGAATTGTAAAGATTATGTCTGTGTATCTTACAAGCTTAATTTCTATTTCAAATAACTTCAAACTTCCTTGAGCAGAAATCGAGTTTGAAGTAAGGAATTTCCATTGATTTTCACTCAAAGTGAACTTATTTCTCATCATGCATTCAAAACCCCTCAAGTGTTTTTATTTCATTTAACCAAAACAAACGTTGATAATTAATTCATTAACGGAAGTCGAACCTTGATTTGGAAAAAGAAACATCAAGTATTTTCTCACTCATAGAGTTTTCTAATATTTCTGAGCATGCCTTCAAAACCCTTCAGGTGGCTTTATTTCATTTAACCGGCATAACAAACGTTGATAATTAATTCATTAACGGAAGTCTATCCTTAAGGCTTAATAAACAACATGTTTTATGAAAAACGTGTAAAACATTAGAAAGCTTGGAGGAAAGATTTGCGAGCATGTAGCTGTCAATGATCTTCAGGGAATTTCTTGATTAAGTCAAAATAATGACATCGGCCTCAAGGAATGAAACAAAATCGATAGTGTAACCAATATTCAATGGTCATCGACGATTCTAAAATCTTAATGTTAAACTAACACCAAATTAAAAGGGGCAATAGCACGTTTTTTGAAAATTTATATTTTCAATTTTCCACTGATAATCGAACTCAAATGCTAAATTCATTATTCATTGATTATTCAGAGAACAAATTGTAAAGATTCAGATAAAGTCCACTGGCGGCAATTTTTGTGTGAAGACCTTCAACTCATGTTGGGTAAGAAAAGAAATCGCATGGCTGAACTTTACATTATATATTTATTTATTATATATATATATATATATATATATATATATATATATATATATATATATATATATATATATATATATATATAGATTTAAAACACAAAAACACTACTCCCAGGTTGTATATAAATAAAATAGTATTATGGAATTGGGTACATTAGATTCACATTCGCTAACTAGCGCTTTCAGCCATGTTGGCTTCTTCAGGTTAGTCAGTTGTGATCACGTCGTTTGTGACGTGACGCTCTTTATGACGTCATAGAGGTAGGTACGTCATGAGCATAAATTCAAGGAAATTTACATTTTAGCGTTCAGTAGAGGCTTAAATTGTTTTATAAATTGACTTTCAATAAGTTCAAGAAGCCTCGGGTTATCATATTTCATGTGGTAAAAGGGGAAGACTTTATATTTCCCGCCAGAACAGTTTTCTAGATGACCACTTAAAGGGATAGTTCTATTTTCGGGTCGATTGATCTGGGAACGATGAAGATTCATTCTTTCATTGAGGCGTCTTTCCGTCTTCCCAATGTACAGTTCATTGCACCCCTCGCACATGATGACATATATCACATTTTTGGAATGGCAGTTCATATTTTCTTTCACAAAGAAGCGTTTATTATTGACTTTGAAGTCGGTGCCTTCTATAATATTCTTACATGTGAAACAGCGGCCATCCCCACATTTAGAAACTCTAGCTTCTCCCTGAACTGACATGTCAAATCTAGAACGTGTTAGAATTCGTCTCAAATTAGGAGGCTGTTTACGGCTATTAATGAATTTTGTGTTCTGTAGAATTGTCTTCATTTTAGCACTCTGTTCCAAAATCGGGAGCTGGCTGTTAACAATTTGAAGAGGATTTATATGCGATGGGTTGAAGGTAGTGACGAGGGAAATGTCTCTATTCTTAGATTGATGATAAGCCGTTTTGTTACCTTTTCTCAATTGTTCTACTGTTAATTTTATTGCCTTTTCAATGCAATCGTCCACAAGTTTTTCAGGATAGTTCTGCGCTGATAGATAATGTTTTAATTCATTAAGTCTCTGTATCCGCCAGTCGTCCCTCGATACAATAGTGCAGATTCTCCTCGCAAGGCAATATGGGATATTCCTTTTCGTGTGCGAAGGGTGACACGAATTGAAATTAAGATACTGATGGCTATCTGTGGGTTTACAGTATAAATCCGTTTCTATTTTCCCTTCTTCATTTTTTACGATTATGACATCTAGAAAATTCAATCTTTCGGAATCAATTTCCATGGTGAACTTGAGTGACGGGTCCAGTGAATTAAGTATATCTCTAAGGACGTTGATATCTTCCTCGTTCCCTTTGTAAATAAGAAAACAGTCGTCGAGAAAACGCTTCCAGCTACGTTCTATTTCTTGCCTTTTTTCACCACCCCACTGATTTTCAATTTTATCATAAAACTGAAGTTCTAGAAATCCTAAGACAAGGGTTGCATAAGTTGGCGCTACTTTGGTTCCCATGGCAACCCCTTTCTGTTGAGAATAGTATTGTCCATCAAAGTAGAAAATGTTGTTACTTATCACCAACTCCAATATAAAGTAATATAAAGTCTTCCCCTTTTACCACATGAAATATGATAACCCGAGGCTTCTTGAACTTATTGAAAGTCAATTTATAAAACAATTTAAGCCTCTACTGAACGCTAAAATGTAAATTTCCTTGAATTTATGCTCATGACGTACCTACCTCTATGACGTCATAAAGAGCGTCACGTCACAAACGACGTGATCACAACTGACTAACCTGAAGAAGCCAACATGGCTGAAAGCGCTAGTTAGCGAATGTGAATCTAATGTACCCAATTCCATAATACTATTTTATTTATATATATATATATATTTACATTTACATAATATTATGATTTATTACTGTTTCATCTAGTTTTAATACATCGTCTCTCAATTGGAATCATTTATTTTAATTTTCCTGACATCACCTTATATTCATCCTAAAAACGGGCTACTGCCCATTAAAACCAGATTTTTTACCATCTCAAATATCTAAATCTGATTTTTATGCAAAATTGTTTATTTAATTCAATTTCTTGAAACAGTGACTGAATGTATTGCATTTCAATAGATGAACGAGAAAAATATATGTATTCAAACATTTTCTTTTAAAAGTAATATATTTAATTTTTTCAGACAATATGTTCAATTAATGTTTGCAAGTCTTAAATTCTGTATTGTAGCTTTCTAAATGTGAAAAACGTTTTTCTTCACTGTCAGTCAAAACGACATTTAATTGTGTAAAATGTGTTCGAAAACAAAAAACTCTAGTTGTATTGGAAAGTGTAAATCCTGACTGTCAAATACCTTTAATTAAGCTATAAAAGTTGCTATAATTGAAATGTTGATCGTATTTAATTCCATAAGGTGACAATCAAATTTAAAGATTGTTTCTAAAATTTAAAATTCTTTCTAAGGGTTCATGTTAAATGGTGCATCTTACAGCCGGAATTATCACGTTTTGCGGCGACGTTGAACAAAGAAAATGTAGCACGAACCCAGTCTGATTAAAATCGACCATGTTTTGAGTAATAAAATATTTTCTATCATTACAAACTTTTTTTTATATCAGGGGTTTCTCCTTCATAATGGTATGAAAGAACCAAAGCTACTCACGTATTGTAAGAAAACTTAGCGCATCCAATACCAAGTCATCAGCGACCCAAATCCAACGTCGCAGTTAACAACACAATTGCTGAGATCTATATAAGAAATGGTACATTGGAGTTGGCTGTGACTACAAAAACTAAAAGCTTTTGCTGGACTCTTTGTGAATGGCTAGATGTCGGAGCATGCAACTTATTGTGTTTTTCGCTTTCTGACAGCGACGGAGAGGAAATCCTGATTAGAATGAGTTTGAACCCAGTGGTCAGTGTTTTTACACGTTTAGACCCCAGGGCACGGTTTATTTTACTCAGATTGACCATATCTGCCATATAAATGATTTAACTTTGTTGAAATGACAGTTAAATGATCAACCACACAAACGTTTGTCCTATCGTTGGACTATTCACTACGGACCAATTTCTTGAAATATTGATGTGCATACATGTAGATCAAGCTGAGTTTAAGCTTTCAATCAACTTGAAAATAATGATCTCATCGGTATCTGTAAAATGCACTTTAATACACAAGGATAATTGTATCCAAATAATTCATACAACCCTTTTTCAATATTCTAAATCTGTAATAACTTATACTATAAATATACAGTCAAGGACATATGTTCATAGTTCCTGTTAACATGTTAATCCTGAAGCCTAATTGGATGGAAACTTCAAAGAACTGCCATATTTTGATCATAATTGAACTGCCGCTGCAATTTATAATGGTACGCTCAACCCTTACAAATAGCCAAGTGTGTCACATTATAACTATGTTGAGAAAACATACCAAATGGGGTTACCATAGTTATCGTATCGACTTGAAGATATTGAAACAAAATTTCGCTTTATTCACTGAAGGAAACAAAGTTTCGCCCCGTAATATCTTAAATATGATGTGATATTATTCAGATTCAGATTTTCAAATTTTAATCAAACCTTATGCATCGTCGTGCCTGGTCGAACACATTAGGTTTCAATCGTTAATTTGCAAAGTCATATGTCGCTTTTATCCTACTTTTGCCAAAGTTCTTTACTTTATTCAATTTTATACATCTTCCACTTTAAAAAGTAACAGAATACAGAATTCCGTAGTTTTCGTAATCAGCTGATGACAGCTGAGTTATCAAATATCTATGACGTCATTCTCCACTTGTGATGTCATAGTTATTTTTCATGTCTATTGATGTACTTTGGTACTAAAGACTACCAACAAGACTGATACCAAAATTCAGACATTTGAGCTTGAATAGAGGTTATACTTTAGCTAGTGTAAATATAACGCAGAAAAGTATTGAGCTTCTGTAAATAATGTTCTATCTTACCTTGATAATATTGATAATTGAACATAATATTTTTGGATAGGTATGAAACTAATCTTATTGTTCATCCTTCAGCGAATTGGTGAATGCAAATTTATAACCCAAGTTGTTGATAATTAATAAAAAAAATTCTCAAAGAGCTTCAGTTTGAACTTGTTTCAGCAAATCTCATTTCTCAAACCTCACGGGTAATGTAAAAAAGTAGACTAATTATCAAACTGTTACAAGTGTAAAAACTTGCACACCTGAGGGTAGCTTGAAGCTTGCTGCAGAAACTAATCAATTTTATTCTATGAAAACAAGTTCTAAAATTGGAAAAATATTGCACAATTGTGAATGGCGTGTTAACCATTACTTTAGGTATGGATTTTCTATGATCAAAATGAAATGAACCATAATTTGAAAAATGGAAGCAGTAGCTGGCAGAAAGTAAAATATTATGGTCGATATCATTTCGACCTTTCATATATCTCAATTTGTACAATATAACAATAACAGTAAAAAAATGTCTTCTTAAATGAATAAAAAATCTCAAATTTAGAATCTTTTTGCTGTTATTTTAATTATGTATTTTTTTTCAAAAACATATATTTTCATAACATGTATGAAGAAAATTACATAGACTTCATCAGAGAAAAACCCAGATGGCTATGGGGATATTATCAAAATTGCAAAGAATATTTAAGTCCGCAAGATGCATGAAATAAACTTCCATTCAAACTTTATTACAACGTCAATCAATATGTGTATATAATAAGCAAGACTGTCAGTGGAAGATGTTAAACCAAATCTGCATACATGTAAGCAAAGATTGTGTTGGGGCGTTGTTTGGACTTTCCTGTAACATAACTGTTATAACGAAGGGTTCCATACCAATTTCTTTGTTCATATCTATCATTGTCTTCAAAACATACTTTAAGGAAATGTATAAAATAGGAACATTCGTGCTCGTTTTGTAGATCTTGGCTCCCAATTAAGATTTAGGTTATAATATTGGAATTTTCCATCCACATGAAATAATGAATTGATAGAAAAGCTAATTATTTTCAAGGCAATGTATTGTATTGTTGAACGGTAATTGAAAAACGTATATATGCAAAACGAAATGTATTCAAGTGATAAATGTTTTTTATATTAAAACTTCTCTTCGTAGTATTGAATCTTGAGAATCCTAAGAAAATGCAATATTTGACAATAAAGTAGATTTAAATACTTAAGTAACAGTACAAAATGACCCTTTTGTATCAAGACTTATTTTGATAATAATTTGTTGTATCTCTATCATTAAAAATGTACAAGAAAGTATAAATCTTCGTATGACAGATCTGAAACTCAGACGGGTACACAGAAATAGGCAATGGGCATCCTGAATACAAGGGTTATCTTGTTTACAATTTTCAAAATATAGAACTTGAAAACTTTTACAACGGCATTGGAAGCATTTTTTTGCATATGCTATCAAATAATATATAATGTTATATCATACGTGATACGAAGATGATTATACAGCTCAATTACACGTAAACAAATTAAAGTTAAACAAAAGTGTGTAATGCGTCAACAAATATTTGTTTTGACGTTGTCATAAAATAGTTTCTTTTGATTTTACCCTTCATCTGCATAAATACATATATACATTTGAAAACGACCAAAGACTTCGTTTGAAGAAGTGACATCGCATGGTTCAATAAGATATCGTAATATCTGGTAGTATTCATATTTTTGACCTCGCATCTATTTTCAATTAACCTTGTCTTTTGCTTAGCTTTTGATCGAATGTCTGAAATTTTGTGATGGGGAAGCCTCAAAGCAGCCGAATCTCTAACTAGCAACTACAAGAGTTAATTGAGTCAGTTTTCGAGTCTTTATGTAGTTATGATTACTTGACTACTGAATTAGTTCAGAGGAAACTAGAATCAGACATTTCTTAACATACAAATCATTATGTTCAAACGTAGTGTTCTGTGTAATTTATTTGGTGTAAGACCATGTTGATACAATTAAAACATGAATATTACTTCATTATGTCTGATGAGATTTGACCGCTTTTTCCTCAAGATATGAAGTTGCAATCAAATAAAGTTGACCCATCAGCAAATATGTTCCAACAAATGTAACTGTTTATTGACTTGTGCAACAAGCACATTTTCATCAGAAAACAGTCTGATATGTTCGTGATTGGGAAATGATTGATTCACATTCAACTGATTTGCTGGAGGCCAAATAGAATTACTTAGTTGCACGTGTCAGATAGGAAGAAATGACTTAAGCAACCTCTGTGGGGAGAGAATGGCATTTTGTGAAATAGTGAGAAATACTTTATTCTTGGCATGAAATTGTTCAATCTCATTTAACCTTTCATAGATGAATATTCATGGTCAGGGGCAATAGTTGTATTTTGTTACATTAAAAAGCAAATGAATGCTTTCTCAATCAGACTCTCATCTTATCTGATAGGGTCAGGTGCTATGTCATGTTACAAAATCACTGGATAGACAACCATTTCTTTCAAAGCCCGTCAAAAAAAGCTTGTAGGCAGCTGTTGTTTTGTAATCAAAACATATAATCAGTTTTCGTTAAAGTTTATAAAAATATTTTTTACAAATTGTCTTAGAGAGCCTGTCAAAAGGAGACTTTTGATGAACATAAGATAGAAGCTGTTTTTTTCGAAGACAATCAGCAAGCCAGGATTAGTTGTTTCTTTATCATAGTTGGTTGTTTGACTTACATTCAAATCTTGCTTAGAAACTAGAACTAAAAAAAAGCTTATGCACTTTCACTTTGATTTTTGAATTAAAATAACTTGGAATTATTGAACATTATGAAATAATTTCCTACACATTAATTAAATAAAACTGACCTGTGCATTGTCTTTGTCTCTATACAAATTCACATTACACTTATTTCTCTAGCAAGACGTATAAGTTGAAGAAATGAGCTTTCTTATATGTTTTCTCTTACGTAAAGTAAAATTTCCTCACATGCATTCCACAACATTCAGGTGGTTTCATATTCAAACTACAACAAAAGTTGATAATTAACTCAGTCAGGAGAGTTAACCCTTGAGGTTGTATAAACGAGATTTTCCGAAACATCTGTGGTAAAACGTTAGAAACGCCTCGAGGAAGAATGCGGTGGTTAATTCTGATAAAGCCAAAATAATTACCAAAGCCTCAAGAAAATAAGTATAATTGAAACGTTACCACGATTATCGGGCACAATCAATTTTAAAATGTTGAGCTATCGGTAATGGTAAATCTCAATTTGTTTCCAGGCATCAATGATTTAATCTTAGCATTTTGCCAACATTGATAATGAACTTAATTGTTTGAAAGTAGCTGTCATTATTCCTATTTGCGAACATGTTAATTTTCAAACAATATTCTTTTGAACTGTTGAATTCGAGCTGCATATACTTACATGCAGTATCCCAGTTTTTCAGACTGAGCCATTGTTCAAGGAAGCAGGTTAAATGTTAATGACAGTATTCAGATATATATCATGTTGATGATGCTTTTTAAGAAAGGGTCTCTCTTATTAAAAAATAAACATTTTATTAGTTGTATTTGTTTAAATGTATTCAAATGCTAAAAAACATTTGCTCTATTAATCAAACACGACCTTACATTTTGTAAAATGAGTATAAAAACATTTTTTTGTATTGCTTTCAAAATTTTAAATCCCATGTATTTAATTTTAAATCCTGACTGTCAAATAAATTTAATAAAACTATTAATTTGCTTTAATTGAAATGTTGATTTGCAATTTATTGAATACACTGACAATCAAAATATTTATTTATATCTAACGATTAAATCAACTTGATATCTAAAAATTCTTGTTAAATGGATTACATGACAGACATAATGATTGTGTTTCGTGTGACAACATGTAAGATAGAAAATGTAGCAGCATTTCAATAAAAAAACAGTTTTCACCAGTTTTTCTGTAATATATTGACATAGAATTCAGTTAACTTTGGCGTGTACCAAGGTATGTATCATGATAAATAAATGTAATGTTCATGCCAAATTAATATCACTTTAAAAAAATCAAACCTTATATGTTGTAGTGTTGGAATGTTTGTATATACAGGTACAAATATATGTTCATACTTGTTGTAAACATCTGTTGGCATACAGGGTTATTGGACATGTAATTCTTACATACAGTAGAACACAGATATAAAGAACTCCAAGGGGCCAACGAATTTAGTTCGCTATATCTGGTGTTCGCTACTCGCCTTTAGTTGTCATACATAGGGCTTTTGGAAATTTGTATCCGATTGTTCGCTATATCCGAGTTCGCAATATCCGTGTTCTACTGTATTTATTTATTTATTATGAATATGAAAATGTAGTATTGTGGATATTTCAGTGAACTTTAAATGCAGATGTTCAGTCCAAAAAGTCAATAACCCACCAACAAACGAAGCAAATCCTTCATCAAAGACGTTTTAACATGTTTTGGGTGAATCTCATTTATTGAACCTCCAGGGGAACGAAGAAAGAAGTAGAATAATTAACAAGAAACTGACAACACCTGAACGTAGCTTGACGACCGCCGCAGAAACCAATCAATTTTATTTTAAGAAAATATTTTCTTAAAGTGAAAAATATCACAAAAATGTCTTACCGTTTCAATTAAGCATTTTGTTTATATGTTAAGATTTCATATTTCTACATGGAACATATTTAATTTAAAAAAATAGTAAAGCGCTGTTGGGAAGGATTAGCAAATCTGTGAACGTTTTGAAAGAACTAAAATGCATTTTAAACAAATCATTATAAAAATGCCATGAAAAGTTGTTCGTCAATGATATTACATGAGATTTGCTTCTAATGATAATAATAATAAAAAGATCTATAATCCGTCACAAGAAATCAAACTTATTTGGTATGCAAAAATAAACGTTGTTATGGTAACCACATGTATACTGCCACAAACCTGTCTCAGACCATATACTGTCTTTCCATATTTTCTGAAAAATGCTTCAATGAAACTTGTTTGTAACGATAAGACTTATACACTGTCTAGTCAACTTCATCGCTCTAGGCTTCACCCGGATGTTCATGCTGTGCACGTGCGGTGCCCGACCAAACACGTGCGACTGTAATTGCAATTCAGTCCCTTGTTAAATGTCGTTGTGTGCAGTTTTTGTCTTGTCATATCTTGTAAGTTGTCTTCCTCGAATCCGTATATCGTTACAAAGTTCATTTAGTCAGTATCATACATGGCACAATGTATAATGCATTTCAAAAGGTCGAACAATTTGTTGAAAAGTATTCTGTATCCACATTTGTTGATACAGTTGTAATATTTCAATAATCAGTGAAATCGGAAACAATGATAAACCAAAGAATAAAATAATAGAATTAAGGCTGCCATGTCATTCATTTAACAAGGACTTCTGCACACATTTCTAATAATTTGTATTGAATCGTTGAAAATAAATAAAAAATTGATACATATAGAGGTTATCATGCTCGTGTGTTTTGGGATCGTAAATATCCTGCATTAGGAATAAACGTTGTATTTTGCGAGCCTTGGCGAGCTAAATCATAGTGTTTATTCCTAATGCAGGATTTTTACGATCCCAAAACACACGAGCATGATAACTTCTTTATCATACAATGTCATTTTGAATTTTATTCGAAAAAAATGCTTGATAATACCTTTTTGATAGTTGGCATTGTTTTAAAAGATGTGCGCATTTATATATGCAAATGAACGGTGTACTGACTGCGACGGTGAATTGAATTCCTCCTAATGCCTTTAGATACCGTTTAAGTTATTTAGCCACAACTCCAAAGATTTAACATTTCAAAAAACTATAAAATACCCGATGATTTTCAAATTAAAAACATTTTAACGTGTCTTTGACGGATTCGAACACACGTTCCATCACCTTCCAGGAAAAAAAGAGTCTATCTCACTTGGGGGCAAGAGTTGCTTCCCTTCGGCTAAGTTGCAATGGCAGCTTGCGTTAAAACAACGACCATAAACCGGAGATCTAAAATAGAAGGCTGTGCAGTCTCCAATCCCAACTGAACGAGCCTAAAGTAAAGAACACCGAAGAACGGTAAAATAAGTGTTTAAACATGAATCTTGAACTGCCTTAAGTACCTGTGAGTAAAATTGTTCGCTCGGTTCATTCAACCTACGATGGCAGTGTTTTTGCACTGCTAAGTCATACATATGGCTAAAGAACCATACAGTTTTGTTGTTTCGTCTTACATTGATATCTATGCATTGTATCATTTATATTTTCATGTCTCTCCCCGTTACAAAAGCCGTTCAAAATATTCACGCTTGTGACGTCATCGAATTTTTCAAAAGAAGTTCCGACCTTGACCTTTGAAATTTGCAACTCTATCCTTATATGACCCCAACGGATATCGAAAATATCCGTTGGCTTTATTATGCAATATCCATTGTATGATAAATGTGTAAACTTTATATAAACTAGAATCAATATCCAAACCATTAATCTGTCCACTTATATATTCACTGAATTTGCAGGGGACTCTTTACAACGAATTCATATGTAATTTCATTGTCAACATTTGTTTTATCAAGGTAGAAAGGCAGAGTTATTTGTAACACCTTTGAAGAAATGTTCTCATATATAAGGAACTAAATAAAACAGTAATGCCATATCCTGTTTGTTCAAACTAGACTTTTTCCTCTACTGGTACACCAAAAGACGAATTTGTTAAGAGTGTGCAAAACAATTCTTATTACATGATTAGAGATGAAACTACCACTACCCTTAAGCTTTGAACACTAATATTTCTTTACTCTTATAAGTAACACAGGTTAAATTGGAAGATATTACTTTCTAAAACTAATCTTATATGTTATACTAATTTTTGTGGAAAGAGAATGACAGCGTCGAGTATTGAGAAATACTGTATTCTTGACATAAAATCATTCGACCTTATTAAACCTTTCATAGATTAATATTCATGGTCATGAGAAAAAGTTGGTTTTTGTTATGTTAAAGAGGCAAATGAATGCTTTTTAAAGCAGAGTCTTATCATATATGTTAGGGTCATGTTTTATGTCATGTTATAAAGATGATAAATAAGCCTTACATTTATTTCAGTAGCCTGTCAAAAATAGGCTTTTGATGGACATGACATAGCAGCTGCATAGTTTATAAGCCAAACTTTAAATCAGTATAAGTTTAATTGTTTAAGTTTAAGTTTAATAGTAAAATTGTTTTTGTAACGTTATATTTCCAAACTTTTTTAAGACTGTTATTTGATTAAAGCTTTTCAACTTGTCATCGTGTGATAAATGAAGGAGGATTAACCTGATGTGTTATTGAAATTCATGAATTCATTTACTACAAATGATAAATGAGTAAATGACAGACAACTTTGTTTATTTTTATAAAAAATCACATAACTCTGTTTTGTAAAACAACACAATATAGTTTAAAGGGGCAGTAGCACGTTTTTTGATAATTTTATATTTTAAAATTTTCACTCATAATTGTAAGTTAATGCTTAATGTATTATTTTGACAGTGTCAAAAATCTACTTACACAAGCCAATCATCCATAGTCAGAGGACAAAGTATGAAGATTCACATAAAATCCATTGGCGGCCATTTTGTATGAACACCTTTAATTCATTTTTTGTAAGAAAAAGCAATCGCATGGCTAAACCTTACGTTATATATTTGAATTATTACTGCTACATTTAGTTTAAATACATTGTCTTTCAATTGGAACCATTAATTTTCATTTTCCTGACATCACACTATTTTCCCCCTAAAAACGTGCTACTGCCCCTTTAAACAATGATCCTTCTTATATTTTCCCTTTCACATTAGGTATACATTTCTAATCTCATATCAATTTCACTATTTTCTAATAAGACATAACAGTTTAGGAAAGGAGCTTTCTTATATTTTTCTTTGACTTCCAGAAACTAGATTCTCAAATATCCCAATTTGCATTCCTAAACCCTCAGGTGGTTTCATATAATTAAACCACAACAAACGTTGATAATTATATTTTTCTCTCACTTAAAGAATACATTTTTAAAATTTCCTCTCATGCATTCCCACGCCCTCAGGTGGCATTTTTTTAAACCACAACAAACGCTGATAATTAAGTTAGTCGGGAGAATTTCCCCTGAGGTTTTATAAATAAGATGTTTTGAAAGAGTAAAAAAGTAGTTAACAACTTCAGAAACGCCGCGAGAAAAAATTTGTGGCCATGAAGCAGTAAAGGCTTAGCTTTGTGACGAAACAAATGAAAGAATGCTGCCTTAACCAAAATAATTACCTCAGCCTTAAAAAAAAGTCATAATCGAGAATTTAACCATATTTGTTGGCTGTCATTGATTTTAAATCCTGAAAGTTCAGCTGATGGTTCATCAATGATTTAATCTTAAATTACAACTATTACGGAAAATAAATTTAGATTTTTGCAAATGTGTAAATAATGTTTACTATACTATGAATCATCATATACTATGAATCATCATTAACTATTCAAACAATATATGTTTTTAATGAAATTACCTATTGATTATCGAACTGTACTGTACAGATTCACACTAACATGCTATATTTAAGGAAGCATCGTCAAGTTTAATGGAAGGATCGTCTCTTTATATATATAATGTTATCGATTCTTTTCAATAAGGTTCTCTAAAATCACCAACAATATTTATAATATTTAAGTATTGAGTTTGGTTATTCTTTATTGTAGCGCTGTTAATGATGCAATTATACTGTCAATAAAGCATGGTCTAAATTAAAAAAAAACGGTGTTTTAAATCAATTAAATCAAATCAACATTTTAAATACTGACTGTAAAATTAATTGGATTAGACTATTATAATTGGTTCAATCAAAATAATTATTTGCAATTTATTGAAAAGTGTGACAATCAACCTGCTTAAAAGAATTAACAATCAATTAAAGTGTCAAAATTCTTTCTAGGAATCCATGGATCACACAGAAGCCTTTATGGTCATGATTCGTGTTTTGAAAAGAAAGAAGAGAAATGTAAATAGCAAAACTCTCATATATAAATGTTTCATAAGTGATGGTAGTTGATTACCCTGACAAGGTAATAAAGCAAAAATTCAGCGAAGAGTACTCGATAAAATAAGAGTACTCTTGTGTCAAATTGATTGGAATCCACAAAAGCACTAATTTGAAAAGTTATATATCTTGCACCTTTCATTATATACCAATTTGCTTTGATGTCCTCCACTACATTGTATGATTATACAAAATGTAATGTTTATGACTAACAAATAAAAATAGCATATAAAGTACAAAGCTAAACTTATATAATAATTGGATTTTTGTAGATAAAAGGACATATTCTTATTCATAGTTCTTGTAAACATCTGTTTTCATCTTGGTAATTGGACATGCTTTCTTATAAATATAAATATAAAAATGTATTATTGTGGATATTAAAAAACTTCTAAATGCAGATTATTAGTTCAATAAGTAAATGATTAAACAGCACACACAGCTTCCTCAAAGAACTTTTAATTCGTTTAGAAAATCTCATTTCTCAAAACTCCAGGGGAATTAATACAAAAGTAGGCTAATTATCAAAAGTGTTGCAAACGACAGAAATTGACAACACCTGAAAGTAGCTTGACGCACGCTGCAGAAACCAATCAAATTTGATTTAAGGTAATATTTTCTTAGAGTGTAAAACATCTCGAACTATTTTCAACTCAAGTTTCCTATTTCTACGTTGAAAATCAATATGGCTCGAGAAAAAGGTAAACACAACTTTAGAAGAATTTACATGCTTTGAAAACGAAATTTATAAAATTATTAGATTTTTTAAAGATTTATTTGCCTCTATTGTGAGTTCTGGTGATTTGTAATCCTCAACCAGGACCTAAATTATTTACTCTTCAACAATACACGCATTCTCTCCCCACAGAAGCAGATCAAGTCATGTTGATTTAACCTCTGTTCTATCACGCCGACTTTGTGGGATAGAATGGGAGATGCCTGATTGGAGGCAATCAAAGTTAGTTGTGCAATCATGTATGTATGACCTTTATCATTATGGTGCAATATATCTTTATAAAGATAAATAAGTCTCAAGACAATTTCTATTAATACAACATTTTCAAGAATGACGATGTTAAGTTTTGAATGTTAAACTTTCTGTAAAATCTGTTTTTTTGTCATGCTTCAGGCATTTGTGAATAAAATCGCTTCATTTCAATTTCAATAGCTTTCTCTCACTTCCGCAAGCAAACATGAGGTGTTAAAGTTTTCTAATATGTTTCAAGTTTCACACTAATAGTGCATGTTTTCTAACATTTTATTGGTTTCTTTTGCATGTTTTCGTACATCCTCGGGGGGTTTCAGTTCCCCGAGGCGAACAACCGATGATGATTAACTCTGTGAAATAAGTTACCCCCTAGGTTGGATAAACAACATTGTCAAAATTTAAAGTAGAAAAAACAAATCTGTTTTATAACGGATTTGAGAGTATGCAACTTTTAATGATTTATTTCAAGACTGAAGAAATAGAACTTTGTTTATGGGGCAATACGGGGAACAAATCCATCATTCAACCTAACTTTAGCTTTCTGCTAAACTAATGATAAACTCTATGCTTTCGAATATCATCGTTAATGAAATGCGATTTTTATATCCTAAAAAAATGACTGTGTCCAATCAGGTTTTTCTCTCAAGCTGGGGAAGTCATCATATTACAACAAATGATAAGCGCAGGATTTCATAACGTCCTTATTTTTGTCCTTTATCATCCAATAGATGTTTTGAAGATTCATTATTGTTAATTCATGAATTGACTTAGTCACAGATGGTACAAAATGTATTTATGATCTGCCAAAGGACGTTGTTTGCAGAATAATTTCAATGACTTGTAAACAAATCGTATACTAAAATAAACGTTCATTTCCAATTGTTTCTAAAGGTCAAAAAGGACATTTTCCTAAAACAAGTGCAACATATATTTTTCCATCAGAAGATGACAGTCGTTTTTACTTTTTACACTGTTGTCTGCAAATATAACTGGAAAACGTTTTGAAAGTTTTATAAAATAAACCAAGTACGTATCGTCTAGACAATGTAGAGAAATTAGTGTTGAATATAGACTTCATGTTGATGCTTAGTTTTTTCTTTTGTTTCCAACTGACATCTCCAATTTTAAAACTAAGATTTGACATGGACTCTACACAACCAGGGATCTTATAACTATTATACTTATATATATATACTTATATTATACTTCTCTGAAACAACCATTGAATCCAAGGAGACGTCTTAATTCAATCAGTTGCTATTCTTTGCTAGTCATATAGTCAGTTTTCATTTATCAATGATGAAAATGATGACTTGTCGTAGACAGTTCTCTTCCTTCACTTAAATATTGGAGTCTCAAGGTAAGACCAACAATTCTAAATAACCATATGTACCAGTGTTCAAGAGTTCATATCAATATGTATCCTTCGAGGAGGAACTTAAGTCAACCAATCTATCTTTATGTAATATTGAAGTCATATTTTCGCTACAATCTTTAGCCCTAGGGTTTTATCTAATCAAAACAAGTCTTTCACTTTCACTCTATTTTAGAAATTTGTGTTTAATGAACACAGTTATTCTTGTATTCTTATGATTTTCTTGCTTATTACTTGGGTTATTACGTTGTTAATGCTTCTTGCTTTTGCAATAAATCTCCCTGTGTGCTTGATTAAGTTCATCTTATCTTTTTTAACTCAATATGGAGTTGCTTTTGGCCGTTTAGTTTTCCTCAAAGGAACTCATATTTTAGGTTTTCTTTAAATAACACATCAAAGTTATAATATTTTATGACGATAAATAGCCCTGCGGTTAAAATATGAAAACCTTTTTAATCATGAATACACAGCATGTTAAGCATAGCATGATATGATTTTACGAATACTTTCATATGATAATTGAATGCTAAGGATCCAAATTTGTGCTACTTTTGAAATGAAGTTGTGTCTTCAACTCAACTTGATAAAAAAGAAATATTTTTTGCCTAAGGCGAACACATTCAACTAACTGCATGCTTCACTGCAGGAGATTGTTAATATATCGACTCTAAAATGATGGAAAAGAGTTTTGAAGTACATGTAGTAGTGAGTATAGATTCACAAGATTCTTTGAAGATTCGTTGTAATTTTTGCCAACAAGAGATACTCTGATTCTGATTCTTTTAGCTTACGCATTTTGCAAAAATAGCAATATTCAATTGAATTATCATTTGAAATAAACTTTTTCAAAGAAAGTAACACATAGCACATCTTTTCAGGATATTGTTCGGTTTCTACAACACACTGGTTTCATATCATCATAGAGGCACATTATGATAAGCATACAAATAACACATTATTACTGGGTGCTTAATGAACAGCATCCTCGATAATCCAGTGCTTTCCGTTCCGATTTATCGAAATGAAAGAGCCGGGTTATCGAGGATGAATGAACAGTGGTGGTGTCAAACGTTATATTTTGCATCAATATGAGAATCGACATGCCTGATTGTCAAAATTCTCCAACGTTACAGCATCGGTTTTAGTAGTGTTTATATTTAATTTTGGTATCGATGCAGGCAGTGATACATTCCCTTATAGTTTGATGACGTTAAATGAAAGTATTTGCAATTCTCCCCATAGAGAAATTTCAATTTCATTCATCATCACACGCGCCCGCAGAATGGTTGTTATTTGTCTGTCGAGATGACTCCATATATGTTCTATTGGGTTGATGTCCGGTAACAGACGGGCCATTGCAGTAAGTAAACATTGTCTCTGTCAGTCGTGTTAAATGAGGCCGGATATCATCTTGCTGAAATATCATTCGTTGTGGTTGTTTTGCAGGAATAGAAGCATTCCTGGAAGTAGAATTTTATTTCGGTACTTTCAAATTTCCCTAGAATCTTCCGCTCTTAGTTTTATTTTCTTAAACTACAATCTTTCAATCTACGATTGAAGTAATATTTCAATAACTGTAATGTACAGGTATTCTAGAATCAGTCTTGGGGTCATATCTTCTAAAGGCTTTCTATGATATTATGTTGTAAAGCAAGAGCATTTTGAAAAACACCAGAAAATATCATGCAAGTTTTCTAATGCACTTGCAAATAATAGTTATGTTTAAAAGAAATGAACCATTCAATTTTCAAAACTTATATAAAGGAGAACAAACAAAGAGTATCACATTTTATTTATAAGTAAAGAGGAACCCATAGCCAATGACACAACTAATGACATATTACTACTATCCTACTATCCAAAGGCTGCTGCTTGCTACTTATACAGTGGTATCATATTTATGTACTTTGCTTAATGAACCAATTTCCTTTGATTGACGTTGTCATGACCTCTACTGTCAGATGTGATGAGTTTGTTCTGGTAGTAAGTGATCTATCCATCTTTCATACTTAGACGAAAGGGGAAATTCACCTACCAAATTCATCACACTTTAAAGCGCCTTGAACAACCACGAGTGGATGGATATGCGCGCTATATGAATATTCATATAAAACAATCCAAAAGACATTCATATAAATGTTAAGAATTTAGTGAAATAAAAATCATAAAATATATTTACAACTTAATGAGTAAGGATCATGTTTCATGAGGATTTTTTAAGACAATAGACAAAAGCATGCAATTTCATGATACGATTTACGGTCTATTGGCATTAAAAGGTTGATTGTCAAAATAAATTTTGTTTTAAAATCTTATTCTCGTCATAAGGATTGCCCAAAGAGATATTAGCTATGATTTGTAAGATTTGATTAATGCATGCCAAAACCGTCATGCTAATATTTCAGTTGAATTAATTAATTCGATCTGCTATCTATTCCTTATAAAGGGTGAATATTATAAAATCTTTGTTTCAATTAGAATCAACAATCTACTACATTTACATGCGCCATATCACACGTCCTTCTGTGATGTTCATGAGTGATCTATGTATGTAAGAAGCACAAATTTGCAAACTCTATATTTACTGCATTCTGTAGTTTTTTAGTTTCATAAGTGGTTTGTTGACGATTCAACGTTCACAAATATGATACTTGAAGACCTACACATATGATCTCGATATGATAAAACATGAATTCTAGAAGAGGGCGAAAGCTATCTCAACATGTAGGCGTTTATGTAATCTTGATCTCCATAAATAAACACGTTTGAAGTATCAATGTTGTTTTAAATCTTTAAATGATTTTTTCACATCAACAATTAAAGGTTGTCAGCACATCTTTATAGTCAATTTCTAAGACTGAGGCTGACTGTATCTCTTTTTTACTTGATGATGCGCTTAATGAATTTCAAATTTGATCTTTGAATAACTCATCCCTAACAAAATAAATTCAATACTTCTCGCAAAACCCCTATTACGACACGCTGCTGTAGTTGGTTATCTGAAGCATCATTTTCAGAAGACTAAGGTTTCAATGAAATGATGATAAGTTAAGTCATATCTGAAAATATCCAATCAAGCCCAAATTCGTCTAGACACTGTTGACACAACAGTGTTTAGAAAAGACTTCATGTTGACAAGTTGCTTTTTGGTTTGCTTGCTGAAAAAGATGACTTGTCGTAGACAGTTTTCTTCCTTTTCTTAAAATATTGGAGTCTCAAGATAAAGACCAAACATTCTAAATAACCATATGTACCAGTGTTCAAGAGTTCATATCAATATGTATCCTTCGAGGAGGAACTTAAGTCAACCAATCAATCTTTATGCAATATTAAAGTCATATTTTTGCTACAATTTATCGCCCTCTGTTTTTATCAAATCGAAACCATTTTTTCACTTTGAGTCAATCTGAAGTTGAATGAACTCATTTATTCTTGTATTCTTATGATTTTCATCCTTATTTCTTGTGTTCTTTTCTTGTGTCCCCGTGTTTTGATTTCCTTTATCTAATCCATTTTAATCAATATGGAATCGCGGTTATTTTTCCTCAAAAGAATTCATACATGTATCTTAGTTTTCTTTAAATAACACATCAAAGGTAAAATATTTTTCTAACGATTACTAGCCCTGGGGTTAATATATGAAACCCTTTTAAATCATCACTACACAGCATGTAAAGCATAGCATGATATGAATGTTATAGATTCAAATTTGTGCTACTTTAAAATAAAGTTGTTTCTTTAACTGAACTTGATGAGAAAGAAATATATTTTGCCGGAAGGCTAATACATTCCACTAAGTTCTATTCAAACATCGGCATGCTTCACTGCAGGAGATTGTTAATATATCGACTCTTAAATGATGGAAAAGAGTTTTGAAGTTCATGTAGTAGTGAGCAAAGATTCATCAGATTCTTTGACGATTCGTTGTAATTTTGCCTACAAGATATTCTCTTTTACTGATTCTTTTAACTGAGGCATATTACAACGATATCAATATTTCATTGAATTAATATTTTGAAATAAACTTTGCGGAAAAAGAAAATATTAATCGGGTTTAAAGAGTTAAATCAATAAATAAAAATCAATAAAAACACATAACACATTCTCTCAGTATATTGTTCGGTTTATACAACACCCTGGTATCATTTCATCATAGAGGCACATTGTGATAAGCATACAAATAACACATTATTCATGTGCGCTTACTGAACAGCATCAATAATAATCCAGCACATTCCATTCAGATTTATTGAAACAAAAGCGCTGGGTTATCGAGGATGAATGAACAGTGGTTGGGTCAAACTTCATTTGCATCAATATGAGAATCTACATGCCTGATTGTCAAAGTTCTCCAACATTACAGCAAAGGTTTAGTAGTGTGTATGTTAAACTTTGGTATCGATGCAGGCAGTGATACGACTCCTCGTCGTTTGATGACCTTAAGTGAAAGTATTTGCAATTCTCCCTTTAAATAAATTTCAATCTCATTCATCGTCACAGGTGGCCGCTGACTGTTCCTTATTTGTCCGTCAAGATGACTCCATATATGCTCAATTGGGTTCATGCCCTTGCACAGACGGTCCATGGCAGAGATAGGACATTCTGCTGGTTTAAGATGTACTTGTCAGTGGTGCTGAATAGGGCCTGGTATTATTTTGCTAGAATACTGTTCCCTGTGGTTGTTTTGCAGGACTGGAAGCATTCCTGGAAGTAGAATTATTTTTCGGTACTTTCAAATTTCACTGGAATCTTCTTAACTACAATCATTCAATCTTATAAAGGAATAAAAGGAAGTATTTTTTTTGAAATATTTCAAAACATGTAATAAACAGGGTATTCTGGAATCAATCTAGCGGCATTGCTATGGTATTGTGTTGTAAAGCAAGAACCCTTTGAAAGACACAAGTTTTCTAATGCACTTGCAAGTAATAGTTATGTTATACAAATATGAATCATTCATTTATCAGAACCTATATTAAGGAGCACCAAACATAAAGCATCCCTTTTATTTATAAGTTAACAGAAATCTATAACCACATAATGACATATTGCTGCAAACCCACTATCCAAAGGCTGCTTCTTGCTACTTATACATGGGTATTATATTCATGTACTCATGAAACAATTTCCTTTGATTGACGTTGTCATGACCTCTACTGTCAGATGTGATGAGTTTGTTCTAGAAGTAAGTGATCTATTCATCTTTAATACTTAAGCGATAGGGGTAATTCTCCTACCGAATTCCAAAAGATATACCAATAAATGGTTAGAATTTTAAAAATCAAAATTAGCTTTTGTTGAAATTCGATAAAATATTTACAACTCCATGAATCTGGAGTACAGTTTCATTTGAATTTTATGATGATAGCCAAATTTATATTTTTTTTTTAGATATTCCGGTCGTTTGGCATTGATAGGTTTTATTGTCAAAATACATTTTGTTTTAAAATCCTTATTTTCGTGTTAAGAGATATTAGCAATGATTTGTAAGATTGATTAATGCTTACCAAAACATTCATGCTAAGATTTCAGTTGAATTAATTAATTTGATCTGCTATCTTTTCCTTATAAAGGGTGAATATTACAAAATCTTTGTTTAAACAATCTATTACATTAACATGCGCCAAAATCACACGACCTTCTGTGATATTCATGATCGACATATGTATGTTAGAAGCACAACTCTAACAAGTTGCAAACTCTATTTTCTGCATTCTGTAGTTTTTAGTTTCATAAGTGGTTTGTTGACGATTCAACGTTCAAAAATATGATACTTTAAGACCTACACATATGATCTCGACATCAATTCTAGAAGAGGGGGGGAAGTTACTTGTCAACATGTAGGCGTGTATGTAATCTTGATCTCCATAAATAAACACGTTTGAAGTATCAATGTTATTTTGAATCTTGCAGAGGTTTTTTAATTTTAACAATGATAAATTTTCTGCAGACCTTTAAAGTCACTTTCTTTGACTGATGCTGATTGGACTTCATTATTTGATGATGCGATTAAGGAATATAAAATTGTATCTGTGATTTACTTATCCCTAGCAAAATGAAAAAATTCAATATTTCTCCAAAATCCCCTGTTACAAATCACTGCTTCAGTTGGTTTCCCGAAGCATCATTTTCAGTAGACTAAGGTTTCCAATACAATGACGATAAACTTGGATTTAAAAAAAAAATCCAATCAAGCTCCGATTCGTCTAGACACTGTTGTCATATTAGAGTTTGATATAGGCTTCATGTTGACATCTCAATTTTAGGTTTTCTTACTTCAATTTATAAACAGAAAGAGATGATTTGTCATAGACAGGTTTCTTCCTCTATTTGAAATGTTGGAGTCTCAAGGGAACTCCAAACATTCTAAATAACCATATGTACAAGTTATCAATAGCCTATACCAATATAATAATAATAATAATAATAATAGTCAATTTATATAGCACATATATCCATGCACATTGCATGCTCAAAGCGCTGAGTGACATATTACCCCTGGTTAACGAGTACAGAACACTCCCTAAGGAGAATACAACGGGTCGCCTGTCAGGCGCTCGAGGTTCAAATTCAGACTACCATCGTATCATGCCTGGTACCTAATTACTGCTGGGTGGACAGAGGCACGCTTCGAACTAAGTCACTTACCCAGGGTGACACCACAAGTTTCTCAACTCATGCCTCAGTGTGGGGCAGGGAATCAACCCTTCAAACTTTTAGATTATCCAGCAACGGGTTACCCACCCATCCAGCGAGCTGCGCCCGTTGTTGCTGAACTACTCTGATAGCGGTCGACTGAGCATTGCACAGGACCACGTGCCACCACCATTCAAGGAGGATCTTATGTCAATTAATCAGTCTAATGCAAAACTTACATCATATTTTTCGCTTCAATCTATTGCTCTCTTTTTTCATCCAATCTAATCCAGTATTTCACTTTGTGTGTTGATACTACAATAAACAGTCTGTTGCAGCAGAAATAGTATGTTCCTGCTGAAATCGTTGGGAAAAGTGTGAACATGTCCACTGTAATCTATATAACATTTAAGTTGTTAAAAAATCATTTGTTTTGGCCTTCTCTGAACTATTGGCCCCTTGAACCTTGGAAATAACCTCATTACAAAGTCGTTTTTATGACTCAATATTTTCTTTATCAACTTTCTGCAGCAACATTTGCATATGTTATTTATAAGTTTCAATTAACATATAAGCCTATGAAACATAAATACAAATTGAGTTTCAGATAATGAGGTGTATGGTTGTCATCCACGGTAGTAGTAGTAACTATTCTTAATCGATTGTGACTAATAATAAACCTTCATCATCTGAACTTACTCATCATACTTGACAGGGAGTTATGACCCTGTCACTCGAATCTAATTAATTCAATATCAAGGATGGTAAGTTATCTATACTGAGGGGAACAGTGTCTTCGTTATATTCAACAAAGCATAGATAATTGCATTCGATCGATCAATAGAGGAAGTCATGTTACTTAATATATCATTTTGGTTTTTAGTAAGGTTTGTTTTTCAATGTGATGCAACCGTAAACAAAAGTGACAAAACTTTTTCATATGTTTGAGGTTTGAAAATACATGAATGCTAATATGATGATAGTTATATTCACTTACAACTATCAGTAACTCATTTGGAATCCTGACTTCAATTTGTCCAAAGTTTATTAAGATGTTTCTTTGTGGTAGTTAAAACGGGATTTTGTGACATCTTGTAAAGATAACTGATGATGTTGACAAAACTTCAGCAACATATACTAACGTGAAGCATATGTGTCTTGGAAACTAATATTATTTTTTACAGCAAACCTTCAACCAGAAGTATTTACAGAAAATAATTCATCCTGAAATATACCTTTTACTTTATCAAAGACTCAAAGACTGAGAAAGGATGTCTTTTCTGTGGTAGTTAAAACAGGATTTTGTGACATCTTTTAAAGATAACTGATGATGTTGACAAAACTTCAGCAACATATACTAACGTGAAGCATATGTGTGTTTTGGAGACTTATGTTGTTTTTGTAGGCCAACTTTCAACAAGAAATATTAAAAAAAAAAATTCATCCTGAAATATACCTTTTACTTTATCACAGACTCCGAGACTGAGACAGAGACTCAACAGCTGGTTCTGACTGAACATATATATAACTTTTTACACCTGCCTTGATGTTCCTAACATTTATGTATTTAACATCCGGGCGACAAGACGCTTGTTGGTACTATGCTGAACCTACATTCCCTAAAGGCTTGAAGGCACTAAGCACGTTTGTTGGTACGAATTGAATTTTAATAAAATATATACATGTATAACATTGTCACAACATAAAAAATCGTTTCTATTAAAATCACATATCAAAAAGCAATAAAAAAGCTTTGGTTTATCTTTACCAATGCTCAGCAGCGGACCAAACAAGAAAGTTTCAAGTGAATTTCATGTTTATTGAGCTAAATCCGGAACACTGTACCACTGATTTCCCTGTTTTTATCGATTTATCTTAAATTGGATTCGCTTAAGGAAATTATTGCCTTATTGCTTTGGGGTCCAGAGACCCCAAAGTTATGTAACATTTGATATTGAAAACTAACGGCAGAAGTTTCTCTCTATATAAACTCTTGGAAACTTCAAAGAAAAGTTTCAGCCAATGATATTTGTTTTAAGAATATTCTGGTATTTCGAACGACCAATGGACAGAGCTGTAGCAAATTTATACCCACGTGACCATGTGGGTGATACAAAATAATTGGCAAGCTTTAATTTGGAAACTGATTTTTATGATAATGTTACGATGTAAAATATCGTATATTTTCAACAATATATGGATGAGCGTTTACACCCTTAACAAATATCAATTTTGCATATGCATGTGAGCTGTTTTGGAAACGACATTCCATTTTTGTATCAACTGGAAATTCGGTTCCTTCAAATTTTTACGCGAGCGCTGAATGTCCCGCCTTGTCAATGACTGATCGTTCACTCAATGAAAGTCTATGGGAAATTCGTCGGGTTTTAACTTAATTTGCGGGTATTGGAAAACACTGTATCCCGGAAAGTTTACTGGCGTAACAATTTATCTTTTAATTAATCACTGTCTCTTGTATAAAACTCACCTCAGCTATCTTTTAAAGCAACATAAATTTTAATTACCGTATTAATGTTTAAAAATTTATATCATAATTGAGATAGGACACGTATCTATCATTTGGGTGGAATTTAAGCGGAACGAACGAGATGTTTTACTATGTATCAAAACAAAGAGCAAAGAATAAGCGTCTCCGATTGGAACAATTTATTCAAGTAAAAGGACCCGTCCCCGTCCCCGTCCTCCCTTACCTAAATCTCCTGGTTCTATATAGTGATAGATAACCGGGTGCCCCAAAGCGTGCCTTTTTAAAGGCTTTTCTTGTTTCAAAGGAATTTATATATGAAATAACCTTCAATACAACACCAAAGTTACACGTCTGATGAATAGCCTTGAGGTTTGAAGAAAAAAAGAAAAACCTTTGTTATCACTACACAGCATGTATAGCATAGAATGGATGTCGAATACTGTTCTAAACAATGAATGATAATGGATACGAATTTGTGCTACATATGAAAGGAAGTTGTATACTAATATATTTTCAAAATTAATTGCAAGAAGATGAAAGGATTCAGTAGCATTTTCAAATAGCAGTATGCTTCACTGTTGGCGATTGTTTTGAATTCTCAATCTACGTTTTATTTTTTATCAGTAAAGATTCACAAAAAGTGTTTTTTCCCTTTGAAGTCATACATTTTGCCCAGAAAAACAATTGACATACAACATTTATATTACAAGATGAGCATCAGTTGTTGTTTACTTAAAGTTCTGCCAAAGAAATGACGATTAGACATTTTATAAATCATCCAATTAAGCTCCTTTTCGACTAGACACTGTTGACACATTAGTGGTGAAAATAGACATGTCAATATTTGTTTGTTTACTTCCATCCAATTTAACAAAAAGACGACATCGTAAACAGTTTTTGTCCTGTAGTTGAAATATTAGAGTCTCAATAGAAATAACAAGCATTCTAATTTTATACCAATATTAGGATCTTAAGGTCAATAAATCAATCTTTATGAAACACTTAAATCATATTTTTCTGCTGCATAAAACCTAAGATACATGAATACAAGTGGTATTTAGTATGAGAAGGAACGTCATTCTATGGTCTGCTAGTCTCGAAAGAAGAAGTTACTAAAACTATTCCTTATCGATTATGAATAATGATAAACCTTCAACATCTGAACTTACTCATCATATTTGACAGCAAGGTAAGACCCTGTCACTCGAATCTAAGTAATCCAATATCAAGGGATTATAAGTTCTCTATACTAAGGTCAATTGCCTTCGTTATCCTCAACGAAGCATAGATAATTACTCTCGATTGATTAATGGAGAAGAAGTGCCTGGTATAGATAGAGCATTTTTGTTTTGGTCAGTGTTCCTTTCAAAATTGTAACGATACATTTAACTTGAAATATCTATTTAAAATTTCATGAAAACGATAGGTTTACCCAGATGAATATGATGGTATAGTCATAAGGTGGCGGTGCTATTTCATATGTTTTTGGTTTGAAACATATATGATTGCCCATGTGAAGATTTGTCTTCTCACTGTTAGTAACTATCTATCTAACTGTGGAATCCTGACTCCAAATTGTTAATAGTTTATAAGGCTTTCTTTTCTATGGTAGGTAAAACCGATTTTTAAAATATCTTTATAAATAACGGATGATGTCAACAGCAAATACAAACATGAAGCATATTTGTGAGTTTCTCGGAAAATAATTCTGCATTTTTAAGCAAACTTTTTACCAGAAGTTTGTAAAGAAAATCATTTGATTCTAAAAAATACTTCATAGACTTAGACACCAATTTAGAACTGAGACTGATTTTGAGACTGATTTGATTGAACAAACGAAACACTTCTTAATCCATCTGTCGTGAGAAGGACTTTAGGGGAGAAAAGTTCCAAAATCTAAACCTCCAGGCGACATCAGACGCTTGTTTATAAGAAATGAAATACTTAGTGAATTGTATTTTAACAATTTCGCAAACATTACAAATCGTTTCTTTTAAAATCACTTATTAAAAAAAGCTTTTAATCGCCAAAAAAGGGACAAAGTAAAAAAGTATGCTAAGCTTACATGTAGTTTTTCTCTACCAATGCTCGGCAGCAGATTAAACAAGGAAACTTCAAGAGAAAATAATGATTATTTTGCAAAACCCCAAACCCTTACTGATTTCTCTATTATCTAATCCATTTAATCTAAATATGGAATCGCTTCAGGACATTTATGGATAAACTGTTTTATTTCAAAGGAGTTCATATAAGAAATACCCTTCAATAACTCATCAAAGTTATAATATTTTGTGTGATGATGAATAGCCCTGAGATTTGAAGACGAAAAAAAATTGTCACTATACTACACAGCATGAAAATCATAACATAATATGGATTTTCGAATTTTTAATAAATGAAAATATTTTTGCCGAAAGACGAAAGTATCTTCTTGAAGTAATTTCTTTCATGTTACAGTATGCTTCACCGCCGGAGACTGTTTCACATTCCTCACAATAAGACAATTTATTGTATAGAGAATCTCACCCAAGTGTCCTTTGTCAAGGATATTGTACTTTTATTTATATACTTTAATCAGCGAGTGTTGATATATTTGATATCAGAAGACAGAAGGGTGAGATTCTATTAATCATTCGAAATAATTTTTCATCACATTTGCAGAAAAAAAATGAAACCAATGACGTGATAGCATTGTGACGTCCATAATCGTTGTTAGCAAATTATTATAATTGTCGTAACTAAAAACATGTAAATTTTGGATTTTTCTTCATAGATTGGAATTGAAAGTGATATGCTAAAATAATTATGCGTTCAAAATCCTTACATCCGTTTCTTAATATCCTTAAAAGGTCATTTTTTAGTTTGGTTTATATTTGATGCATGCCAAAACCGAATTGCTCTGTTTTTCAATTAGATAGTTTAGTCCTACTTTCATTTTCATTTTGGAGTGCCAAATTTATGCCACTTCCTGTTTTTCAATACAAAGTAAGACGACAGACATATACATGTATTTTTTTCACACAAAATCATGATTTATTTACTTGACCTGTAGGTTTCATTACATGTTGATTAAACTTTCAACATTGAAAAAATCTCCTTGTAAAGTACTATAAATTGTATCTTGACAGAAAAAACGTAAATTATAGAAGACGACAAAAGTTAAACTATCAACATGTAGGCGTTTATGAAATCAAGACCATAGTAAATCAAAATTTTCAAAGCATCAGTGCTATTCATGTATTTTGAAATGTCATGAAATGACTGTTTTTGTTTTCAACGCATTTTAAGGTATCACTTTCGAAGACCCAGGATAAAAGAAAATTGATTAATATGGTAAGGTTTTTATGTGGTTTCGAATTTGAATGATCACAAATCCTTTTTTACGAAATGCACAATCGATGTTTTCCCAAATTTTGATCAGATATATATTTGTATGTTACATTTGACATTTGTTTAGGGCAACTTTTATCTCTGTCCTAGTGAGTTTTCCTTTTAGATTTGCATGCGTTTTATATCTGATTCATAATTTCAATTCGCACATTATATTTTTAATGATATTAATCATTGAATATCAAGTACAAAATTTGAAGTACGTATATACTCAGATAATAATGTTATGATTAAATATTCTTTTCAAAACGTTATATCAATTTAAAAAACTACAGTTCGCATAAACATAAATTGAATTTAATTAAACACTAAACCTGGCTTTGTTATATCTATTCGTTATGCATGAAGAGTATTTTTTATGTTATGGTTGAACATTCGAACTATATTGTTTTAACCTTTGAACAATATTATAGTTAGTTAAGTGATTTAAATGTCCGGCCAATTAAAGCACTTACGTACAGTAAAATGACTTGTATTTTGTATAACGAAACTTTTACATGTATATCAATTTTAAAATCTATAGTTGGTAGATGCTCCCCCGGGCCACTGGCGCCAATGATAATCAATTTTGTTTTATTAATACAATAAGCATCGTCAAAAAGTTTTTGAAATAAACATTGTTACATTGAACGTCCTTTGGGGCATTAGTATGAGAAATATAATTCCTTACAGGATTTCTCAGTAGACTTTTTCTCCTTAATGATCATTAATATGTACATTTCTTACAATAGTCGATAACAAACCCTACCACATGTCATTCCGAATTAGCCGTGACTCTATTATTTCGATACGACTGTCCCTTGATGATGAATAATCTTGAATATTTTAGACGAACATGAATTATCTTGTCTCAACTACTCATCATCAAATTCAGAGGGTCAGCATGACACTTTGTCCATGAAAAATGAGCTCATCAATCTTCCTTTTCCTGTTTATATAATGTTCTTAAGACAAAGTTTTTCTGTTGAGGTAGGGATATTTCAGACACATCTGTTTAATGTTTTTTAACAACACGTGCACGAGGAAAGATATCCTTCATGGGAACTCTGAATTACCCTATTTCGTGAAACAGTTGAATCCTTGTGAAAAAAGATTTAGTCATAGCAATAGTTTTATCAATGCGAAATTGAGACACATTCTTGAAATAGCCAAACATTATTATCTATATTATTAAAAAATGCAATGAAAGTTTATTAGTAATTAAATATCAAATTGGTATATGGCATGGTTGAACAAACCTCAGTAATTCATTTTCATCATCATCATCATAGAAAGATTTATATAGCGCCAGTTCCAGTCCAAGTGTACTGCTCAGTAGCGCTCTATGATCAGCTCATGAATGAAAAGCTACACACTGTAGGTCTTCTGGAACAGGTATGTTTTCAGTTTGCATTTGAACACCTCCAGTGTGGATACTGTTCTTAACTCCAGAGGGAGTTGATTCCAGAGAGTGGGTCCTGCCACCTGGAAAGACCGATCGCCAAACTTGTTCCTGGACTTGAAGAGTGGGACGGCAAGTAGACTAAGATTTTCAGATCTGAGATTTCTGTTGGGTTGGTATTTACTGATCAGGTCAGACAGATATTTTGGAGCTAGGTCATTGAGACATTTGAAGACAAGTATGATGAGTTTGTATTTGATACGAGCTGATATGGGAAGCCAATGTAATTGTTGCAGAACAGGAGTAATATGTGAGTGCTTGTGTGATCTTGAGATTAGCCTGGCAGCAAAATTTTGAACACGTTGGAGTTTTCCCAATGAGGATTGAGGCAAACCGTACAGTAGACAATTGCAGTAGTCCATCCGAGATGTAATGTATGCATGGATCAATGAGCAGGTTGTTCTTTCATCAAGGTAGCGTCGGATTTGAGAGATGTTCCGCAGGTGGTAGAAAGACTTGCAGCAAATTGACTTGATATGAGCATCAAAAGTCAGATGAGAGTCGAAGATGACACCAAGGTTTCTTGCCTCAGGACTTGGGACGATCACATGACCGTCAATGTGGAGGTCTGGTAGGAGAGAAAGATCAGCAACTCGCTTAGATGTGAGGATAAGGACCTCTGTCTTCTCACCATTCAGCTTCAGACAGTGTGATGTCATCCAATCTTTGATTGCCTGTATGCAGTTCTCAATTTGCACAAATGCTTCTGTAGCTGACATGTGGCACAGTGGCTTGAAGGACAGGTACAGCTGTGTGTCATCCGCATAAAGGTGGAAGGAGAGATTGTAGGATCTGGCTATGTCGCCCAAAGGAGAGGTGTAAATCGTAAACAACAGGGGGCCTAAGACGGATCCCTGCGGAACGCCATAAACAAGCTTCTTGGGGTCAGATGACTGGTCACCAATGGCAACACGTTGGTATCTTTCTGATAGGTATGATCGGATCCAGTGCAGAGCAATCCCAGTCATTCCTACTTTTTCTTCCAGGGTCTTGGTGAGTATGTCATGGTCAACCGTGTCGAAAGCTGATGACAAATCCAAAAGAATTAGAATTGCAGCACCACTCTTGTCAACTGCCTGAAGGAGATCGTTCTGGACCTTCACTAAGGCTGTTTCTGTGCTGTGATACGTTCTGTATGCTGACTGCAAAGGTTCCAAACATTGATGGGTAGAGATATGTTCCTTTAGTCTGTGTGCCACAACACGTTCCAAGAGTTTGGAGACAAAAGAAAGATTTGATACTGGCCGGTAGTGTTTCAAGATTTCTGGGTCAAGGTTAGGTTTCTTCAGCAGTTGCGTGATAACTGCCTCCTTGAGAGGTACAGGAACATAACCCTCAGAAAGAGAAGAGTTGATGATGTGGGTCAGGATAGGTAGAACAGCATGCAGACAGTTCTTCAAGAGCCATGTCGGCATCACGTCAAGTTGGCAGGATTTGTTGGGAGACTGCTGTATGAATTTTTGCACTTCTTGTTCGTGGACAGGACGAAATGAATCAAGCCTACATGTTCTGTCACAGGCAATGGATAGTGGCATATCTGCATGTTGGGCCGCATTTGACAGGGTTGAGCGGATATTGATAATCTTGTCCATGAAGTAGTCCGAGAACAAGGTGCATAATGCAGCCCCGGAAACAGACGATGGTAACTGATTCTTCTTCTGTTTGAACAGCAGCTTATTTGTTACAGCATACACCTCCTTTTGACCTTTGACATTGTTTAGAATGTCCTTGAAATAGCTCTGTTTCGTGGTCTCCACCAGTGCACTGACCTTGTTTCTCTGGGAGCGATGGAGTTCTTCATGAATAGCTAGGCCGCTAGACCTCATCTGCCTCTCGAGGCAGCGCCGCTTGCGTTTTGCTTCACGAATTTCATCATTGTACCAGGGACAATCTTCATGGACTGTAATAGTACAAGTTGCTGCTGGTGCATGTCTGTCTATAATGGTTCTTATGTTGCCTTCATACATATCATGAGCCTCAGAAACCGATTGGTAAAGATTGGTAAAGATGATTTGATGAAGTTTTCATGACATCAAAACATCTGTACTACAATATTCACTAATTAAATCATCAAATCATCTTTACCAATCATGATGAAGTCGTTGAATGTAAAAAACTCCACTTCAAAAATTAGATTATTTTACCTTTTGTTTCCATGGAAGTTGCTTGTTTCTTTCTGTATTTCCTTTTCATTTTTAGATTCCACATTCTTTTTCCAAATACACCATATTTAACCTGGATGCATTCTGATTCATTGTTGCCATGTAAGGCATTGTATTTTATCTTACAGAAGATTAATATCAAATGATAAGATGAGGAATAATGTAAGACAAATACATCAACACTATGACAGTAAGTGTATTATATATTTTGCGTTAAATGATAAGAACATAAATAAGTGAGCAATTCACCTATCGATATCATCTAGGGAAAGGTTTTTACTTAGTTGGATATCAGAGTTATAGATATAACCGATCATTTCTAATTGAATAGGATTGAATCGATTCAATTCTGGCTACCATATTCCTTTGCCACTACATTTGTTGAAGAAACTATAGTAAAGTAGTCTTTTGTTCTTTAAGACGATTATGATTGAACTCCCTTGAACTTCTTATGATTATTGATTTAATAAGAGATTTAATAAAGTGATGCAGAGCTGTAAGTACTTGTGAAAGGATGTGCAAACATGAAAATCATTTTAAGTCTCTTACATTCCTCCAAAACTTCACCTGACCTCATTGCCTAATCTATCATTTCCCATGCTCTGCTTGAGATGCGACTAAGCTACGATTCAGAAAGAGATCACATGTAAAAGCTTTCCTTCAGACCATTACGATTTTATCTTGACATATTCAGTTTGTGCCATATCTTTGAAAACGGGTTTGAACATGACTTGTCAATAATCATGATTAGATTTAGACATTAATGGTAGATTCGATGCTTTTGCCAAAACCATGGAAGTGTTACTAATGCTTCATTACACCTTAAGAGGTTTCTCCTCAGATCATCAAAATTAATAATATTCGTGCTTAATCTATCATTACACACACTCTTAGTATGAATAGCGATCCAAGTAGATCACAATCTTTTAAATAATTTATCTAAATGACACGATCAGTTTGTGCCAAATCTTTGCAAAGCAAAAATGATTAGGAATTGAAACATGACATATCAATTATCTTGATCAGATATTGTAAATTGAAGGCTCTTACCAAAAGCAGAGGAATCAATGCGTCACTCTTTAACATATTTATATACTCTAGTTATCTCATTTTTGAAAATTTGCTGCATGATGATATCTGATGGTGTTTAAGTAGCAGAAGGAAAATATTATCAATATTGATTCAAATGTTATAATAGATCTAATAATAAATTATTTCTTTATATCATAAGCATGTCTGTCACTGTGAGTACTGTAGGTAGCTTACCGGGTAATTAAAATTCAGAACGAGGGAAATATGGAATACAATGGACAATTTCAGAATTTAACTTGTATAAAACATGAGAACTTATGCCCTCTTCACTCCTTGAAGATAATTCCTGATACTCCTTGAAGATAATTCCTGAAACCCCTTGCAGGCAAAATTGTGAACCAAAGTTTGGTATAAACTTTCATATGAAGTTTTAGTAAACTGAAATGGTAGCGTAATAAAAAGTTCATATGATAAAATTTCTGTTTTATCTGATGCATGATATTAATAGGTTAAACTCAGAATCGTCTGTCGTATTGACTGCATGTTTACGATCACAAACGTCATGTTAGCCTAATATTGCTAATTTTGTCTCGGCCACTTTAAATTAAATTCACAAGGTCAACGTAAAAATTAATCGTCGAAAGTTGCATAAATATCGATTAAGTAATAGTTAAGATCCCTAGTCAATAAACTAGGTTAAACAAAGAAAAGTATTTGAAGGCACACTTGTGTCACCCCTTAACATTATAAATTGTATAAACTATAATAACATATCATAAGGAATTCCTACACTATCAATATATGTACATGTATTTTAGATTTTTATTTTTTCATCTTCTACTCTAAAATGTGTTTATTTGACAATTAATGTCAAACGGTTATGTAAATGAATAACCTGCCTCGAGCTTTTCATGAAATAAGCGTGAATTATTTCAAAGGACTTGATAATTTCAGTTATCTTTCAATGACACATCAAACATTTTGGAATGTTTTCATCTGAGCTTTGATTTCTATGACTAAATAATTAATTAAAAGTTGAAGTTAATAGATATATACTGTGAAAAGAGTTGCTCAGATTGAGTGTGATAGCGTTAATACTTGAATTTTTTATTTCTATGATGACAATAAAAAAGTGTATAATAATTATTTACCTTTGATGTTATTCAAAACAATATTTGTTGTACTCAGATCATGACTAATCACACTTTGTCTGAAACTTTCATAATATGTAGATTATAAACATTGCCGTTAAATTTGTTTGATCAGGATAGTCTTCATTATCAAAGAAGAACTTCAGTTATAAATTAATGTAGGCCTTTGATCACAAAACATTTGATTTATGAATTATTTCTTTACCATTGTTGATGTTATTTTTCATATAGCCTTTAATTGATTTTTAATCTTTACTTTACTATAATCAATTTATCTAACAAAACTGTTTTCTAAGGAACCAAATTCGGATTATTTCATTTCTTATTTGGAGGTAATTTCATATTTGAATGTTATCATTGATTATATACTTTATCAGTATGAGATTTTTCATTTAATGCTGTGAATATCTGAAGTTAACATGTTATTTTACCTTGTCTTATATATTGAAAGTATATGGTTTCTAATATTATCATACGTACTTTACTTATTTAAGCTTTTTCAGATGATTCGCTTTAAGGTTTTATTGATGATGGTTTCCTATTATATATTTGTTGGCATTGATTCGTGTATATAATATTATTAAAAATGTCTAATATACTTAAGTAATTCCCAGATGAGTTACATTTACTAATCAAAAAATATCATTCAGAAATAACGTTCATATATTTGCTTGTTATAAGTTATTGGAAACGTTGTTCATGTATATAGGTAAATGAGAAACTGAAATGAAAAACAATGTTATCAACATTAAGTCAAAATGGCAAACGTTGTTTATCTTGTAATTAACAAATGTTGGAGATATCGATCTAATTTGTATTGTATTTTCATTACCATAGAGAATATGCTGTCATGTCTTTTAAAGAATATTTTGACAATGAGCATAATCTGATCATTATCCTTTGTCAAAATCATTAATGACAAACCTTATACCAAGGCGTCTCGAATTTGTCATTAAACTGTCATAACGAGCGGAGTTTACCTTGACGTTGAGCAATGATGACTTTTTTCAGAGGACAATGTTATCCTATCTCAGCACAATTTATAAATCAATAAGGTCAAAGTGACATTTTACCATAAAAACGTTTCATGCACAACTTATAATTTCTGAATACATTTATTAACCTGAAATTGATTAATGCCTATCACAGGTTGTGCCGTTGTTGTGTTTGATTTATCACTTGTTACCTAAGGTGTTATCAAACATTTGGAAGTCATGTCTTATACCGTCTTATAATAGTACGTTTTTGATTAAACGTCATTATTTATACTTACCGTAGACAAGTGACCTTAGCCTGTTAGCCATATAACATGCAATCGACTCATTCCCACTGATGTAATGAAACTTCATTACCCAGAACAATCGGAGTTATCCGCCCGTCACTAGCCCACTAGGTGGCGTGACCTGTCATCCAATTAGATTCATTCACATTACCTAGGAGTCCCAATTAACGACGGATACGTAAGAGGGGAGGCGGGCGGGAGTGACGACGGTCACTTGTCTACGGTAAGTATAAATAATGACGTTTAATCAAAAACGTACTATTATTTGGATACTAACCTCCGACAAGTGACCTTAGCCTGATACCACAGAAGGTGGCGGGAAGGATTCGTCGCCAGAGCGGTAACTCTCAAGATTGTCCTGAAGGTCGACGACCTAGCTAGCGACTGTTTTAATCGGGAAATTGTCTGACCTCCTAGGTCGACGACCCTCAACTAAAACCCACACCACACAATAGTTGTTAGATTAAAATGTGAATTAACCAACTCACTATATGAGTGACTACATCGACGGGTCGGGAGTCACTAATGTGGAAGGTTGCGCCCCCTACCTTGGGGAGCCCTTGTGGTTCGCTGCTGTGCAACAACCTGCGCCCCTAGACGGCTTACGCCCTCTAGGTTCCCCGTAGAGACATCGCGCAAGTAGTGGTTGACGAACGCCAAGCTCGACTTACAAAGCAGCCGGCCATGACCTCCGCCACCGAGAGATTACTGTGATGGCCATTGTCACCAAATAGGCTCGAATCTCGTGCGGGTCGATCTGCGCAGGCCCTTATAGGCGTCTACTATCGGTAGACTCCCTTCAACTGCCTCCTGTCAATCTTCAATTAGCTCGTTTGGGAGTGGGACAGGAAAACCTGCGCCTCCTCTGTCTCAGTGTCCGCGTCCCCCTATGGTGACACATAGAGCACGCACCGGACATGAGACGTCCCGCTCGTCCACCGGTTCGACGGACGGAGAGATTGACGGCAGTGTGAAAGTCCTCGCGTTCGTCAGCGCTTTGGTTCTTGCATTAAACACTGGTGCAAGTCCCAAAGTCGTTGAACCTCATATCTCACCCCAACCCTGAGCAAATCGCCTTGCAACACGTGCAATTCTGATATCCTGGCCGCTGACCCCATAGCCACCAAGAAGGTGGTTCTAATGTTGAGACGCAGCAGCGCCGTGTTTGTCAGCGGTTCATAGTGTTCAGATAGGAGGTGATTACGCAACACAACCAAGACCCCCCTTCCGGCGGTCTTAACTTAACGATGAATATGTCCTCCCGGAGTCCTTCTCGCGAAGGACGGCCCTAATGACTGCGAGACTCGTGTTGAAGAAAGAGGCCTAAAGGCTCCTTCCCGTGCGCAGGCGGACGGGGAACTCAGCGATCTGAGTTAGCGTCACTACTCACACATCAAGCCCTTCCCGCAAAAGTCATAAAAGGAAGCCCATTGAAATCGTACAGTTTGCGCGTGGAGGACTGCTAAGAGGTCGCCACTGCGCTGGCCACCGTCTCCCAAAGCCCAGCGCCCTTCAATCCGTCTTCCCTGAGGAGCCTAGATGGGTGGTGAGGCGACCGGGAGTTCCGACCTCTGGCGATCGTAGATCACTAGAGGCGAGAGAAGACGGGTCGGCCACTGGTGACACGTAAATTGGCAACTGCTGATTGCCTCGTGTCGCGAAAAGCAGACATTCGGTTCGAACACTCGAGGGTGCCACACCCACTCCATGAAACGGAGGATGATCAGGGTGTATACCGCTCTGATTGAGCTGTTTAGATTGTTCACAAGCGAAACAACTCTATAGCCAGATGTAACAGTGATCCGGCCTAGGCCGATCCCAGTTGTTTATCAATCAAGCCGATGTTGAGCTGTTTGTGTGAATACACAACACCTGGTTCATGCGATGGTTTAACCATCCTCAGGTGTGCGTTACAGACCTGTGTAGACGCGTCAACGTACCACTGACTCTTGTCTAGAGGTTGCCCGAGGGCACTCCTGCTAGAGCATGAAGTCGTTCTGCCACTATAAAAGGTGGTGAGTGAACGAACGTGAGCACTGAAGGCTATCTGAAGAAGCGAAAGATGGAGTCTCCATCCCCCTCTCTCGTATAGACTTGAGCTGACGTCAAGAACCCTAGAAAGCGTTACTACTGCAGGAGCGTGAGAGGCTCACGACCCGCGTGTGCTAACACTTCCCTGTGGCATCCCATGCCCCCCCTGGCGACCAGGGCTTGTCTTAGCCACCGGCCAGACGCCTAAGGAGACGAACGTTGTCGTCGGTATAAAACCCCCCCTTGCCTCTGTCCTCAACCTGGAGCCCTGGCGAGAAGGCACCGATGTGTCAGACGGCGAGGAGACCAGCGACACGCTGGTCCAAAGGGGGCAGGCTGATGGACGCCTCCCTGACCGGCGCAATGACGTCGTCCTTAAACGCCTTAAGGTCGAAGTGATGAGGCGTGGGCGCGATGTAACGCTTCCTCGCCTTCTAGGGCACTCCCAAGCCGTGGGGAGTCAGCCGTGAAGGTTATAGGGCCATCCTGAGACGTATCCCACGAAAGGGAAGCGTCGGGAAAACCATTCAAGTGCCAGGGGGTCCCAAGGGACCTGTCCAAGTTCAAGGACCCTAAGTCCGACGCCAGGGAGGACGGTTTGTAAAACACGCCGACATCCTTACAGATGTCGAGGACACTCGTTCAGCCTGTGGTAGAAATCGGACCCGGGGTGGGTCGCCTGGCCGCCCTGGAGCGCTGTTGGAGCTCACCCTTCCGGATGGAAAAGCGGAAGCACTAGCGCTGATCCTAGGGAGGTCGGCGCACTCGACGCACCGACTCCCATCCAGCCAGGAATTCCTGCCAAGGCGGCAGACCACGTGAGGGACGTAGCACGCCGACTCCCGAGAGACACAGCACCCGCAGAACCCCACGTAAGTGGACGCGAGTCGGAGGGGACTAGGTCTAATTCGTGAATAAATAGCTTGAGGATAAGGCGGAAGAAAATCCCCACTAGACAAGGGGAGAGCGCCTGCCGTCTCGAACTCAAGTGCAACCGGATTATCTAAGAGTAAAGCACCTGGAGCGCTTCGCCAGTATCAAGCAAGCAAGCGTCGCACCCCCTGACCCACCAGCGTCAGAAGTGTCAGGCGCTAGTCCCAGGTGGACATGACCCCTTCGGTCCTGCGAACCTGAGCAAAAGAAGCACTACCAAGTGACAAGCGTCAATCACCTCTCCAACCAGGTGCTCCCCCAAGAGGGACGCTCCCTTAAGCTAAGAGTGAGATACACGAGCGCGAAGAGCGGCCAAGCACACGTTAATCCCCGATCAACGGACCGTGAGAGCTCACAAACCAATCAGCGTCAATCACCGCTCCACTCAGGCGTTCCCCCAAGAGGGACGCTCCCTTTAGTTAAGAGTGAGAGACGTGAGCGCGAGGGGCGGCCAAGCCCACATTAGTCCCCCGATCAGCGGAGCGGAAGAGCTCACCAAACAATCAGCGTTGATCACCTCTCCACTCAGGCGTACCCCCTAGAGGGACGCTCACCTGAGCTAAGAGTGAGAGGCGAGAGGCGGCCAAGCACACAAGCGCACATTAATCCCCGATCAGCGGAGCGGGGAGAGCTCACAAACCAATCAGCGTCAATCACCTCTCCACTCAGGTGTTCCCCCTACAGGGACGCTCACCTGAGCTAAGAGTGAGAGACATTAGCGCGAGTGACGGTTAAGCACACAAGCGCACATTAATGCCAGATCAGCGGAGCAGGGAAAGCTCACCAACCAATCAGCGCCAATCAACTCTCCATTCAGGCGTTCCCCCTAGAGGGACGCTCACCTGATCTAAGAGTGAGAGATGTGAGCGCGAGGGGCGGTCAAGCACACAAGCGCACATCAACCCCCGATCAGCGGAGCAGGGAGAGCTCACCAATCAATCAGCTTCAGAGCTAACCAAACAGCGTCAGACGCAATTCCAAGGTAGACACGAACAGTGAGATCGCCTCACCTTCTGTCCCGTGACCCCGAGCGTCAAGCGCACTACCAAGCCACATGCGTCCCCACCTCTCCACTCAGGCGATCTCCCTAGAGGGAAGCTCCCCTGAGTTAAGAGTGAGAGACACGCGCGCGAGAGAGCGCCCAAGCGCACGTCCAATCAAGTGCCTACTCACTAGTAGACGTTAGGGAAGCGCACAGGCACGCGCGAAGCGTGTGGCGCTTGCCCAATCCGTGAACTTGAGCGTCAAGCACACTAATAGCGACACACGTCAGTCCCCTCCCCCAGGCGCTTCCCATAGAGGAAAGCTCCCCTGAGTTAAGAGCGAGAGACACGAGCGCGAGGAGGCGGCCAATCGCACAAGCACACGTCCCAGCAAGCGCATAAGCACACGTCCAAGCAAGCGCCTACTCGATAGTAGACACTAGGGAACATACGTCCGACACCAGGGAGGACGGAATGTCAAACTCCCCTGCGTCCTCGGAAATAATGAGGTCCGATCTCTCCGGCGACACGCCATGCCTGTGGCGGCAGACGAACCCTGGGTCACGCGCCTAGAAGCCTTGCAGCGGCTCTGCGCCTGTGCTGCTCGGGGGAGAGATCCTCACCCCCACGCACCGGTTATCCTCCAGGCAATTGTTCCTACACAGGAGACAGACGACATAAGGGTCGTAGCTCGCCGACTTGCGTGACCTGCACCGTCCGCAGAACGCCCGGTACGGGGTCGCTGAGTCGCAGCGAACTAAGTCCCATCCCCTGTAAGGGTTGTGACAAGCGAGCGCTAGGCGTCTGCGAGTCAATCCAATGGGGGAGAGAACGCGTAGAGCGTCTCTAACACCCCTGTCCAACGGGGGGGGAGAGCGCGGCCGCGCCTCACTCACCGAATCCTATCCTGAACCTCAGGCGCCAGCGGCAGCCTATGCAGCTCAGGTCAGACGAACTTGCACGACAAGCGCACACAAGTGCCACGCGTCAGTCGACCCTCCGCTCAGCCGCTCGTCCAACCAAACACCACGCGACTAGCGCACAGCGGTAGAAGTCCAGACGCCAAGTGCGCGAGACACCTAGCGCCAGGAAGGCGGCAAGCGCAGGCGAAAACCAACGGCACACAATTCACCAAGCGTCAGGAAGACGACAGGCGACAACCGGCCTAATCCAAACGCCACTAGCTTGCGAGACACCTAGCGGCAGGCGGCAAGCGCAGGCGAAATCCAACGGCACACGAGTCACCAACCGTCAGGAAGACGGCAGGCGACAACCGCGGCCTAATCCAAACGCCACTAGCGTGCGAGACACCTAGCGCCGGGAAGGCGGCAGGCGGCAAGCGCAGGCGAAATCCAACGGCACACGAGTCACCAACCGTCAGGAAGACGGCAGGCGACAACCGCGGCCTAATCCAAACGCCACTAGCGTGCGAGACACCTAGCGCCGGGAAGGCGGCAGGCGGCAAGCGCAGGCGAAATCCAACGGCACACGAGTCACCAACCGTCAGGAAGACGGCAGGCGACAACCGCGGCCTAATCCAAACGCCACTAGCGTGCGAGACACCTAGCGCCGGGAAGGCGGCAGGCGGCAAGCGCAGGCGAAATCCAATGGCACACGAGTCACCAACCGTCAGGAAGACGGCAGGCGACAAGCGCGGCAAGCGCAGGCGACAGGCGATCAAGTGTAGGCGGCAGTAGCGCTAGCTGTCACTGCAGCGAGGTAGAGCGACCGTCCGTCGCCCGGGCTGCACGTGCTGCACGACCGCAATCGACAACCCGTGCACCACCCGTCCAAGTTAACACGGCTGTGTCAACTAGCAAAAACCCCTGTCTGAAACACAGAATTCACTCGCGAGGAATGAAAACGAGAAAGACACGCTGGTCCAAAGGGGGCAGGCTGATGGACGCCTCCCTGACCGGCGCAATGACGTCGTCCTTAAACGCCTTAAGGTCGAAGTGATGAGGCGTGGGCGCGATGTAACGCTTCCTCGCCTTCTAGGGCACTCCCAAGCCGTGGGGAGTCAGCCGTGAAGGTTATAGGGCCATCCTGAGACGTATCCCACGAAAGGGAAGCGTCGGGAAAACCATTCAAGTGCCAGGGGGTCCCAAGGGACCTGTCCAAGTTCAAGGACCCTAAGTCCGACGCCAGGGAGGACGGTTTGTAAAACACGCCGACATCCTTACAGATGTCGAGGACACTCGTTCAGCCTGTGGTAGAAATCGGACCCGGGGTGGGTCGCCTGGCCGCCCTGGAGCGCTGTTGGAGCTCACCCTTCCGGATGGAAAAGCGGAAGCACTAGCGCTGATCCTAGGGAGGTCGGCGCACTCGACGCACCGACTCCCATCCAGCCAGGAATTCCTGCCAAGGCGGCAGACCACGTGAGGGACGTAGCACGCCGACTCCCGAGAGACACAGCACCCGCAGAACCCCACGTAAGTGGACGCGAGTCGGAGGGGACTAGGTCTAATTCGTGAATAAATAGCTTGAGGATAAGGCGGAAGAAAATCCCCACTAGACAAGGGGAGAGCGCCTGCCGTCTCGAACTCAAGTGCAACCGGATTATCTAAGAGTAAAGCACCTGGAGCGCTTCGCCAGTATCAAGCAAGCAAGCGTCGCACCCCCTGACCCACCAGCGTCAGAAGTGTCAGGCGCTAGTCCCAGGTGGACATGACCCCTTCGGTCCTGCGAACCTGAGCAAAAGAAGCACTACCAAGTGACAAGCGTCAATCACCTCTCCAACCAGGTGCTCCCCCAAGAGGGACGCTCCCTTAAGCTAAGAGTGAGATACACGAGCGCGAAGAGCGGCCAAGCACACGTTAATCCCCGATCAACGGACCGTGAGAGCTCACAAACCAATCAGCGTCAATCACCGCTCCACTCAGGCGTTCCCCCAAGAGGGACGCTCCCTTTAGTTAAGAGTGAGAGACGTGAGCGCGAGGGGCGGCCAAGCCCACATTAGTCCCCCGATCAGCGGAGCGGAAGAGCTCACCAAACAATCAGCGTTGATCACCTCTCCACTCAGGCGTACCCCCTAGAGGGACGCTCACCTGAGCTAAGAGTGAGAGGCGAGAGGCGGCCAAGCACACAAGCGCACATTAATCCCCGATCAGCGGAGCGGGGAGAGCTCACAAACCAATCAGCGTCAATCACCTCTCCACTCAGGTGTTCCCCCTACAGGGACGCTCACCTGAGCTAAGAGTGAGAGACATTAGCGCGAGTGACGGTTAAGCACACAAGCGCACATTAATGCCAGATCAGCGGAGCAGGGAAAGCTCACCAACCAATCAGCGCCAATCAACTCTCCATTCAGGCGTTCCCCCTAGAGGGACGCTCACCTGATCTAAGAGTGAGAGATGTGAGCGCGAGGGGCGGTCAAGCACACAAGCGCACATCAACCCCCGATCAGCGGAGCAGGGAGAGCTCACCAATCAATCAGCTTCAGAGCTAACCAAACAGCGTCAGACGCAATTCCAAGGTAGACACGAACAGTGAGATCGCCTCACCTTCTGTCCCGTGACCCCGAGCGTCAAGCGCACTACCAAGCCACATGCGTCCCCACCTCTCCACTCAGGCGATCTCCCTAGAGGGAAGCTCCCCTGAGTTAAGAGTGAGAGACACGCGCGCGAGAGAGCGCCCAAGCGCACGTCCAATCAAGTGCCTACTCACTAGTAGACGTTAGGGAAGCGCACAGGCACGCGCGAAGCGTGTGGCGCTTGCCCAATCCGTGAACTTGAGCGTCAAGCACACTAATAGCGACACACGTCAGTCCCCTCCCCCAGGCGCTTCCCATAGAGGAAAGCTCCCCTGAGTTAAGAGCGAGAGACACGAGCGCGAGGAGGCGGCCAATCGCACAAGCACACGTCCCAGCAAGCGCATAAGCACACGTCCAAGCAAGCGCCTACTCGATAGTAGACACTAGGGAACATACGTCCGACACCAGGGAGGACGGAATGTCAAACTCCCCTGCGTCCTCGGAAATAATGAGGTCCGATCTCTCCGGCGACACGCCATGCCTGTGGCGGCAGACGAACCCTGGGTCACGCGCCTAGAAGCCTTGCAGCGGCTCTGCGCCTGTGCTGCTCGGGGGAGAGATCCTCACCCCCACGCACCGGTTATCCTCCAGGCAATTGTTCCTACACAGGAGACAGACGACATAAGGGTCGTAGCTCGCCGACTTGCGTGACCTGCACCGTCCGCAGAACGCCCGGTACGGGGTCGCTGAGTCGCAGCGAACTAAGTCCCATCCCCTGTAAGGGTTGTGACAAGCGAGCGCTAGGCGTCTGCGAGTCAATCCAATGGGGGAGAGAACGCGTAGAGCGTCTCTAACACCCCTGTCCAACGGGGGGGGAGAGCGCGGCCGCGCCTCACTCACCGAATCCTATCCTGAACCTCAGGCGCCAGCGGCAGCCTATGCAGCTCAGGTCAGACGAACTTGCACGACAAGCGCACACAAGTGCCACGCGTCAGTCGACCCTCCGCTCAGCCGCTCGTCCAACCAAACACCACGCGACTAGCGCACAGCGGTAGAAGTCCAGACGCCAAGTGCGCGAGACACCTAGCGCCAGGAAGGCGGCAAGCGCAGGCGAAAACCAACGGCACACAATTCACCAAGCGTCAGGAAGACGACAGGCGACAACCGGCCTAATCCAAACGCCACTAGCTTGCGAGACACCTAGCGGCAGGCGGCAAGCGCAGGCGAAATCCAACGGCACACGAGTCACCAACCGTCAGGAAGACGGCAGGCGACAACCGCGGCCTAATCCAAACGCCACTAGCGTGCGAGACACCTAGCGCCGGGAAGGCGGCAGGCGGCAAGCGCAGGCGAAATCCAACGGCACACGAGTCACCAACCGTCAGGAAGACGGCAGGCGACAACCGCGGCCTAATCCAAACGCCACTAGCGTGCGAGACACCTAGCGCCGGGAAGGCGGCAGGCGGCAAGCGCAGGCGAAATCCAACGGCACACGAGTCACCAACCGTCAGGAAGACGGCAGGCGACAACCGCGGCCTAATCCAAACGCCACTAGCGTGCGAGACACCTAGCGCCGGGAAGGCGGCAGGCGGCAAGCGCAGGCGAAATCCAATGGCACACGAGTCACCAACCGTCAGGAAGACGGCAGGCGACAAGCGCGGCAAGCGCAGGCGACAGGCGATCAAGTGTAGGCGGCAGTAGCGCTAGCTGTCACTGCAGCGAGGTAGAGCGACCGTCCGTCGCCCGGGCTGCACGTGCTGCACGACCGCAATCGACAACCCGTGCACCACCCGTCCAAGTTAACACGGCTGTGTCAACTAGCAAAAACCCCTGTCTGAAACACAGAATTCACTCGCGAGGAATGAAAACGAGAAAGACAGATGGAATACCTGACTAAGGTAAGCAATAGAGTCAATAAACAACAAAACACGTTAATTAATATAGCTCAATACAATCGGAAGAGATACAGAAACACGTCTGCACACTACCGACTCTGTAATGTGAATGAATCTAATTGGATGACAGGTCACGCCACCTAGTGGGCTAGTGACGGGCGGATAACTCCGATTGTTCTGGGTAATGAAGTTTCATTACATCAGTGGGAATGAGTCGATTGCATGTTATATGGCTAACAGGCTAAGGTCACTTGTCGGAGGTTAGTATCCAAATAATACATAAAATGATTTAGATAAAGTCTATATCATATATAAACGATCGTTAGGATTGCCTGTTTTAACATCGCATTAATAACTTACTTATTTAGGGTGTTTTCATAATATTCACTATTCATTCAATGATTAAAGATTTACATAAATGGTTTTACAATCAGTTTCTATACAGACTACTTTAATTGACATTGAGTAATATATACAAAACAATCTCAAAACAACGATTATCACTGTCACACAATTTATTCAGATAGGCATGATTTTTTTGCAGTTCGAATATACTCAAGATAAGATAAACCGAAATTAACAGTGATTCCTGTTCTCTTTCATGATTTTTTGCTCCAAAATCAAGTATGCAATGCGTTTATCGTATGCTTGGAGTTATACTTAATAATTTCCCCTTCATGTCAATCCATCTGTATATATTGTTTACCACAATCAATGATAACTTTTATCACCAGTCGTCTCGAGTTAGCCTTAACTCTCTGATTGTGTCTAGATGATGAATATTCTTGAATATTTTGCCCGACCATGAATTAGCCCATCTTCCTTCGCGAAAGTTGATACGCCAGTAGCGGACCCACCTTATATAACCCCTTTCTGTCTACTCTTGACTTTTCTGGTTTGATAACAGCGCCCTCTCCTGCGACAATTTGTTACCTCTAGTTATCTCCCTTGCTACAGCCAATCTCCGAGGCTCTATGTGAGTTTGTATTGGTTGACCTCGATTAAACTAGTTTGTCAAATCTGTAAATACAATTATTTTCTGAGTTGTTATAATACTTACACTAATTGACTAAACGTGAAATAAAATAAAATATATCGGTCTGCACTTCACAGGCGCTATACTACCTTTACAATCTTTTCAGGCGATGGACTTTGACAGAAAGGTCGCCATGTTTTTTTTCAGTTTGATGTAGTTTTCCAAAAGGCTTTTGACTTTCCCTTGTTATTAACTAGAGAGCAAGCACATAAAAGTGAAGTGTCGACAGCAAGGCTAAGATTAATAAGTTTGGAAACTGACTTGTTATGCTTTGAAAGGAAGATGGAATTATCCTGTCACATATACTCTTCATCAAGATCACAGAGTCAGCATGACATTTTCTCTTTGAACAGGTTGCTCTTCAGACAACCTTGAAACATTTCGTTTGTAAAAATTTACATCCTGATCATGTTAAAATTCTTATGAAACAGCGTGTTGTGTTGATGTCATGTTAATCATGCCTACATATTATGTCTAAAAAATATAGCACGAGAAAATTTATGTTTCTTAAGATACTTAATGTCATCTGGCTCTTTTTTTCACATTTGTTTACTTTTTGGATATACGCCAGTACAACACATAAGTTACACATTCTAATCTAATTACTATTGGACTTTGAGCATGATAAAGAAACACAAATTTAGATATATGTTTGTTTTGTTTTCTTAACACTCCTGAGAGGTGGGGTCCAAAAAAGGCACGAAACCCTTACATTTCCAGGATGTCTTTCTGAATTGTAATCCTAAAATATTTTGTTTACGAAAGTTGGGTATGTCACAATTTTGACCAAAAAAGTGATCATTTTAAATGAAATTGTGAAAAGTTATTCAATCAAACAATATTACAATTATTGGTGTATAAAAATATATGTTTTCGAATTTTGACCATGTAAATGTAGCTCCTTATTGCTGCTTCCATGCCACATATCTGTCCTTTAAATGAATGGTATAAAATTATCAATTTTAGTAAAGAGTTTGCACAAAACCTTTCATGTTAAGAAATTTTGTCCATTTAATAGCTTTAAAAAATGCTAATGTTACATAAAAACTCCCACACAGTGAAGCACGCGTTTTACGATTGAAATTCAGATTAACATATTCTTATATACATGTGCACATCAAAATTGATGCTACTGACATTAACCCAAACTTAATAAACTATTGCTGCTGTCCAACCACTACGCAACAAACATAAGGTTTCAGATTAATAACAAATAAACAACAAACATGATAACAAAAATTGTTGTGAACAAGTTGACTGACAATTCATCCTCGTTTTCAACAATTATTGACTTTTGTTTAGAAAAGGTGTTTATAATCTTAAGAGTCGATGTAACCTTAGAGGATGGGAACATTACAATTATTACAGGTCTAATTTTGTCAGTAGGATCTTTTACTTGAATTTGCAGTCTTGAAACACATTTTTTTTAGTATTGTCCAATGTCTGATCCGAACAAAATATTCTGGTGAAAACTAACTTTGGGGGTGCACCAATTTTGTTTATGTATGACAACAACATATGCCATTTACATTGTATTATAAATTGAATGTTCTTTTCCTTGCAATTAACAAACAAATCAGATTACTAAGTAGCAGTTGATTCCGGGACGTTGGTTGCCATATCAGTTTTTCATATTAATGCGGCTATGTTGATAAACGTTTACTTCAAGTCAAGCGAAACAGCGAACAGTTTCAGTCAGATTCAAATATAGCCCTAATCTTGAGCAATAATTCGTTTGTGAAAAAATAGCAATTTTGTGGCATACGATGTAGCTATTTTTATGTTCGCAAAGACGATTATTTCTCGACTTCTTGTAAACTTCTTAAGAGTAATGATCAAGAGACTTAATGTAATGCAGCGTTTGAGTTATGCAAACAATGAAACCATTGTAAATATCTTACACTCCCGTATAACTTCACCTGAACTCGTAAGTGAAGTATCAATTAATTCCCTCTGCTAGAGAAGCCACGAAAGTCATGATTCAGAAAGATATCACAAGATAACGTTTCCATAGGTCCTGAAAATTGTATCTTGACACATCGATTGGTACAATATCTTTGCAAACAGATTTAAACATGACTTGTCAATTATACTGATCAGATTACAAATAAATCATAAATTCTGTGCTCTTATCCAAGGCAAGGAAATCTGAGTGTTACTGAGGTTTAATTTCATTTTGACAGGTTTCCCAACAGAGCATCATATTAAACACAAATGGTTGATTATATGGTTTGTGTTATGTTCCTTCAAACGTCGTAATAGATCCCTCCTAATTATAACAATATAATTTAATGAAATAAAAAACTAAAAAAAAAAAAAAACTCTCAACCAATGCATTGAATATGTTGCTTGAAGAATGTTTATATGATTGAAAAAAATATGGTTTTAATATTGAAAATATATGCTATGTTCGTTCAAATCATAACAAAATATCAACATCCGATGGAGACAGGGATGCCCTTTCGGTGACTCCATTTAGCTACATAAAAGCTAGCACAAGAACATAATCCTTTATTAATTAATAATTATAATTTATCAACTGAGGTTTGATTTTACCAAATACAATACCTCAACAAACTATTGTTCACATTGAAATTGTTCAGTACTTAAGACTGTATCAATCTTGATTTTAATTTTTAGACACATTGCTAAAAACCTTGTTAAACAAACAACATTTTGATGGCACACAAACGTAAATCGTCAACATTGTAAAGGCATAAACTAAACAAAACACATACATCTGTTTTACACATGAGTTAAACGAATTTGATATTCAAGATTTTAAATTTTGTTTTGTTTTAAATGTTTTCTTCTTCTTCTGAAATTCATGTTTAATTGGCAACAAGCGTCAAACTGTGTTCTGTTTTTATTTTCGAAACATTGCTGTTTCAATGATTGACATCCTGCAGCTGTTAATCAATAATGAATGCATTATGTACTAGCAATCTATTTTTAAAGTTTTCTTTCAATAACAGATCGAAGTTGCAAGATTTATTAAAAGAAAGAATTTAAAAACAAGAAATACTTTGATGTTATGTTTCAAGACAAAACAAATAATATCATCCGAATATCAATATCTTGTGGAAGAAAATTAATCTTCATTTAAAAAGATATTCTCATTTAAATGAAAAAAAAAGACCATTTCAATGTTGCCTGTAGGCGAAAGCAACATGCAATTACTTTTGCGAGTAGTCCCCTTCTGTGTACTTTAAATTTTTTCTTTTCTCAATATTTTGCAAACATATTCAGTTTGGAAAATATTTTTTAAGATGTGATTATTATAAGCAGAGTTTTTCTTCTTTCTATTTTTGATTGAAATGTAATGCCTAAAGGCGAGGTTTTCAGTCAAGAACAAATTTAACTCTAGAAGAGGGTGTTGCTTTTGTGTGTTGTTGCAGTCATGAACATGTTTTTCATCGCTACATTGATAATATTCTATCGATTTTTAAATGATAATTAACGGTTAAAAGTCAAACCTGGAATTAATATTTAATTTTTAAGAAGCTAAAATCCACAACAAATTATGTTCTTTCGTTTTTCATTACCTTGCTTAACTGGAAAAATACTTAAGTATTATACAATTATAATGTAATAGGATACTATCTGTAAATATAGGGAACCAGGTCTTTAATACCAACTATGCATTTTGGAGTATTTCTCTTCCAAACGCCCGTTTTCAATATATCAACATGATTACGTGTATATATGACAGATACAAGCCAATAGCTGTAAATAAAGTACGTAAACATCGAGGTTATTGACTGATCTTTTAGATTTTTATGAAAATGTTATCGACAAATTGCTAATATTTTTTTTACCTAACTTTAGATACTCAATCAATTTCCTTGCATTCCAGTAACCATTTCCTCTCCTGACAAATATGATCAGTGAGTTTTGATAATAAAGGGTTTGACAGTTGTGAACATATAACCGGTAACTGTTCCTTCAATAAAGGAGATTATCAATTTTATACATAGATTGTTAGAGTTTGAAAACTTGATATGTATATTCCATGTACAGATCGTACCTATTTCATTATATGAATAAATTTCAAAACAGAGTGTGCATCTTAGGAAGTAAATTTTTGTCGTGTTTTAAAAGTTTCCTCAACTGACCCTGATTAATTACTTTTTGATTCAGCAAACAATTGCTGCACTTTAGTCAAGTTGATTTCGTATCTTGAAAACATGACTAATCATACTTGTCCGTAAAGTTTCATAAAATTAAGATCTCGAATTCAAAATTTTAAAAGAAAATCGAGTGTGTTGGATTAATCATAAATTCTAGAAAATATGAACTTTAAGACATTGTTACTTCAAAAGGTCAAGTTATATCACATGTATAAAAAAATTTGTATGAAAAGAGAAGATCTATTTTAACTTGCATTTTATTGTTGCAAATCTCATTTCTAAGAGAATCATCAAAGAGCAAGTTATAAAAGTTAACCTTTAAACATTTAAGTGGAAGAGGATTTATCTAACTTCGTCAAACGCCATCTTTTAAATATATTTTTTAATGCTGAACTATGATTTATGCATGTGATTTTATCATAGTACATCAAACTTGAAGATGTTTGTTATTTTTATATCAAGTTCTTTTTTTATTGATATTTGAAAAAAGAAACGAATGCCGCCATCTTGCAAAAAGACAAAACTGACCTGCTTTCCAGCTTTGATAGTATACTGACTTTATCAGTGAAAGTATTTTATCTAAATAAAACTTATTGGAAATGATTTACGGTTACTTTGTTTTGCTAAATGGTCAGGAGAAACCTTTTCCGTAAATGGTAAACTTACATTTTCTGTGGACAATTATTCAAAAATAAAATGTTATCAAAGACTTAAAAAATACTTAATGCCACCCCATTGCGTTGTTATGACTTGCGATTAGGTAAGCAAACAAAATAATTGCAGACAATTCATGAATTATTTTTAAGTTATCGAACAAATACACATAACAGATTTATTTATAAAGAATTTCAACCATTTCACAAATTATTCTAATGAACATTACTACAACAACGTCATTAAATATTTGAAGTGACGTTTCTTGAAAACAATCTGCATTTTCTGTCAGCAGTGAAATTATATATAAACACGATTTAGCCAGAGCTGTGGTCTCAAATACCATAGTTTTACCGAATTACTTGAAACCGCTTACGGTTATTGATTGAGTGGCTCATCACATAACGTATAAATATAGAGATATGAAATAATATTGTTTTAAAGTTTTGATAATGACTTTTTTCAAATTAGTTTAATACTTAATGCTCCAATTGCCAATCTCTGTATTTGAATTTTATTATATCACGTTCATTTTAAAGTTAAAATGTTGCTTACACATTAAAATATGAATTCCAACCCTTTTGAAATGGATTTTACGAAACATTTGCGTTTTTGTCTCGAGAAAGGCATTTCACCCACTCTGTAGTAATAACTTTAAAAATAAGTAAATTTGATTTGAGATACGCTAAGAAAAATTGGCAATATAAAACCAGTAAAATTAAACAAGTTTTAAGCATTATGTTCTAAAGATAAAGATCGCATGTTGTGTTGTAAAACCAAAGTAAAAATTATACAAGTTTTAAGCATTATGTTCCAAAGATAAAGATCACATGTTGTGATGTAAAGAAACCTTACTTGCGAAGGTCAGAGCATGATATGCGATAAGATCTAAACTATATCTGACATTTAGATAATTGAGGTATGAATTCTTAACGAAATTTCAGCGTAGGAGGTGATTTCCTATTTTTTTTTCAAAAGTTTACTTTTCGCTGTTTATCTGCAATGATAATCTTAATTTCCATTTAAGGATACTTCAATAGGTCAACATTGATATTATTCATCTAAAGTAAATTAATGAGTAACACACGTAGTTTGTTCAGATGATATGTCATGGCAATGAAACATATGTCATGGTAATTAACCAACAAAAATTCAGTCATTGTTGACATTTTGGATTGATATATTTTATTCTAGTCAAGCAAGCGAGCTTAAACCTTTAATCCTTTAATCTCAATCATACCATTGACAAACATTATTTTTCCATCGATGTTACCAAGACAAATAACAGGTCGTTATCATTTGTTAAATTGACCCCTAATATGTTGCGTTATCCAAATGTTTAACTTATTCGTGATTCTGTTTCAACAGCATTCATCAAAATAATCAATTAAACAGATTTTTCTTTTTTTTAAGATAGGTATAACGATTTCAAAAACTCAAGCCAGACATTTGAAATAAAATATTGACCAGTCTAAAAAATATTGAAAAATTAAAAAGCCTTTATAACGTAATAGGTTCAAAATACGAAGTGAGAAGGGTAAACAACAAAAATTACAGATTCTCCTTTATATAATCCTTTTGAACTACGAAATCTTGAATAATGTAAATGAGCTTATTCAAAATCCAAATACGCTGAACAAGTGTAAGAATTGTGAAACCATACCTCAGCGAAACTCCTTTTGATCCTTATTGAGGATGTTCATGAATACGAGGATGTGGTTTGTTTAAAATACGTGGTTTTGTAAGAAAAGGTTGTTCAATGTATGGAAAGTTATCACAACTTAACAATCACTTTTAAACTTAAAGGTTTAAGAGTGATTTTTCTTATTTTTACGATTGTTTCCTTTTTATGGGCTTGTATACGTATTTATAGGTCGTTCTTTAATGTTAATACAGTGTGTCAATAAAAATACAGGAACTGCCGTAATATTTCAATAAAGATTGTGCTAACAGATAGGTTCTTGCAGCTAACACTACATTGAAAATAGTGTGAATATACTGAACAGAACCGCTAGTAGCTTTCCCAAATGTTAAACCCTAACCCTCAATTTTACTCTAACCAAAAGGGCCTTTATGATGTAAACAATATACAGAAAAAAGTTTGAATACCCTTAACAGACCCTTCCACAAGTTGTCAGAATATACAACTCTAACCCTCGTTTTAACCCTAACCCTATCCACTAGTTTGTCTAAATTGGTGTTTATAAGAACAATAATTTTGATGGGAAATATATGGTCCTTCGTGGTTTTCTGCTATCAACAATACATAGAAAATAGTTGAATATACTTACCAGAACTCTAAGTAGCTTTCCCAAATGTTAAACCCTAAACGTCATTTTAACCCTAACCCTATCAACTAATTAGTCAAAAATGCAATTTTTCAAAGTCAGAGATATTTTTGGAAAAATTCGACCAAAAGGGCCTTTATGCTGTAAACAATATACAGAAAACAGTTTGGATACCCTTTACCGACCCATCCGCAAGTTGTCAGAATATTAAACTCTAACCCTCGTTTAAACCCTAACCCTATCCACTAGTGTGTCTAAATTGGTGTTTATAAAAACAATATTATCATGGGAAATAATTGGTCCTTCTCGGTTTTCTGTTATCAACAATACATAGAATTTTTTTTAAATAAACTTACCAGAACTCTAAGTAGCTTTCCCAAATGTTAAACCCTAAACGTCATTTTAACCCTAACCCTATCCACTAATTAGTCAAAAATGCAATTTTTCAAAGTCAGAGATATTTTTGGAAAAATTCAACCAAAAGGGCCTTTATGATGTAAACAATATACAGAAAACTGTTTGGATACCTTTTACCGACTCATCCGCAAGTTGTCAGAATATCAAAATCTAACCCTCGTTTAAACCCTAACCCTATCCACTAGTGTGTCTAAATTGGTGTTTTTAAAACAATAATATCTTGGGAAATAATTGGTCCTTTGTGGTTTTCAGCTATCAACAGTGCATAGAAAATAGTTTGAATATACTTACCAGAACTCTAGGTAACTTTTCAAAATGTTAAAACCTAACCCTCAATTTTACCCTTACCCTATCCACTAATGAGTCAAAAATGCAATTTTTCTTAGTCTAAGATTATTTTGGAAAAATTCAACCAAAAGGGCCTTTATGATGTAAACAATATACAGAAAACTGTTTGGATACCTTTTACCGACTCATCCGCAAGTTGTCAGAATATGAAACTCTAACCCTCGTTTAAACCCTAACCCTATCCACTAGTGTGTCTAAATTGGTGTTTATAAGAACAATAATATCATGGGAAATAATTGTTCCTTCGTGGTTTTCTGCTATCAACAATACATAGAATTTTTTTTGAATAAACTTACCAGAACTCTTAGTAGCTTTCCCAAATGTTAAACCCTAACCCTCAATTTTACCCTAACGCTATCCACTAATGAGTCAAAATTGCAATTTTTCAAAGTCAGAGATAATTTTGGAAAAATTCAACCTAAAGGGCCTTAATGCTGTAAACTATATATAGTAAACAGATGGGATACCCTTTACAGACCCATTCGCAAGTTGTCAGAATATTAAATTCTAAACCTCGTTTAAGAACAATAATTTTGATGTGAAATATATGATCCTTCGTGGTTTTTTGCAATCAACAATACATAGAAAATAGTTTGAATATACTTACCAGAACTCTAAGCAGCTTTCCCAAATGTTAAACCCTAACCCTCAATTTTACCCTAACCCTATCCACTAATGGGTCAAAAATGCAATTTTTCAAAGTAATAGATTTTTTGGGAAAGATTCGACCAAAAATTGCCTTAATGCTGTAAACAATATACAGAAAACAGTTTGGATAACCTTTATAGACACATCCGCAAGTTGTCAGAATATTAAACTATAACCCTTGTTTCAACCCTAACCCTATCCGTTAATGTGTCTTAATTTGTGTTTATAAAAACAATAATATCATGGTAAATGATTGGTCCTTCGTGGTTTAGTGCTATCAACAGTACATAGAAAATAGTTTTAATATACTAACCAAACTCTAAGTAGCTTTCCCAAATGTTAAACCCTAACTCTCAATTTTACCCTAACGCTATCCACTAATGAGTCAAAAATGCTTTTTTTCAAAGTCAAAGATGTTTTGGGATAAACTCGGCCAAAAAAGCCTTTATGCTGCAAACGATACATATAAAATCGTTTGGATACCCTTTACAGACCCATCCGCAAGTTGTAAGAATATTAAAATCTAACCCTCGTTTAAACCCTAACCCTATCCACTAGTGTGTCTAAATTGGTGTTTTTAAAACAATAATATCTTGGGAAATAATTGGTCCTTTGTGGTTTTCAGCTATCAACAGTGAATAGAAAATAGTTTGAATATACTTACCAGAACTCTAGGTAACTTTTCAAAATGTTAAAACCTAACCCTCAATTTTACCCTAACCCTATCCACTAATGAGTCAAAAATGCAATTTTTCTTAGTCAAAGATTATTTTGGAAAAATTCAACCAAAAGGGCCTTTATGATGTAAACAATATACAGAAAACTGTTTGGATACCTTTTACCGACTCATCCGCAAGTTGTCAGAATATGAAACTCTAACCCTCGTTTAAACCCTAACCCTATCCACTAGTGTGTCTAAATTGGTGTTTACAAGAACAATAATATCTTGGGAAATAATTGTTCCTTTACGGTATTCTGCTATCAACAGTACAAAGAAAATAGTTTGAATATACTTACCAACACTCTAAGTAGCTTTCCCAAATGTTAAACCCTAACCCTCAATTTTAACCTCACCCTATTCACTTATGGGTCAAAATTTCAATTCTTCAAAGCCAGAGAAATTTTTGGAAAAATTCGACCAAAAGGGCCCTCATGCTGTAAACAATATACAGAAAACAGTTTGAATACCCTTTACAGACCCCTCCAGAAGTTGTCAGAATATTAAACTCTTGCCCTCGTTTGAACCCTAACACTGTCCACTTATGTGTCTAAATTGGTGTTAACAAGAACAATAATATCATGGGAAATAATTGGTCCTTCGTGGTTTTCTGTTATCAACAATACATAGAAAATAGTTTGAATATACTAACCAAAACCCTAAGTTGCTTTCCCAAATGTTAAACCCTAACCCTCAATTTTACCCTAACCCTATCCACTAATGAGTCAAAAATGTAATTTTTCGAAGTCAGAGATAAATTTGGAAAAGTTCGACCAAAAGGGCCTTTATGCTGTAAACAATATATAGAAAACAGATTGATTACCCTTTACAGACCCATCTGCAAGTTCTCAGAATTTTGAACTCTAACCCTCGTTTTAACCCTAACCCTATTCACTATTGTGTCTAAATTGGTGTTTATAAGAGCAATAATATCATGGGAAATAATTGGTCCTTCGTGGTTTTCTGCTTTCAACAATACATAGAAAATAGTTTGAATATACTTACCAACACTCTAAGTAGCTTTCCCAAATGTTAAACCCTAACCCTCAATTTTAACCTAACCCTATTCACTAATGGGTCAAAATTTCAATTCTTCAAAGCCAGAGATATTTTTGGAAAAATTCGACCAAAAGGGCCTTCATGCTGTAAACAATATACAGAAAACAGTTTGAATACCCTTTACAGACCCCTCCAGAAGTTGTCAGAATATTAAACTCTTACCCTCGTTTGATCCCTAACACTGTCCACTAATGTGTCTAAATTGGTGTTAACAAGAACAATAATATCATGGGAAATAATTGGTCCTTCATGGTATTCTGCTTTCAACAATACATAGAATATAGTTTTAATATACTAACCAAAACCCTAAGTTGCTTTCCCAAATGTTAAACCCTAACCCTCAATTTTACCCTTACCCTATCCACTAATGAGTCAAAAATGCAATTTTTCGAAGTCAGAGATAAATTTGGAAAAGTTCGACCAAAAGGGCCTTTATGCTGTAAATAAAATATAGAAAACAGATTGATTACCCTTTACAGACCCATCCGCATGTTGTCAAAATACTAAACTTTAACCCTCGTTTTAACCCTAACCCTATCCACTAATGTGTCTAAATTGGTGTTAACAAGAACAATAATATCATGGGAAATAATTGGCCCTTCGTGGTTTACTGTTATCAACAATACATAGAAAATAGTTTGAATATACTAACCAAAACCCTAAGTTGCTTTCCAAAATGTTAAACCCTAACCCTCAATTTTACCCTAACCCTATCCACTAATGAGTCAAAAATGCAATTTTTCGAAGTCAGAGATAAATTTGGAAAAGTTCGACCAAAAGGGCCTTTATGCTGTAAACAATATATAGAAAACAGATTGATTACCCTTTACAGACCCATCTGCAGGTTCTCAGAATTTTGAACTCTAACCCTCGTTTTAACCCTAACCATATCCACTAATGTGTCTAAATTGGTGTTTATAAGGACAATAATATCATGGGAAATAAGTGGTCCTTCGTGGTTTTCTGCTATCAACAATACATAGAAAGTAGTTTGAATATAATTACCAACACTCTAAGTAGCTTTCCCAAATGTTAAACCTAACCATCAAATTTACCCTAACCCTATCCACTAATGGGTCAAAATTGCAACTTATCAAAGTCAGATATATTTCTGGAAAAATTCGACCAAAAGGGCCTTTATGCTGTAAACAATATACAGAAAACAGTTTAGATACCCTTTACAGACCCATCCGCAAGTTGTCAGAATATGAAACTCTAACCCTCGTTTAAACCCTAACCCTATCCACTAATGTGTCTAAATTGGTGTTTATAAAAACAATAATATCATGGGAAATAATTGGTCCTTCATGGTATTCTGCTTTCAACAATACATAGAATATAGTTTTAATATACTTACAAGAACTCTAAGTAGCTTTCCCAAATGTTAAACCCTAACTCTCAATTTTAACCTAACCCTATTCACTAATGGGTCAAAATTTCAATTCTTCAAAGCCAGAGATATTTTTGGAAAAATTCGACCAAAAGGGCCTTCATGCTGTAAACAATATACAGAAAACAGTTTGAATACCCTTTACAGACCCCTCCAGAAGTTGTCAGAATATTAAACTCTTACCCTCGTTTGAACCCTAACACTGTCCACTAATGTGTCTAAATTGGTGTTAACAAGAACAATAATATCATGGGAAATAATTGGTCCTTCATGGTATTCTGCTTTCAACAATACATAGAATATAGTTTTAATATACTAACCAAAACCCTAAGTTGCTTTCCCAAATGTTAAACCCTAACCCTCAATTTTACCCTTACCCTATCCACTAATGAGTCAAAAATGCAATTTTTCGAAGTCAGAGATAAATTTGGAAAAGTTCGACCAAAAGGGCCTTTATGCTGTAAATAAAATATAGAAAACAGATTGATTACCCTTTACAGACCCATCCGCATGTTGTCAAAATATTAAACTTTAACCCTCGTTTTAACCCTAACCCTATCCACTAATGTGTCTAAATTGGTGTTAACAAGAACAATAATATCATGGGAAATAAGTGGTCCTTCGTGGTTTTCTGCTATCAACAATACATAGAAAGTAGTTTGAATATAATTACCAACACTCTAAGTAGCTTTCCCAAATGTTAAACCTAACCATCAAATTTACCCTAACCCTATCCACTAATGGGTCAAAATTGCAACTTATCAAAGTCAGAGATATTTTGGGAAAAATTCGACCAAAAGGGCCTTTATGCTGTAAACAATATACAGAAAACAGTTTGAATACCCTTTACAGACCCTTCCACAAGTTGTCAGAATATTAAACTCTAACCCTCGTTTTTTACCCTAACCCTATCCACTAATGTTTCTAAATTGGTGTTAACAAGAACAATAATATCATGGGAAATAATTGGCCCTTCGTGGTTTTCTGCTATCAACAATACATACAAAATACTTTGAATATACTAACTAAACCCTAATTTGCTTTCCCAAATGTTAAACCCTAACCCTCAATTTTACCCTAACCCTATCCACTAATGGGTCAAAAATGCAATTTTTCAAATCAGAGATATTTTTGGAAAAAACCGACCAAAAGGGCCTTCATGCTATAAATAATAGATAGAAAACTGTTTAAAAACCCATTACAGACATTTCCACAAGTTGTCAGAATATTAAACTCTAACCCTCGTTTTAACCCTTACCCTATCCACTAATGTGTCTAAATTGGTGTTAACAAGAACACTAATATCATGGAAAATAATTGGTCCTTCGTGGTTTTCTGTTATCAACAATACATAGAAAATACTTTGAATATACTAACCAAAACCCTTAGTTGCTTTCCCAAATGTTAAACCCTAACCCTCAATTTTACCCTAACTCTATCCACTAATGAGTCAAACATGCAATATTTCAAAGTCAGAGATATTTTTGCAAAAAATACACCAAAAGGGCCTTTATGCTATGAATAATATATAGAAAACTGTTTGAAAACCCTTTACAGACCCTTCCACAAGTTGTCAGAATATTAGACTCTGACCCTCGTGTCAACCCTAACCCTATCCACTAATGTGTCTAAATTGGTGTTTATAAAAACAATAATATCATGGGAAATAATTGGTCCTTCGTGGTTTACTGCTATGAATAATACATAGAAAATACTTTGAATATACTAACTAAACCCTTATTTGTTTTCCCAAATGTTAAACCCTAACCCTCAATTTTACCCTAACCCTATCCACTAATTAGTCAAAAATGCAATTTTACAAAGTCAGAGATAAATTTGGAAAAGTTCGACCAAAAGGGCCTTTATGCTGTAAACAATATACAGAAAACAGTTTGAATACACAAATGAGTCAAAAATGCAATATTTCAAAGTCAGAGATATGTTTGGAAAAAATACACCAAAAGGGCCTTTATGCTATGAATAATATATAGAAAACTGTTTGAAAACCCTTTACAGACCCTTCCACAAGTTGTCAGAATATTAGACTCTGACCCTCGTTTCAACCCTAACCCTATTCACTAATCAGTCTAAATTGGTGTTTATAAAAACAATAATATCATGGGAAATAATTGGTCCTTCGTTGTCTTCTGCTATGAATAATACATAGAAAACAATTTGAATATACTTACCAGAACTCTAAGTAGCTTTCCCAAATGTTAAACCCTAACCCTCAATTTTACCCTTACCCTATCCACTAATGGGTCAAAAATGCAATTTTTTAAATCAGATATTGTTTAGGAAAAAACTTATACTTTGAATATACTAACTAAACCCTACTTTGAATATACTAACTAAACCCTAATTTGCTTTCCCAAATGTTAAACCCTAACCCTCAATTTTACCCTAACCCTATCCACTAATGAGTCAAAAATGCAATTTTTTAAATCAAAAGGGCCTTTATGCTATGAATAATATATAGAAAACTTGTTTTCTGCTATCAACAATACATAGAAAACAGTTTGAATATCCTTTACAGACTCTTCTACAAGTTGTAGGAATATTAGACTCTGACCCTCGTTTCAACCTTAACCCTATCCACTAATGTGTCTAAATTTGGGTTTATAAAACAATAATATTTTGAGAAATATTTAGTCAAAAGTGGTTTTCTGCTTTCAACATCTTATAGAAAATAGTTTTAATTTACTCAACTCTTCCAAAATGTTTTTTTTGCTGTCATTGATATATAAAAACTTGCTAAGTAAACTTTAAGAAACTATTCACAGCCAGCTGTCCGATTGTTCAAACATATCCCTTGATTAAACCTTAACCCTATCCTGTAATGAGTCTAAATAACTGTTTACTAAAACATGAGATTTTAAAAATAATTTTCCAAAAGGCTTTCTGTTATAAACTACCATTCTGTATACAGAAACTAATTTACTTAACTGAATCTTTCGTAGCTTTCCAAAAATCAATTTTAAAAGAGATCCGTTGATTTTACCGTATCCTCATCCACAGAAAAAGGTTTTTTTTCAAAAACAAATCAATTTCTTGAAAAACTGACCGAGAGCAATCACATTTTTTACAAAGGGGTTTAACCTAACCTGACAGAACTCTTTGTAGATTTACATTATGTTACCCTAACCGACACATAATTCCTCATCCCTTAGGAATAAGATAATAATGATGATTTTTAAAACAAAATACATTTATTTAACAATCGGCCAAATTGTCCTTCATATATCAAATATACAAATAAAATAGTCCAAATATAATACAAATATATTACATAGTAACCCTCTTCACAGTTTTTGCCCGAAAAATAAGCCTGTAAACATGATTTTGATTCAGATACTTGATAATGAAATAACGGTTATCGAGGATTAAGAAAGCATTTTTAATGTTTGATCTTCAACTTGAAATGTTTTGAAATGAGCATTATTTCAGTGCATTTTAATAGAAACATTTATTCCAAAAAGCAAGTATGCAAATAATCTTATGATCACCGATTTTAAGGGAATAAGTGCATGAATTAGCAGGCCTTAATTGTAAAAGAACAAGGCCATAGTATTGTATCCGGCTCTTCTACAACTTTCTACAATAAAGCTGATAACAGCTCGATATTCGTAACACACATAAGAGAGAGTACTTGTTTGTTAATCATCATCTCCGTGCCAAAATAGATCAATTCAGCCAAAACGAACCAAAATCTCTTTAGTCTCTTCGTGACAAGCATTTCCGCTACCTCAGACTAAAAGTGTCAGACGGCTGATGCGATTTTAGGAAAGTCAGAGTCACTTATTAATGCCCCAGAAATATTCAGAGATAATGATGTATACAGAATTATATCCTGTTCCACTTTCACTCAAGAGTAATCAATGCAAAATGTCTAATATTGAATAAGTCCGATTTTACAATAACAGATTCTAAAAACACAAGTCTGTGAAAGAAACCAATGGTTGTGTCGAGTTAAATCACAAATCAATCAAGCCATTTTCAACCAGTATGGGTGATCTAAAAAATGTTCTTGTTGTACATGTTCGAGTGTTATAATGTTTATACATGTTTCTCGACAAAAACAATATTTCATTTTAAACAACTCATGACAGTTCACATAATAAACCCATTGATATATTCTGGAAGCGATTTATCATAAATCAAACAGAATGACACAAATGATTCGAGTACTGATCAGAAAAGCCATTAGGGATCATAAAGCCATGACAAATAAACCTCCAGGGATACCAAATGACTGACGGAGAGATTATTTCTGGTTTTATCAAAGGTTAACATCCCTTGTGATTTCTTGGTCATCCACTCTAATATTGTACAGATATCAGATAAATCTATAGGACATTTAGTTCTGATGTTTGCAAACCAAAAATATATCCTCTCACTCATTCTCTCCCTACAGAGGCAGATCAAGTCATAAAATGTTGATACAGCCTTTGTTCTATTACGCCGAAATCCGTAGGTTCCGGCAGTTTCCCCTGGCGGATAAAATTGCAACACAATTCATTTGAATTTCTTTATCAAATGACAGCGCTTATCGCATGGAAAGGGTTTGATTCAGTGAGATAAGGGTTGAGGTTGTCATCGGAGACACATTCATCAGTTTCTTGACTAATTGATGTAAAATCAGATGACGAATTCCCGCGGAAACAGATATGTTAGTTTCAAAATGTACATACACTTAGATTATGAAATAGTTATTTGCAGTTAATCTTACAATATCTAGAGCCACTCAAAAACAAATTTGTCATGCAGCTTCATGTCATCTTGAACAATTAAACCATACTTTTAAGACCTTCCACATTCTGAAATTTCCTAAGTGTTTTCAAACATCTCCCGGTTATGATTTACGCCTCTTTGATTCTTTACGGTTAAAAAGGGGCTGCAGAAGTCGTCGAGTTTGAAATATCACAATTTACAGACAGCCTCTCGCATGCAGTTCGATGTGAAGGGTTGATTCAGCAGGGTGTTTTTATCTCTAAAAGTCTTTTTGATGTCTTTGAAGACACTCCCAGACGTGCTAATGTCCGATTGGTTTAAAGAGGTTAAAAGACAGAAACAGAAGAATCCTTTTAAGTCCGCAAGGGTATCTTTCATCACAAGCCCTGTTGTTAATGATAAATCTTATTACTTCACAAGCTGCTGTGAGTTTCCAAATGTGACTTATCACAAAAATGTCAAATTCATAAAAAGAGGCCTTATTCTTAGGACGTCCTCTAAAAGCATCTTAAGTGCTTTAATTAAGGTAACATTGCCTGTCAACTATCGTTATCAGATATGACATAGTTTTCATAGGTAGCACTGGATTAGGCTCTCTACTGATACTGGTAAAATGGTAAAACGATTTACCCCTGTCTATTAACTTGGACTATTAGTGTTACTTTCGAATCGAGAAACCCGTGACGTCCAAAAGAAATACTTCAAAAGTATTCAGAAAATAACCTACAAACATGGTCATCAGAAGTTGCCTATCTGTCATGCCGTCATCATGAGATTTCAAGTTTTCATTGTCATTAGAATGATGCCGGGCTGTCCCTGACTAATTCATTGTTTATAAGATGCAAAAGTTCAGAGTCATATATGACTTTACACACAAATGTTCTTTTTCTATCCAGAGTTGAGAGTTGTAAACTGAAAAATAGGACTATCTCTGGCGGATTTTTCGTGATATATATCCATAGACAAAATCATTTCATGTTACGAGGGGCGGGTAGTAAAGTAGTTAGCGCGTATGTCTTCTGGTCAACAGGTCCGTGGTTCGAGTCCTGCAAGGTGCTCGGCAACTTTGTCTGCAGTAGAAATTCTTTCTACACGCTAGGTTTTGATGCAATGCTACACTGAATTTCGGCCCAGTACCATCCGTGGTTCGCTAGTTCCAGGATATACTCGCAGGTTTCACCGAAATGCAAAGCCACAGTAGTGTAGTGGGCTTTCACCCTGTAATACTACAAGCAGCCATGATTTATCAAGCGATTTATCATAAATCAACCAAAATGACACAAATGATTCGAGCACTGTCCAGAAAAGCCATAAGGAGTCATAAAGCCATGACAAATACATCTCTGGGGAAACCAAATGACTGACAGATAGATTATTTCTGTTTTTATCATAAGTTGCCATCTCTTGGTCATCCACTCTAATATTGAACAGTTATCAGACAAATCTAAGGCAAACTAAATCTTGTTGGCATCCAAAGTCCAACAACGACACTTTGTAAAGCTGAAATGCTGCTGGCAGCACGTTGAAGAATATCAACTCATTATTTGATGTAAACAAACCAAATATATTGTGAGGAGTAATCACAAATGCGTCTAACAGAAGCCTATGGTTTATGATTTATTGTTACACTTAATTCAACTCCAACAAGATTAGATAGGGGAACGATAAGCACAATGTCTCCCATGAAGTGGCATATTCTAGTTTGATAATATTGGAAATAGTATAGTAATATCGTCGAATAGGCAGTTAAAATTCTATGAGAAAACAGCACATATTATATGATTATCAGGTTTATTTATTTACAATAGTTCAATTAAATTTCATGAGAAATATCTATTACAGATCTTGTGTTCTGTATGTTATTAGTTTATGGTTATTGTCACTCGGTAGGATGATTTTGGGGGTGATGGTACAATCAGAAATATTAATTAGGTCGGTCTAGACACAGATTATTGTAAGTGAAGGCAGTTTGATTCAGTGAGATTAGGGTTGAGGTTGTCATCGGAGACACATTCATCAATTTCTTGAATAATTGATGTAAAATCAGATTATGAAACAGACATATTAGCTTCAAAAGGTATATATGTATACACATAGATTATGTAATAGTTATTTGCAGTTAATCTTATAATATCTAGAGCCATTAAAAAACGAATTTGTCATGTTTAATGTTATCTTCAACAATTTAACCTTACTTTTTAGACCATCCACATTCTGAAATTTACTAAGGCTTTATAATAGCATACAAACATCTCCGGGTTATGATTTACGCCTCTTTGATTCTTTATGGTTAACAATGGGCTGTGAAAATCGTCGAGTTTGATTTTTCACAATTTACAGACGGCCCCTCACGTGCAGTTCGATGTGAAGGGTTGATTCAGAAGGGAATTTTTTCTCTATCAGTTTAAGACTTTTTGATGTCTTTGAAGAGACTCCCAGACGTGTTAATGTCAGATTGAATAAAAGAGGTTAAAGACAGAGACAGAAGAATCCTTTCAAGTCCTCAAGTATATCTTTCATCACAATCCCTGTTGTTAATGATAAATCTTATCACTTCACAAGCTGCTGTGAGTTTCCAAATGTGACTTATCACAAAAATGTCAAATTCATATAAATAGGCCTAATTCTTAGGACGTCCTCTAAAAGCATCTTAAGTGCTTGAATTAATGACACAAATGATTCAAGCACTGACCAGAAAAGCCATTAGGAGTCATAACGCCATGACAAACGAATCTCTGGGGATACCAAATGACTGACAGATAGATTATGTCTGTTTTTATCATAGGTTACCGTCTCTTGGTCATCCACTCTAATATTGAACAGTTATCAGACAAATCTAAGGCAAACTAAATCTTGTTGGCAAATGTTTGCAAACAAACGAATCCCCTCGCTTTGCCTTTATTTCATCCAAAATGCAACAACCACATTTTATAAAGCTGCAATACTACTTGCAATATCAACTCATTATTTGATGTAAACAAACCAAAATATATTGTGAGGAGTAAACACAAATACGTCGTAAGCCTATGGTTTATGATTTATTGTTACACTTAATTCAACTCTAACAAGATTAGATAGGGGTACAATAAGCACAATATCGTTTTTGAAATGGCGTTTTCCATTATGACAATATTGCACATAGAATAGTAATATAGTCAAATAGGAACATTCTTAGACAAACAACAAATACTTATATGATTATGGCGTTTATCTGTGTATTTACCATAATTAATTTCATGAGAAATATCTAATTCAGATATTGTGTTCTGTGTGTTGTGAATGTATGTTATTAGTTTGAGGTTATTGTCACTCGATAGGATGGTTTAAGGGATAATGGTATAATCAGTAATCTTAATTGGGTCGGTCTAGACACAGATGATTGTAAGTAAAAGACGGTTTGATTCAGTGAGATTAGGGTTGAGGTTGTCATCGGAAACACATTCATCAATTTCTTTATTAATTGCTGTAAAACCAGATGATGAATTCCCGCGGAAACGGACATGTAAGTTTAAAAATGAACATACGAGTTGATTAGTGAATAGTTATTTGCAGTTAATTTTATAATATCTAGAGTCCCTCGGAAAACAAATTGACATGCAGCTTGATGTTATCTTCAACAATTTTACCATGCTTTTTTGAACTTCCACAGTCATAAATTTCCTACGGTTTTATAATAGCATACCAACATCTCCCGGTCTTTGATTCTTTATGGTTCACAATGGGCTGCACAAGTCGTCGGGTTTGAAATATCACAATTTACGGACACCCTCCCACATGCAGATGTGAAGGGTTGATTCAGCAGGGAATAATTTCTCTAACAGTTTAAGACTTCTTGAAGAGACTCCCAGACGTGCTAATGTCAGATTGGATTGAAGTGGTAAAAGACAGAGACAGAAGAATCCTTTCAAGTCCTCAAGCATATCTTTCCTCACGTGCCGTGTTGTTAAGGATTAATTTTATCACTTCACGAGCTGCTGTGAGTTTCCAATTGTGACTTATCACTAAAATTCGTAGATAGAGGCCTATTTCTTAGGACGTGCTCTAAAAGCATCATTAGTGCTATAATTAAGGTAACATTGCCTGTCAATTATAGCTATCAGATATGACGTAGTTTTCATAGACAGCACTGAAATAGGCTCTTTGCTGATGTTAACACTCGTCTCGAAGTGTTACAAAATGACAAAGACTCAAATTTTAGCAAACCTTGATTTTGATTATTGAAACATATCTTGCGATAAAAGTATTCCCATATTTATGAATGCACGATTTTCCCATGAATTACACCAGCTTTCATATAGATAATTGAGTTTGGTGTTCTACTCAGCAACTACCTTTAAAACGTATCTTGTGAATTAGATATGTTCATGTATACGCACAACAATAATCCAAGTTTTTTTATGTGCCAGATCAGGAAAATGATTTACCCTTTGTCTATTAACTTGGACTATTGGTATTATTTATGAATCGATAAATACGCGATGTTTAAACGGAGTACTCCTAGAATCGTCAGAAAATAACCTGCAAACATGATTATAAAATGTCTACTATATGCTAAGAAATAGGTTTATTTCTGCTAAATTTTTAATGAAAGATTAATATCCCAGACAAAATCGCGTTCGGCTTCACTTAATTTCAGCGCAAGACCTCGCATGATCCGCTAGTTCCAGCAAATGCTCGCAGGTTTCACCATAATGCAAAGCTTCAGTTGTGTTGTGGGTTTTCTCCCTGTTATACTACAAGCAGCCGTGATATAAGTGAATTACTCTTGAAACTTCTACTTCAACTTACTTCTTCAATTATTTTGACAAGCTTTCTGCTTTGTTGGTGAACGATTTATCATTTATCAAGCACAGATAGTGACACTGAATATATGTTCACAGCCAAGAAAATCCATTCGTCACCGAACATTGACAAATTAACCGCCAGTTATCCTTATTTCCTGTGAAAATATTGCTGGTTTTGTTTGAAAATGATTAAATTTGTCAGAAAAATGAATGATACAGGTTTTGAATAAGAGACATGCATTTATGCAATAAAACATGTCGATTTCTTACGATGTTAGTTGAATTGGTTCATTAGTGTATTATGTTTAAACACTTAAAACGTGGCTTATGACTAGTTATGATTATGGATTGACGACAACATACATGAACTCATTGGTTTAATACGTGACAACAATATGTTACGATAATCAACCTGCTCATAGTGACAGCCAGCTGAATCGGACATGAACACCTAAAAGGCACGTGCAAATCGTGAAGGCTCGCAGATGTTTGACCGAAAAGGAGGAACTGCACTGCACTGCACCCTCATTAAATCTGTCGATATTTGGCAAACAGGAGTTTACGATTTAAAAAGATTTTATCGAAAATATTTCTAAACTCTAAAAAGTAGTAAGCACATTACATTATTAATGAGTTATTCGTTGGTGAATTTTGTTTTATGGAGTTTCTGTCTGATTGGTAAGACTCCAAAAGTCATCATACATTTCTTGTGCATGCATATTCTTCATATTATCTTCATGTTTTATATGCAACATTAACATTTTGATGTCGCATTTTTAACATATTAATGACTCTCGTGCTTCATATGATATGATATACTCGCTAAAAAGTTTGAAAAATTTGAAGCCCAGCCGGTTTTAATGTAATGCGTATAAATGAGATACAAATTACAAAAATAATTTGTAAATGGTTTGTTTTCAAGCTCATTATATTTCATGACACCCACATTCTTATTTGAGGATATCATATTTATTATGTATTTATCCAGACGTTTAAGATTATATACCACATTCTGTCTCAAATACAAAATAACAAGTAAATTAACAACTTTACAAAAAGTAAATTATGTCTCATTGACATTTCTATCTTAAAAAGATGCACAACTTTCCACGTACAGAAAGCGAACTCATAACTCAAAACGACGACAAGAGAAAATTTGCACTACAGATCAAACAAAACTCTATCCAAAAGCCTCATAAGGATTGAGAGTGACATGAACTCGGTGCGTCACATGACTGCACGTGTTGTATGATCCCCCGGATGTTGAGATGGTAAAAGATGTGGCATAGAATGATATCAAATGATGGAGGTAAACCAAGCCCCTTTGAGCAGAGCTCTCAGTATTTGAAAAAATGACCCACTTCTGTCCATCATTATCATCTACAAAGTTCAAATACACTATAACCTTATTCGTGACCAGCATTATATAGGAATCACAGCATAACTGGAATCTTGCATGTCCAGTCATATTATAAAGACATATTACTTAACAACTCTTTCATCGAAAGTTATAGTTTCACTTAAAGTTACTGTATTGCCTTTATAGAGAGAAAGTCCTCTCAAATAGTTAAAGTATGTTGCAGAATACTGGTCTATATGAGGAAGACCTGGCCATCTAATCAAATTCACAGCACTTACATAGATAAATCTTACCCTGAAGCAACATTTAAGGGAAGGGATCCATTTCTGCAATAAACTAACTCTTGTATGCACGTTCGCAACATCATTAGTTCACTTGTGTACGGAACAACGTAAATCTAGTCTGAGCCCAAGGACAGGATTTTTGAGGGCACAAGACAGATTTTCAAAGAATTAATAGGATCAATGATTAAAGATTCATTACTGTTTTTGTTGATTGACATTTCTATCTCATAGAGGGGAAAGTGGCGCACTTTGTTTGCTGAGATGGAAATTAGTTTTTCAGTTTTTACTTTTAAAATAAACTGTTGAAAGACCATTTCACGATAACAGAATAATTCAGTTGAAATAAATCATGTGTAAGTGAGTAAGTGTGTAAAGCTCCGCTTGGGCACTATTTGAATTGGTAAAGGTTTTTTAAATGTTTATCTTATCTAAATGATTATTAATGTTAAATCAAAATAGATTTATAATGAAATGTGCATTTTAGGAAAGCCACTTTTGACATCAGGTGGGTGACATTGCCAACTATAGCAACATTTTCAATAGAACCATTAATTCCTAAAAACAAATATGAAAATAATCTATATGATAAGAGAATTTAAGGGAATAAGTGGATGAATTAGTAAGCCTCAATCGTAATATAACAAGCCCATAGTTTTGTATTCGGCTCTTCTTCAACTTGTCTCTTTCTACAATAAAGCTAATAACAGCCCAATTTTCGTAATACTACATACTATATATGTTAAATCATCACTATGACAAGCATTACCTCAGACTAGATGTGTCAGGCAGCTGATGCGATTTCAGGAAAGTCAGAGTCACTTATAAATGCCCCCAGAAATATTCAGAGATAATGATGTATTCAGAATTTAATCCTGTTCCACTTTCACTCAAGAGTGATCAATGCAAAATGTCTAATATTGAATAAAGTCAATAACCATAGCTTCTAAAAACACAAGTCTGTGAACGGTTGTATCGAGACAAATCACAAGTCATTCAAGCCATTTTCAACCAGTATGGGTTATCTAAAAATGTGTTCTTGTTGTACATTGAATATTCATCTAGCGAGTGTTATAATTTTTATACATGTTTGTCGACAAAAACTATGTTTCCATTATGAACAACTCATGACACGTACACATAATAAACCCATTTATATATTCTGGAAGCGATTTATCATCAATCAAACAGAATGACACAAATGATTCGAGTACTGACCAGAAAAGCCATTAGGGATCATAAAGCCATGACAAATAAACCTCCGGGGATACCAAATGACTGACGGAGAGATTATTTCTGTTTTTATCAAAGGTTACCATCCCTTGTGATTTCTTGGTCATCCACTCTAATATTGTACAGATATCAGACAAATCTAAAGGACATTTAGTTCTGATGGCAATGTTTGCAAACCAAAAATATATCCTCTCGCTAATTCTCTCCCTACAGAGGCAGATCAAGTTATAAAATGTAGATAGAGCCTCTGTTCTATTATGCCGAAATCCGTCGGTTCGGGCAGTTTCCCCTGGCGGAAAAAAATTGCAACACAATCCATTGAATTTCTTTATCAAATGACAGCGCTTCTCGCATGGAAAGGGTGGTTCATATCGCAATGCCTTTGCCATGATTCAGTAGCCAAAATGATTATTTTAGAACAGCATCGCTCATTGCACAACTAACTTTGATTGCCTCCAATCAGGCATCTCCAATTCCATCCCACAAAGTAGGCGTAATAGAACAGAGGGTGTATCAACATTTCATGACTTGATCTGCCTTTTTGGGGAGAGAATGCCTCTCGCTCTGCCTTTCGTTTCAAATGTTGCATAAGCAATACAACATTCATATCTTATACAGTTGAAATGCTGCTGACATACACTCATTATTTACTTAAAACAAGCAAAATATATTGAAGAAATCAGAAATTGTAACAATGAAATCAACTGAAGTTACCTCCAACAAGATTAGAATGGGGCCCGATAAGCACAATGTCGTTTTTGAAATGGCATTTTCCATTATTAGCATGTCCAGGCTGAGTGATTTCCAAGGGAAGTAACTCTTACTTAACAATCTAAAACCCGGTCCATGTTTTTCTGAGGGAGGGACCCTTGTTTTACGGGCTCTGGTTCATTTGCTATGGCACTGAGAGTTAAAACAAGCTTAAGGACTGGTCCCTGTCAGTTATACTTTAGAGCAGCTGCCATCGAAATCAACATAATTTTCAGTTCAGTAGTTTATTTCTCACTCATTTTGATTTTTTAAAGATCCTGAAAATACTTAATAAGGTAAATGGCAGCATTTTGAATACATTTATATTGAAGATGATTGACTTAGGAACATTTTTGGACCAGTTAATTGTTTTTAGAAGCACGGAATATATGTGAAATGTCCTTATAAACACCACTGGGGTCTTGACACAAAGGGCACATAACTCTGTCACGTACTCAAAATAAACTTAAATTAAATGTTTTATTTGCATAATAACACACTGTATCACTGTGAAATATTCATCAAAATGTTTATGAATGTATTTTCCTTTCATGTAGCCGAGCTTTCAATGGATTATTACATGTAAAGATTTATTTTTTTAAAATAATGTACTGAGACACTGACATAAAGTAAGCTATGATGTTTATAAGGTTCATTCATGTAACACGGACGTCATTATTGTTAAATGTGTAATGTTTGACAAAATTATGGAACTATATTAATTCTCTGAAAGTAGATATATGATTTTCAATCAATGAGTTTGCATGTCATCATACAAAAATATATGAAGTCAGAACATAATCATAAGTGATTTGGGATGGTGGTTGAATGAGGGGTTGTCAATGCATGGCCTGACATTTCATTTATAATTATGTGAGGAGAAAAATGGAATTGAATGATATTCCTTGGTGATTGAAGAAATCAAAATTATTCTCTGATCTTCAACAGTATTTTAGTTTCTTTGACATGTTGATTCTTTAATCTTTTTTTATATTATCCTAATCCAAAATATCCTAATTTAATTGTTAAAATTGTGTTAATAAATAACAAAAGCAAAGACCTCTGAGAAAACTGTATAACAATGATAGGTGTAATGAATATATAAAGACATTAGTAAAAATATCAAATTATACAAAATCGATTTGCATTGTACCTCACATTTTGGTAATCAACAAATTATTTTTCTTATCTGTGGGCAATTGGACACCTTTACTTAAGAAAATGGTACTCTATTATATTTATACATTTTTTACTTCAAACATTTTCAACCATATGGAAAAATTATGGACCTTAGACATGTTTTCTCAAAAAATGAACTGAGACAAAAAAGTGGGCGTGGCCTGAAGGTGTAACGAAAGGGCTATATTTGTTTCCCCAGTGACCAAATTTCCAAAAAGTAAAGTGTTTTGCATTTCTGAGGTATATTCGAACGTAGATATACAAAGAAAATCATTAATTTATATTTCTAAAAAAAATGGCCTGGACATGCTACCATTATGACAATATTGCACATAGAATAGTAATATAGTCAAATAGGAACATTCTAAGACAAAACAACAAATAGTTATATGATGATGACGTTTATCTGCAATGTATTTACCATTGTTTAATTTCATGAGAAATATCTAATTCAGATCTTGTGTTCTGTATGTTGTGAATGTATGTTATTAGTTAGAGGTTATTGTCACTCGATAGGATGATTTAGGGGATAATGGTATAATCAGGAATCTTAATTGGGTCGGTCTAGATATATGATTTCTTGGTCATCCACTCTAATATTGTACAGTTATCAGATAAATCTAAAGAACATTTAGTTCTGATGGCAATGTTTGCAGACGAATAATATATCCTCTCGCTCATTCTGTCCCAACAGAAGCAGATCAAGTCATGACATGTAGATAGAGCCTCTGTTCTATTATTCCCAAATCTGTGGGTTCGGGCAGTTTCCCCTGGCGGAAAAAAATTGCAACACAATCCATTGAATTCTTTATCAAATGACAGCGTTTCTCGCATGGAAAGGGTGGTTCATATCACAATGCCCTTTCCATGATTCAGTAGCCAAAATGATTATTTAAGAACAGCATAGCTGATTGCACAACTAACTGTGATTGCCTCTAATCAGGCATCTCCCATTCCATCCAACAAAATCGGCGAAATAGAACAGAGGGTGTATCAACATTTCATGACTTGATCTGCCTTTTTTAAGAAGAGAATGCCTCTCGTCTGCCTTTCGTTTCAAATGTTGCATTTGTTTCAAATGTTGCATCAACAATACAACATTCATATCTTATACAGCTGAAATGCTGCCGACATACACTCATTATTTACCTAAAACAAGCAAATTATATTGAAGAAATCAGAAATTGAAACACTGAAATCAACTGAAGTAAACTCCAACAAGATTAGTATGGGGTCCGATAAGCACAATGACGTTTGTGAAATGGCATTTTCCATTATGACAATATTGCGCATAGAATAGTAATATAGTCAAATAGAAACATTCTAAGACAAAACAACACATATTTATATGATTATGGCGTTTATCTACAGTGTATTTACCATAGTTAAATTTCATGAGAAATATCTAATTCAGATCTTGTGTTCTGTAGGTTATTAATTTGAGTTTATTGTCACTCGATATAATGATTAAGGGGATAATGGTATAATCCGTAATCTTAATTGGGTCGGTCTAGACACAGATGATTGTAAATGAAAGTCAGTTTGATTCAGTGAGATTAGGGTTGAGGTTGTCATCTGAGACACATTCATATTTTTCTTGAATAATTGCTGTAAAATCAGATGATGTATTCCCACGAAATCAGACAAGTTAGTTTAGTTTCAAAATGTACATGTACATACACGTAGATTATGAAATGGTTATTTGCAGTGAATCTTCTAATATCTTGTAATAAAAAAACAACGTTGTCGTGCAGTTATATATTATCTTAAACAATTCAACCTTTACTTCTTAACTTATTAATGTAAAATATCCACATTATTGTTTTAGCATGCATCTTCTTGTCTTATGCCTCTTTGCTTCTTTATGGTAAACAAAGGGCTGCGTAAGTCGTTGGGTTTGAATTATCACAATTTACTGACGGCCTCCCACATGCAGTTTGATATGAAGAGTTGATTCAGCAGTGTATTTTTTTCTAAAAGTTTAAGACTTTTTGATGTCTTTGAAGAGGCTCTTTACTGATGTTAACACTCGTCTCGAAAGATTAAAACATAACAAAGGCTCAAAGTTTAAGCAAACTTCGAATTTGAAAAAAAAGCAATAAAGCACTATCATATTTAAGGAATCACAATTACACCCTGTATTACATAACGATAATTGCTTTTGGTGTTTTGTTAAGCAAGTACATCAGTAACATATCTGGTGATGGCAAATGAGAATTCAATATGTTCATATACGAAGGATAATAACCAAGCTTTCTCATGTGACAGATCAGGAAATGGTCAATCGTTGGTCTATTAACTTGGACTATAAGTGTCGTTTTCGTTTGTCGACAAAAATTATATTTCTTTTTAAACAACTCATGACACGTACAGAAAATAAGCCAATAAATATATTCTGGAAGCGATTTATAATAAATCAAACAGACTGACACAAATGATTCGAGCACTGACCAGAAAAGCCATTAGGAGTCATAAAGCCATGAAAAATAAATCTCTTGGGATACCAAATGCCTGACGGATAGATTATTTCTGTTTATATCAAAGGTTACCATCTCAAGTGACTTCTTGGTCATCCACTCTAATATTGTACAGATATCAGATAAATCTAAAGGACATTTAGTTCTGATGGCAATGTTTGCAAACCAAAAATATATCCTCTCGCTCATTCTCTCCCTACAGAGGCAGATCAAGTCATGATATGTTGATACAGCCTCTGTTCTATTACGCCGAAATCGCTGGCGGATAAAAATTGCAACACTATCCATTTGAATTTCTTTATCAAATGACAGCGCTTCTCCCATGGAAAGGGTGGTTCGTATCGCAATGCCTTTGCCACGATTCAGTAGCCGAAATGATGATTTTAGAACAGCGTCGCTGATGACACAAACAACTTTGATTGTTTCCAATCAGGCATATCCCATTATATCCCACAAAGTCGGCGTAACAGAACAGAGGCTATATCAACATTTCATGACTTGATCGGCCTCTTTGGGGAGAGAATGCCTCTCGTCTGCCTTTCGTTTCAAATGTTGCATCAACAACACAACATTCATATCTTATACAGCTGAAATGCTGCCGACATACACTATTATTTGCCTAAAACAAGCAAAATATATTGAAGAAATCAGAAATTGTAACACTGTTATCAACTGAAGTAATCTCCAACAAGATTAGAATGGGGCCCGATAAGCACAATGTCGTTTTTGAAATGGCATTTTCCATTATGACAATATTGCGCATAGAATAGAAATATAGTCAAATAGGAACATTCTAAGACAAAACAACAAATATTTATATGATTATGGCGTTTATCTACAGTGTATTTACCATAGTTAAATTTCATGAGAAATATCTAATTCAGATCTTGTGTTCTGTAGGTTATGAGTTTGCGTTTATTGTCACTCGATAGAATGATTAAGGGGATAATGGTATAATCCGTAATCTTAATTGGGTCGGTCTAGACATAGATGATTGTAAGTGAAAGGCAGTTTGATTCAGTGAGATTAGGGTTGAGGTTGTCATCGGAGACACATTCATCAATTTCTTGACTAATTGCTGTAAAATCAGATGATGAATTCCCACGAAATCAGACATGTTAGTTTCAAAATGTAGGTACACGTAGATTATGAAATAGTTACCTGCAGTTAATCTTATAATATCTAGAGCAACTAAAAAACGAATTTTTCATGCAGTTCCATGTCATCTTGAACAATATAACCATACTTTTTAGACCATCCACATTCTGAAATTTACTAAGGTGTTATAATGGTATACAAACATCTCCTGATTATGATTTACACCTGTTCTTTGTGGTTAAAAAAGGGCTGCGAAAGTCGTCGAGATTGAATTATCACAATTTACAGACGGCCCCTCACGTGCAGTTCGATGTGAAGGGTTGATTCAGCAGGGTATTTTTTCTTTACAAGTCTAAGACTTTTTGATGCCTTTGTAGAGACTCCCAGACGTACTAATGTCAGATTGGATTGAAGAGGTTACACGACAGAGACAGAAGAATCCTTTCAAGTCCTCAAGCATATCTTTCATCACATGCCCTGTTGTAAATGATAAATCTTATCACTTTACAAGCTGCTGTGAGTTTCCAAATGTGACTTATCACAAAAATGTCAAATTCATAAAAAGTGACCTAATTCGTAGGACGTACTCTAACTTGCCTGTCAACTATCGTTATCAAATATGACGTAGTTTTCATAGGTAGCACTGGATTAGGCTCTTTACTGATACCCGTGACGTCCAACAGAAATACTCCAAAAGTATTCAGAAAATAACCTACAAACATGGTCATCAGAAGTCGCCTATCTGTCATGCCGTTATCATGAGATTTGCTAAGTTTTCATTGTCATTAGAATGATGCCGGGTTGTCCCTGACTAATTCATTGTTTATAAGATGCAAAAGTTCAGAGTCATATACGACTATACACACAAATGTTCTTTTTCTATCCAGAGTTGAGATAACACATTTTGTAAATTGAGAAATAGGCCTATTTCTGGCGGATTTTTCGTGATAAATATCCTAGACAAAATCATTTCATGTTACGAGGGGCGGGTAGTAAAGTAGTTAGCGCGTTTGCCTTCGGGTCAACAGGTCCGTGGTTCGAGTCCTGCAAGGTGCCCGGCAACTTTGTCTGCAGTCGAGATTCTTTCTACACGCAAGGTTTTGGTGCAATGCTACACTGAATTTCGGCGCAGTACCATCCATGGTTCGCTAGTTCCAGGATATGCTCGCAGTGTTTACCGAAATGCAAAGCCACAGTAGTGTAGTGGGCTTTCACCCTGTAATACTACAAGCAGCCATGATTTATCAAGCGATTTATCATATATCAACCAAAATAACACAAATGATTCGAGCACTGACCGGAAAAGCCATAAGGAATCATAAAGCCATGACAAATAAATCTCTGGGGATACCAAATGACTGACCGATAGATTATTTCTGTTTTTATCATAGGTTACCATCTCTTGGTCATCCACTCTAATATTGAACAGTTATCAGACAAATCTAAGGCAAACTAAATCTTGTTGGAAAATGTTTGCAAACATACGAATCCCCTCGCTTTGCCTTTATTTCATCCAAAGTCCAACAACGGCATTTTGTAAAGCTGAAATGCTGCTGGCAGCACGTTGAAGAATATCAACTCATTATTTGATGTAAACAAACCAAATATATTGTGAGGAGTAATCACAAAAACGTCTAACAGAAGCCTATGGTTTATGATTTATTGTTACACTTAATTCAACTCCAACAAGATTAGATAGGGGAACGATAAGCACAATGTCGCCTTGAAGTGGCATATTCTAGTTTGATAATCTTGGAAATAGTATAGTAATATAGTCGAATAGGCAGTTGAAATTCTATGAGAAAACAGCACATATTATTATGATTATGACGTTTATTAATTTACAATAGTTCAATTAAATTTCATGAGAAATATCTATTACAGATCTTGTGTTCTGGATGTTATTAGTTTATGGTTATTGTCACTCGGTAGGATGATTTAGGGGGTGATGGTATAATCAGTAATATTAATTGGGTCGGTCTAGACACAGATTATTGTAAGTGAAGGCAGTTTGATTCAGTGAGATTAGGGTTCAGGTTGTCATCGTAGACACATTCATCAATTTCTTGAATAATTGATGTAAAATCAGATTATGAAACAGACATATTAGCTTCAAAAGGTATATATGTATACACATAGATTATGTAATAGTTATTTGCAGTTAATCTTATAATATCTAGAGCCATTAAAAAACGAATTTGTCATGTTTAATGTTATCTTCAACAATTTAACCTTACTTTTTAGACCATCCACATTCTGAAATTTACTAAGGCGTTATAATAGCATACAAACATCTCCGGGTTATGATTTACGCCTCATTGATTCTGTATGGTTAACAATGGGCTGTGAAAATCGTCGAGTTTGATTTTTCACAATTTACAGACGGCCCCTCACGTGCAGTTCGATGTGAAGGGTTGATTCAGAAGGGTATTTTTTCTCTATCAGTTTAAGACTTTTTGATGTCTTTGAAGAGACTCCCAGACGTGTTAATGTCAGATTGGATAAAAGAGGTTAAAGACAGAGACAGAAGAATCCTTTCAAGTCCTCAAGTATATCTTTCATTACAATCCCTGTTGTTAATGATAAATCTTATCACTTCACAAGCTGCTGTGAGTTTCCAAATGTGACTTATCACAAAAATGTCAAATTCATATAAAGAGGCCTAATTCTTAGGACGTCCTCTAAAAGCATCTTAAGTGCTTTAATTAATGACACAAATGATTCAAGTACTGACCAGAAAAGCCATTAGGAATCATAAAGCAATGACAAATAAATCTCTGGGGATACCAAATGACTGACAGATAGATTATGTCTGTTTTTATCAAAGGTTACCATCTCTTGGTCATCCACTCTAATATTGAACAGTTATCAGACAAATCTAAGGCAAACTAAATCTTGTTGGCAAATGTTTGCAAACAAACGAATCCCCTCGCTTTGCCTTTATTTCATCCAAAATGCAACAACCACATTTTATAAAGCTGCAATACTACTTGCAATATCAACTCATTATTTTATGTAAACAAACCAAAATATATTGTGAGGAGTAATCACAAATACGTCTAACGAAGCCTATGGTTTATGATTTATTGTTACACTTAATTCAACTCTAACAAGATTAGATAGGGGTACAATAAGCACAATATCGTTTTTGAAATGGCATTTTCCATTATGACAATATTGCACATAGAATAGTAATATAGTCAAATAGGAACATTCTTAGACAAAACAACAAATACTTATATGATTATGGCGTTTAACTACAGTGTATTTACCATGGTTAAATTTCATGAGAAATATCTAATGCAGATCTTGTGTTCTGTGTGTTGTGAATGTATGTTATTAGAGTGAGGTTATTGTCACTCGGTAGGATGATTTAGGGGGGTGATGGTATAATCAGTAATCTTAATTAGGTCGGTCTAGACATAGATGATTGTAAGTGAAAGGCAGTTTGATTCAGTGAGATTAGGGTTGAGGTTGTCATCGGAGACACATTCATCAATTTCTTTACTAATTGCTGTAAAATCAGATTATGAAACAGACATATTAGCTTCAAAAGGTATATATGTATACACATATATTATGTAATAGTTATTTGCAGTTAATCGTATAATATCTAGAGCCATTCAAAAAACGAGTTTGTCATGTTTAATGTTATCTTCAACAATTTAACCTTACTTTTTAGACCATCCACATTCTGAAATTTACTAAGGCGTTATAATAGCATACAAACATCTCCCGGTTATGATTTACGCCTCTTTGATTCTGTATGGTTAACAGAGAGCAGCGAAAGTCATCGAGTTTGAATTTTCACAATTTACAGACGGCCCCTCACGTTCGATGTGAAGGGTTGATTAAGCAGGGTATTTTTTCTTTACAAGTCTAAGACTTTTTTTATGTCTTTGTAGAGACTCCCAGACGTGCTAATGTCAGATTGGATTGAAGAGGTTTAAAGACAGCAACAGAAGAATCCTTTTAAGTCCTCACGCATATCTTTCATTACAATCCCTGTTGTTAATGATTAATTTTACAAGCTGCTGTGAGTATCCAAATGTGACTTATCACTAAAATTCGTAGAAAGGGGGCTTATTTCTTAGGACGTGCTCTAAAAGCATCATAAAAGTATTCCCATATTTATGATTTATGATTTACGATTTTCCCATGAATTACACCAATATTTCATACAGATAATTGAGTTTGGTGTTCTACTCAGCAACTACCTTTAAAACGTATCTTGTGAATTAGATATGTTCATGTATACGCACAACACTAATCCAAGTTTGTTTATGTGACAGATCAGGAAAATGATTTACCCTTTGTCCATTAACTTGGACTATTGGTATTATTTATGAATCGAGAAATCCGCGATGTTTAAACGGAGTACTCCAAGAATCGTCAGAAAATAACCTGCAAACATGATTATAAAATGTCTACTATATGCTACTGTCAACCTAAGATTTTGCCTTGTTTTCCTTGTGATTGAAATGATGCATTTTTGTCCCTGATTAATCCACTGTTAATGTGATTCAACTGTAATGTTCTTTTTCTTTCCAGAGTTACGCCGCTTATGGCTAAAATATTGCCTAAGCGGCGTCAAACAATAACTCATTCACTGTTTCTAGTGTTCAGATAATGAATTTTGTAAACTAAGAAATAGGTTTTTTTCTGCTCAATTTTTAATGAAAGATTAATATCCCAGACAAAATCGCGTTTGGCTTCACTAAATTTAGCGCAAGACCTCGCATGATCCGCTAGTTCCAGCAAATGCTTGCAGGTTTCACCATAATGCAAAGCTTCAGTTGTGTTGTGGGTTTTCTCCCTGTAATACTACAAGCAGCCGTGATATAAGTGAATTACTCTTGAAACTTCTACTTCAACTTACTTCTTCAATTATTTTGACAACCTTTCTGCTTTGTTGGTAAACGATTTATCATTTATCAAGCACAGATAGTGACACTGAATATATGTTCACAGCCCAGAAAATCCATTCGTCACCGAACATTGACAAATTAACCGCCAATGATCCTTATTTCCTGTGAAAATATTGCTGGTTTTGTTTGAAAATGATTACATTTGTCAGAAAAATGAATGATACAGGGTTTTGAATAAGAGACATGCATTTATGCAATAAAACATGTCGATTTATTACGATGTTAGTTGAATTGGTTCATTAGTGTATTATGTTTAAACACTTAAAACGTGGCTTATGACTAGTTAAGATTATGGATTGACGACAACATACATGAACTAATTGGTTTAATACGTGACAACAATATGTTACGATAATCAGCCTGCTCATAGTGACAGCCAGCTGAATCGGACAAAACACCTAAAAGGCAAGTGCAAATCGTGAAGGCTTGCAGATGTTTGACCCAAAAGGAGGAACTGCACTGCACTGCACCCTCATTCAATCTGTCGATATTTGGCAAACAGGAGTTTACGATTTAAAAAGATTTTATCGAAAATATTTCTAAACTCTAAAAAGTAGTAAGCACATTACATTATTAATGAGTTATTCGTTGGTGAATTTTGTTTTATGGAGTTTCTGTCTGATTGGTAAGACTCCAAAAGTCATCATATATTTCTTGTGCATGCATATTCTTCATATTATCTTCATGTTTTATATGCAACATTAACACTTTGATCTCGCATTTTAAACATATTAAATGACTCTCGTGCTATGATATGATATACTTGCTAAAAGTTTTAAAATTTGAAGCCCAGCCGGTTTTAATGTAATGCGTATAAATGAGATACAAATTACAAAAATAAATTGTAAATGGTTTGTTTTCAAGCTCATTATATTTCATGACACCCACATTCTTATTTGAGGATATCATATTTATTATGTATTTATCCAGATGTTTAAGATTATATACCACATTCTATTTTGCATATATGATATGTTTCGATGCTCTCATGTCTCAAATATAAAATAACAAGTAAATTAACAACTTTACAAAAAGTAAATTATGTTTCATTGACATTTCTATCTTAAAAAGATGCACAACTTTCCACGTACGGAAAGCAAACTCATAACTCAAAAGGACGACAAGAGAAAATTTGCACTACAGATCAAACAAAACTCTATCCAAAAGCCTCATAAGGATTGAGAGTGACACGAACTCGGTGCGTCACATGACTGCACGTGTTGTATGATCCCCGGATGTTGAGATGGTAAAAGAAGTGGCATAGACTGATATCAAATGATGGAGGTAAACCAAAGCCCCTTTGAGCAGCGCTCTCAGTATTTGAAAAAATGACCCACTTCTGTCCATCATTATTATCTCAAAATTTCAAATACACCATAACCTTATTCGTGACCAGCATTATGTAGGAATCACAGAATGACTGGAATCCTGCATGTCTAGTCATATTATGAAAACAGACTACTTAACAACTGTTTCATCGAAAGTTAAAGTTTACTTAAAGTTACTGTATTGCCTTTATGGAGATAAAGTCCTCTCAAATAGTTAAAGAATTTTCAGAAAACTCGTCTATATGAGGAAGACCTGGCCATCAAACAAATTCACAGCACTTACATAGATAAATCTTACCCTGAAGCAACATTTAAGGGAAGGGCTCCATTTCTGCCATAAACTAACTCATGTATGCACGTTCGCAACATCATTAGTTCACTTGTGTACGGAACAACGTAAATCTAGTCTTGGCCCAAGGACAGGATTTTTGAGGGCACAAGACAGATTTCCAAAGAATTAATAGGATCAATGATTAAAGATTCATTACTGTTTTTGTTGATTGACATTTCTATCTCATAGAGGGGAAAGTGGCGCACTTTGTTTGCTGAGATGGAAATTAGTTTTTCAGTTTTTACTTTTAAAATAAACTGTTGAAAGACCATTTCACGATATCAGAATAATTCAGTTGAAATAAATCATGTGTAAGTGAGTAAGTGTGTAAATCTCCGCTTGGGCACTATTTGAATTGGTAAAGGTTTTTGAAATGTTTATCTTATCTTAATGATTATTAATGTTAAATCAAAGTAGATTTATAATGAAATGTGCATTTTAGGAAAGCCACTTTTGACATCAGGTGGGTGACATTGCCAACTATAGCAACATTTCCAATAGAACCATTAATTCCTAAAAGCAAATATGAAAATAATCTATATGATAACAGATTTTAAGGGAATAAGTGGATGAATTAGTAAGCCTAAATCGTAATATAACAAGACCATAGTTTTGTATTCGGCTCTTCTTCAACTTGTCTCTTTCTACAATAAAGCTAATAACAGCCCAATTTTCGTAATACTACATACTATATATGTTAAATCATCACTATGACAAGCATTACCTCAGACAAGATGTGTCAGGCAGCTGATGCGATTTCAGGAAAGTGCCCCAGAAATATTCAGAGATAATGATGTATTCAGAATTTAATCCTGTTCCACTTTCACTCAAGAGTAAGCAATGCAAAAGATCTAATATTGAATAAAGTCAATAACCATTGCTTCTAAAAACACAAGCCTGTGAACGGTTGTATCGAGACAAATCACAAGTCATTCAAGCCATTTTCAACCAGTATGGGTTATCTAAATAGGTGTTCTTGTTGTACATTGAATATTCATCTAGCGAGTGTTATAATTTTTATACATGTTTGTCGACAAAAACTATGTTTCCATTATGAACAACTCATGACACGTACACATAATAAACCCATTAATATACTCTGGAAGCGATTTATCATAAATCAAGCAAAATGACACAAATGATTGGAGCACTGACCAGAAAAGCCATTAGGAGTCATAAAGCCATGACAATTAAATCTCTAGGGATCCCAAATGACTGACGGAGAGATTATTTCTGCTTTTATCAAAGGTTACCATCCCTAGTGATTTCTTGGTCATCCACTCTAATATTGTACAGATATCAGATAAATCTATAGGACATTTAGTTCTGATGGCAATGTTTGCAGGCCAATAATATATCCTCTCGCTCATTCTCTCCCCACAGAGGCAGATCAAGTCATAAGGTTCCGGCAGTTTCCCCTGGCGGATAAAATTGCAACACAATTCATTTGAATTTCTTTATCAAATGACAGCGCTTCTCGCATGGAAAGGGCGGTTTATATCGCAATGCCTTTGCCATGATTTAGTAGCAAAAATTAGCAACGTCTCTGATTGTACAACAAACTTTGATTGGTTCCAATGAGGCATCTCCAATTATATCCCACAAAGTCGGCGTAACAGAACAGAGGCTATATCAACATTTTATGACTTGATCGGCCTCTTTGGGTAGAGAATGCCTCTCGCTCTGCCTTTCGTTTTAAATGTTGCATCAGCAATACAACATGTATATCTTATACAGCTGAAATGCTGCTGACATATCAAGTCATGACTTACCTAAAAAAAGCATAATATATTGAAGAAATCAGAAATTGTAACACTGAAATCAACTGAAGTAAACTCCAACAAGATTAGAATGGGGCCCAGTAACACAATGTCGTTTTTTAAATGGCATTTTCCATTATGACAATATTGCACATAGAATAGTAATATAGTCAAATAGGAACATTCTTAGACAAAACAACAAATATTTATATGATGATGACGTTTATCTACGGTGTATTTACCATAGTTAACTTTCATGAGAAATATCTAATTCAGATCTTGTGTTCTCTGTGTTGTGAATGTATGTTATTAGAGTGAGGTTATTGTCACTCGGTAGGATGATTTAGGGGGGTGATGGTATAATCAGTAATCTTAATTAGGTCGGTCTAGACATAGATGATTGTAAGTGAAAGGCAGTTTGATTCAGTGAGATTAGGGTTGAGGTTGTCATCGGAGACACATTCATCAATTTCTTTACTAATTGCTGTAAAATCAGATTATGAAACAGACATATTAGCTTCAAAAGGTATATATGTATACACATAGATTATGTAATAGTTATTTGCAGTTAATCGTATAATATCTAGAGCCATTCAAAAAACGAATTTGTCATGTTTAATTTTATCTTCAACAATTTAACCTTACTTTTTAGACCATCCACATTCTGAAATTTACTAAGGCGTTATAATAGCATACAAACATCTCCCGGTTATGATTTACGCCTCCTTGATTCTGTATGGTTAACAGAGTGCAGCGAAAGTCATCGAGTTTGAATTTTCACAATTTACAGACGGCCACTCACGTTTGATGTGAAGGGTTGATTCAGCAGGGTATTTTTTCTTTACAAGTCTAAGACTTTTTATGTCTTTGTAGAGACTCCCAGACGTGCTTATGTCAGATTGGATTGAAGAGGTTAAAAGACAGAAACAGAAGAATCCTTTTAAGTCCTCACGCATATCTTTCATTACAAGCCCTGTTGTTAATGATTAATTTTACAAGCTGCTGTGAGTATCCAAATGTGACTTATCACTAAAATTCGTAGAAAGGGGGCTTATTTCTTAGGACGTGCTCTAAAAGCATCATAAGTGCTATAATTAAGGTAACATTGCCTGTCAATAATAGTTATCAGATATGACGTAGTTTTCATAGACAGCACTGAAATAGGCTCTTTGCTGATATTAACACTCGTCTCGAAGTGTTAAAAAATGACAAAGACTCAAATGTTAGCAAACCTTGATTTTGATTATTGAAACATCTTGCGATAAAAGTATTCCCATATTTATGATTTACGATTTTCCCATGAATTACACCAATATTTCATACAGATAATTGAGTTTGGTGTTCTACTCAGCAACTACCTTTAAAACGTATCTTGTGAATTAGATATGTTCATGTATACGCACAACAATAATCCAAGTTTGTTTATGTGACAGATCAGGAAAATGATTTACCCTTTGTCTATTAACTTGGACTATTGGTATTATTTATAAATTGAGAAATCCGCGATGTTTAAACGGAGTACTCCAAGAATCGTCCGAAAATAACCTGCAAACATGATTATAAAATGTCTACTATATGCTACTGTCAACCTAAGTTTTTACCTTGTTTTCCTCGTGATTGAAATGATGCATTTTTGTCCCTGATTAATCCACTGTTAATGTGATTCAACTGTAATGTTCTTTTTCTTTCCAGAGTTACGCCGCTTATGGCTAAAATATTGCCTAAGCGGCGTCAAACAATAACTCATTCACTGTTTTTAGTGTTCAGATAATGAATTTTGTAAACTAAGAAATAGGTTTTTTCTGCTCAATTTTTAATGAAAGATTAATATCCCAGACAAAATCGCGTTCGGCTTCCCTAAATTTAGCGCAAGACCTCGTATGATCCGCTAGGTCCAGCAAATGCTTGCAGGTTTCACCATAATGCAAAGCTTCAGTTGTGTTGTGGGTTTTCTCCCTGTAATACTACAAGCAGCCGTGATATAAGTGAATTACTCTTGAAACTTCTACTTCAACTTACTTCTTCAATTATTTTGACAACCTTTCTGCTTTGTTGGTAAACGATTTATCATTTATCAAGCACAGATAGTGACACTGAATATATGTTCACAGCCCAGAAAATCCATTCGTCACCGAACATTGACAAATTAACCGCCAATGATCCTTATTTCCTGTGAAAATATTGCTGGTTTTGTTTGAAAATGATTACATTTGTCAGAAAAATGAATGATACAGGGTTTTGAATAAGAGACATGCATTTATGCAATAAAACATGTCGATTTATTACGATGTTAGTTGAATTGGTTCATTATTGTATTATGTTTAAACACTTAAAACGTGGCTTATGACTAGTTAAGATTATGAATTGACGACAACATACATGAACTAATTGGTTTAATACATGACAACAATATGTTACGATAATCAGCCTGCTCATAGTGACAGCCAGCTGAATCGGACATAAACACCTAAAAGGCAAGTGCAAATCGTGAAGGCTCGCAGATGTTTGACCCAAAAGGAGGAACTGCACTGCACTGCACCCTCATTCAATCTGTCGATATTTGGCAAACAGGAGTTTACGATTTAAAAAGATTTTATCGAAAATATTTCTAAACTCTAAAAAGTAGTAAGCACATTACATTATTAATGAGTTATTCGTTGGTGAATTTTGTTTTATGGAGTTTCTGTCTGATTGGTAAGACTCCAAAAGTCATCATATATTTCTTGTGCATGCATATTCTTCATATTATCTTCATGTTTTATATGCAACATTAACACTTTGATCTCGCATTTTAAACATATTAAATGACTCTCGTGCTTCATATGATATGATATACTTGCTAAAAAGTTGAAAAATTTGAAGCCCAGCCGGTTTTAATGTAATGCGTATAAATGAGATACAAATTACAAAAATAAATTGTAAATGGTTTGTTTTCAAGCTCATTATATTTCATGACACCCACATTCTTATTTGAGGATATCATATTTATTATGTATTTATCCAGACGTTTAAGATTATATACCACATTCTATTTTGCATATATGATATGTTTCGATGCTCTCATGTCTCAAATATAAAATAACAAGTAAATTAACAACTTTACAAAAAGTAAATTATGTTTCATTGACATTTCTATCTTAAAAAGATGCACAACTTTCCACGTACGGAAAGCAAACTCATAACTCAAAAGGACGACAAGAGAAAATTTGCACTACAGATCAAACAAAACTCTATCCAAAAGCCTCATAAGGATTGAGAGTGACACGAACTCGGTGCGTCACATGACTGCACGTGTTGTATGATCCCCGGATGTTGAGATGGTAAAAGAAGTGGCATAGACTGATATCAAATGATGGAGGTAAACCAAAGCCCCTTTGAGCAGCGCTCTCAGTATTTGAAAAAATGACCCACTTCTGTCCATCATTATTATCTCAAAATTTCAAATACACCATAACCTTATTCGTGACCAGCATTATGTAGGAATCACAGATTGACTGGAATCCTGCATGTCTAGTCATATTATGAAAACAGACTACTTAACAACTGTTTCATCGAAAGTTAAAGTTTACTTAAAGTTACTGTATTGCCTTTATGGAGATAAAGTCCTCTCAAATAGTTAAAGAATTTTCAGAAAACTCGTCTATATGAGGAAGACCTGGCCATCTAATCAAATTCACAGCACTTACATAGATAAATCTTACCCTGAAGCAACATTTAAGGGAAGGGCTCCATTTCTGCCATAAACTAACTCATGTATGCACGTTCGCAACATCATTAGTTCACTTGTGTACGGAACAACGTAAATCTAGTCTTGGCCCAAGGACAGGATTTTTGAGGGCACAAGACAGATTTCCAAAGAATTAATAGGATCAATGATTAAAGATTCATTACTGTTTTTGTTGATTGACATTTCTATCTCATAGAGGGGAAAGTGGCCACTTTGTTTGCTGAGATGGAAATTAGTTTTTCAGTTTTTACTTTTAAAATAAACTGTTGAAAGACCATTTCACGATATCAGAATAATTCAGTTGAAATAAATCATGTGTAAGTGAGTAAGTGTGTAAATCTCCGCTTGGGCACTATTTGAATTGGTAAAGGTTTTTGAAATGTTTATCTTATCTAAATGATTATTAATGTTAAATCAAAGTAGATTTATAATGAAATGTGCATTTTAGGAAAGCCACTTTTGACATCAGGTGGGTGACATTGCCAACTATAGCAACATTTCCAATAGAACCATTAATTCCTAAAAGCAAATATGAAAATAATCTATATGATAACAGATTTTAAGGGAATAAGTGGATGAATTAGAAAGCCTAAATCGTAATATAACAAGACCATAGTTTTGTATTCGGCTCTTCTTCAACTTGTCTCTTTCTACAATAAAGCTAATAACAGCCCAATTTTCGTAATACTACATACTATATATGTTAAATCATCACTATGACAAGCATTACCTCGGACAAGATGTGTCAGGCAGCTGATGCGATTTCAGGAAAGTGCCCCAGAAATATTCAGAGATAATGATGTATTCAGAAGTTAATCCTGTTCCACTTTCACTCAAGAGTAATCAATGCAAAAGATCTAATATTGAATAAAGTCAATAACCATAGCTTCTAAAAACACAAGCCTGTGAACGGTTGTATCGAGACAAATCACAAGTCATTCAAGCCATTTTCAACCAGTATGGGTTATCTAAATAGGTGTTCTTGTTGTACATTGAATATTCATCTAGCGAGTGTTATAATTTTTATACATGTTTGTCGACAAAAACTATGTTTCCATTATGAACAACTCATGACACGTACACATAATAAACCCATTAATATACTCTGGAAGCGATTTATCATAAATCAAGCAAAATGACACAAATGATTGGAGCACTGACCAGAAAAGCCATTAGGAGTCATAAAGCCATGACAATTAAATCTCTAGGGATCCCAAATGACTGACGGAGAGATTATTTCTGCTTTTATCAAAGGTTACCATCCCTAGTGATTTCTTGGTCATCCACTCTAATATTGTACAGATATCAGATAAATCTATAGGACATTTAGTTCTGATGGCAATGTTTGCAGGCCAATAATATATCCTCTCGCTCATTCTCTCCCCACAGAGGCAGATTAAGTCATGAAATGTTGATAGAGCCTCTGTTCTATTATGCCGAAATCCATGGGTTCGGACAGTTTCCCCTGGCGGAAGAAAATTGCACCACAATCCATTTGAATTTCTTTGTCAAATGACAACGCTTCTCGCATGGAAAGGGTGGTTCATATCACAATGTGTTTGCCGCTATTTAGTAGCCAAAATGATGATTTAAAAACCGGCATCGCTGATTGCACAATTTGATTGCCTCGAATCAGGCGTTTCCCACAATTCTATCCCACAAACTTGACTTGATCTGCCTCTGTTGGGAGAGAATGACTCCGAATGTGACATTGAAGATATTTTCAGAGATTTAATGGGTGAGTGAGTTGAGATGTAAAGGGGTGACAGCAATTTTTCAGCTATTTAACACGTGGATGTTGTCATTCAAATTCATTCAAACACAATCCATTGAATTTCTTTATCAAATGACAACGCTTCTCGCATGGAAAGGGCGATTTATATCGCAATGCCTTTGCCATGATTCAGTAGCCAAAATGATGATTTTAGAACAGTGTCGCTGATTGCACAACGAACTTTGATTGTCTCCATATCCCATTAGAGAATGCCTCTCGCTCTGCCTTTCGTTTCAGATGTTGCATCAACAATACAACATTCATATCTTGTACAGCTGAAATCCTGCTGACATATCCTCATTATTTACCTAAAACAAGCAAAATGTATTGAAGAAATCAGAAATTGTAACACTGAAATCAACTGAAGTAAACTCTAAGATTAGAATGGGGCCCGATAAGCACAATGTCATTTCTGAAATGGCATTTTCCATTATGACATAGAATAGAAATAGAGTCAAATAGGAACATTCTTAGACAAAATAACAAATACTTATATGATTATGGCGTTTATCTATAGTGTATTTCCCATAATTAAATTGCATGAGAAATATCTAATTCAGATCTTGTGTTCTGTATGTTGTGAATGTATGTTATTATACCCCCGCTACGACGTAGTCGGGGGTATATAGCGCTCCGCGTGTCCGTCCGTCCGTGCGTGTGTGCGTGCGTGCGTCCGTCCGTCCGAAATCGTTTCCGGAGCATTACTCAAAAACTATACCACTTAGAAACTTCAAATTTGGTATGGAAGTAGCCTATATGGTGCTGTGGTGCCTTTTAGGGGTTTCAGCTCAATGGTCCAAATACTTTTTGAAATTTTGACCAAAAACGGTCCGATTTTTGGACTTTGTCTCTTTTCCGGAGCATAACTGAAAAACTATACCACTTAGAAACTTCAAATTTGGTATGGAAGTAGCCTATATGGTGCTGTTGTGCCTTTTAGGGGTTTAAGCTCAATGGTCCAAATAATTTTAGAAATTTTTACCAAAAATGGTCCAATTTGTGGACTTTGTCTTGTTTCAGGAGCATTACTAAAAATATATACCACTTAGAAACTACAAATTTGGTATGGAAGTAGCCTATATGGTGCTGTTGTGCCTTTAAGGGGTTTCAGCTCAATTTTCTGAATAATTTTTTTAATTTTTACCAAAAACGGTCCAATTTTTGGACTTGTGTTGTTTCTGGAGCATATATAAATACCAAATGACTTGCACACTTCAAATTTGGTATGGAAGTATACAGTCGAACCTCGGATACCCAGACTCCGTATATCCGTAAATCTCACCTTACGGACAAAGATTTTTCAAACAATGTGTCTATATTTCTTAAGAAAAATGACCCAGTTAACCGGACGATTTGCTATCCGGACTGTTTTCACCTGTAACTAAAACAAGGTTCGCCTGTATAGTGCTGTTGTGCCTTTTAGGGGTAATTCCAGGGTTCCCAGAATTTTATTCAAAAACTTCATAGCCGGGGATGTTTTGAAGTGAAATAGTTTTTAGGGTTGCAAGATCATTGTGTTCAAAGTCATAATCATTCAACGAGTAGTTTTCATAAATTTTCAAATTAATGTTACGTGAAGGCGGTCAATCTACAGGCGGGGGTATGTGAGCCGCGCTCACTTTTGCCTTGTTAGTTTGAGGTTATCGTCACTCGATAGGATGATTTAGGGGATAATGGTATAATCAGTAATCTTAATTAGGTCGGTCTAGACACATACGATGACAGTTTGATTCAGTGAGATTAGGGTTGAGGTTGTCATCGGAAACACATTTATCAATTTCTTGACTAATTGCTGTAAAATCAGATGATGAATTCCCGCTGAAACAGACATGTTAGTTTGAAATTGTACATACAAGTCGATTATGAAATAGTTATTTGCAGTTCATGTTATTTTATCTAGAGCCACTCTAAAAACACATTTGTCATGCAGCTTTATGTTATTTTGAAAACTTTTACCATACTTTTTTTAACTTTCACATTATAAACTTCCTAAGGTGTTCTAATAGTAACAAACATCTCCTGGTTATGATTTACGCCTCTTTGATTCTGTATGGTAAACAAAGGGCTGCACAAATCGTCGGGTTTGAAATATCACAATTTACGGACACCCTCCCACATGCAGATGTGAAGGGTTGATTCAGCAGGGTATTTTTTCTTTACAAGTCTGACTTTTTGATGTCTTTGTAGAGACTCCCAGACGTGCTAATGTCAGATTGGATTGAAGAGGTTAAACGACAGAAACAGAGGAATCCTTTCAAGTCCTCAAGCATATCTTTCATCACATGCCCTGTTGTAAATGATTAATCTTATCACTTCACAAGCTGCTGTGAGTTTCCAAATGTTTCACAAAAATGTCAAATTCATTAAAAAGAGGCCTAATTCTTAGGACGTCCTCTAAAAGCATCTTAAGTGCTTTAATTAAGGTAACATTGCCTGTCAACTATCGTTATCAAATATGACGTAGTTTTCATAGGAAGCACTGGATTATGCTCTTTACTGATACTGGTAAAATGGTAAAACGATTTACCCCTGTCTATTAACTTGGACTATAAGTGTTACTTTCGAATCGAGAAACCCGTGACGTCCAACAGAAAAACTCCAAAAGTATTCAGAAAATAACCTACAAACATGGTCATCAGAAGTCGCCTATCTGTCATGCCGTCATCATGAGATTTGCTAAGTTTTCATTGTCATTAGAACGATGCCGGGTTGTCCCTAAATAATTTATTGTTTATAAAGTGCAAAAGTTCAGAGTCATATACGATTTTACAGACAAATGTTCTTTTTCTATCCAGAGTTGAGATAACACATTTTGTAAACTGAGAAATAGGCCTATTTCTGGCGGATTTTTCGTGATAAATATCCTAGACAAAATCATTTCATGTTACGAGGGGCGGGTAGTAAAGTAGTTAGCGCGTTTGCCTTCGGGTCAACAGGTCCGTGGTTCGAGTCCTGCAAGGTGCTCGGCAACTTTGTCTGCAGTAGAGATTCTTTCTACACGCAAGGTTTTGGTGCAATGCTACACTGAATTTCGGCGCAGTACCATCCATGGTTCGCTAGTTCCAGGATATGCTCGCAGGTTTTACCGAAATGCAAAGCCACAGTAGTGTAGTGGGCTTTCACCCTGTAATACTACAGGCAGCCATGATTTATCAAGCGATTTATCATAAATCAAGCAAAATGACACAAATGACCAGAAAAGCCATTAGGAATCATAAAGCAATGACAAATAAATCTCTGGGGATACCAAATGACTGACAGATAGATTATGTCTGTTTTTATCAAATGTTACCATCTATTGGTCATCCACTCTAATATTGAACAGTTATCAGACAAATCTAAGGCAAACTAAATCTTGTTGGCAAATGTCTGCAAACAAACGAATCCCCTCGCTCTGCCTTTAATTTATTTCAACTTAAAATCCAACAACGACATTTTCTAAAGGTGAAATGCTGCTGGCAACACGTTGAAGAATATCAACTCATTATTTGATGTAAACAAACCAAATATATTGTGAGGAGTAATCACAAAAACGTCTGACAGATTTATTGTTACACTTAATTTAACTCCAACAAGATTAGACAGGGGAACGATAAGCACAATGACGCCTTGAAGTGGCATATTCTAGTTTGATAGTATTGGAAATAGTATAGTAATATAGTCGAATAGGCAGTTTAAATTCTAAGAGAAAACAGCACATATTATATAATTATGACGTTTATTAATTAACAATAGTTCAATTAAATTTCATGAGAAATATCTATTTCAGAGTTTGTGTTCTGTATGTTGTGAATGTATGTTATTAGAGTGAGTTTATTGTCACTCGATAACAAAGAGCTGCGAAAGTCGTCGAGTTTGAATTTTCACAATTTATAGACGGCTTCCCACATGCAGTTCGATGTGAAGGGTTGATTCAGCAGTGAAGTTTTATCTCTCATTTCTTTGTAGAGAGTCCCAGACATGCTAATGTCAGATTAGATTGAAGTGGTAAAAGACAGAGACAGAAGAATCCAACTTGCCCTGTTGTTAATGAAACATGTTATCACTTGAGAAGCTGCTGTGAGTTTCCAAATGTGACTTATCACAAAAATGTCAAATTGTTAGATTAAAGCCTATTTCTTGGGACTTCCCCTAAAAGCATCTTAAGTGCTATGATTAAGGCAACATTGCCTGTCAATTATCGTTATCAGATATGACGTAGTTTTCATAGACATCACTTGAATAGACTCTTTACTGATGTTAACACTCAGCTCGAAATGTTGAAACATAACAAAGGCTCTAATTTTAGCAAGATTCGATTTTGAAAATTGAAACATATCTTGCACTACAGCATCATCATATTTATCGACGCTCTATGAAGTACCATCTTTATTAGAGAATATTGAGTTGAGTGTTCTTTTCCGCCAATACATTTAAAACGTACCTGGTGAAGATGATTATGAATTAGATAGGTTCATGTATACCGGAATAATAATCCTAGCTTTTTTATGTGACCGATCAGGACCCCATGTCTATTAACTTGGACTATTAATGTCACTTTCGAATCAAGAAATCCGGAACGTCCAAAGGTAACACTTCAAAAATCGTCAGAGAATAACCTGCATACATGATTACCAAATATGTCATGCTGTCTCCGTAAGCTTGGTCTTGTCTCCTCGTCATTCAAATGATGTCTTTTTTTTACCTGACTAATTCATTGTTTATGAGATTCAAAAGTGATTCAAATGTACACACAAATAAATAAATGTCATTTGCTATCCGTGTATCTGATTCGCTGAACACTGTAACAGAAATTCAGTTCATACCTGCATACGCGGATTTACACAGTTTGCACAGCGGTTTTTAAGTTTATACCTCCATGAACTTAATAAATTTTGAAGTCAATTCTTAAATGTTCTTTTTCTTTCCATAGTTGAGATAACGCATTTTGTAAATAGAGAATGGGCTTATGTTTGAAGATTCTTTCGTGATAAATATCCTAGAAAACATCATTTTACAAGTTATGAGGGGCGGAATAGCACAGTCATTAGCGCGTTCGGCTTCGGGTCAAGAGGTCCGTGGTTCGACAACTTTGTCTGCAGTAGAGAACTGTTTTACACGCAGTAAGGTTTGGGTGCAATGATTCACTGAATTTCGCTAGTTCCAGCAGTTGCTCTCAGGTTTCACCATAATGCAAAGCTTCGGTTGTATTGTAGGTTTTCTCCCTGTAATACCACAAGCAGCCGTGATAGAAGTGAATACCCATGAACGCGGCCTTTATCCCTAATCACCTTACCTCTTTGAGTTACGAAGAAGATTTCATCACTTCGAAAGATTTTCTACTTCAATACTTTCGATCTACTTCAACTTACTTCTTCAATCATTCTGACAACCTTTCTGCTTTGTTGGTAAACGATTGATCATTTATCAAGCACAGATAGTGACACTTAATATTCGACCACTTCCCGGGAAATCCATTAGTCACAGTACATTGACAAATTGATCTCCAGGGATACTTATTTCCTGTGAAAATGTTGCTGGTGTTGATTGAATATGATAACAGGTGTCAGAAAAATGGACGTAACATGTTTTCTAATAAAAAAACATACATTAATGCATAGAAACATGTCAATTTATAATACATGTTATGTCCCTCCAAATTGAAGCATATTTGAATCAAATTGAACTTCTTTGGAATATATTTTTGCATATCACACACACTGTAAGCCTTAGCTCAATGAAACTTGATATGTGGAGCAATCAGCATGTGTACATGTGCAATTTAAGTTCACAAGATCAATGTTTCCGGCAATTGTAGTGAATTTAAGATGGGATGTGCAATGTGTCATGTGCCATGTTCAGTGAAAATTGCACTGTTTGTCATAAAAAAGATGATAAAACTTTTCTAAGAGGTTAAGAGGTTAAATGGTGCAGGAAAACTTGTTCTGGTTACCGTCAACGTACCTTACTGCCCACGAATAGCTGGAGATTGCATAACGCTTTATATAAAATAATTGTTTTACGACATGTTTTTGTTGAATTGGTTCGATAGTTTATTATGTTTTAATATATACAAAATTGGTGCATGACTTAAAGTAATGGATTGGACAACAACATACATTAACTTATTGGTTAATTACGTGACAACAGCATATTGTGTTGACCGTACAATATGTTAAGATTAACAGCCTGCACACAGTGACAGACAACTGAATCGGAAATATACACCTAATTCGCACGTGCAAATCGTGAGGGCTCGCAGGTGTTGGACCTAAAAGGAGAAACTGCACGTGCAATCCGTGCAGATTTACTTGTTCTAGGTTTCAAGAGATGAGGCGCTAGTGCATCTCGTGCAGATTAAAGTTTTCGAAAGCAAATGTAGAAGTAAACTGAGGCTCATTCAATCTGTCCGTTTATGCAAACCGGGACGTTTCTGTTATAAATAAGGGTTTTATCGAAAATATTTCTAAATTCTTATAACTGGTAAGCACATTACATTATTGAAGAGTTATTCTTTAGTGAATATTGTTATATGGGGTTTCTGTCAAATTGTTGAAACTCCAAAAGTCATCGTACATTTCTTGAACATGCATATTCTTCATATCATTTTCTGTCCATCATTTTCATTTACAACGTTCAAACACACCATTACTTCATTCGTGACCAACATTATGTAGGACTCACAGGCAGAAATGACGGGCATCCTACATGTCAAGACAGACTACTTAACAACTGCTTGATCGAAAGTTTCACTTAAGTTACTGTATTGCCTTTATAGAGATCCTCTCAAATAGTTATACGATTTTGCAGAAAACTCGTATACATGTATATGAAGAAGACCTAGCCGTCTAATAAAATTCACAGCACTAACATAGATAAATCTTACTCTGAAGCAACATTCAAGGGAAAGGATCCATTTACGCACGTTCACAACATCATTAGTTCTCGTGTGTAGGTAAATCTATATCTGAGCCCAAGGGCAGGATCATGGAGGGTGCAAAGCAGATTTCCAAAGAATTAATAGGACCATTGAATAAATATTCATCATTATATTTGTTGATCTTGATTTCTATCACATCGAGTGGTGTGATAAGATCGAAATGACGTGAAGCAAAGCAATGTAAATGAGTTTGTTCAGTAAATACACTACTCAAAAGAAGTTAAGCAACACTAAAGTAGTATTGTAGTTTGCACTAACTTTAAATGTCAGCATCTCAAAGATTAGGTCTTTTGTTTGCAGTTTTGTTAATACCAAAATTCATATCTGACAATGGACTGATTATTTTTGATCGTATTTTTTAGTTGTCAATGTGATTATTTTTGGAATGTTTAATCACACGTTTCAGGAAAATGTCCCCATCAAGCTTTCCACCACCAGAGATATCACTTTCAAAACGTTAAATTCACTCAAGACAAAAACCGCAATGTTTTGAACCTGAGCAATCTGACATCCTGTGACTTTTATTTTCAGCCCCTGCCTTGTTTCTGACCTCAAAGTTCTTATCAGAATTTGCGTCACTCGCAGGCATTTGATTCCAATATGTCAGTAAGATAGTGTTTATTTAATTAAAATAAATAACTTTAAAAATGCGCTGTGGTATTAAGTATATATGGAACACTATAAAAGTGTTTCTTAGATTCTTTTGAGCAGTTAACTGTAATCTAAACTGTTGTCAAACCTTTTAACAGTGAAAATAATAGTTCGGTTAAAATAAATCTTTTGGTAAATGGTAAACGTTTTTGAAACAAAATTCTATTCTAAATGACTATTTCTATTTTATCAAAGTAGGTTTATAATGAATGCCTCCTAAGTCCTAATGCATTTTAGGAAAGTCACCTCTTCACGATATCTTTTGCAACAATATATGGACTTTAGACGACTTTCTTTGTCGTTACATACAACTCGCTGTTGATCTCCGCAAAGGGAGACAATTGTTTTTTTCTATGAAGGTGCGGTGAGGTGAATTGGGATTTAAAGCCACTTATCACGGATGCTAGTATTATTACGGGGAGAAAACCCGCAACACCATTGTGGCTGTGCATTGCGATGAAACCTGCAAGTATCGACTGAAAGTAGCTGCGCTTAATTCAATGTAGCATTGCACCCAAACCCTACTGCATAGTTCTATACTTAAAACACATTTGCCGAGCCCCTGACGGGATTCGAACCAATGACCTCTTGATCGTAAACCAATGCATCAAGTACAGCGCCAACTCACCCATAGACACATTTCACACAAGTTGTAACTGAATTGTTAAAGTTGTGTCGTTACATATCAGAGTAAACTCTCATTGTTGAATGTGTTTTCAGTGGCTATTTACCGTTGTCGCAATATAATGATTTGACAACACTAATCTACATCTTAATCTTACCCTGAAGCAACATTCAAAAGAAATGGATCCATTTCTGCCTTACACTTACTCGTCCTAATACATCATTCGTTCTCTCGAAACACATTTACGAACTGGGGCTTAAGGCATCGTAGTGCAATGTTTCTTAATAAAAGCTTGTCTTGTTAATGTTTGAAGTCGCTGTTTGCATTCCTCCAAAAAGGTAAATTTTCTTTGCAGAAACATTTATATGAAGTTGACCCGCAGTCAAATCAATTCCGAACACAAATCCCGAGAAATGCTATCCTCAAGCAATATTCAGAGAAGATGGATCCCTTTCTGCTTTAACTAACCTATTTACCACCTCAGGATTCATTCGTGACCGGAATTATTTTCTAGGGGGGTGTACAGAATACTTGGACTAAAATACCTCAAGGGAACTTATACGATTGGTCTTCTGTCCCAAAATATAATCACTTAACCAATTCAACCAGTGATAGTATATTTTGTACTGTTTCGAAAGTTATAATAACGTGAAGCTGAGCGTAGAACTTCTTTGCAGTTAATAAATAGTTATGAGTTTTAATTGTAAAGAATGTATGGACTATTGAATATTTGGGTGTGACTCCCATCAAGAAAAATTAAGCGTTAATACCTCGATAAAAGGACGCATGTGATAGATACACTTTGCATCTGCTTTCTTAAGAATCGGGAGGGTAGAGGGGTAGCGCAGTGGTTACCGCTTTCGGCTTTGGGTTTAAATCCCGCCAAGAGCTCAGCAACTTTTTCTGCAGTAGAGAACTGTAACGCAGTAAGATTTTGGTGCAATGCTACATTGAAATACAGCGAAGAACAAAGCATGGTTCGCTAGTTCAAGGTAAAGGGATAGCGCAGGGGTTAGCACGTTAGCTTCCGACCAAGCGGTCTCTGGTTCGAATCTCGCCAGGGACTCAACAACTTTGTCTGCAGTAGAGAACTGTTCTACACGCAGTCACGTTTGTGTCTAATATTGCACTGAATTTCAACGCAGTACCCGCCATGGTTCGTAGTTCCAGTCAATGCTCGCAGGTTTCACCACAATGCTAAGTTACAATAGTGTTGCGGGCTTTCTCCCTACAACAATACTAGCAGTCGTAATAGAAGTGAAGTACTCTTGAGGGTGGCGTTATATCCCAAATCATCTCACCTTGCTGGTCTCACCGTAATAGTGTTGCAGGATTTCTCCCCGCAATATTAGCAAACGGGATATATATATGTATATATATATAAGTAAAATACTCATGAAAAAGACGTTAAACCTCAAATCACCTCATCTCACATTAAGAACGTTTTGCATTTGGGTATGGTAGGAGCTACATTAGGCTGATAGACACGCATATGTAGCAAGGCGGCTCGAACATGCTAATAAGAGCCAATCTTCATCCCTATGGAAGGGGATGTGTGCCAAAAATGAATTCATGTACACTCGTAACTTGCAAGATGTAACATGTCGTTCTCAACCATGCAATTCTCGAAAAGACGAGTCCAAGCTGATTTTACAACTCTTTATTTTCAATTTTCCATATGATAAACGTAACTTATAGCATTGCTTATTGTGAATATTACTCTTATTCAAGATAGAAAATCGGGTTTTGTCTTTGACATTTCTTGAATAACATTTGAACTTTGTAAAGTTGAGAACAGCAAGTTGAGTTTTACAGGATTGAAATGTTAGTTTTGCACGCTTGGACTTGTCTTTTCGAGAATTGCATGGTTGAGAACGACATGTTACATCTTGCGAGTTACGAGTGTACATGAATTCATTTTTGGCACACATCCCCTTCCATACATCCCCTCCAGTAATTATGAAATACTTGTGTTTGTTCACTCCACTTTGACTTTTTCACTATGTTTAATCAGAGGAATTAAGAGGACTTTGATTCCGTATTAATTTCAGCATATCAATACAAAAGGCGTTCGTGGTGAATTTTGGTTGAAACAATAAAACATGTTTCTTATCTTTCTAGGGCATCGAAAATGCAGCGATTATAAATGAGCAAAAGCTAATGTGTATGTTTTTTAACAAAAATAAATATTCTTGGCAAGTATTTGCAGAGAAAACGGAGATTAGAACCATTTGCATTTGTTAAACAATGGAATGTCGTGGAAAATACAGATTAAGCAACTTATTTCCTCGATTAACTTTCACAGCTCAAGATAGTAATAATTCGTAAGTTTAAAGTACTGATAAGTGTAGGTTTATGAAAGTAAGATAAACAAGAATCTAAACTGCCAGGCAAAAGAAAGTGCACACTACAGTTAAATTCATCATATTTAAGATTTTCAGCTAAAAATTAATTGTTCCAATTTTTTTTGGATATAACAGAAATGTTCTTTAACAACAAAAAAACATTTTATATTTGAAAATTAAAAAAACGTACATAGTAAAACAAGGTAGGGGTTATGATAGTGTTAATCGATTTCTTACCCCTGCCTACATAATTATTTTATTCTACTACTATTTTAATACTTAAATGCTGCAAATATCTTCTTTTTTTGTTAATGTGAAATTATTGAAACAACACATAATAAATGAATTAAAGCAGACTGTTGCGTGTACTTTCTTCGGCCTGGCGGTTTTTAAAGCAGCACCGAAAAGGCAGATAATTAAGTGCATCGGTTAGAAAACAATGCACTACGAAGCTCGACTCGACAGTTCTTTGTGTAATGGGTATTTCATCAAGGGGTTTCCTAGAAATGTTACCTTGACCCGGAAATTGCATACTTGCTCGACTTACGGCAATAAACCTCCAGACGTTCGCGTAATCAGTTTTACAGACAAAGTGACAATTTCGTCACCAAATCACCTTTAGTCACTGCATTGTATCAGGCGTACTTCACGTTAGAAACTGTTAGAACCCATGATAGATTGGTTGAAAGTATGTTGATTGTTCAATATTATCGAAAAATCGAATCTTCAGTTTTGCCTTATATAACGTATTTCTAATTTCAAAAATTCAATATTCACCTGATTTCACTTGTCCATCTGAATCTTAAGTTTTTTGGTACGGTTGCAAATGTACAAAAAAACCCAAGAAGGGTAGGTCTCTTACGCATTCAGATGTAAACAATACCATGGTAATTGAAGCATGACACATTTATTTTCATCGTGGGTTGAATACAACATAACTGCAACAAATATCGGCTATTGTACATAAAGTATTGTTGAATGAATCAAGGATACCGTAACCGAACTGTCGGAACAACCATGACAATGCAGCTTATTAGGAATGCAGTTACTTCCCCTTGTTTAGCGACGTTGGTCAGGTATTCATCCATATTTTGTGTTATTGGAAACCCATAAATGTTTGCTCAGACTTAAACCATTGATTGATTTTAAAGAGAGGCGTATGTCGTTTAAGAAAATATTTTACATGCATGAGGGAAAATTTCAAAGCAATTCATAACGGAATATTGCGACAATGTGGCCCTCACCTTGGTTTATTGTGAATAGAAATACACCTCCAAATTTAGGTCACAACGCACTGTTTGAAGGAATATGAATATAACATGTGTAAAAATGACATAATATATAAATATGATTATCAATCTCTTGTGTTTCCGTTTCATTGGTATCTTATATTAGGAATAGTATATATCCCTGTTATGCTCCAAAGTGCCTCACACCATGCAAATATTATTCATAGTAAATAATATTATTGATACGGAAACACACAAGATTAACACAAATCTCTATAGCTCCTTCACACTTTAGTTAAGCGGTATACGTGTGGAAAACATGATTGTGTTGTCGACGAAATGCATCATAAGTTCCTCAGCATTCGTAATTTACAAATCAAACAAGACAATGGCGCTACTCAGAGATTAACTATTAGTTATAAACTGTCATAATCTAATTTGGAATGAAATAACGTATGTGGTATTTTTAGTCAATTGAGTGCACAAGTGTTAGAAAACTGAACATTTAAATTGGTTGACATTGCATTATCTCGGTATCAAAACATGTTCGATAGCCTTCAAATACACAACAAATACAATGCTTATCCAACGTTTCTTTAAATTATCAATACATCGTATAACATTTACCCATACAACCCAAACACCCCAAAATATATATTTCTAGCCTAAACAAATTATCAATTAAACAATAAAAAGCATGACTACATGTCACATACGCACAACAGGACTGAAGATGATATTGTCAAAACTTACTAAATTGTTACACTATTAATTAAACATGATATTCTCAAATTTTTACAAAAGATAAAAGATGATATTTAGAAATATTTATTACAGATTAAAAATGATATTTACAAATATTTACAAAACTTTACAAATATTTACAAAACTTTACAAATATTTACAAAAATTTACAAAGGATTAAAGATGATATTTACCAAAAATAAATATCTTTTAAAGATGATATTTACAAAATAATAAATATCTAATAAAGGTAAATAATATCTTCATTTCACCCAGACGTGTGGAAAACATGATTGTGTTGTCGACCATATGCATCAAAAGTTCCTCAGCATTCGTAATTTACTGATTTAGACTGTTGCGCACAATTTGGGCAAAATGGTACGCTGGTTTTGTAAGATGTCACTCTGTTGTTGGTAGAACTGTTCCTTTCCTTTCTCAGCCCCTGTTCATCAAATAACATTTTCAGGTTAATATTTCCTCTTTTACACTTTGTTGGTACTCATGACAATCATTTTCATTAACCTTTTATTACACGAAAACATGTTACATCAATCATATTTTAACATGAAATATGTTTAATAACGTGCGTGTTATTCTCTGTGGTCTTGAAATCGTGTACGTTGTGAAAATGATGCATTTATGAAATAATTCAAACAATAATATAAAACAATCGTTTTCTGTTCTACAAATCGTTTTGTATTTAAAAGAATTTTAAACCCTACAAGGAGAATGTTTGATAGAGATGAATTTCGTCGTTGTCGTAAGAAGGTAGAAACAAACCTTTATATTATATATCATATATTTAATATTTTGGATATCTTTTCTTAAATCAATTTGAGTAATTGTTTGTAAACTAATTAACATTTAAGTGTCTTTTTTGCAACTTCAGGCATTATGAGACCGACATCAGAATTCATATCAATCAATTTCCAACGGGATTCGAACCTAGGTCACTGGCGCTGAAGTCGGTATTGCCCTACACACTACTACAAAATGTATACTGTTTTATTACACATCTAATTTTACGAAAAACTTGCGTTCCTACTTAAGATTCTCGATTTACTCCAAAACTTTAAGACTTTCTGGGCGTCTTGACAGAACTGTAAAGTATTGGCACACATACTTGGTGGTAACATGTCAGATTAGATTAAGTAGTAAAAAGCAAGGACATAAAAACCCTTTTAAATCTTCCAGCCCGCCTTTCATCACGTACTTATGTTCAGAGTTTCCTAATGTGACTTATCTCCTAAACGTTTCGATCAACATGTTTCACACAGATGTGAAGTGAATAGTCTTTCGGCCATTTCCAATTCGTGCCTTCTATATTCGTAACGAAATGTAACCGAATTGGAACATAGCATGCTACTTATTTTTGGATATGAATTGGGAAAGCTTATACAAAACTCGAATGAGCCTAATCCAATCCTGTTCCGGAACTTCCTCTTTAATGCCCCAGTCACACTTACGTTTATGAACGTAGTGATGCAGAACGTACTTATGCGTTATGGTATGCGTTTTAACACTATTCATTTAACAACTGAGAGAGGATGAGTGGAAGGATGGTGAAAATGATACAGCATTTAGCTGCTATCAACAGAGAAATGATATGTTTGCTCAATACATTAACAAGATCGAACTTGACGACGAAACGCAGAGAAAACAAAGAAGATGGTGGGCCATTACACGGTCAATATCATACCCTTATGTCCGAATTGGAGGTAGAAGATCCTGAAGCATTATTGAATTTATAAATGAATTAAGGAATATCTCTTGCGGCTTGATTTGAATCAGAAGGTGGGGGCGACTTTTTCTGCCTCTCGTTTTACCCATATAGTTGATAAAATGAACTAACACACCTGTTGGCTTGACAATTAAGAGAAAGAATGAAATACATAAACGTGTGTCTATATATACCCTACCACTGTAGTGCCGTGATTTACCCTACTTTAATGTACCTAAACGTGTTTCAACGTAGTTCAACCTACTTAATTGTACTAATAAACGTTCTTAAATGTAGATCAACGTGGTTAAACGTAGACGAACTTAGCTTTTTGAAAATTTGAAAACTTGTTAGAAATTACACAACGTTACTTCGCTCGTCTTGTTCAAGGGCTTGATAATAGATCATCGTCACTCTCCAATATTTCAAACTTAGGACTTTGGACACTCACCGGTTACATAGATAAATGTAAACTTATATTCTTTGGACGCTTATGCAACTTATACTGTAACAACATAGCAAAAAAACATTTTCTATGCAACAATCTCACTTCCTAACAAACCCCACTCAATCTGCGATGATCTAATATCAATCCTTTCCAAATATAATTTATATGGTTATCTTTGTACTTATATTCAAAAGGGTTATTTTCCAACAAAAGCTGAATGGCGAAAAATTGTGAATACAAATGTACATAGGGTAGAAGAACAAACATGGCTTTTAAAATTATCTGTTGATAACAATATGTCCCTGTATGCAAATGTTCACAATACACTTGACTATCACATTCTTTGGCAACTGGCCTATGTAAAACCAGAATACAGAAACGCTCTTCAGCTATGTATGAAAGTATCATCTAGAGGAAAAATATCAAAAGAATGTACTTTATGCAAAACACATACTTATGACTATGATTTCCACATATTATTACACTGTGAAAGCCTTACTTGTGATAGAAATGACTTTTTTAGCTCACTTATAGATTCGCTTGATGTTGAAACGTATATTTTATTTGAAATGCAAGAAGACCTTGATATGCTAACTTTTCTATTCGGAGGTACAACAGATTTTTCGAAATATGTAAATCATACTACATGGGAATTTATTATTCTTAAGTTTACAATTTTGTATATAAGCTCAGATCGTGTCTTACAAATGTTTATACAAATTGAATTTGTGCACTGTTTTATTGTATATATTGTAAATGCTCTTGTCCATTCATCCTACGTTTTATAATATAACAATGTAACAATCTTCAAAGTATTGGAGGAAATAAAGATTCTCTCTTTCTCTCTCTCTCTATGTACATAATCGTACTTACACGTAGTGAACGAACTTATAATGAAACGTCGTTTTACGTAGTTACTTAAAATGCACTCATTTTCGGCACGTTAGCGTTTTTGTGACTACATTCAATGAACTACGTTTAACACGGTAAATGAAGGTAAGTGTGACTGCCCCAACTTGATTGTGTACTCCAAATCATTCTCTCCCCACAGAGGCAGATAAAAGTCAAGAAATGTTGATACAGCCTCTTTCATATTACGCCGAAATCCCTGGGTTCCGGCAGTTCGCACCACAATCCATTTAAATTTCTTTGTCAAATGACAACGCTTCTCGCATATCACAATGTTTTTGCCATTAGTTAGTAGCCAAAATGATGATTTAAGAACAGCATCGCTGATTGCACAATTTGATTGCACTTAGTATCTTGAATTTTCAACATAGTTTCTTGAATTTTCAAAATAATAAAAAAAATTGTGTGGCCCTAAAAGGCTTCCGTACGTATCCCATTCTATCCCACAAACTTGACTTGATCTGCCTCTGTTGGGAGAGAATGACTCCAAATGTGACATTGAAGAAATTGTCAGAGATTGAATGGGTGAGTGAGTTGAGATTTAAAGGGTTGACAGCAATGTTTCAGCTATTTAACACGTGGATGTTGTCATTCAAAATTCATTTAGATACAACTCAACTACATTTCATTGAGGGTAATATTAATAGAAGACAGATTTTCAACGTCGTCAGAGTTGCGATTTTTGAAGTCAATACATGGATCGACCCAACATGAAAGAACGTTATTCTAAAAGTAGATGTTCACTATAATATCGAACATGTAGACACCAAGTGTAAGCCGGTCAAGAAACCTTTATTTTAGTGTCATAGTTAAGTACTCTGTGCCAGGAAATATGGTCACTTGTGAATAAGAGGTTACGTAGGATCAATGGCAGCATTATGCAAAATTAGAAAATAAAGTCGCTTCTGTTCATTTGACAAATAGCTGTCCACCAAATGTTGATGTTGATGTATACGTGCTTTTACATCTCTAAACACACAAATACAGTACTTACTTTTACATAGAGACGCGACCAAGTAGGTGCTTACATGTATTTCACCAAAAATTACAGGTTTCAAGAATGTCGGCAAGTCTCTGATTTTTAAATTCATATTACCTGCAAATCTTGTGTAAACAGAAAGTTCACCGAGTGCAGTTTGTATACGATTTAGTCGTAAATATTGAGAGGTGATTTTGGCGAAATAATTTCTTAAAAAGTTTTATAAGGAACCAATCAGAAGGCAGTATTTTCAAACCAGTTTTCGTGTCATTTTATACTTGTTTGTGTAAATTTTCTAAACTTTTATTGTATCTCTCCATATATATTGAAGTCGGAAAATCTTATGAATAAGGAAAATGAAGTAATGATGCTTAATTTGTAAAATTGTAAGTAATAAAAGGCAACCGTCACTGGAATTTGTAGTAAGCCGCACTTATCATGCCGTAGGCATCACTGTCTGAAAACAAGTTTATTGCACGTGCATCTCATGCTGTCTTGAATGCTCCAACCTGAGAAAAAATCGATACGCACGTGCGTCACATGAATCCCGTGGTTGTTTTGTCAACTTGCCACAATCGGCAGATGACACTTGACAAGCACTTTTGTCATAAACATATTTTGTCTCGGTGACGAAAGAAGACAAAGATGTATTTTACGCTGAAGAATCAGTCACAAACTACAATCATCGTTTCCCTAAGCTTAAGTATAATTTAGAAAATTATCCGCCGTTTGATATTGTACTAACGACTTGAAGCCTCATAAACATGATAAATACTTAGACAATTATCGAGCGCATAACATTATATATAACATAAGTTTTGATGCAATGAGATTTAGAAATATTCATTTAAAAATCCCCTTATAGCTATAGTTTGTGTTCAAAAGGAACATCTTACAAGCTCTTATATGATATTTTTAATATAAGTATTATTTCATATATTGTTTACTTGCTCTACACGCATCATTTATATATATGATATCTGTTGTACCTTTGGCCATATGACCTTCAATTCTAAATAAAGTGTTTTGAATATGATATAGCAGTTGTGTAAATCCCACGCATGTTCCGTGAAATCATGAGAGTCATCTGAATGTATGTTCACGTATCTGCTTTCAGAAACTTCAGGAAATTAAGTATTTGAGATCGTTTAATTAAAACAGAAGTTTTACAACTTTAAAGAAGAGTTATGCCTTCATGTCTTATATCAAAGGATAAAGAATACACGCATTACACCATAATAATATTGTCTTTAGCCTAAGTTTATAGTTATCACAATCATGAAGGAAGTAGTTGAATCAGCAAATAGAAAATGCTTAACAACTAAAAACTAAACATCCCAACAATTGATTATGGTGACTCTTATACCTGGATTGTATGGAAATCCTATTTTGCAATTTCTTTATTTCTGTATTTGAAGTTTCAGCCTATTTGGTTGTTCATTTCACTCAGTCTACCACTAGACGTAGTACCTCATCGTGGTGTGGTGGTTTGTGTGCTGCGGCGACCCCGAGAGCTATGCCAGCTAGTGCTTGTATCCTCCTGATAGGGTCATCCAAGCTGGAGAGGTCAAGGGATAGAACCCAGACTAAATTTTTAGTCGTTCTAAAACCTGTTTTCTTCACCATCTTTCCCTCATCCTTTCGATCCATTTCCTCCTGATCTGTCGACTCTCTTTTGGATGGCAACATTCACGTGTGAAATAATTCTGTCAACACGATAAACCCCAACTTCACTTACATTTCTTTTCTCAGGCCGACAAAGCTCACTCAAATGCAAATACGTTGGTTTACGACTTTTAAGATGTTATTGCAAAACTGCCATAAGTGAAACAATCTCTAAGCAGTAAAGGAAGGTTAACACTGAAAACTGTGCTGTCAATGTCCGATCAGTAAACATATATATGAACTTTTATGTCGTCTTTTTGTGAGGCGTTTTTATCAATCCATATGGAATAGTGTAAATTTTGCCTAAGGCTGAGAACTGAATATTGGAACCTTTCTAAGGAAGAAGTAATGGATTTAATAAAAAGAACATATTAAAAATATGATCTAAAAATCAAGAACGGTCTTGGAAGGATTTACATAAATATAATAAAAGTTTGCAACAGTCAATGTATCATCTTTCGATTTGTCGGTGATCTTCAATTTTTATTCATATTGATTTTAAGACTATTTTTGTTATTTTTGGTTACATTCAGAAGACTTACTACTTACTATAAGTACTGCATTCATCAATAGCTTTATCTACAAAACTCTACACTGACCTTAAAGAAATATAGTGAAAGGGTAAATCACGACAGGGCTCTATAGGAAACCGACCTGGTTAGATGTGCTCAGGAAATTGCTTACTTTCTTGACTTAAGGCATTAGACATCTAGACATCCCGGTAATTAGTTTTACAGACGAAGTGGTTACTTTGACACTGAGTGACCCTGGCATAAAAGTTCACATTCTTTGATACCCATGATGTGAAGTCTGTATTTTCAGAACAAATATAATCAAATAGATTGCATCGACATTACATATGTCTCATAACACCATTGGATATTATCTTAAGATTATTGAATAGATGCGTTTCCTTTTCTTTAGTGAGGTTATCTAGAACAAGAACCGTACCGTACTGACAAAGAACGTGCAGTGGTGGTTTAGGTGCTTCAACGACCAAAATTGATATCAAAGAAAAATGATGCTCCCTTGCGGGTTAATATTAATCTTTTAAATTCAGTGACATAGTTTAAAGATTGTGGCAAAGCATTCCATTGCCTAATTGCATCGGGAACAAAGGATCTAGCAAATTGTGTCGATCTGCAGAAAATATTACGAATTTGTGCTGAATTTCTTAAAGTATAATTATCATTATGTGCATTTTGGGGGATCAATACCTGCAAGTATGCTGGGGTAATATTTTTTACAATTTTATGCATCAATCTAAGTTTTGATAAGAAATTCATTTGTACAATGGATAAAAATTTGTTTCAAAATATAATTTCTCATGACTCGTGATAACCAAAATTGCTTTGATATAATATGAATGAAGCTTGTATGAACGAAATATTTTAAAGTTTTCATTTTTATTCGCACCACCAACTTTCCAAATACCAATGCAACAAAATACCAAGTGTAAAACTTAAAATATGGTCAGATGGCGTCCATTTGTCACCCCCTCTTCTTTCCGTTTGGTCAGTGATAAAAGGGACTAAAGAACCACGCACTGTAGTTTATTTTATCCTCTACAGAAGAACAATATATAGAGCATTAATTTATATGTGCTAACTCATTGACCAGTGGGATAATTAAGTAGAGATGTGCTGATTATACGAGGTGTGCTTTTGATAATATTTCACAGTAAGATAAATTAACATTACCATTGTTCTGATAGGTTTGAAATAATGACCGCTGACTGAGTGAATATCTGTGATAACCATCGAGCATACACCACGTGGTGTGGTTATCAGGTCAATATCAGAGGTTAACTATTTCGTATAACCAGGCGTGCGATGGTTATATTGTATAACCTTACCTCTTCACATCCAAGGTGCGTTTGGGCGATGTGTTCTCGGTTCGATACCACAAACAAGTTCGGCTTGCACCTCGAAAAAACTTACAACCACTGTGTTATAGGGTACATCAAGGTACCCAACACCTTGAAATATTGACTTTGTATCAAAGACATATTTACGAAAGAATACATAATATCAAAACAATTTTGAAACGTAGTTTATTTACAGATTTATAACTTATTTACATATCAAATGCGTCACATGTTAATATCGTTTTGTGTTTTGTGCTTGTCCATGATGAATGCAGACCTCAAGGTCTCCTAGTATTTTCATCATAACACTCACGTCGTTCTCGATTACCTGAAAAGTTTCATCAAGTAGGACACAGAATCCGAGTGAACAGTGTTCCCAATCCTTTGACAAGCTGAATCTGTTCCATGCATATGGTCTAGTTGAATTATCCATAATAAGGTCGACTTTAATGTCCATGTGTAATCCCTGAAAGAAAAATTAAACATCATCAGTTGTTGAAATTTAACACCGGTGATCGTTGTAAATTGCTTATCAAGGTTTGACTTTATTGCTTAATGTTGATCTCTCTAGGTATAAATATTTTTGCTAATATCGAAATTTCAGAGTTATAAGCTTTCAAGCACCATGTTTCATGCATGCATCAATATTATGTTAACATTGCTATTTACATTAGTAAATGATATTGAAAATAATAATAAAATTAAGAATCAGTCTGATTAAAATCGACTTTGATTCGAGGAAAAAAAGTGTGAAAATATTATCTCTAGTGGGGTTGAAACTTCAACCAGCCCGGCTTTCCTCTCTTTCACAGACCGAAAGGAGAGGATATCCCAACTGGTTCGAACACCGATAGAGACAATATTTTTTATATATTACTCCCCGCAGCACGGTCCATTTTAATCAGTCTGACCAAGAATGATTTTTCTCCATGTTATGTGTATTTATCAATATTATGTAGACATTGCTATTTACATTACTAAATGATATTTAAAATAATAATGAAACTCACGTGCACGGGCAAAAGATGGGTTTCACCTCAGTTGGTTTCGATTTTACAACGATTTGAAATATATATGACGCATTTGATTATGGAATCATCAACATTAATCATATCTACAATATTTAATATGAATTGATCGTTGATTGATTCATTTTTTGTTAAGATATCTTTGTTTAAAGAAGACCGGGGTAAAAAATGAAATTTACACCAAAATGACCCCTACCATGTTAAAAAGGGTGTAAATGAGTGGAAAACAAGGTTTGTTTTGTGATTTTTTTGAAAAATATAGCTTATATATCGATGGCCATTTGTTGTTTATTAAAATTAATTTTCAAAAAAAAAAAAATTAAAACTTTCAATTTCCCCCCAAAAACATCAAACACGTCTAGAAGTATTCTTTGATTGATAACTAAAGGCTTGCACTGTTCTGTTTTAGTGTACGACGTCTAAAAATGAAAATATTTTTAATTGAAAATTATGTATATGATGAAATCAACTAAGGTGAAACCTTTCTTTTGCCCGTGAGTATACATTAAGAATAATTTTTCAACAGCAAAATGCATAAATAGGAACTTGGTTGCTGACAGCTTGTTTTATACCGTGTAAACCCTCTGTAACATACTTCAGCATTTTCGTAGATCCACGCATAAAAAACATTCAATAACAAATACATGAATATACTTAAAATTTAAATATTTGAAAGACATAATAATATCATTTGCCATACACCACAATTTCGGTGACGATTTTGACAAATTGTGTTAACATTATTTAATTTCAGTTCAATGTGGAATATTGGTGTTTTATTAAGTCGAAACAACTAGAAGGAGCTGGTTTCTTGGTCAGATTTGTCTGATTGACAACTTCGCCATGACATGCTCAATCTGCATGTGAAATTTGCGTATTGTGCAAATGAAATGTTTGGAAGTGGAGTGTATTTAAGTTTTACCCCATAACAACAACTATCAATAACTAAATATTTGGTTGATGTTTTACTTTTGGTAAGCCATGTGGTGTATGTAAGATAATGACCACATTCTCGTGGCTTTCGAATATAACCTTCTGTCGCTTGAAAGTAATATCCGATACCCACGCAGCTGTAGGTCATTATCTCAAACAAACATAAATGATGCAAAATACAAAGAGACCTCGTGACACGCTTCAGTGAGCTGTGTTTCCGTAAATTGCTAAAGCTACACTCAAACGCAACACGCTCTTCACGTGCTGACGCGGGTTCAACCAGTGCTCGCTTACTCGTCTCACAAGGTGACCGAGTGCACTCCAAGCTAACGATTTCGAAGGTATGACGTCTGATGATGAACTTCTTGAAGCTTCCCAAGAAGTTGAAGACATATTAGAAATGGAAAAAAACATGGAAGCACAAGAAGGTAGATTTAAAAAACCTGTAAATGACAAATGGCTCTCTGGGCGGAACCAAAAATACACTGAAGAGAAACAATTGGGCCGTAAATAGTTTTAATGCATGGGCGATATCTCGTAATAATAGACACCAAGAAGTGGGAAAGGGAGGTTATTAGAAGATTAGAGGTTATGGAGGCAAAGGAGTTAAACCACTGGTTGTCTCGATTTGTATGCGAGGTACTGAAAGTGGATGGAACAGAATACCCTGCTAAGTCCTTGCTAAGTATGTGCATGGGCATTCAAGCCAACATCAGGGTAAACTGTAAGCGGAACTTTGACATTCTAAGAAATCCCGAATTTGAAACTTTCAGGCAAATAATGGATGGCAAAATGAAAACCCTCACTAGAAGTGGGGTAGGGAATTCACCCCGTCAGGCAGAGCCGTTTAAACCGGCCGAGGAGGATATTTTTTGGCAACGTAAATTACTGGGTGATCACAATGCAAAAGTACTTTTAAAACACTCATGTATCTCAATGGGAAACATTTTGCGCTCAGGAGCGGATCTGAACATCGAGCTCTAAAGGTTTACTAATAGCCAGTTAATTCAGTTGCAAACCAATGATGGAGTGAATTACTTTAAATACACTGAAGATACTTCAAAAACAAACAAAGGCGGCCTGAAACATCTTAAGAGTTAAGAAGAAAAGTGCACGAAGCTACCCATCCGCAGACAAATCGCGATGCCACGTACGCCTCTATAAAAGCTGTACATGCAGATGAGTCCCAAATTCGGTAATTATTTTCGAAACTTTTACATACCAAAAGAAATTATTCAAGGTGGAACATTGTATTTGTGATATAGTAAGAAACAAAACAGAAAAGCCACTTGAATTTATCATATAAATATTTCTTGATTAAGAATTTCAATATAATCAATATCGAGTAAAATTGTTGATAATAAAAGAAAACTTATAACAAACAGATCAAGCAATGATTAACAATAATCAAACTCGGTGATCTTTAACCTTTGTATATTGCACTTAAGACTCTTCTTGACATTTCCTAAGCTTACTCAAGTCTGATTTGAGGTTGTAGGTAGAGATGGTGCGGTCTATTTAAGTCTGCTTCAGAAACCTCAAGAGAAGCTATGGTATAAGCAGACAAGCTGTTGGACACAACACGTTGCAAAAATGATTCCAGATTTGGCGAAAGATGCAGGAGTGAAGGGACCGCTACCTAAGGTCGACGGCGGCAACAGCACTCCACCGAGCAGGAGTGGATGAACAGTTGATCATGGATCAGACTGGTTACCGTTCTCTATCAGGTAGGCAACATCATTGCAATAGCATAATTAGAAACCATACATTTATTGACGAAACTGTTTGATATCGTGATCATCTAATGGTATACACCACGTAGTGTGGTTATCAATGGTGGTATCTAGGTCGTTAGCAAAGGGTTGATTATCAGAGAGCAAACATGGACAACAATACGTGAACAGTTGCCTCGGCCCGATACGTGAACGTGAAAATCATGAATTCCGTGCAGCTCAAGGTGAAATGAACAACATCCTCGCAGCCTCACGTAAATTTGTTTGCTACAGACTGATACAGTTCATAGACTGAATGTCGGTTTAATTTAGGAATATCCTGAGACATTAAACAGATTTTCCGTGACCTTTTGACAATTTGTTTTGACATGTTTCATTTTAATTCAAGATGGAAAATGTTAGTATTTTTAGAACTCACTCAACACTGTTAGTAACTGTTAGCAGAAGTCAGGACACTCTCAATCAGCACGTGAAATGCGTGTTTCATGAGTATGCAAACGATAATGAAGTAATGTTAAGGAATGGAATTCACTCAACCATTAAACCACTACACCAACTGTTTAAACCTTTTTTATTTGATTTACACTAAAACTTATTATGAAAGGAAATAACTTTCAACAATTGGCATGTGGTGTATATGAAATAATGACTTTGACTTCGTGAATATCTGGGATAACCATCTCGCTGATCGCTCGATGATTATCACAGCTATTCACTCAGTCAGAGGTCATTATTTCAACCATAATTGTCAAGATAATAATATATTCCACCGATTATCAACTCGCAATTTAACACTGATATTTTGCAATAGAAATTGAGTGCCATATTTATATTTCAGAAGTATATAATAATACATCGGGTTTACAACCCGAAGATTGTTTGAAACTGAAGAGCCAGGCGACACACATGTGCAACCAACAGGAAGCAAGGGTAAATATAACTACAAAATAATACAATGTATAATAACAATGTCTATCAATAGAATTGTCAATGAAATCGAAGAATCTTTAACAACATACACTCAGGGGCAAAAGAAACGATACCAACTTTTCAAAAGAGTACGAAACAAAATCATGTTGTAAATGAAATGCGACTACGAGCCCTTGTGATAGGCACATCAGTTATGAAGAAGCACTCACAATTTCAAACATCAAAGTATAATACTTATAATTGTATGACTGTTCAAATACACGAGGGGTCAAAAAACAGCTTTTTCGATGTTATTTTTGGTCATAATCTTTGGAATTGGAATAAAATAATTATGAAATTTAAAAATCTATAAAATCGAAGATGTTATCTATAATATAAATAACCCTTGTAGAAGTTAATTTGTTCACGCACTTTGCCTGTATTTTGGTTTAAAAACAAGAAAAAGGGCCATTTTCACTATCCTATCTCGTCTAGTTAAGGAGATTTTTTAACAGCGTTTTTTGAAAGGCTTGTTTTTCAAAAACGTTAACAGATATAGCTTTGAAATTAAAAAATAAGTTCAGTTATCTCTTGAATTCACGAATTAACCTATCATGTATTTTATATGTTATCGTTTCTTTTGCCCCTGATCATGAGTGTAAAAGGTAGACAATACCAATTCTTGGTTACCTAATTGATTACAATTTAAGAAATATGAATTTGACAAAAACATGTAAATCAGTACAATTATCAGCAATATAATTGCGTACACTAATTGTTTGGGTTTTTGATATTATCAAATTTCGCTACATCGACATAATATTAAAACATAGTGTTTTTTATTTTTCAGATGACCAGACCTCAGGCCAGAATTCCAAATTCGCCTTTGTCAACTGTACGTTTAATATGCAAAAAGAATAGTTGTCTACCCTGAATAAAGTCAAATAAGGTTGTTTTGTTTTTCTTCCGTTTAAATCTATTTACTTAGATTTTCATATTCTTTAATTGGCAGTTTTTGGCATTCTCCAAGTCGAAACGTTTAATTGTTGAAAAAGCCAACTTAAGAATATCAAATTCTCCTGAAGAGGCATAGGTTCATTTAGACCCGTTAGCCGAGGGAAATATTATTTCGAGTAGTATATATCGAACCGAGAGATCAAATAACCAACCTCTTGATAACCGACCTCTCGGTTGCTCTGAGGTCGGTTATATCTCTGATATTGACCTGATAACCGCACCACGTGGTGTATTCGGTTTTATGTGCCCTTTACAGAAAATAAGACTGAACAGTCATTTACCAAAACCTTATTTGGCTGACATTTTGATTTCAATTGTGAGGTCAATTCACCAGGATCCCGCTGTGCTAAAATTAAGTATTTACATGTGTGGTGATCATCATAATCAGGTTTTATACATAACGCATTATTTCCCGTAAAATTTGATTCTAAGCTCAACCAAAGTCAAACCTCACGTAATGACAAAATGGCAATTGTATTTACGTCTTAATGCGACGGTTTCACAGTATTGGTTTCCTCTATGTAAGGGGTATGTAACGACATGTTTAAGTCGGACAATCTATCACAATAGGACGGAGTTTCAAGAAGTTGTCAATTCAATTTAAAACTTGCTACGACTGCAAAAAATATTCAGAAGGCATAAATAAAGGTAGTTTAATTGCAGTAATCAATCTTTTAAAAAAGGGCAATGTCTTTGAACTGTTTGATGTCTAATTTGCCTTCAAATTCGAATTCTTCATGTAGTGTGATAAAACCGAATTTGAATATTGTAATTTGTTCATTTGATGTTTATTGTCAAATTTCTTAATGCATTTCAAATGAGTCTTTAATTTCATTGAACTGATTAAACTCATTAGATGATAAATGGATTTCCTTTCGATCAAATAGATTTGGAAGAGTTGGAATTGAAACATTATCAGTGAAGTCATATACATCAGTTTGGCAGGGGAATAGAATGGCACATTAAGTACAACGCGAGCATTGCTAATAAAAAAGTATGAAACAAGATGTGTTTGTGAAACACGAATGCCCCCGGATGCATATGTCAAGTATCAAAGACCTAGCTCCGACCAATCAAAAGTTATGACCAAGGTTAAAGTTTTTGTGGACAGACGGACAGGCATAAAAACTAAAACATTTGTGATCATGAGTTACCTTGCAATAATAGTCTAGTTTTCTGTTTACCCTATTGTTTATTAGTAATTATTGATCGACATAATTGCAAAGGAATACCATTTTTAGTGCGAGGAAGATGTACATTGTTTTTGTCGTTAGTAATTGTCATATGTTATGATTGACACAAATCTGCTCTCGCCTCCACAAGTTGTTTAGTTCAGTAGCTTGGATAACTTATATACGTAGCTTAGAGTGTGAAAGATATGTACAGTACAAATTATTCGAAGACTTGGTTGTGCATGAACATTTTTTATTTCCATAAGAGAAAACTGAAGTAGCAACCTTTTTGTTTTATAATTTAGGTCTCTGAATCATTACATGCTATCAATATTTGATTAATTTAGGCCGATTTGTCGTCAGCTTTCAAATGATAAAGTGTGTTTACAAAATATTCTATTCTGGTACGAGCTTACATGTCGCAACATGAGATTTGGGACCAGTTAAGTCTTAGTTTAGACTCTTGAAACGTCACATGTACATGTCATGTTGAAAGATCTATACGTCACTTTAACCTCCTTATTTCCAGAGACCCAAATTGGACTTGCAAATCGATATAACTGGACATGTTTAAATCCGTCACTTGAAGCACGACTGCTTGTCGGCAGAGACTTCACAAAACGACATTCAAACGATTTTGTTTGACAGGATTACAGCTTAAGTGTCCAAACAAGTCAAGCGCAATATTGGCAAGGAAAAGTATGCATTCAATAAACTATTTCTGTCAGGATTCCCATTTCAGTTAAAGATGTTATTCAAAATCTTCTTTACTTGTACAGTGTCTGATAAAGAAACCTTTCCGAGGTTTGCGATACCCGATCTTCAAAGGTGTTTAGTCTTAATCTGAGAGGGCTTTCTAGTATTAGTTTGTTCTTTCTACAAAAAAAATACCGTTCTCTCCCTAGAGAGGAAGATCAAGTAATTAAATGTTGATCATACCCCTGTTCGAATTAGAGCAAATCCATGGATTCCGGGAGAAAACAATGCACCAGAATCCATTTGAATTTTTAAACAAATGACTACGCATAGAAAGGGTGGTTCATATCACAAAGCCTTTGTCATTATTCAGTAACCAAATTGATGATTTTAGAACAGCGGTGCTGATTGCAATACCAACTTTGATTGCCTCTGATTGGGCATATCACAAATTTGGCGAATAGGTAAATAGGCTCCATCAACATTTCATGACTTGAACTGTTGGGAGGGAATAAGGAAACACCCCTTTCTTTAAAAAACTTTTTTTTAAATTCACAATAATAAGCATGAACACACGTGACCAGATGATTAGAGATTTTCAAATTTGTAAGCAAAGCTTTTAAAAGGTAAACCATTACTATGAATACAAAACGTTTCAATGGTTGTGAATAAATATAGTTTTTCAAAACCATTTTCAGCTAATGGCTGAATATTGCCTCACTCATTCACTAAACCATTTAAGGCAAAGTTGATCAAAATTGATTTCAGATTGTATTTCCAATGAAACATTCCCTTCGGTTCCTTACTCTAAATCCACGGTTTAGTGTAAAGCTGAAAGCCGATGAATGTACAATTCCATTCTCAATCGCAACACTGCTTTATAAACGACCCGCCTCTGCACGTGGAGCACGCATTTCGCGTGTAGCTTGAAAAGAGAGTCTGCTTTAACGCGACCGATCCGTGAAACTCATGGTCAGTTGTAACATTGCCTTTCTTTTAAAACTTTTAGCTACGTTTTTTAAAAATAAAATTGGTTTAGAGGGATTTCAGATTGGACACGAGCGCCTCCATTCAATTGTCGCGTAAGTAATCCCTGATAGGTATATTGGCATCGTCGCCCTAAAGAATATATGCATCTAGTACAAATTCCAGTCATTGGGTATCAACGGTAAACACTAGACCCGGCAATTTATTGACTTTACAAAACTCAAAAGGAAGGTTAAAAATATCAAGAAAAACGCCTCTTTTCCATGATTGCCCTCAGCTGTTGTTTCTCAAAACTGATAAAATATATCCGTTAATGCAACATAATTACATCCGATGATGTTTTCCCATCTCGTCTATTCCTGGTTGATTAATAATTTTTTTAACAAATAGGCTAATTCGGAGATAATGTTGTTGACAGAACGTGAGGGTAGCAAATGAACCGAGCGGAAGTTAATTTCTCATTAGTAATGAACCTTCTCTAAACAAACGTCGAAATGGAAAGAGAGAAATCTGTTTTGAATAAATATCATTTCAGTACATTTTTATTAATAATTATTATTCGTTCAATAAAAGAGAAGTAATCTTAATTTTTTCAAGATAAGAAAAAGGCACGAAGGGATAAATAACCAGACGACAGGTACTCAGGTAGAGACAGTGTCTCTATAAATACACTGTATGTAGTCTAAGTAAACCTTGCCTCAATAATACTCGCTTCACTCCCGATATTGAGTCTAGCAAAATGTAGTAGCAGGTCTTATTGAGGCTAGGATTACTGTTTGACTGTATAAATGTGCCAAGTTAAAGTGCCATATACCAACATTTGTCAAGAGTAACAATGTTTTTGAAATCCTCTATTTGTATTGAATAACTTAAATTTGTGCAATGCAGACATTGCCAAAAAATTCGTTGTTGTTGACTTTGTCCTTTTCTTGGAGTTTCTTGATGTTTATCCTATTAAATATTTAAGACCTCTCTGTTGAAAACAGACACATTGTAATTCACTTTGGTACATAAAGTAATTACGTAAACGGGATATTAAAAAATATTGCAATTGTTACATAAAGATGCGATTCATCAATCACTGATTTTCTTCCTGCACTGTACAAAACAGGAAGTATTGCTGGCACAACCAGAGTGCGGTCTAAATATCAAAAACTGGTTAGCTGTGTCAATGTTTTTCAGATGTAGTGTTCAAAAACACCTGAAACAGTAAAACTCAGACAAATCAAATTCAACAGGGATATAATTTTTTTCATTCGGAGTCTCTCTGTCCCCAATTGTCTAGAAAAATCATTCACCTCACCTCGTTGACATAAAACAGTATATCATCAAAGACATTTCACTATGGCCATGTTTTATTTATGGATCTGCTTCGTGTGATCTGAAGTCGAAGGACATATTAAAGAGTACAAAAGAAACCTTTGAGACGATTGAGAAAACATGAAAGAAATATTAATCGTAGGATAGTATTGAACATATATTTTAGTTATTGAAAGTTTAGAAACACGTTTAAGCAGCATCTGTACAACATTTCATTGTATATTGTCCATCACTAAGTAAATCACTTAAACAAGCTTGCTCTATAGTGATAACTTGAGGCATTGAAATTGTTTTATCTCGTCTTGTAAACGCCTGTACTTCTTACATATTCATTTATGTGTCTGCCAAACCAAAAACATCAATTTCCTATGTTTTGATACTTTTATGAAGATAAAGAACATTACCATATCTAAAATTCAAAATAGTGGATATTATGAGTTTAAAGGGACGGTGGCACGTTTTAAGGTGATGTTTTTAAAATGAATTAATCAGTAATAAATCACATACATAATGTAAGTTTCAGCCATGGGATTCCTTTTTCCTATACAAAAAGATTTAAAGGTGTTCAACCAAAAATGACTGCCAAATGACTTTATGTGAATCTATAATTGTTCTATGACTATGGATGATTGATGTTTGTTATGAGATTGTTGACACTATCCAAGAAATACATTTAGCATTAACGTACAATTATGAGTGAAACGTGGAAAATATAAAAGTTACGAAATAAGCATTGAAAAATAATAGTTTCGTAGAATGAGCATTATTGACGATAAGTTACTACTACTAGGACCCTGGATTGTAAAAAGAATTCAATTTCAAGCAACCAAAGTCCTAAAACATTGTTTTTTATTCTAAGACCTTATTATTCTTACACTCAATGCTTTAAAAAGCGCTAACAAATGGGCTTTAGTTAATCAGAAATCAGAGCATACATGTAGCTACTATCTTATATAATAAATCCAGGAAAGTTAGTGTTAAATATGTTGTAACTTAATGATTATACGAACTTCTTAACAAACTAATTTTCCCGGTTTGCAATGTTTGGGCAAACATGGCAGGCTAAATGGAGATTGACTTTGTAATTTGTACACCAGACCTTGAGTTACAGCCAAATCCTCCCGGAGCCAGTGCCTGAGAAACGAGCCAACTGGCTTTGTGATGTAATCTAGATATCTTCGAAACTATCCTGGCATTTTGATTGTTCTTATGGTGTATTATATACCGAAAATATGCTTTCCATATGCCAATCATGACAAACTAGAGACAAAAGGTCTTGCATTCTCTCCCCACAGAGGCAGATGAAGTCAAGAAATGTTGAATACCCATTTTCTTCCCACAGAGGCAGATGAAGTCAAGAAATGTTGAATACCCATTTTCTCCCAACAGAGGCAGATGAAGTCAAGAAATGTTGCATACCCATTCTCTCCCCACAAAGGCAGATGAAGTCAAGAAATGTTGAATACCCATTTTCTCCCCACAGAGGCAGATGAAGTCAAGAAATGTTGAATACCCATTCTCTCCCCACAGAGGCAGATGAAGTCAAGAAATGTTGAATACCCATTTTCTCCCCACAGAGGCAGATGAAGTCAAGAAATGTTGAATACCCATTCTCTCCCCACAGAGGCAGATGAAGTCAAGAAATGTTGATACAGCTATCAACATTTCTCTATTTGATCTGCCTCTGTGGAGAATGAAGGTTTTGTTGCCTTTCGAGATCAGTCGCCAATTTTGTATAATGAATAAAGTAAATTCTTGCAATATGCTCATTGATATATGCTCGCTATCCAGGTATGTGCAGATGAGGCTGAGAGCAGTTTCCGTAGTTGAGTATTGTTACAGTGTTCTGAGAAGTAACGAGTGACGTGCCGTCGCTGCTGATAGAGGTAGCAACTATTAGGATGCATTGGCTCTCGAGTCACATACAACTAGAAAGTGTTTTTATTCGTAAAAACAGATATCTCCCCCATATACCATTTCAGCTAAATTTTGTTGTTGAAATATCTTAAAGATTTTTAAAACTCAAATGAAAGGCATATTTTTTATATAAAACAACATAAACTGTAAGCTTTGGTTACATTTGATTTCTATTTATGGGAAAAGTAAATCAACATCTACGCAGTTTGTGATGAAAACTAACCCTTCTCTTTAAAGTGACAAAGTCCAAACTGTTGCCATGAAAACCCAAAAATACATGATTAAAAAGTTGAAACTATAAAAGGCACATCTACATGATATGAAAAGGATGTACACCAAATTGGGTGCAGATTGGTCATGTAGTTTCAGTATTTATCTACGGACAAAGTCCAAACTGTTGCCATGGAAACCAAAAAACATAAAATTGAACAGAAGTTAACGTTGAAACCCCAAAAAAGGCACATCTACATAATATGAAGAGGTAATATACCAAATTTGGTGAAAAGTGTTCATGTAGTTTCAGAGTTATGCTCCGGAAACGAAATGGGGACGCGGATGGGCACTCAGCCAAATCCAATATCTCTCCCGACCCTTTAGGGGGAGACATAAGTCGTGCTCCATTTGTCCACCGGCAACCGAAAAGCAACAAACCTACATTATTAAACGGAAGGGATGTAAAGATCATGCCGGCGGCGCTTGCCGAATGCGCCGGTTTGGCGGGACCGGCCAATTCTGGCACAAGATGGCGGCAGTGGACCACGTTGGATGAAATGTAAGTTTGTTGACTCGTATTTTGAACATTTATGAATATTTTTTACAATTAATTGAAAGTACGTAATGTATATATGATAGGTGAACATGTTTCATTCGAACACAAACGAGTTGTTAAACATGAAGAAACATGTCAAGCGGACAGAGCCATTCTGCTTTCATGTCAGGTGTACTATATTTGAAATTCATCAAGGGCATTTAGAAGTGAAGTAGTAATTCAAGACTTGTATGTACTATAATATTTGTTGACACGAAGGAACAAAAGGCCTATGTGTTTTTGGCCATGTTGATGATATCTTGAACAGCTACATGAAAAATATAACTTTCACAATGTTGGGCATAATTAATGTATTATTTCTACGATAGATTTTCAGAACCGTGCCACTTTTTTTCGGAAAGATAGACTTGAATGTTAAAGTGGTGTATCATAAAAAAAAAAATCGCATTTTATTTCAGTCGGATTCTGTTCATTTTTTCCACATTTGTAACAAATCATCTCAGCTACAACCTTAAAAGTTCCATTTTCTAAGGAACGACCGTAATTTCATCAAAATATGTATCTACATAAATGTGAACAAGTTTAATGGTGATCTATGAGACAGGTTTCTTGAAAAGAGGGAAATCAACTGTTGATGTTTAATGTAAAAGTAACAACATATATGTAAGGGTTACTATTTCTATTTACTTTTTTTTACAAATGGCCATTAGGTTCAGAGTTATGATAAGATAAAAGTATGGTTTGTAATAGTTAATTTTGATGGTTTTGTAGACCTGAAAACGTACCCTTTCTTTTTAGAATGACCCATACAGTGTTCTGGGGTTCTGGGTTCAAGTACTAGATTTCTTGATTGCATTTCCCTCCAAAAACTGTAATTTTCAGGGTGCACCTTAGCGTTAAACTTGCAAATGGAACCACAAGAGAGGTGCAGTGTCTCTCGAGTGTAGCTGCCATTCTCCGTGATCCTTCAGCAGGTAAATATAGCAAGTCTAACTCTAATGATGGTGCCACATATTCCTTTTTGGTAGTTTTGAAACTTGAATATGAGTATAATTATCTTTTAAGTACCAGAAACTTGCCTTCGGTTCCTTAGCAGAGAGCATTCATATAGAGCTTGGGCCATTTTCAGGGCTTTTAGTCATTTTCTATTTCAATTTGGCCATTGTCCTTATTTCAATAATAAGCTTCAAACTTTGAATGTGCATAAAAGGCCCATCGCCACTGCCTTCCCAAATCCCTGCTAGCTATCCACTCAATAAATGTCACAGGAGATGGTAATCAAAATGCACTTATTTTCTATTAAATTGAGAGACCTAGAGTACTAGAAATTAACATAATAGTCATTGGGTGGCTCATTGCTTGGAACTTTTTACATGAAGGTGCCAGTACTTCATCTTGACTGTCGTATTGCCTTTTACTTGGCCAACTGTGAGAGACAATTACGATTTGCAGTTATTACAAGATAAATATCTTTTTCGCTTTACAGATTCATCTATCAATTGAGTGAGTGAGTGAGTTGGTGTTTTACGTGTTTTGAACAATATCTCAGTTATTAAACACGTGGATGTTGCCATCCAAAAGAGAGTAGACAGATCAGAGAGAAAGGGATCGACAGGATGAGGGAAAAGACGGAAAGAAAGGCATAGTAAGAGATAGAAAGCAGGTTTTAGAAGGACTCACATTTGGTCTGGCTTCTACCCGACCTGTCCAGCTTGGGTGACCCTACTAGGAGCATGGAAGCTCCAGCTGGCATAGCTCTCGGGGTCGCAGAAACACACAAACCACCACACCACGATAAGGTAATGAGCCCATCAAGGAATTGATACTGTCTTATTTGTTACGACAACAGGACATCGGGGACATGTAGAATGTGCAGTCGGACAAGGACAATAATGTCAATATGCAGGCTGACAGTAAGCGACACAGAAATATGGACAGCACAGAGCAAGGTTAGATGTCATGCCCTAATACCACTTGCCATTCTCTCCCCCTCTCTTCTCCGTTGATGGCTCTTGTTTTTAAACTGGAATTTTGTTCAAAACACGTACAACACCAACTCACTACCAATACAGCTTTCTTAGGTCTTTCATCTCTTGATTTAAGGCAAGGTAACATGTTTACATAAAACAATGTGTAATGTCCTCACGACTAATTTACTTGGAAACATACACGATGTGAATCATTGTCAACATCTATCTAACGAACCTATCAATATATAGGATTTCCTCCTGAAATGTCATCATGTAAGAGTTTCTAAAGGTTAATGTGTATTTTGATTTTGATGGTTTCATAAGATTTGTCAACAAACAATCTTGCTAACCTATATATTTTGCAATTTGAAGATCATATCATTTCAATTTTGTTAAATGATACGCATGTAGAATAGGACATCCTACATAATGAAATGTTCAATAATTTTTACTAATCACACTTCACGAATAGTTGGTTTAATAGTTAAAAGACACAGATATTATCAAATTCCAAAAAGTCAAAGGAATAACTGTGATGTCTGCATTCAAGTATTTGTCCTTTCTAATGGATTGATATCCTTTTATTATAAATCGCCACGAAGTGGAAGGGGGATATAGGTTTGGGCTCCGTCCGTTCTTGCGTCCGTCCGTCCGACCGAGATAATGGAAACAACTTGTCTCAGAAACTATTGAAGACAAACTCACTGTGTGTCTCATTGTATCAAAACCTTGATCCTTGAAAATCAGAACCGCAAAATTATTTGACAAATTATACTGACTTATTGCCGCTTATCAGTGTTTGTGGACACTGTTCCAGGGAGTTTTCAAAGGGGACACTTTTTCTCAGAAACCTATATAGGATAACCAAATTTGCCGTGTGGTTTCAGGATATCAATACATTGATGGAGTTCTAAAATGAGATAAAATCAATTGCATATTGAAGACTGACGGCTAATGTAGGGAATTATTAGGAGCTTAATGAAAACGTGTTTGACGGGGGAAGTTGATGAGCATGTCTTCTAAATCAACAAGTGTGAGCTCATTGCGAACCCAAATGAGAAAACATGCAATTTGTGTTTCCTCCATTAATCCTACTTGGACAACAAAGACCATGCTTTGCACGGTAATACTTAGAATACCACTATTACAAGCAAATACAATTACTTTCTGTTCGTTAAATTAGAGGTATACATATTTGTATGTTTCAGTTAATTTTCAAACATACTACCACCGTGTTCATTTTAATTACTGTGTCTAATATTGGAACTACAAATTTCTTTCCAATAGTGTGTCTATCCTCCAATTTCTTGAATTTGTATTAATCTAGAAAATGTTTTCCCAAGTTCCCTTCCGAGGCCGATTAAAGAGCCAAAATGTGTTAATCCAATTACCAAATAAGCAACATGAGCAATACTTTCAATAACAGGTGGCCCAAACCAGCAAATGTAATTAGCAAAAAAATGTGTCGTCAATGCAAGCTTTGGAAATACTTCCCTCAAACCTGATTCAGCCTGCTCCTATAGATTTGTTTCCACAAAACCTTCTTGTCTATTTCTGGAGATCGCGTCAAACTAAGCTTACAATAAAATGAATTATACCCTTCAATACGACACAAACGGTGAATGTTAGAGGTATAAATAACATGGAAAATTTAAACCTTAACACATATCTTACATTTACGCAGAAATAGTGCTTAAATATGCTGAACAGCATTGAAAACGAGCAAATAAAAATAGAGCCATTGGCTCTGTAGCTCATCAGGCTTCATCATCAATTATGCTGTAGAGTGTGGTCAATGTGATTCCCCCTTTGTAGAGGCCACAGGGTCACCATTCATAAAATTCAGTATATATAGGCGACAAGTTTCAGTTTTCTAGGCCTTTACTTCTGATTTATCCAATGGGCGGCATATTTTCCTTTGATCTTTTCGCAGTTGTAAATCATGTACCAAGACAACTCAAGCTGATATCTATTACGTCACGAAAATATCCCAACAGTTATTTCTGACGTCCTGATTCGACAACCCATGAAGGAGCGAGGCAGTTTTAGGGCGGAGCTAGCAATATCGGGCCGACGACCTTGAGAAAGTTCAACATTGTTGCATCCTCAAACACGTAGCCGAGATCAAAGGAATGAAACCGCTCAGGCGACCAAAATATTAACATTACCAGTCACTAAATGAGAAAAATAACAAGCTGACCATAATATATAATGCAGTGAAAAAAATTGAGGTTGAATAGTACCAACGATTACAGAAATTCATTGGCATCGCGGAAAAATATAGATATATGTCGAACTTTCGAGCTGACATTTCTAATCCAAACTGTTCGTTAATTAAGGTCAACCCCGTCCCAAAGTAGTAACAAGATACATAAATAAGATGGTGAAAAATCAACAATTATTTTAATATTGATAAGACCACCAGTAATAAAATTTACATTTCACTATAAAATGAAATCAAGTCTGAAAACAAATCAGTGCGCGTGTTACCTTATTTCAGTAAATATATGTTGCATATGCCGGCATGGATGAGAGAATGTCTGGTCATCCAAACCCATCAATATTATTGATCATAACGAAAAAAATAAGGAAATTGGGTCATTCGTCGCTGGACGATTCCTTCAGACTAATCTAAATGTTGGTCATGCAGGGAATGTTGATGTCGGGTGAAAGATCGCAAGACGTTGCCCATTGGATAAAACAGATACATGATTGACACACGGGGATGTATACGAAATATCAGCTTGCTATCACTCACACGGGGATGTATACGAAATATCAGCTTGCTATCACTCACTCGGGGGCTCTGCCCCCTCGTGAGGTGATAGCTCGCTGATATTTCGTATACACCCCTTGTGTCATCATGTATCTATTACGAAGAAGATGAATATAGATTTGAAGGACGTTCCTGTTGCCTTTATTAGGGGCAACAGGGTCACCAAAGCTACAATTCATAATCATCACTAGTCAAGGAGTCTGTACACAAAGTTTCAGCTTTCTAGGCCTTATGCTCCTGGAGAAGAAGATGAACATAGGTTTTTAGGGCGTGGCCCTTATCAGGGGCAACATGGTCACCGAAGCTACAATTTATAATCCTCACTAATCAAGGAGTCTGTAAACAAAGTTTAAGCTTTCTAGGCCTTATGCTTCTGGAGAAGATGAAAATAGGTTTTTAGGGCGTGGCCCCTGTGGACCTTATTAGGGGTCACAGGGCCACAATTCATAATCATCACTAGTCAAGGAGTCTGTACACAAAGTTTCAGCTTTCTAGGCCTTATGCTCCTGGAGAAGAAGATGAACATAGGTTTTTAGGGCGTGGCCCTTATCAGGGGCAACATGGTCACCGAAGCTACAATTTATAATCCTCACTAATCAAGGAGTCTGTAAACAAAGTTTAAGCTTTCTAGGCCTTATGCTTCTGGAGAAGATGAAAATAGGTTTTTAGGGCGTGGCCCCTGTGGACCTTATTAGGGGTCACAGGGCCACAATTTATAATCCTCACTAGTCAAGGAGTCTGTACACAAGGTTTCAGCTTTCTAGGCCTTATGCTTCTGGAGAAGAAGATGAAAATAGGTGTTTAGGGCGTGGCCCCTGTGGCCCTTATAAGGGGTCACAGGGCCACCAAAGGTATAATTTATAATCCTCACTAGGCAAGGAGTCTGTACACAAAGTTTCAGCTTTCTAGGCCTTATGGTTCTGGAGAAGAAGATGAAAATAGGTTTTAAGGGCTTGGCCCCTGTGGCCCTTATAAGGGGCCACAGGGCCACTAAAGCTACAATTTATAATCCTCACTAGTCAAGGAGTCTGTACACAAGGTTTCAGCTTTCTGGGCCTCATGCTTCTGGAGAAGAAGATAAAAAAATAGGTTTTTAGGGCGTGGCCCCTGTGGCCCTTATTAGGGGCCACCAAAGCTACAATTTTTAATCCTCACTAGTCAAGGAGTCTGTACACAAGGTTTCAGCTTTCTAGGCCTTATGCTTCTGGAGAAGAAGATGAAAATAGGTTTTTAGGGCGTGGCCCCTGTGGCCCTTATAAGGGGTCACAGGGCCACCAAAGGTATAATTTATAATCCTCACTAGGCAAGGAGTCTGTACACAAAGTTTCAGCTTTCTAGGCCTTATGGTTCTGGAGAAGAAGATGAAAATAGGTTTTCAGGGCTTGGCTCCTGTGGCCCTTATTAGGAGGGGCCACAGGGCCACTAAAGCTACAATTTATAATCCTCACTAGCCAAGGAGTCTGTACACAAGGTTTCAGCTTTCTGGGCCTCATGCTTCTGGAGAAGAAGATGAAAATAGGTTTTTAGGGCGTGGCCCCTGTGGCCCTTATTAGGGGCCACAGGGCCACTAAAGCTACAATTTATAATCCTCACTAGTCAAAGAGTCTGTACACAAGGTTTCAGCTTTCTAGGCCTTATGGTTCTGGAGAAGAAGTCGAAATTCCACAAAGTTTACGGACGGACGGCCGGACACCATGCCATGCCATGCGCCCATCGGGCCTTACAGGCCAGATGAGCTAATCAAAAATGTTATGTTTAGGAAATATTACGGAAAAAGACAGGTAGATTCCTCAAAAATGTATACAAGAATAATTATGAAGGATTACAAACAGCAAATAGTCCACTATCATCGATTAGGTTTAACTACGCTGTTCAGAGATGGGAGACGCATACTACTAAATTAGATGGGCAATAACAGGTGGTCATTACACCAAATGTATATATAAGTTTACTGTGTATCGAACACTTTGCGGAAATGTAAAGAAATATTATAGACATTTGCCATTTTCTTGACACTTCGTTCTTTTGTAAGTTGCGTGATTGACTGACTTGCATCACGTGACCTCTACTGACGCCTACATAAACAGCGAAGGAACCGCTGATAGTGTCACTCTGCTTTTGGCTGCAAGTCGAAAGGTTCACATCGGGAAGCCATTCAAACTTCATAAGCCGCTCTCTTTATTCTTAGAATCTTTTTCTAGGCCTATATTGGAAAACCATAGTTCTTTTTTAGAAGAATAGTTAGTTGTATTATTATATAATACTGTGTTTTCACTATTTTTGACATTTAGAAAGTTTGGATTAGATTTGTTTCTGTTGGTAAAAGAGTTTCTTGTTGAAGGAATAATTTGATAATTATTGGTTTTCAATTGCACTCCTACCTAGTCGATTTGTGTCACTTCGTTTAACGCCGAATATCTGAAACCAGACATGAACCACGATTGTTACAGTTTGTAATTATTGTTGAACATCTTGCTGCTGATTAAAATAAATTCAATATTGGTATTCAGCCTGTTTGAAGTTCTTGGGTCAGGTGGCTTACAGTTGTATTTGGCGAGGATAGAGAGAATAGTGAAATGCTGTTGCGAATGATAATTTATTGCTCATGTTATTAATTTGGTGATTGAGGTTTTCCTCAACAAATTATTGATGTTTAAATTCTTATCTTATAGAAAGATGAGCAAGAAGTACACTGGCATTGGAGAATGCAAAAAGAGGTTGCTCTACAAGAAGGTATTAAATAACCATCTGACAAATATTGATGTTTACATTCTTATCTTATAGAAAGATGAGCAAGAAGTTACACTGGCATTGGAGAATGCAAAGAGAGGTTTCTCTACAAGAAGGTATTAAAGAACCATCTGATGTCCTCTAAACATTGGAGACTGGGAGTCTTTTGTTCCTGGTACCCAGACACAAACATACTGAGTAGGATCACAACCTATAAAAGTCACTTAGTAGAGGAACATGAGAGAGAGGCAAAAGAAGTCGGGGAAAACAGATCGATCTGTGATGAAAAGAACGGGTTCTGGCATGACCATGTTAAGGCCATGACTTGTCCTGAGGAAGACTCTGAAGTGGGTAGGACGCTTCGATCACAAGTTCTCCATTTGACCGACAATCAGACCAGGCTGTTTAGTTGTCTGTTTGACCCACAATCAGACCAGGCCGTTAAAGATTAAGAGTGGGACCAAGGATGGAGCATGGACCTAAAGAAGCAAGAGCAGCCCGAAACACGAGATCACCTTCATGCTAAGAATATTGACGTCCCCGCAAGCATTGTCAACGCTTATCCGGAATATGGAGTGAGCGAGGTGGTGTTTAACGTGTTTTGAACAATATTTCCGGAATATGGAACTTCTAAAAACTTTTTCTGGATGATAGGCCGTCGGACACAACTACCCTTGAGGGGCAAGTCGCCATAACCAGAGGCGTCCCGATGATGGACAGAACCCTACTTCGTGACAAATACAACATGCTGACCCTGCCCGGAACAAATACCACACAGAACCCTACTTCGTGACAAATACAACATAGAGGGATGAGGAAAAAGCAAGCAATGAAAGGAAAGCCAGAGCATATCTCTACATAGGCCGTTGCCGTCATAGCCCAAACCCGGACAGACTCCCTCGAAGTCGCAATGATATGAGCCGAGCAGGGGGAAGGGACACATCGACAGACTGGATAACATTCAGGCTCAAGAGTGCCAAAATTCCTCTCGGAATAGATGTCCACGGTTATGAGGTTCAAGAACTCGGGTTATTACCTATGTTTTCAGTTCAAGTAATTGTTTAGGAAAATGAACTCATTAGTTAAAAGTTGTGAGGATAAGAAGCGTAATGATTTGAAATTGGCTTAATCTTTGATGTAAGGGGGGAGGTCAATGATTCTTTGATTGAATCAATATTATTAATATCAGTTCACCATCACTTCTGAAGAGTAATTTCATTTTGGCAAAAGTTACCATTATTGTTGGGAGTCATTGTGCACATATGATTGATTTTAATAGTTCTATTTTAAACGAAAATAACATGGCTTATTTTCTTAAAGCCAGTTGATTTGAACCCTAGATGAAGTAAATGATGATGAGCGCAAGGTTAAGTCAAGAGATTGAGAATAACCGTAATTATTCCGTATCAAAGTTCCACTTGTCTGTAGATTCATCTTTGGTGCATATTAGACGTAAAATTAAGTAAATGACCTGTATTCTCTGTCTTGCCGCTGGCCTAAATTAATCGACAGCCGCAGGATAACATTCTCTCACCACAGAGGCAGATAATGTCAAGAAATGCTGATACAGCCTCTGTTATATTACGCCGGCTTTGTGGGATAGAATGGGACTGGGACATCGACGCTGTTCTTAAATTATCATTTTGGCTACTAAATGATGGCAAAAGCATTGTGATATGAACCACCTTTTCCATTTGAGAAGCGTTGTCATTTGATACAGAAATTCAAATAGATTTTGGTTCATTTTTTCCGCCAGGGGAAACTGCCAGAACCCAGGGAACAGAGGCCTTCATATCACAATGCCTTTGCCTTAAAGCTTGTTTCAGCCCAAATAATGTTTTAGAAACAGTTTAGCTCATTTTAATTGCCTCCAATCAGGCATCCCCCATTCTATCCCACAAGATCCGCGTAATATAACAGAGGCTACAAAATGACTTGATCTGCCTCTGTGGGGAGAGAATGCCATTTTAACAGTGACAGCATACAAGGGTCAACTTTGTATTTCATCATGATGAGAATAATTATTCAATGTTAATCTGTCCTCATCACCAAAAAAGTGATTTATTGTAATCGGAACTGCTGCAATATTTTATACTTACAGTAAAAGTAAACGTTTTTTTGCAGGCTTTTATTGCATTTTTGTTGGCATTCATGTGATTTGTCAATTGTTGCATAATGGCGATATAATCTTGGTGATTTTGCCATCAAAATGCTTAGTCTGCGATGATGTTATTTTGCATTTTTACATACGATCTTTTTCTATGCGTTTTAAATGCGGTTTAGTGTATATTTATCAAAATGTCCACAAATATTCAGAAACAGATGATGTAAAAATTTACAGCCGCAATGTTCACTTGCTGGTCGAATCGCTACAATTGTAAGGCAGGACGAAACTTCCTTCCAGCAGACAAGAGCCATAAGGAGAAATGGCTTATTACTTACCTTATATTAGGATGTCAATATTGCACCGGACGATCATGTACTGCAGAAATATTTGCAATCAGTGAGTCAAACAGGGTAAAACAAGAAAACGTCTGATTAGGAAGTTGTGCAGGAACTCACTTCCTGCACAGGCTTTTAGGTTTCTCTTTCACTTCGCCAAAATATTGGCCAGTCCATGTTGTCTTCTCAACGTTTATTGCCTTCGTCAGACATGTGAGAAATCCAAATTAACCGCATATTCATGAGGGTGTTTGCTAGGGCAAGCTATAGCTTATTTTGTCACACAAACAAGCTGTAAATTGATTCTCTTGCAGAACCAAATTTTATTATTTTGTGATATCGATGTATGACAAAGGGTCATGAATGAAAATTTCGACGTTTATGTGATATTGCATCAAGAGAGAGAAAAATATACATATTTGAATATCTTGAATTTTGAAAGAAACTTTTAAGTAGAAACTATTTTGTCATAATTTGGTTTATTCAATTTGTCATGTTACACTGTGTTTCCTCTACAGATACACATATCAGTTGAATGCATTACAATACAAAATTTCAATTGTCAGTTGCGAGGTGCAATGTCGTTTTCCTTGAGTAAGTGAATTGGTGTTAAAACATGATTTGAACAAATGAGTACAAAGAACAGGCAAAAGGGATCGAAAGCTTGAGGGGAAAAGTCGGAAAGAAAGGCAATGGACATTCTCTCCCGACAGAGGCAGATCAAGTCATGTTGATTTAGCCTCTGTTCTATTACGAATGGGAGATGCCTGATTGGAGGCAATCAAAATTAGTTTAGATTTTGTATATATTATCTCTTGAGAAGTACAACATTTTCAAAAAGTTTTGGGTACGAACTGTCGAAGGTAAAGGTCACAGCAAGGTCAACATATATGGAGAAAATGAATTAATTTAAATTTTAACACTTTATTTCATTACAATAATGTTATACTCAATGAAATGTGTTCATTGATTGTGTGACCTTGAGTGTCAAAGGTCAAGGTCACGAGAAAATTCCCAATTTGGTGAGGCCTGTAAAAGGCGGAACAGGGTAAGGCGAAACCCCAAGTTCAGGGGCTGCTCTGCTTTTGCGGTATCCCGCAAACGCTAATCTAGTTTGATAAAGAAATTCAAATGTATTGAGATGAAATTTTTTTCCGCCAGGGGAAACTGCCGGAACCCACGGATTTCGGCGTATTATATAGAACAGAGGCTAAATCAACATGACTTGATCTGCCTCTGTGGGGAGAGAATGGGCAATGGAGAGATAGAAAGCGATTTTGGAAAGACTCAAATTTTGTCCGACTTCTACCCGTCGACCTGTCCAGCTCCAGCTGGCATAGGTCTCAGGGTCGCCGAAGCAGTCAAACCACCACACCACGGATAAGGTATTGAGCTAAATGGTAACTGTACTCCGACACTATTTTTTTAAAAGCCTTTAATCTAACTACATGTACATGTAGCATTCCTCCTTTCCATTAGTCCTGGATCATTCCAAAGCCTTTATTACCAGTAAAAGTTTTGTCATCTACAAGAAGACAAATTATTTATAGTTTGACAAATGGACAGAAATGTAGGACAAGTCCTAAGGGGATGCAACATCAAAGCCAGAATACTTTGATAATGATCCAACAAAGTGTCAGACTTTACAGACAGTAGACGGTAAAATACCACTGGGAATTGTCTTCGGTTGAGGTTCTATGCTTTGTGATGTCTTTGACATCCTTATTGACGTTTGATTATTTTTGTCCGAAATCTGACTGAATGCGTTGAAAATCGTTGACGATCGAGTTGACAGAAAAATTAGCTTTTTCATATATATTTTATGAATCACTCTTTTAATTCGGTTTCCGGATATGTGTGAACTATTTTGATCATTATTGATTTCATAACAGTGGTATCATTTTCCTAATTTCCTAATATTTCCTTAATATTCTACTGTTGTATTCCAAAATTGACCTTTTGAGGACTTGGCACAGAGGTGATTGTCGGATGAAAGGATCAATTTACTCAAGGGAATTGTAGGAAGTGCTCATAACTTTGAAAATGACACGTTTTAGGGAGGGAAAGTCAATTAGAACCTGTCATTGCTTTCAATTTCAGCTTTGGAATTAAACACGTTCCGTTACATTATCTGAAATTGCAATATTCCTCTCCCTAAAATAATATACCTTTACGATGGTAAAATCTGCAGCATTTTAATGAAAGACTCAACACAAGAAATTCGAGAACACATGCCCTTAGTGAAGACACATTTATTGTCCCCCGCCGCAACGCGGAATGGGGACAATGGGGGTCCGGATCCTTGTTAACGCGATATCTCACGAACCGTTGCACCCAATGTCTTCAAATTTGGTCACAGCCTCACTTGGGGGGATTACGCAGACTCCAGTCACTTTGGGTGACCTTATTTTCAAGGTCACTACGGCACTTTGGCCACTTTTCAAACTCTTGTTAACGCCACATCTCTTGAACCATTGCACTTATTGTCAATGGGAATATATCATTTGCTTATTGTGACAATTCTATAGCAATACCAAAGCGGCGGGGGACATTGCCACATTAGTGGCAAACACTTGTTCTTAGATATATGTGGCATGTATATTTTTTACAATAAAAACCTCGAACCTTTCTGTCCGGGTACTGTCACACTTTTCCGTCAGTTGGATAAAAAAAAATCCTTGATTGTGATCATTCCCAGATTGTCCAGGTCCAGGACAATCAAGGCATGTTGAAATAGCCCTAAATCGTGATTGTTCGAACAAGCTGCAGATCGTTATTTATACCACAGTTGGTTCTAACACATGTACGGGTTGTTGATATGTGTAGAAAGACGCTTCAATTTAATCACTGCTCTGGCTTCCTGAGGTAGTGCAATATTGATCCTATGATCTACTCAAGTATCTACTGATTTGATTTAGGGCAGAAATTAGGATGCAATGACTCTCTCGCCGCAAGGGCATGTCTTTAATCTGTCGGCTAAATGTCAAGAAGTTTATGACAGGTCGTTAAATAAGAGGTCACCAAGTCGATCCTGGTATTTGCTCAAAATTACTATGTTAAGTGAATATTCATGCTTATGGCATGGCATGGTGTCCGCCGTCAGTCCGTCCGTAAACTTTGTGGAATTTCGACTTCTTCTCCAGAACCATAAGGCCCTGAGGATTATCAAACTGTGTGTACAGACTCCTTGACAAGTGAGGATTATAAATTGTAGCTTTGGTGGCCCTGTGGCCCCTAATAAGGGCCACATGGGCCACGCCCTTAAAATATTGTTCATCTTCTCCAGAAGCATAAGGCCTAGAAAGCTGAGACTTTGTGTACATATTCCGTGAGTAGTGAGGATTATAAATTGTAGCTTTGGTGGCCCTGTTGCTCCTAATAAGGGCCACATGGGGGCCATGCATGCCCTTAAAACCTGCTTTTATCTTCTCCAGAAACATAGGGCCTAGAAAGCTGTAACTTTGTGTACAGGCTCCTTGACCAGTGAGGATCAATGATTGTAGTTTTGTGACCCTGTGGCCCCTACTGAGGATGGAACAACATTGGCAACACTCGAAGGCAAAAGCAAATGTAAAGCATGATGAGCTACAGAGCCAATGGCTCTAGTTTTTATCATATCCTTGAGTCATTCAATGCAATTTATTTTCTTTGCATGTTTTAATATCACTATACAAATTGCCGGAAATCATTTATACTATGAAAAACGCAGTAGAAATTAGTTCTGAAAATAGCCAGGACATATTTATAAATATAATTATATAATTTGTCTATTATTCAGATACAGAAAGTTCCTAGTGACATCCAAGCTTATTATCATTTCGCTATCATCATGGATAGTATTCTTTGAAAAGTAAATGTATTTTCATATCTCACTTGGGCAGTGAGCGAAACAACTAGCAAGCATCAATTTTGTTTCAAAAGAGAAGATAACTTCAAAACATCAAAACAATAGCTATACTGACATTTTAAAAGGAAAAATCAAATTACACAATATCAAAACATATTGTTCATATTTTAAAAGAAAATAGAAAAATATGAAGTTTCATGTTCAAACTTAAAAACTGGAACTTGCTTTGATCATTTTATAACCTTTCATGTGCGTTCATTTTGAATATCATCAAAAGGACTTTTCCTTTAACATTTAAACAATACTGCATCAAAACATACTCTGAAAGCGGTGGGTAATTTAATTCAGATGACATTAATTATATTGATCATTCAATTACCTGGCATGTTTGATAATCTTGAATATCTCAAGTCTACTTTATCAATTAAACTTTTTACCCAATATATCAAAAGCCTTTTAGGAACACAATTCATTATAATAATCCCTATAAGATCCCAAGCAGTTACAAGTTTTATGCTTTTTCACAGAAGAATCCTTTGTTCCTTTAAAAATATTAGAAAACATTAATCCTTTCATGCGATTCTCCGGGGGAAGGGAATATTTTCAAGTTGTTAAATTTATATTAAAATCAATTATCAGAGAACATGTTGTAAGAGGATTCACATCTTTTAGTCCATGTCATCGTGTCACGTCTCATTACTGAGAGAACAAAGTTGAGAGCCTTAAGTGGACAGTCCTATCGGGGTATTTTTTGTGGAAACGACATTAAAGAGGACGCAATGGATTCTATTCTTTGTCAATATTAAATGTAAAACATTTACCGTCACTAAACATATTTAAACTAAGTGTTAAATAATCTTTTAATGATTAATATTAGAATAAACAAGGAAGTCATCTTGAATTTTGGTTTCCACCAAAAATACCCCGATAGGACTGTCCCTTTAAGGAAAGAACCAACATTTATGATGATGGCACAACTTAGCAATGTTGCAAACGAAGCTAGGTAAACTCCTGAAGAAGGTTTCATATAATTTCAGTAGTTCAGGGGAAAACTATACTTTATTGTAAAACACATGATGGTTAGGGCTACTCTATTTCTTAGCTATAAATTGAGAAGTCAACAGTTTAAGGTTCATTTAGTACATTCGTGTCAGAAACAGCTCATCATCCTGATTAAATGGTAATGAACAATGTCTATAATGCTCTTCTGCAATTATCTTCATGGTCGTATATCGTGTGAAATAATATTGAAACATTTGAACCCTGGTCTTTATAGCATCGTTATATCACTCATACTGAAAATATGTGAAACTTCAAAGATCATGTACAGGTACGATCATGAATAATAGACATAAAATCTACATTAAAGGGGCAGTAGCACGTTTTTAGGGGGAATATAGGGTGATGTCAGGAAAATGAAAATTAATGGTTCCAATTGAAAGATAATGTATTTAAACTAAATGGAGCAGTTATAAATCAAATATATAATGTAAAGTTAAGCCATGCGATTCCTTTTCTTACACAAAATGAATTAAAGGTGTTCACACAAAAATGGCTGCCAATGGATTTGATGTGAGTCTTTATAATTTGTTCTCGGACTATGGATGATTGGCTTGTGTAATGAGATTTTTGACACTATCAAAGTAATACGTTTAGCATTAACGTACAATTATCAGTGAAAAATTGAAAATATAAAATTGTCAAAAAACGTGCTACTGCCCCTTTAAAGACTGCTCATTTATCTTGTTTTAATGCTTTATTATCTCAGATATGTGAGGAAGATTGGCTTAATGGCATGTAATGGCTTGTAACTAACGTAGTGTATGTCCATTGAATGATTTGTCATTCAAGCCGTTGTTACATTTGAGAATTGTACATGTAGTATTTTACAGATATTTGAAATTAATGTTATTATCGGCATTTTTCGCTAAATACTGGGAAGTAGAAACGTGTTATATTGACATGTGTGCCTGTGTTTGAGTATTTAAAAGATAATTACTTTCTCATTTCTTTCAAACTCGACTTCTTTCTCATGAAGGCCTTAAAGGGGCAGTAGCACGTTTTTTGATAATTTTATAATTTGAATTTCTCACTGATAATTGTAAGTGAATGCTAAATGTATTATTTTGACAGTTTCAAAAATCTCATTACACAAGCCAATCATCCATTGTCAGAGGTCAAAGAATGAAGATTCACATCAAATCCATTGGCGGCCATTTTTGTGTGAACACCTTTAATTCATTTTTGTAAGAAAAAGGAATCGCATGGCTAAACTTACCGTTATATACTGGAATTATTACTGCTCCATTTAGTTTAAATACATTGTCTTTCAATTGAAACCATTAATTTTCATTTTCCTTCCATCACCCTATATTCCCCCTAAAAACGTGCTACTGCCCCTTTAAACATTCAAGTGTACATATAGTGATGTAAAATTGTCAGAAAATTGTTAACAAATGATTAACTATTATTAAAAAGTTGTATACCGGCTGCGACCAATACTTGTTCAAATACAGTCATCCAGCAATAACATTCGAAATGAATACTTATTTACATAATTCTATTCTGGTGCGAGCTTCATGTCTGAACTGAACAGAGTTCATTTGAAAAACAGGTGGAACCACGTTTAGACTCTTGAGACATAACATTCTGTTAACGCCTATACCTAGGGCAAAACCTATCCACTGATTTACAAATCGATGTAATGGGTATGTTCAAGTACACTTCAAGCATGACTTCTTGGTTGGCAGAGTCTTCACAAAATGATATTCAAGCAATTTGGCCCGATAGAATTTCAAACTCTGTGAAGATAAAGTGTCCAAACATATAAAGCTTATGATATTGGCAAAGTGGGCATTTTATGAACTTTCTCTGTCAGGACTGCTATTTTAGTTTAATACTTCGTCCAATCTTCTTAACATGTCTTATGCTGTCAAAGAGAGAAAAAATCCTTACTCGCCGCTGTATGTGATTTCTTGGTAAAATTGTTTACTGGTAAAATCTTAAACCTTCCTGGTGTTGAAATTTTGTCTACGCTTAATTTTCTTCAAAGTCAAAATAATATCTTAAGTAAATAAAGGATGTTGTTGACATACTGCGCCTTTAGACATATAATGTTATTCCGCATCATAGAGATATATATATATAACAACACAAAACATACTAAAAAGCCTTATTTAACCTTCCTTAATCGTCCAGTTAAGGAGATTTTGAAACAACAACTTTCTAAAATTTATAAATACGATAGTTTGCTCCTGAAAACTTTATGTTTGTTGCATCTCCTCAATGTGAATAAACATACTTTGCTTTTTCAGTGAAAAATTAACTGATTGTGCATAACTTGTTTCAACACAAAAGCAAGATTTATTTATGACAAAATAATTCCATTCCGATTATTTTACCTGCCTAAACAGTCAAGTTGAGAAATACGGTGTTCTTGTTGAAGAAGGCTTATTATTCAGACAGTTTATGAAAAAAAAAGAAACTTCAAGTGTTGAGTTCGATCTCAAAATCGACTTCACATTCGATATTCTTTATATTTCAAAATCTGATTAAGTGACTGTGTCTGCTGATAAATGAACATTTTGATCTCCTTTAAAAGATTAAGAGCAGCTTTGGGGAAAGAACCCAAAACAATGATACTGTGATTGAGTGATGTATAAAATATGCCAAAGTTTGTTAGCACAGGTTCAAATCTCAAAATCGATTTTTAAGATACGAGATGTTGTGAAGACATATTGACAGCCATTTTGAACTTGGACCTCTTTGTATTGATTACACTGAAACGTAAAAGCTGGAGAGAAAAGTGACTTAATGTTTGAACTGAGAAGAAATACTGTGTGATTTCAATTATTGATGTAACTGAGCAAATTGAATTCTTATCTGTGAGAGATCAATATAACCGCATGGATAATGAAGTGAGATAGGCGTAGAAAAAAATCGTAGGGATCAGACACTAGATAAAGAGCAAGCTTAATAATCATTTACACAAAAAGATTGATTAGCTGCTTCAACGCACGATGAAACAATGCCTTCCTTTTGATTTTCAGGCGAAAATGATTGCTATTGGACATGCTGTGGAACAGAGCTAAATGTAGGAAATCTTCGGCAAACGGTTGATGAGTATTGGTTTTTCTGTTTAGTCTTACCTGCCGATATGAAAATAAAATAAAATATTGAAGTTTTCATGAGTCAAATGTTGCTGATTTAATATACCTAAGAAGTGTTTATATAAAATGAAAGAAATGCGTTATCGTCATCATGAAGCCCTATGTCTAATGTGAATATATTTTTCTGATAAGTTGTATCACATCTCAAATAAAGCAACTTTTCAAGTCGATTGTTGTGATACAACATCACTTGATATATATATTCTTGTCATGACGTGGTAGTTACAGTGATTCAATGATCCTGAAAGCTTAAACAGCAGAACATTATGTCCCCATGTTGAACCAGTCTAAGTAAACCTGGCCTCAATAGTATCATTAAGGCCAGGTTTACTTAGACTGCATTCAGGATAGGTAGTCGGGGAGAAGCTAGATCAATGGAGCCAACTATAAACTTTAAAAAAATCGAAAGGAAAGTGTAAAAATATTTTTTTAAACTCTTTACTCGATTGCCCTCAGCTGTGGTTTCGCAAAATTGATAAAATCCTTGTGAATGCAACGTGATTACGTCCAATGATGATTTCCCAATGCGTCTTTTCCTGATTGATTACTCACAACATTTTACCCCAAATAGGAAAAAACTGCAGTGACGATTACAGAACATGAGAGTGATATATGAACTGAACGGCACTTTTTATTTGGAACCAACCTGTTCTTAAAACCTTCAATATGGTAAAAAAAAATCGGTCGACATGTTGCATAAATGTAAGACCACTTCTTAGTGTCATACATTTATTATACTCATTTCACGGGAGAGTTAAACTCTTCTTTTCAAAATGTGGAAAACGACAAGAATTGACAGAATGATACCACAAAGCTTTCATACTGTTTTGTAGCTTCATCTTTTCTTAAATTAAACGAACAGTATTTTGCATGTTATCACTGATAATTATCAATATTTTTCACCAAAGAAGTTGATTTAATTGAATTGATGATGCTTTGATGAACTATGTAAACGTCATAAACATTTGTCTTAAATTCATTAAATGCATCGACATTTGTTGCTGACTTAGCCCTTCTTACCTCGGTGTTAAGATGAAGTAAGATATTTCATTTTTCGCTCACGTTTCTCTTCTTCAATTGAAAAAAATCGGAATGTTAGAAATAAATGCATTGTAAATCACTTGAGTATTTCGTGTTATTACGTTAAAAGGATATACAAATCTAAAATTGTTACATAAAGAATCGACTCATCAATCACAGATTTTCTTCCTGCACTGTGCAAAACAGGAAGATTTGATGACACAGAGAGGAGGCTTTATCCACAAAGCAGATTTCAGTTTCTGCTTTTGTAAGGGAGACAAAGGGTATACTGGAAGCATCTGCAGATAATACATTAAGGTAACAAACGTAACGCATGTCGCTCTACCCTCTTGTAACTTCGAATTCCTTTTGCCTTGTGTAAACATTTAAAATGGTTTACTGTGACAGTTTAAATTATTATTCAGCAAAACCTGAATCATATCAAATCAGATGTTAATACTGTTCACCCAGGGTATCCATGACCCCTTACTGTTTAGAAATATAACTATTCCGTCATTATTGACTTTAAAAGGATCCACCATCAATTGAAAATTCAATTCACAATGACCACGACACCATGAGTTGAAAGAAGTTTAAATCGAGGATAATCTCAGGCAGATAATTTTATTTATTGAAAGATAAATCAAATGTTTTGGCAGCGTTTACGCCATATTCTCTTCTATAGCCAAGCAAATCGAATCATCAAGTCACTTAGTAGTAAGAATTTGAAAATCTAATAGTTACATATTCAATGCTAGGTCTGCCCAAATATTAACATGAACTTTCTTAAAATATGGTGACATTTAAATAATGGATATTGTGACTTTAGAATAACGTAGTTATGGAAGAGTGAAATGTTAATGTCTTTAAAATAAGAAGACCTTTATGAATTGTATGAATGATATCCGTAATTTAATGCTGCAATCCATTATTACCAATCAATTAAATCATTATAACTGGTCAGAATGAACCAGATACATATATGATCTTATTAAAGGGCGTAGTTTAAAATTATTTTAATGGTATGAATAACTATCATCAAATAAAAATACTAAATTTATTTCTGAAATATTTATTCATGACAAAAGGATTAAAATTCATCTTTCTGACCTCGCCAATGAAAAGTTTTGAGTGTTGTTAACTCATTATCTAATTGAGATTGTTCAGGTCGGTGGTCAATGGTAAGGACTGGTAGCTGTCTCACAAATGTTAAGATTTATTATTGAATGATTGAAAGATCTAAGTGATCTAGCATTATGTATTTGAACTGGCCTCAACAAATACGTGTCTGTGTGCATGATGTTGACCGAAGCCATACATAGAGATTATTACCCGAGGGAGTGTGTCATATGACTTTTACGAAACGAGTGTGAATTGTTTTATTACCCGAGCGAGAGCGAGGGTTATACAAAAATATGCACGAGTTTCGTTAAAGAGATATGTCACACTTCCGAGGGCAATAATTTCTTTATTACCGATTCTATTCCATTTTACCATCTTAGACATATCCAAGAAACGGGGCGCTTCCATTGCGAAGGCCGGCTACAGTGACGTCACGAACAATGGTGTTATGACGTCACAGGCGAAATAATACAGGAACTTGCGCTACAACAATCGTTGCTAATGCAAAGTGATATGTGCACTAGTGCTCATATCGAAAATATATCACTACTTATTTTCAACCATATGGGTAATAAATGAAAATACTACACTTACAGGTAAGTATATAAACCACTGAGGTCTTAGGACTTTCATTTTTCTGACATCACCTTATATTCCCCCTTAAGACGTGCTACTGACCCTTTAAAGGCATTAATTTCTTTAAAATGTGCTTGTTTACGTTTTTTCACTATCACATTAAATAACAGGGAAGATTTTGAAATGTCATAGAAAATTGAAATGAAATCTCAAGGTGTTAACATTTGGTTTATAGCTGTGAAAATTGAATTCTAAGAAAGAGAATTTGGATATTTTATGTAAAATGAGCTATATAATCCCGTTTATGACTCATTCTCAACTGTGTGAATACTTTTCAGACATGTCTTTTAAATAAAATATTTAGTTTGTTAGTAAATTGCAAAATGAAGTTCATAGTATTTGCTATTTCTGTGACCAATTTGAGAATACAGTTAATTTCTTGAACACATTATGATACTCGCAAAACTGCATACATTCAAATTGAAAGATTTTCAATGATTCTTATGCCATTGTTGATTTAGCTGTCTGCCTAATATGGTAAAAAAGTATTTACCCTTGCGAGAAACTGCCGTGGTTTCATCCCAAAATTGATTAAATGAATATGTTACCTCTTGAATTCAAATATTTGGAAGTTTCGTGTCACCATGATATAAATAGAATGGTGCTTCATTGATAGTTCTATCAACTCTTAGATTGTTTAGAGGCGCCTTCTGGTGGACACAGTGTTATGTAAGTGTTGAAACATCAATGACGGCACTTCAAACGGACCTTGTTGTTCTTTCATCTTTTTCCTGAACTTGGAGCTATATATAATGCACATAACGCATTTTGGATTCGTGTCTGCGATCTATCTATTCTGAGCTATAATTATAAGATCGATGGAACTCATTTTTCACGTAAAACAGATGGTTAATATATTTCATCAGAATGAGATGTTTCCATTTCCTGATTAATTGGTAGAGGCTACTACTCTTATACATGCAAAATATTAATCAGGATTAATGAACCACATAAGTTAGGCGTAAAGGCGAGTACCACAACGTAGGTAAAAGGAGTTATATTATCAAAAGTTGTTTAATACCATTCATACAACAGTATATACAGTTGACTTTGGATAGTGACAGTAAAAGTAGGTTAGCGGCGTAAAACGGGGGTATCATAAACTTGCCCATACGACCATTTACGATCTTTTAACTGCTTTTTTCCAGCTTATTTTGGGATTTTTTATATTTTGATATCGATGCACCGACCTTCTTCACTTTTGAACAATTAGCAAAATATATAGAGGAATTTATGTGAATGTCCATGACATTTTTGTAAGGACACGAGTAGCTAAATATTCTTGTTTTCTTCGAGCATGCCAGGGACAGGAGTTTAATATTCTGTCTAATAACTTTGTATCTTTGTATAGGAGGACAAGCCAACGCTTAATTTGTTAAAAAACGCAGTATCAACAGGTGAACTGTGATACCAAAGCATTGTTTATGACATGACATGAGGATTACATGTACTTTAAATAAAGGTGGCCTAAACAAGAATATACCATTAGCACAATAATGTTCCATCAATTTAAGCATGGGACATACGAGTACTTTCCTTAACACCTAATTAGCCATGCTCCTATGGAATTATCCCACAGTGGAAACTACTATCTGTCTATGTGCGGATATCGTGACATGTTATGCTCACAATGTGATGTTTTAAAACATTCAACCCTGAAAAAATGGTCAAGTAAAAAACACAAATTATATACAGAACATGTTGAAATGAAAACCTTTACATACATTTGTATGCCCTACATTCAACACAGAATCTGTGTATCAAATAAATCAAGATTGTTGAATATCTTAAAGCTAATGGTGTTAATAAATGTTGATTAAAGTAAAGGAAACCCCCTTCTAAACAATGAAAACATGGAGACTAGAACACAACCAATCCCTTTATTGTACTTCTTACTTGACTTCTATTACTAATTTAAATATTGCACCAAAGGAAATTAAGTACATCAGCAATCTTTGAAATCAATAGTTAAAGCAGGGTAAAACAAGACAACGTCTGCTAAGGAAACCATTCATGATGTCACTTCCTGTACAGGCTTTTAGATTCCTCTTTAATCATGCCAAGAGATTGGAAAATCCATGTTTTCTTAGCTACGTTTATTGCCTTCACCAGACATGTGTAAACTCGTAATTAACCACTATATCAATGCATAAGGGACTTTGCTAGTCGAAGCCACAGAGCATTCTTCTTTAGTCTCACAAAATGGCTGTTATATTGCCGAGTCCATTTCGACATTTTATAACGGTGCATGCCATTTGCAAAAAATCTTTGCGATTAAGAACATCTTGATTTTAATTTTATAAGGCAATATAGTGAACGCTTTTTACACATGTAGCTGTTGATTGTCAGTGCCATTCAGATAATTAGATCAATCCGATGGACTAAGTAACTCTTGGTAATTAACGTCAGAAATGTTCCATAAAATTTACATTTTGGTGTTCCCATGAAAAAGGAAGAAGAAAGATCAATGTTGGAGGGAGGGATAAGTGAGCAGACAGAAAGAAGGCATAGTGCGAGAGAAGCAACATTTTCTAGGACGACTAACATTTGGTGTGGCTTCTATCCATAAATCTGTCAAGCTCGAATGGTAGATGCATACCAGGGAACGAAAATGCATTGTTGAAACATATATTTTTGCAGGTTAAATACCTGAAAATTGTAAAGGTTTATTTGTAAAGAGTGTACTACCATTACCAAACTATAAGAGGTAATGTAGATTCATGATACTTAGAAGGCTATAATCCTTAACGTTATCGAACATGTAGACTTGGTTTCGAGATGTATTATTTAGGATGCTGGTAATAGTTTTAGTGTGAACAAACTACTAACTATATCTGATGTCAATATTGATTTTACTTTCTCCGGCTAGCTCATTTTTAAGCGCTCAAACTTCGTTATCATTGATCCAGCATGCAATGATCTAATCATACCAACATGCAATTAATTACGTGTGTGCAGTAACTAAAAAGAAATTTGAAGAAAGGACACGCATGTTATTTTGCAAACATTTGATAAGTTTAACTGTTAATAATTTATTTTGTAAACCAAAACATGACAACATTTGTACAGGAAATCAAAACGCAGTAACTGTATCAATCACCGAAGCGACAAAACGACATGATTCGTCAAGCATTTAACCTTTGCAATGATGAAAAGGAAATGGTGAACTCTGGCTGACTTCACCCATCTTACTCAGACATAACTTAATTTTTGTTAAATGATGCGTGTTGATTTTATAATTGTTATCTCAACTGTTCAAGCGGAAACGTTCAGGGTTTGTAATCGGTTCGTTGATATTATATACGAAATGAGCATTTCTGATTATTTCGTTCAGATGATATATTGAATTTGAGCGTGATTGTGACTTTCACCGTACTTCGGTTATCATAGTGTATAGATTTATTAGTCATTCAACTGTTTTATTGGCATGGCTTTCACCCAAGGAGTATCAATCTTTTTGAGCAAGCACACAATTAAATGTAGATTGTTTGCAGATTAAATACAGGAGATGCTTGGTTTAGTTGAAACATTCTGTCTTGATACCTTCTAAAGCAGTCATCAACACAACCAACCGAAAAGCGTACTATCATTATTTTTTTAAAATTAAGATTGTCAATGTATAACTTATACCTTATACATACAAATTTAAGAGTCATATGGTATATATATGACTATTATGAGAATTGAATCATAAACACGAATGATACTTCTTTGTCATTTTGCTACAATGCTTTAAATGATTTTACATTGGTATACTTACCAATCTCATCGCAATATCTTTGATGCCTTCTTAAAATAAAATTCAAATGGTCGTTTCTAGTTATAAGACAAGATGTGTTTGTGAAACACGAATGCCCCCGGATGCATCCTGCTCGCTGTGTCAAGGTCAAGGTCACAAGGTCAAATGTCATGGTGTCATCTGAAAGGTCTCATCACAAGGGATCCATATGTCAAGTATCAAAGAGCTAGCTCTGACCAATCAAAAGTTATGACCACGGTTAAAGTTTTTGTGGACAGACGGACAGACGGACGGAAAAGGTCAAATATCATGGTGTCATCTGAAAGGTCTCATCACAAGGGATACACATGTCAAGTATCAAAGACCTAGCACTGACAGTATAGAAACTATAGCCAAGGTTAAAGTTTTTGGAAAAGGCTCGCTGTGTCAAGGTCAAATGTCATGGTGTCATCTGAAAGGTCTCATCACAAGGGATCCATATGTCAAGTATCAAAGAGCTAGCTCTGACCAATCAAAAGTTATGACCAAGTTTAAAGTTTAAAATGCTCGCTGTGTCAAGGTCAAGGTCACAAGGTCAAATGTCATGGTGTCATCTGAAAGGTCTCATCACAAGGTATCCATATGTCAAGTATCAAAGAGCTGGCTCTGACCAATCAAAAGTTATGACCAAGGTTAAAGTTTTTGTGGACAAACGGACAGACGGACGGACGGACGGAAAAGGTCAAATATCATGGTGTCATCTGAAAGGTCTCATCACAAGGGATACACATGTCAAGTATCAAAGACCTAGCACTGACAGTATAGAAACTATAGCCAAGGTTAAAGTTTTCGGAAAAGGCTCGCTGTGTCAAGGTCAAGGTCACAAGGTCAAATGTCATGGTGTCATCTGAAAGGTCTCATCACAAGGGATCGATATGTCAAGTATCAAAGACCTAGCTCTGACCAATCAAAAGTTATGACCAAGGTTAAAGTTTGTGTGGACAAACGGACAGACAGACAGACGGACGGACAGGTGAAAAACAATATACCCCCGGAATCTCCGATTCGGGGGCATAAAAATGTGTTAGTGTTGAAAATAATCGCGATGGTATGCAATAACAATTTTTACACATCATATCCAAATTCTTAAATGAGAAATGTCTGCTTGGTATTAACTATGCAATCAACTCAAGAAATAACAAATGTCGGTCAAGATGGATACTATATAAAAACGCAACAGTATATTTCAATAATCTTTTTGAAACCAATAATACATTGACCATTTAAAGAGTTTGACAAATTTGAGAGAAAGGAAAATTGGAAAATTCACTTTCATAAATCTAATACAGAAGCACAGTGCAGCAGAAGACTACTTGTTAAAATTAGAAACCAGCCAAATCCAAATCCTGCCCGATTCGATTTGACGAACACAGAAACATTCTGTCCTGTCAATAAGGAGTAGAGGGATAAGGAATAAGCTGTTAACAACATCCACATGACCTGCATGCTCGAAATAAGTACATATATGGAAAGATTGTGTAGTCCAATAGGCACAATTTAATTACTAGTATGATGCCTTGAGGTGGTACAGTATTGATCCTGTGATATATACATGAAGAAACTAATTGGATAAAGGACGGAACTTTGACTTCAATGACAAGATTAGCATGAAGGTAATCTTTTCATTTGTGACATTTCTCGGCTCCGTATTGACTTCTCTATTGGCTTCAAATGTCACTTAAGGGAGTGTTTTGAGTGTTTCTTTGAGGGACATTTGAATGCAAACACAAAACATCTTTTAGGGCATTTCAACTTACAACACTGACTCCTGCAACTACGTCTATGCTATTTCTACTGTTATGACGAATGGCAAATTAATGGAAGCCGTTGTCATATGCGAAATGATGTTTTATTGTTCATTAATTCATAGCAAAAACTGTTTTCGATAATGTAGTTATATCCTTTTACAATTATTTAACAAACGTTAAGTGTTGTGATCCTGTGACTGCTGTAAGTTATGACGTCCCTATACAGTCAACTCACTAGCCGAGTCAAAGAGGGTTGACAATTTGAAGATACCACTTCCAACTTTCACATGATTTTTACAATTTACCATTGACATGTCAAACCTTTACATGACAAACGTATTCATTTCTTACATACATGAAGTACAGTGTAACAAATGATTCCATATTGGATTCTGATGAACAGGAACAAAACTTGAGAATAATCTTATAGAGACACATAATACAACCGTAACTTACTTGTCGGAAAATCAATAGTGCCAAATGCAGGATAATCCTCTACCAATTTGATTTGAGGTACCGAGAAACCTTTTGTATTCTCAATAACACAGCAGAGAGGTACGGGATAAGTCTGAAGAAGCTGGAATGGCTGTAACTCCCGACTTGTGGACATTTATAGAAAGATGGTTTAGACAAGTTCAACTCAATTACTCATAGGACTCCCAGAGGCGGTACAGTATTGATCCAATGATCTACTCAAGGAGAAAGTGATTGGATTTAGGACATGTAGTGGGGTCAATGACAACACCATCAATGTGAGGCAACATTTGTTGACTATGGCAGCTTCATGTGTAGAAGTAAATCATGTCATTGCTGCTGAAACATGAAATAATAGTATCATAATCATTAAACGTTTGTCCGTGAACCCAAAAATATACAATGGGTCTCCCAAGTGTACACACCAACAAGTGTATAAAAGGTTTGTTGCCGTTCGAGTGTGTAAAGAATACTTATTGCGAATAAAGGTTATGGTCGATTAAATTAAACGTCCTGCTCAGATTATCACAGCCATAATATGTTAAACTGATGAACTGAACTAGAATTTGAAAAAATCATTTAACCTCCCTCTCCCTCCTACAAATACGATCAGTGACATTAAAAAAAACGTCTTATAATATTGGCTCTTCTTCTGCCAGATTTAAGTTCAGTCTGGATATAAATAGACGTTAATTGCTTGACCAGTCCGCCAAAATGCCAAATACACAGTTTCAAAACCTCTTCCTTATAACTGATTGAAAACGCATTCGATTTGCATAAGCTAGGGAATCTAAGTTGTTGCTTTGTTATTGATGCCAAACGCAATATAATATCTCCCCACAGAGGCAGATCAAATCATGAAATGTTGATACAGCTTATGTTAAGATACGCCGAAATCGGTGGGTTCCACATTGCTCCACAATCCATTTGAATTTCTGTATTAAATGACAACGCTTGGGTGGTTGGCAGTACAGAACATTTCTACACGTATTAAGGTTTTTGTGCTAAACTGAATTTCAGCGTGATTCCACCAACGGTTTGCAATTTCCAAATACTCTCAGGTTTCACCGCAATGCAAAGCCACTAAAAATATATTTGTGGATAAATTATATGTTTGACATCAAACAATTCTCTTTAGATGCTAGAGATGAGTTAAGCATAAACATTTCTTCATAATGATATATCATATCATATCACTTACCTTATTTCTCCTTGAGGGATAAGAAATAGCCCATACAATGTAATCATGTTGTAAATATCAAAGAAGTATTTCACATTTAATATACAAGTCGTGTTGTATATTTGTTGAAATCTGTTGGAATTGGATACCTGCATCATAGATTATTTCAACTCGAGAAGATTATCAGCGCAATGCCAAAAACAGTGTTCTCCTGTTAAAATCCCTGAAAAAAAACTGTGACTGCCTTACTATAGTATTACTAAAACAAATATAGCACTATACATGCATTTATTTTCTCCATTTATCGAGTGAGTGAGTTATTGTTTTACTCCGCTTGGGCAATATTTCAGCAATGAGCGGCACCCCTTTATCGATAAGGACCTCATTTCGCGTTCAAATTCATATTTTCTCAACCAGACACATGACCTCCCCTCAAAGTGGTATGATATTGAAAATATTATTTTCGTCTCATTAAGTTATTTAGGTAAGAACGTGCTCAATTATCAATATGGTTTCACTTCTCTCGAAGAATATTTCACGAAGCAGATGAAGTATGAAGGATATTGCACTGACTTTACATGGAACAAATAACGTTCTTTACACGATAAATAATATTTTAGCACAACATTGATGAGAGTTGCTGATAAATTGTCGATTTATTTGAATTGCTGTTCCAAAAGACGGTGCTGTACTTACAATATACATGTGAATGTAAAGCACATAAGAGTTTTAAAACTATTTGAATATAGTGATTGATAAACAAACTTATGATTTGTAGAAATTATATGAAAATTAAACTTTTTGCTTTCATGCCACTTGACCTTGAAATATTTGGGAGGGAGGATTAATCAGTTTTGCAAAATAAATATACAAATCGAGGATAATTTGGTTAGGGTACAAAAAGTGTGAGTATTAACGGAAGCTTGATGTCATTTGAATTGATGATTAAATGCATCAAACGAGAAATGATTATAAACTTTATCAAAGATTAAGTAGAAACTTGGGATCAAGTGACTTAATAATAAATTCATTATGATCTATACCGTTTGAGGTTTGTCTTCACTCGTATATATTCAAGGATTTGGGCGGTTTGTTCACTTGCATATCACAAATTTATCAAAGTTCGTGCGAAGATAAAGAATTGACAGTTTTTTTTAAGGTTTATGCATCATTTGGCACCATTTTAATGATAAGACTAAGCAATAATGTCTGGAGGATATGACTGTTTAAAGAACGAACAGTGAGTGGACTATCATCGCATCGCATCAAACTTTACATAGTAGTGAAGTCACTTTTAATTAAGATTTTTCATGAAAATGAAGTTAAGTATAAAACACGAACTAATTCCAATACATTTGTCAACGGAGATGTTTAGCTGATCTCTTTTTTAAAATCACCAACATTATGTGTCAAATCTACTTGATGAACCGAAGGCATATACCCAGAAACCCTATAACGGGTTATAGCTAAATTAAGTGCTGTTCCATTAGATATAACAAAACAAAAACAACTTAGATTAGCGTTTGCGGGATACCTTCGCCTTACCCTGTTCCGCCTTTTACAGGCCTCACCAAATTGGGCATTTTCTCGTGACCTTGACCTTTGACACTCCAGGTCACACAATCAATGAACACATTTCATTGAGTATAACATTAATGTAATGAAATAAGGTGTAAAAAGTTAATTTAATCCATATATGTTGACCTTGCCATGACCTTGACCTTCGACAGTTCGTACCCAAAACTTTTAGAAAATTTTGTTCTTCTCAAGAGATAATTTACAAAATCTAAACTTCATAGCACAAAAACTTTTCAAGTTATCATGTTTACAAGGAATTGCAATAACTCATATCTAATGACCTTGACATTCAAGGTCACACAATCATTGAACACTTTTTATTGAGTATAACAATCATGTATTGATTAAAAGTGATCATAGTTAAAATTAAGCATTTTCGCTAAACCATGCTTAAGTCATGACCTTGCTGTGACCTTGACCTTTGACGGATTGTAGCCGAACCCTTTTCAATTTTTTTTACTTTTCCAAGGATGATATATACCAAGTTAGAGCTTCATAGCACAAACTTTTCAAGTTATCGCGTTTAAAAGGAATTCTTAGAGTGATTACATAGCTCGTTACCTTGACCTTTGACCATGAAAGTGAACATGTCAAAATCGTTCCCCCGAGGTATGAGTAGTAAGTTATTAATAAGAGTTCTGGATAGCTTAGTGGAAAAAAAGTTATAGCTTGTAATACGAGTGCGGCGGCGGCGGCGGCGGTGGAAACTTCACAAAAACTGATAGCAGCTAATAATCATCATCACAATTAATATTTCCACATAGTTGAAAACTCCAACTGCCCATCTGAAACTTACATGATCAACTGGCATCGTACTTAACGGAATGCCTTTCTTTCCGTCTTTTCTCTCATCCTTTCGATCCCTTTCTCCCTGATCTATCTACTCTCTTTTGGATGGCAACATCCACGTGTTTAATAACTGAAATATTGTTCAAAACACGTTAAACACCAACTCACTCACTCACTCACTCACTTAACGGAGATGATAGAAAGGGCAGTTAACTTTCAATCTGCTACCGTTAGTAACTCTTTGCCATCTGAGGAAATTAAAGCGAGTGACACGGGTGTAAATATCTAAACATAATATGAATGAACAATAAAAGAAAACAGAGAAAGTGAAAAGATTCTTTAACATGAAAACAGAAAAAATTTGGTTTGTGGTGATAAGAGTAAGGTCAACTATCCTTAGCATATGATTATCGTAATGGTGTTCTAAGAGACAACAGTCTTTACAGAAAAACAGAACAAAAAGAGAGAAAATCAGTATGCAATACCAGAAAACAAAAACCAAACAAAACAAACACAAAAATAAAAACACCATGCATGTTTGAGTTTAAGGTCACTAACATATACATAATCAATCACTAATGTTTATGATTCCAACCAGTATCTGAACTACAACATGTCAAACCTGACTATCTGAAATATACAACAAATGCGCCAGCACGTGCAACATGCTTAAATAGTAGACGGCTCTGCCACAAAAGTATGCTGTGATATTTGAAGATCTCAACCGATAAAGATAGAATTTGACTTTCGAGTTTATGCTGAAATTAGCAGAAATAAATAAAAACGAAATTGACTTAATATCGCGGGGAGGTTTTGGGAGGTGAGGTGAGATGGGGTTTATCGCCGCTTTCAAGAGTATTTCACTTATATCGCGGCTGCTAGTATTATTGCAGGGAGAAAGTCCGCAACACTATTGTGGCTATGCGTTGCGGTGAAACCTGCGAGCATCGGCTGGAACTAGCAACCATGGGTCGTACTGCACTGAAGTTCAGTGTAGCATTGCACCCAAACCTGACTGCGTGTAGAACAGTTCTCTACTGCAGACAAAGTTGCCGAGCCCCTGGCGGGATTCGAACCTAACCACTGCGCTATCCCGCCTCCGAAGTTTTGGGAAGAAAATTCACAAATTAAGATTTAATGTTAAATTAAGAGAAGTTTAAAACAAGCCTTTACAATATAAGAAATTTGTTGGAAAATCGTATAAAAAAGAAAGAAAGAACTCCACCAGGTACATGTAAGTGACATTTACTTTGGAAACATAAATTACTATTTCATTGTACACGTGTATGTTCATATCCACCTGGACAGATCAACAGTTACTGTTCATGGTTTGTGCACAAGAATATTCATGATGACGTAGACAAACAAAACAGTTTAATTCTACTTAGTGCACGTCATTTGCACGGGAAGGAACATCGTTGATAGTCATGATTTGAGTAAAACAGTATGAAAGATCACATTTATTCTTCACATGGACACTGGTATGAAGTGTAAGTATTTGCTATCGTCAGTGTCAGTAAACTCCCTGACGTCACGCGGACACTGGGCTAACTTAAATCGTATCCGGAGTCTCAAAAACTCGGTAAGCTTTGAATTGATTAATTTTATGACGTGAACCGAACAATCCAAATTCTTCAAAGTCTCTTGCTGGTCAAATCCTCGGTGGAAAGACGTGATCTTTCTTTGGTCATATCATCATTTATGAAGACCTAAGGCGTGTGTTTTTTCAGTGTTGACCGATTAGACATGACATTGCGTTTTGATCGAGAGGACAAAAATTTGGCTTTTTCTTTGCTGTATTTTGCCGGGTCTCCGGTTCTGTGTGTGCGATCAAGATTTTCTAGTTTGAGTTGTACCCCAGTCGAGTTCGATAATATGTTTGTCCATATTTTCATTGCGCTCTTCGGTAATGCTGTATTCCCTTATGTTATTGCGCCGACAATAATGATAGAATTCTTTCACTTGTTTGTCGTTGGTGGTCAGTTTCTCATTTAAAAGAGCTACCTTGTCTTGCAACGCCTAAAGTCATTTTCATTTCTATGGACCATTCATCAAAAACTTTCTTTGGCATCCAAATTTCACTTATTTTAGACATAATGGAATAAACACAAGTTCGGTATAGTTTATCAATGACCTTTGGTTCTTTCAGGGCTTCAGCAAATTGTAGGGGACTTTACCAGAACAGTCCGAGAATGATCTTGTACGCTTCTTTTTCAAACCACTAAGTGTCGGGGAGTTAGACGAATTTCGTTGGCGTTTACTCGACATGCTTCAGTAGATATTCGAGACAGTTCAAATGGTAATAATGCTTGCGTAGTGAGCAACAAATTGACAGTCACGGTATTCAAGGTTCAATATGGCGTGTTGCTCACCGTTTGCCATTGGCTCTATAGCTCATCAGGCTTTACATTTGATTTTGCTTTAGGATGTGGCCAATGTGGTTCCCCCCTTAGTACGGGCCAAAGGTTCACAAAATCTACAATTTATAATCCCCACTAGTCAAGGAGTCTGTACACAAAGTTTCAGCTTTCTAGGCCTTATGGTTCTGGAGAAGAAGTCGAAATTCCACAAAGTTTACTGACGGACGGACGGATGCCATGCCATAAGCGCTAAAACACAATCCAGTCAATATATTCAAAATAATGAATCATCCGTCAATATTTCCTCATGGATATCCACTTATCATTAGGATTTCTTTCACATTCCACGCTGACTTTAGTTTATTTAGGACATTTTTCATTCAGTTACACCCGGAGATATAGGAATAGGAGAAGCAGTAAAAGCAAAATGGTTTGTGCATTCATTTAAATAAGTTACAAATAGAAAGTCTTGTTTAAGTTCTATTTATAAGAAAAGAAATGTGGTAACTAAGAAAGACCACAACCGATCCTGGCAATTTTTCATTTTACTATTTATACCGTTTTGATAAAAAAACCAATAAGTATAGCACAGAACAGACTTGACACCAAAACCTAAATTTGGCTTATATTACAATGCAAAGATAAATATAAAATATATTATAAGAGATAGCTAAGACAGTGTGTGTATTAGTATATTTCCCCAAATTTTAATTGCCAGATACTTTTTATACATCTTTAGATACGACCTGTATTAAATGAAATATAGATTTCCCGTGTCATAAAAGTGCATTCACTTCTAATTTGATAAACATTAAATGTAAGAATATTGCAAGTCAATATTCAAACCACAAGCCTAAAAGAGTAAACCTAAAGTAATCAGAACAAGTTCAATGACTCGTCGTAGAAATTGATAAGTATAAACTAAAGTTATTTGAAATATTTCCAGTTATAATTATCACGTCATTGTATCGGATGTTTGTCACTTGACCAAAATAGGCAATATTCTGAAACTTGCAAAGGAGATTATAGGACTGTAGAATGTGAATCTGATGTACTAATCGAAACTTGGGGACATTTGTTCGAAGCTTGGGGACATTTGTTATGAAATGCATTGAAAATTCATCAATCATTGAACCTGTTACCTTCAATCCCGTCCAGGCATGCATTATCAAACACCCTTTGAGAACCTTTAAACGCATTCTGCCTGATTTCAATCCAGCAGAAATCAAACTCTTGAATATCGTGACATCTCCTCATATTCAAAGAACCCTCCAAAGTTATCGGGATTCAGCATCTGTTATTACCCGATAGAACTTGCAAGTGTTTTTTTTCATATTCTCAACAGACGCCAACTCGGGATACCAACTTAAACGTATTCTCATTCCCCGATACAGTCTGTGTGATCTTATGTCCTATCAATAATATAAAACACATTTATGAATACCCATTCAACTCTCATCAATCCACTCGTTATCTACAATGATTATGTGTCCCAATAGATTTGCCTCAATTCTGGACCTATGGATAACAGAGGGTCTAGACACATCTCAATCACTGATGAGACCATTCAGTAAGTACAATATTGAACATAACATCTTGGTCATCAGGTCTCCGACCTCTTAAAGGTTTATTATCCCCCGCCACGAAGTGGAAGGGGGATATAGGTTTGAGCTCCGTCCGTGCGTGCGTCCGTGTGTGCGTGCGTGCGTGCGTCCGTACGAGTTAAAGGAGCCAATTTTTCTCAGAAACCGTTAAAGGTAGGATTATCAAATTTTGTGTGTGCCTTCAGGGTATCAATACCTTGATGGAGTTCGAAAATCAGAACCGCGCAAATATTTTTTCCGGAGTTATTGCCCTTGTTACGTTTTTTGGGACTCTGTTCGAGGTGTCTTCAAAGGAGCCAATTTTTCTCAGAAACTGTTACAGATAGGATCGTCAAATTTGATGTGTGTCTTCAGGGTATCAATACCTTGATGGAGTTCGAAAATCAGAACCGCGCACATATTTTTTCCGGAGTTATTGCCCTTGTTACGTTTTCTTGCGACTATGTTCGAGGTGTCTTCAAAGGAGCCAATCTTTCTCAGTAACCGTTTAAGATAGGATCATAAAATTTTGTGTGTGCCTTCAGGCTATCAATACCTTGATGGAGTTCGAAAATCAGAACCGCGTAAATATTTTTCCGGAGTTTCGTGTCATGATATTTTTGAGTACACTCGAGTATTTAGGAGAAGGTTCTGACTTAATTTAAAATAAGAACAAATCTGGCGGGGGATGTTGATGACTATGTCTTCTTGTTGCTTTTGTACTGTGTTTTTGAACTCTGTATTGGTGCTTCATTAGGGACATCCTTTCTACTCAACTGCTAGAGATAAAATAATCTATTTTGGCGTGTGTCTTCAAGGTATCAATACTTTATGGAGTTTGAAAAGATAGTCATGCAATTATTTTTGGACTAGAATCAAAGGGTATTCAATTTTATTGTTTTAAGTATATCGAACTAAACTATACTTTGAATAGGGATCTTTAATATCTGATCTTGGTTACAATCAATATTTGAATCCCAAACACCGTCATACCACTCCTGTCATGAAACAACTCCATTGGCTTCCTGTCAAGTCAAGGATTGAATTAAAAAAATTTACTCTGTGTTTTGTCTACAACAGTCTATTATTCTGGCCCTTCATATTTGAGAGAACTGCTGACCCCTTACATCCCCGAAAGACAACTACGTTCTCAAAGTCTTAATCTGCCGTCTACCCCTCCCCACAGACTTCAGAAGTTCGGGAGGAAATCCTTTGCTTGTCCTGCTCCTCTGCTGTGGAACTCCCTGCCCTTCGAGATAAAATCAGCTCCTGACTTTCCCTTCTTCAATTGCAGGATCAAGACTCCTCTGTTTTCTACGCATTACAACTAACTGTATCTCTCCTACGGTATATATTATTAACTGTGACAGCGCTTTTAGCATGTGCCTTGACAATGGAAAAGGCGCATTGCGCTTTTAGCATGTGCCTTGACAAGGCACATTACAGATGGACATATCTCATTATTAATATTGATATCATTATTATTATTATTTGTTTCCTGCAGTTTCGATGAAAGCAGAGAAGCAAAGCTATGCTTTGTAAAGCTGAGAAGGAAAATAAAAGTAAAATAGCGTAATGAGGACGAAAAGATAACTCGAATTTTAAAAAGGGCGACGTTATTATGATCTAAACATATAACATTACTCATGACCCCTATTTCTTCATTCGAGATGATTTAGCCTATGTCTTATCTCTCACTGCAGGCCAAGACACATAAGAGTTTGGCCTCACCTTTCAGAAGAAAAGACTCAAGAAGGGTTAAATATGAAGAGGGGCAATGCCTGGGTCAAGATGAAGTCAGCAAGAACAAGTAGTTGTCACTAACGTGACCATGTCCCCCGCCGTAAGAGATAAATTGACTAAAAGAGATTGCCGGTTGGCGTCTCATAGTTACCCTTAAAACGATGTCAAGGTTACAAAAACAAACTGGTGTCTGGATATCTAAGGAACAATAACAATGAAGACTGAAACAAAGGTTTTTGGTGATATCGAACTAAAAATGGTTAATGTATTGGTCAAACTCCTGTTGTGTTCTTGAAAATCAGGCCAATGTCACAAAAACCAAAAATCAAATGTTGTCTGCATACATGTAACCACCTAATGAAGATGGATACCAAGTTTGAAGGCTCTTGATGCAAGATTTTGTGTGATATCAGGATAAGTATATTTCCCTGATGTGACTGTGTCAATTAGGTCAAGGTCACAATAACTAAATGGTATCTGCATATCCACCCAATGAAGACTTATACCAAGTTTGCAGGCTCTTAGTGCAAGGGTTCTTGAGATATCACGCATACAAGATTTCATGTACTAGTCTTAGTCCAGTCGTGACCCTGAAAATTAGGTAACGGTCATGAATACAAATTGGTGTCTGCATATCCATCAAATAAGGACTCATGCTTAGTTTGAAGACGCTAGGTGGAAGTGTTTGTGAGATATTGCGCTAACAAGGTTTAACATACAGGTGCAAGTTCTGTTTTGACCAACAAGGTCAAGGTCACCAAAACCGACTGGTGTTTGCGTATCCACCAAATGAAGACTGATACCAAGTTTGTAGTCTCTAGGTTCAAGGGTTTGTGAGATATCGCGCTAACAAAACTTTACACACTGGTCAAAGTCACAGGGACTTGTAATGCAGAAAACAACAGAATAAAAAGCTTTTTCAGTCGACGATCCAGCACATACTACTATATTTTTATATATAGTAGTATGTGCTGGATCGTCGACTAAAAAGCTTTTTACTCTGTTGTTTTCTGTTTTCTGCATTACAAGTCCGTGGTCAACGTCCTGTAGTGACCTTGAAAATTAGGTCACGGTCACCAAAACCGACTGGTGTCTGCGTATCTACCCTATAGGTACAAGGGTTTGTGAGATATCGCACTAACATCATCACTCTTTATTACTCAAATTGGTCCACCTTCGGTGGTACATGAGTAAAAGATAATAATACAATATATACAACATGTACAACAAGATAACTGCATGCAACATAGAATACAATCAAAAGTGTTCACAAACAACCTTTATGTATTTGGAATGTTTTTTGAGACTAGAAATTTTACCTGAGAACAATTTCTCGAACTTTAATAAACTGGGCCAGGAAAAATAATATTCGTGTATCAGTGACTTTCGTAAATCAGTAAAATAGTTACATTTGAGTAAATAGTGGTATTCGTCTCCAATCAAATCTGAATCACATAAATTACAAAATCTTTGTTCTTTTGGGATATTTTGCCACCTGCCAGTTTCTATTGGGAGTTTATGGTTACAAGTTCTAAATTTAAGGATCGGTTTAGAAATTTCATCAGGGAGAAGTAGGTAATGTTCAAATGTAGGAGAGCGTTTCAGAATTTTATAATAAACCCCTTTAGAAGAATTGTTTATGTCGCTCCTCCATGATTGTAAAAATTGGTCTTTTAAGATTGTTTCAACATTAGAGAGGATCCATGAACTTGAGTAGAGACGTGGGTTATCAAAAACATCGGGCAGTCCACATTTACAAAGAATGTGTTTAATATGATCTAACCAGGCATAGTTTGCTGGTGTTGTGTTTTCATTTGAAATATATTGAAGAATAAAGGATGCTATTTTATTGCATGGATGTGAAAATATCAATTTGCACCAATATGAGATAAGTCGTTTCGAAATTTGAAGCTGAATCGGTTCTCTCCCAAGTTCCCCGTACACCATGAAATTTGGTGTACTAAACCTTAGACCAGTGGCTAATTTGAGGAATTTCAGGTGTACTCTTTCTATCGTTTCAGTGTTCTCATGTCCCCATATTTCACATCCATACAACAAAATTGGTACAACTAATCTATCGAATGCAGTTAGAAGTAGATCAAGTGGCAATTTTATATTTCTGGCACGTTTAAGTAATGCTATTGATGCTTTCATACCGAGATCAGCTATGTGTTTTACAGCAAAATTCATACGGCCATTTCTATGTAGCATAGTACCTAGATATTTGTAAGTATCTACAATTTCTATTTTCTTATCAAATAAACAGAATGATTTCTTGTAACGTGCTGCCGGTCCGGCACCAAATACAATTATCTTTGTTTTGCTAGTATTTACCTGAAGTTTCCATTTATTACAATATACAGCAAATGAATTCAGTGAATGTTGTAAATCATCATGGGTTTCGGAGAGAAGGACTGTATCGTCTGCGTACAATAAAACTAAAAGTTTGAAATAAACGATGAAATCGTCATTGTTCGTTTCTAATACAACGCCAACACATTCTTGATCTGTTAGGTGACATTCAATGTCGTTCAGAAATAGTGAAAATAAAAGAGGAGACAAGTTTTCTCCTTGGCGAACTCCTGAAAAACAATTGAAAAAATCTGATCTTTCAGACTCTACCATTACACAAGATTTAATATCATTATACATATTTTGTATTAAAGTAAAAAATTTCCCACTTATGCCAGTTCGACTTAATTTGGTCCACAACCCGATTCTCCAAACTTTGTCAAATGCTTTAGAAAAATCTATAAAAGCACAAAAGAGTTTCTTTTTGCATTTCTTCAAACGATTTATCAAATTGTGAATTATAAACACATTATCGGTGGTTGAGAAGCCTTTTCTAAAACCGGATTGAGCATGTGATATTAATTCATTATCATCACAAAATTTATTTAATCTCTCATTAAGGATGCTAGTAAAAAGTTTACCAAAGCAGCTCAAAATTGAGATCGGTCTATATGAGGCGGGGTTATACGGTTTCCCGATTTCTTATAGATAGGTTTAATAGTGCCAGTAAGCCATGCTTGAGGCAATACTCCAGTTTCAAGTACCGCATTAAAATATTCGACATAAAAAGAAAGCAATTTTGGTACGGCTGAGGACAAGTGTTCATTCAAGATAAAGTCTAAGCCAGGCGTTTTATTTTTCTTTAGTTTCTGGATAGCAAAAACTATTTCGTTTGCTGTTATATCGTTATTAAGTACACTAGTATCATATTGTGGCGGATCTTTCATTCCATCTGGGTCTATGTCGCCTTCGATGATACATTCATTAACGTGTTTGAAATGGTCATAAAATTCATCTAATGTAATTGGACAACTTTCTTCTTTTTGTATACCTTTCAGTAATTTCCAATAGTGTTTTGGTGATGAATGCTGCGTTTTACGTAACTGGTTTGCAATGAAATCTTTCTCTTTCTTCATATACTTATTCATAGTTTTCTTGTATTCTTTACTAGCTTTCCGAAACGTGATTTTATTTGTATCTGTTCTATTCTTGTTATAAGTGGCTTTTGCCTTATGGAATGACTTGCGTTTCTTCTTACAGTCTGAACCAAACCATGGTTTTGATAATCTTTTCTTTTTACTACGAGTACTTTTGTTATCCCTATAAGGCCATTCACCAAATGTTTTTCGTGCAGAATCAACCAGCACGTGCGTGACCTCGTGAGCTATTTCATTCATAACCTCAACTGGGTTACCTTGACCTTCCCGCAATGACCTAGCTTTCTCACAGAGCATGTTTACACAATCATATGGAATGTTTTCAAGGAAAATATCAGCTTTATCATAGGTGAATTTACCTGGTTTGCTGTCAGAAATGTTTGTGTGATCAGAAGCTTGAGTATGTTCATGACATTTGTTTGGATAGTGTTCACCTGCTGTATGTAGGGTGAAGTGGATAGGTTTGTGCACATCAGATAGCATAGGACAAAAATCAGCAATATTAAAATCATGAAATAAAGGTAATGCATTTGGTGATGAAATGACATAATCTACTGTACTGACATCTTTACATGTTGTTTTACCTTGGTGTTTATCCATACCAATTCTACCATTGCATATTAACAAATTATAACTTTTACACAATTCAATTAATCTGAAACCATAGTTATTTGGTTGACCTATGTCTTGAGATGCTCTGTTTATTGGGATACCTAGATCATCAAGCATAGATTCTGAGTCCAGATCTGTTCTCATGTCATCAATATCTAATTCTTTAGATAAGTGTTTATCAAAGAAACAACAATCTGATAAAGATTTTGTCCTTGCATTGAAATCCCCAGTAAGGATGATCCACTCTGATTGGGTAGCTATTGATGTGAGATTATGTTCAATAGATTCAAACATTTCTTCACTAGAAAATCTAGAGCATTCAGGGGGTATATATACAATACCTAAATATACATCTTGGGCTAAGTTGAACAAAGAGCCTGTTAGTTTAACCCAAAGAACTGCATCATTTTCTAAATCTAATAAAGTGACATAAGGTAACAAGTGGTCTTTAACTGCTAAACCTAATCCACCAGAACGTCTAATGAAGTTTCTTCTGTTTTTCAATGAAATTGTATAACCATTAATGTGTATATCATCTAATGCATCTGTTTTGGTCTCTTGTAGGCAAATTAAATCATGTTTATCAACAAATTCTTTAAATTCTGGATATTCTAATCTTCTCCTTAGGCCACATACATTAAGACTAACACATTTTAGAGTTGTATCTGGTCCTTCAGTGTCACACTGATCCTGAGAGTCACTCTCACTACCACCGCCGTCCCCCTAGCTGTGGGAGGGTCTGTCAGTCAGGCTGGGAGTCTTGAGGTGGGATGGGACTCGGTAGGGTGGAGTGGGTACAGGGTGCAACCTATTTTCTACGTACAGTTTGTCAATCACAATGTGGGCCTGTTTATTTTGGCTCCTGACTTCTCTCTGTAGAGGCATGAGTACTTCCCTCCTGTATGAACTTATCTCCTCAGGAAACTGTTCAAATATGCTGTAGGGTTTACCTTTGAGTTTCTTGCCAGATTTCTTAACCTGATCCCTTTCAGCTGTTATGTTGAATTTGGCAATGATGGAACGGGGTCTTGTTGCTCCTCCTCTCCTGGCTCCAATCCTGTGGATCCTCTTGAAGCTGAAGGTGCTGGGGTCCAGCTCCAGGTGCTCCTGTATGAAGTCCTTCAGCACCTCCCCTGTTTGTTCAGGTCCCTGTGCTGCAGGAGTCTCTCGGATTCCAGTGAAGATCAGGTTGTCCCTCATCGACCTGCAACGCTGATCTATCATGTACTCCTTCATCTGCAAATTCTCTAATTTCAGGTCAGAAATAGTTTGAGGAAGGTCAGTTACTGTTTCATGAAGCGCCTTTAAATCATTCTGAATGGTTTGTTTGTCAACAGCCCACTCATCAAAACTTTGACTCACAAATTCGACACTTGATTCAATACTAGCCACTTTTTCCTTTAAACAATCCAATTCTGCAACTTTAATCTCTAGTCTTGATACTTTGACTTGAACATCAGATACAGCGGTCTCTATATCATCTAGTTTCGACAGTTTTTGTTGCATATTTTGAAGCACATTTATCACAGTTGTCATATCAGACTCCGATGATTTCTGAATGCTAGGACTAGTTGATGACATAACAAGAAGCGGGACGGACGTACGGAGCTGAATACTATATCCCCCGCATCGCACTTCGTGCGGCGGGGGACAACAAAGAAATGGACCAATTTCACGAATACCTACAATCAAGACAGTAATATGCCTGTCAAACAAGAAAACGCAAGGACATTTAACTTCCCTGATGGGACAAACTCACAACTAGGTAGCATCGCAACCTACGAAGCTCTCATCGCTTACTACGAGGGGCGTGACGTTTCTGCGCTGTCCCTCAGTGACATTCAATCCACTAGACAATGCGGGGTCGTATGACTCTACCTTCACGACAAGAAGGTTTGCATTACAGCTTTAGTATCTATCTGATATGAGGCATTGCATCTGTCAATTTAACTAAATTTATTCTTTTCTTGTTTCTGAATTAAAGTGTATGAAATATTAAATAGTTGTAATAAAAAAGAAGATGATATTTTCCGAAGGACAGATAAATCTATCCTTTCGAGCAACGTAATCAGATTTGAAAAATAATGGCAAAGAAATACTAAGACTGGCTAAGATACGAAAGATCCCGTCAACTAAAACTAGATGTGTATATTAGATATTAATTAAAACGCAAACTTTTATTCCAGGAAAAGGAGAAACTGAGCGAGGTTTAATCAGTGTCAAGCATCTTTTATAGTTCTGTCGATCTTATACTAACCAGCGTGAAAGGTCGGTTGTGGGATGGAATGGGAGATGCCTGATTGGAGGCAATTAAAGTAAGTTGTGCAATGAGCAACCCTGTTATAAAATCATCAATTTGGCTACTGAATCATGGCAAAAGCATTGTGATATGAACCACCCTTTCCATGCGAGAAGCGTTGTCATTTGCTAAAGAAATTCAAATGGATTGTGGTGCAATTTTTGTCCGCCAGGGGAAACTGCCGGAACCAACGGATTCCGGCGGAATAGAACAGAGGCTGTATCAACATGACTTGATTTGCCTCTGAGGGAGAGAATGGGGCAAACGTTGATGTGTTTAAACCATTTAGAAATGGTCGCCATAAGAATGTGATTGTTTTCAAGAAGTTCATTGTTCAAAAGATCAAAACAATGGCAGATGTTAACAATTTACACGTGGGATGATATGCACCTTTAAAAGTGAAACATGTCTCAAAGAAGAAAGAACGATGTTGATTATTGTTGTAAATGTCTTTGTGTCCCAAATGGAATAGGCTTAGCAAAGACTTAGTATGTAGTAATGGTTCTCTTAACAAATAACAAGATCACAACGATTCGTAAAAATATCAAGAAACCCAAACATGTATCAAATTTTGAGCTTATATGTACATTCGTATCTTATCAATTAGGCTTGTTCAGTTAAAACCTCATGTTTTTGGTTTGGAACTTAAAAGGCTTCCTTCCTTTAGGGATGATAAACTCATTGAACAAATTAACTAAATCGAAACCCTTTCGTGAATTGCTAATTCAATTGTCATACTAACATCAAGAACAAATTCAATGCTACTGTAGAATCGTTAAAGATACGAAGTTTGTTTTAGCTCAATAAGTTTGAACGGAAAGAGAACATTTTTACTTTAATATGTGTAACCATTCTCTATAGTTTCATCACCAGCCATGCTTTTTATGAATAGGATCAAATCCTCGGGTCTCAAGACAACTCAAGTTCACATCTTCCAAGGTAATAAATTTTATTCCAAAGTATCAATTATGTTATTTAGCATCTTTGACAACTAACATACACCTTTAAATACATTCATTTGAACGGTGCCAATAAATCATCAAAATATCACAAATAGAGTGCAGCTCACTCCTGTAATTTAAAAGAACATAAATGGAAAAAAATCATTTATTTTACCCTCAAAATGTAAAGTAAATACAATAATGGTTAAATTTCTACGATAATTTGGTTTAGGAACTACATTTGTTCACCAAGCGGCTAAAGGCTTTCAAATAAATCCAAGCTTAACAAGATGTGTTTGTGAAACACGAATGCCTCCGGATGCATCCTGCTCACTGTGTCAAGGTCAAGGTCACAAGGTCAAATGTCATGGTGTCATCCGAAAGGTCTCATCACAAGGGATCCATATGTCAAGTATCAAAGACCTAGCTCTGACCAATCAAAAAATATGACCAAGGTTAAAGTTTTTGCGGACGGACGGACGGACAGACGGACAGGTGAAAAACAATATACCCCCGGAATCTCCGATTCGGGGGCATAACAAGTCATTTTATGCAATTTCAAAATCGAACATGTGGCCCCGACGACCAACGGCGTGAATGTGACTCCAAAATCGCCGAGTCCCAGTCAGTTGGCACGTGCAACAAGATTCACGGGCTGAAATTGACATCGTGGTCCACAACAACATCTTGCTGCGTTTATTGTTCGGGAAAAGCTCTTGAGCTTAACAAATTTAGAACCTATAGTTTACAATGCCATGAGCATTACCAGAATGGTTCTTTTTTTTTTTTTAATATCAGTTTTGCAGTGACTAACATCCAACTTGAAATTACTAAGAACTCTTTTGGTTTTTTTTCTAAGATGTTTCATAGTTTATAACTTCAAAACTTTAAAACAATAGCTATATTCAAATTTATCTAAAGAAACCAAGTTACACAACATCATAACACACCCTTTATCTTTCGCAAAGTTATAACGTTTCATGTTGAAATTTTCATGCAATTTTTGTTTATCAGTTTCACTTTGTTATGTTCGATTATCTTGAATATGTTAGATAAACCCATTAAAGAAAACGTTCTCCTGTAAAATGTTTTATCAACACTGCATCAGAACATACTCTCGAAGTGGTTGGTAGTTCAATTAAAGGAGACATTAATTACATTGATCATTCATTGATTTGGCATATGTGGTCATCTTGAATATTTCAAGTTTGTTCCATCCATGGCGCTATGAAAAGCCTTTTAGGATCACCACTGCATCAAAGGATACTCCCGATGAGAGGCATAATTCATTTTGACATTGATTACACGCTTTATGTTTTTGTTTCCTTTTTCTAAAACAAATAATTCACAATAAGGCACCAGATGACATTTGTTTGTGGCTTCAAAATATCATGTAATTTGATTCTCCTTGATTGGCTTCAAAATCAATTATCAGAGATAGCATTGTAAGAGGATTCAAACCTTTTAATCCATGTCACCGTGTCTCGTCTTATTACTAAAAGAACCAAGCTAAAGCAAATATTGTCTGAAGAATTTGGAAATACGCAGTGCCATGAGGCAATACACTGAAATGTACAGCTTTTAAAATAAACAAGTTTGCAAAAGAACCTATGCAAAATTCCTTCAAGAGAAGATTTGTTATTTGATTTCCCGAACATATAAACATCTCCTAATGACATTTCTAATCACACATCACATTGAATGTCGAGGGCACAATACATCATTTCCTGACTAATGTATCCAATATTTCCTATTTGAAAAAATACTGATTTCATTTGAAAGTGATGGATTGACATTAAATATTCAATAATCAGTAAAGAGAAGTTATGTTTGTATTTCCTTAGTTTCCTGTTAAGATTACAATTGGTGGAAGTTTCTGTTTTATTCTAACAAGGGAGCAATCTCCTTGTAGATACAACATGGCTTGGGAACATGGAAATTCCTGATATAAATATGATTGAATGGATAAGGAGCTGAAACAAATGTCCTGACTGATGACAACAATCTTGTTTTGGCATAACCATACCTTAATTAACATGGTACTTTTTAGTATAGACGGCATTTGTGCAACTTGTGTAAACACGTGTATAACTATTTTCTTCATTCTACAATGATGCATTTGATGCAACTCTTGGAAAGACATAATGATCTCCATTTACAGTTCAGATGGCCTACCACATGCAGAGCAATGTACTTAGAGACCTGTGTGGCTGACGGTCCTAATGATTAAAACCAAGAACTATTTTTCTCACAACGGGTGACAGGAAGGTATTTGGTATGTAGATCAAATATCTAGGCCTAGTTACCGATTTCTTACATGTATTTGTCCAAAACCCACAGTGATCAGAGATACAGAGAGATAAAGATTACCTTCATTCTGAAATGATGTATATAATATTAAACCTAAATTACTCATCAATAGTGTAGAAATACGTCCAACTGAAACGTCACTAGTCATTAGTCTTCAGTGGGACGTCAATAGATAACTCGTCATTAGTTTCTCCATGTATTTTTATTGCAAAACACTGACCTGTCACGGGATTTTCATGCTCGGGAGGCTTAGGTTGTGATGAGATAATCACTATATATCCGTGGTATTAAGTAATGCTAATTTTGATATATATAATATTGGAAAGACGATGTCAATGAATGAGTTAAATATATCATAACCATGCCATTGTCCCGTTTGTTTTCTTGAGATGGACATACATGGAACTGAAAGAATTTAAATAAAACAAGGTGAAACACAAGCTTATTCTTAATAATAGAAGTTCACAGATTTACATGGTCAGGGTAATTTTAGCGCCATTGCGTTCCACCGTGAACTGAATGGGCTTCACGTCATCTCGTGAGGTTGCGACAGTCGAGGGCTTTGGTTCTGCTCGTGGGGAGAGGTCAGAATTCGCGTGACCAGCTTGTGGAGCAGTCGACGAGGCTGAACTCCTTTTCTTCCTCTGCACTAGGCTGTCCACCATGTTTAATAACTTCACTCGTCCGCTTGTAACTATAAGTGAAAGCAAATCTTAAGCATTTCTAAAAATTGGTTTAACGCAAGAGAAGACACTTGATTAACTGGCTCTACCGAAAAGTAACGAAGATTAGTAATTGATTACAAGTATTGTGCATTTGAAAACATAATCATTTAATGAATTGTCAGAAGTTAAGCAATCAGAATAACAATAAATTTTACATATGTATATCAAAAAGACGACTGCGTTATTTATAAAAACGCCACCTACCCACGCATTGCAGTCGACCTGTGACCTGTTCGCTCTGTGATTAGTTTTTCGTCAAATCCATTCTCATAAAGTCTGGTTGCTACAGTTGCCCTTAGGGAATGGTTTGTAAAGAAACCCACAAATCCTGCAGTTGAACATTCTCTTTACAAAATCCGCCAATGTTTGTCGTCCAATAGGTGCGCTACAGTACCATATGTCGGCTTTTGGATATCTCAGTGGTCTCAGATAGAAAGCTTCACATGTAGTTGGTCTGCAAAGAAAATTTCCATTCAAATAGAATTTGCTTGATTTACAATATAGTTATCCCTTTTCTTTAACGTATCTGAAATTCATCAATCATATTCAAAGCAAAAAAACATCAATGCGTTATCATTGCAGAGTAAAGTCGTTAAAAAGTGCACTTGTTTTGTTATTAAAAGTACATGTATAGGTGACTTCATGTCAAATAATTTTAACATTGAACAAAACTCGGGCATTTGACATAAACTACTGTAACGTTTTGCATAAATGAGTTGTGACGTCACATGTAGTGTTCGTAACGTCGTAACAATTATATCGGACTCTCGGGATTTAGATAAGTGTCAACTATATGAACAGATTCTTTAATAGATAGATGTAGTTAAGTAACGAATTACTTGTAAAACAAACAGAGCATTAATCATTTCCATATTGTGTGACATGGTGTAAGACAGTCAAAGTTTTATTTCGAACATGCTATTTCTAAAGATCTCCAAAATGATTGAAATTAGTAGATTTATTAATCTGATTAATAATTACAATGTTTTCGTTACCTACACTGTGTTTCCTAATCGAAACAACAAACATAAAGAACGTACCTCAGAGATAGATATTTTTCGTGAAGTCGCACGGGGCATCGTTCTGGTTTCTCATGGTTTGGTCCGACCACTATACTCTTCATATCAAGAGATTTGTGTTTCAAGCCTCCATTGTTTGTTTTTGTCACTCCTTCACTGTATTTGAAGTGTTTTAGGCCATTTTTCATTATGAATGAAAAGTTCCCCCCCCCCCCCCCCCCCCGTCTCCAAACTTTAATGCATGGTGTTCTTGTCCACCTCTTAAGCAAAATCAAATGCCATTCAGGTAAATTAGAGTGTCCAGAAGTTTCTGTGGTGTGTCGTCTCCCAAGATGCCTCTCTCCCATAAAATGTCTTCTTGCTCACAAGTTAACACGTCAGCTTTCCTTTTTCGTAAACCTATCCCAACTTCAGCTAATATTTTCAAAATCCTCATTAGACCAGAAATCTCAAAATCAGTGTTAAAGTTAATATCTCTACCATTCTGACACAAATAATATTGGAGTGACACCAAAATTTCATGTAGGGTGTTACCGTGATATTCTTCTCCTTTCAGATTCTTAATCTGGGTTATAAAAGAAATCATTAATTTGTTCATTTCAAAGTCATCACACTTCAAAAGAAGACTACTCCCATCTGCATTTCCCCTGTGTCTTTTAAAGTACCAAGCTTCAAGTAATCTCACAGCCCACTGACTTTTCATTTCAGTGTTTTTGTTCCTACCACTGATCTCCAAAGCGTTAAGGGTTTTCCGAATCGAGATTGCATGGAATTTGGAGAATCTACAGGTGTTGTATTATCTGGCAGAGAGATACTTGTAGTATCAAACCCTTGACTAAAATGAGCTAACTCTTCATCTGATTTTGTGATATTTAATTTCCAATTTTCTCCATCTTTCTCAACAACATGAACATTTTCGTTATCGTCTGAGAAAAGGTCACTAATAGCTTTGTCAGTCAATGTAAAATCTGGCATTGGAACAGCATCAAAGACGTTTTCAAAATCTGAATTGATATCTTCCGCTGTGAATGAATCAACTTGAGAAAATTTGTGTAATGAACAAACCGTCATCGCTGTCACTGGACATTCTTACCCTAGTCCCGAGAAGAGTATAATGAATTAACACGTAAACACCTTTATATACAACGTCATTATCGCATTGAACGTCGCGCATTATCTTATTGTGTATTTCTTGTATGACGACTATGTGTATGCATGTGCACGTGAATCAAATGAGAATTGAGACGTCATTAGTACATTGCTTGCATTATGGTGTTTGCATGAATGACATGTGGCAGTTTATTCTTGAACCTACGATAGTTTTGTAATACGAAACTGAAACCAGTTAAGAATTTAGGTTTATGTAGAATAGACTCCTCAAACTCGTCATTAGTTGTGCACGAGGTTTAGTGCACAACTAATGACGAGGTTTCGGAGTCTATTCTTTACATAAGCCTATAATTATTGCCAGTGCACGTTACAACTTAATTTGCGTTTGCTATCAGTATTCCCTTTAAAGTTCCTCATTTCGTATCTTCTAACGACAATGTGTGAGATAATTCTTAGTAAACTTATTCAACACGGAAAGTTCGTCGGAAACCAAGGTTATTCTTAATTTCTCAATAACAGTGTTAAACCACTGTCTTGTACGAATTAAATATGTTTCCTACAAGCGAAGTATCTTTATTTTTCTGAATGCTTCTGGGAATAGATTGAATGTTTACTTTTTCGCCGATTGTGCAACGTTGATTGTAATCAATTTGCATTATGTATATCAAATCCGGTAAATAGTTTGAATGTAACAAAGAGAATGTAAAAACAAGATGTGTTTGTGAAACACGAATGCCCCCGGATGCATATGTCAAGTATCAAAGACCTAGCTCTGACCAATCAAAAGTTATGACCAAGGTTAAAGTTTTTGTGGACAAACGGACAGACGGACGGACGGACAGGTGAAAAACAATATACCCCCGGAATCTCCGATTCGGGGGCATAAAAATGCAACAACTACATGTACATAACGAAATAACTTTGTTGTACGTAAATATAACACACTTTTATCCAGAAAGGTATGTTAGTCAAATAGCGCCTTAACGTTGTTTAGATACAGTCAAACTTTTTAACAGAAATGTCTTGTTTATTTCAATTGTCATAATTAAAATACAAGCCAAATAACAAGTTGCATGGATGATCCGCTTTAATAACTGAATGAAACCACATGGTGAAACACAATGACTTTGCAGATCCATTTTGGTATATTTGCAACAGTGAAATGATAAGATATGGGAACGGTGCCGTGTAGAAACCAGTCAATCATATTGATGAAGCAACTTAATGGATCTATTGTGGCCAATTACCATCACCAATGAATCAAGTAAATGTAATATCTCCACTGCGCCATGATATTTATTCACCTCCAACATGTCTTCATTCTCCTGCAAAAAATGTACCTGCATTTACTTATTTATGTCACTGTAATTCATGCAATATGCCTATTTTAGTAACATCATTTACACCTTTTATAGCATGTTCGGACAATTGGTGAATGTCATTACTTTCACAGCTTTCAACTCTTCTTTAAAGAGCAGTTGGGGTGACATACATATATTAAGCATTCATTGTCTAATGACAATTATTTGTCAATAATCGTGCTTTCAATAATACAGCCGAATAAAGTGTCGTTCTTATAACTAACAGTTATGTGGATATATGTTAGCTTAAAATAATCGGTATTACTAACTTCGATTTAAGCTAATGTATTATCGAAATTTTTGTTAATTGGTGATTATTGTTTCTGCTAAATCGACAGACAGAAAGGTGTAAGGTCAAGTTGAACAATAATCATAAGGTGGAAACCCCAGGGCTACTAAAGGCTTCATAGAAGGACATTTGGGACAGACACACTACAGTGACCAGATATCTTGTTAGCTGGGGCATATTAAGAAGTGCATTTTAAAAATCGTTTTTAAGCAGGTTACTGTCCGATTTTAGAAATGCAAGGTGGAGTCTATGTCTTATGACAATCACTTCTTTATAAATCTCGAAAGTGGCCATAGACCATTTCAGTCCCTTTTTAAATTATGACGCATCAACTATAACACATATTGCAGGAGTTTGAATAAAATAATTGGCTTCTAGTTAACGTTTAGTTAATGTTTAATGTAAGCAGATGTAAGAAATAGAACTTACACTATCATGACCCCAACCATGTTTAAAGGTTGTAATCATGTTAAAAACCAACACTTTTATTGAATTTCTCATATAATATTACTGCCTTTTTGATGAACGTTTGTCTTATATCCAAATAATTTTGGAAAATTTAATAACATAAAATTTCATTTTTTGAATTTTTCAAAAAGTCTAACATTCAATCCTGTAACAATAATCTAACTCTTGTTCTTATCAGTTTTAGAATACGAAAAACATTAACACGAAATATTTCTATTTAAAAGAGTTATGTTTGCTTAATCCAACTGAAGTGTGTACTTACTTAGTCTGTCAGTTATACAAATGACCTCGTCGTTTATACTTGTTCGATGACAGCATAATGCCAATAGGAAACAAACAGCTTCTATGAAGTTCATCCACATTCTAGGTCAGTTCGGTAGAACTTGAAATGTGGAATTAGACACATGTGGGCTTTTTTCACACTCGTAACTAAATTCAAATGCACGCTTCAAAAAATGCACCTTTGCATTGATTTCGTTTATTTCAGCCGAATACATCTGGTTCTCAAGCAAGTACCGATGATAGCAAAACTTATAACACATAGCATATTTCTTTTCTGTTGGATACCTCAAAATGTTTTTTTTGTTCAAATCCCTTTCAAATCATCCTTAACCATCGACAAGTATGCTTTGATTTTCCCTCTTTGACAACTTATTAGAGATGAATAAAAATTCAGAGTTTGCAAAGTGTTTTATTTCAGCAAATTATTGGAACTGTTTCCATAAGTTTGTTATCCAGATTTACTTTGTTTAACATCCTGCCTCAGAGTTGGTTACAACGACATTCCTGAAAGGAGAAAAGCACATTCTTAGTATCACATGACAAAAAAAACCACATCACAATAATTTTATCTTTATTACACTCATACAGGTTATTTGGTTTTATGTTTTTTTGAATATTTATATTTTCTAGATTAAGTTTTTTGAAGTTACTTAAGAACTAGTTATTGATTTTGAATTTATGAATAACTCAAAACTTTGTATCGATGTACAAGTATCACTATCGTCATTTAAACACAATTGTACAAATCTTTTTCTGAAATCCATTTCAAATTAAGATAAATTGTTCTAATTCAGCTTTGAAAATATTAACTTTATAATAAAGTACAACTTGTCTTGGAATTCACAAGTTTCCATTTCCACAAAGACAATATGGCTGTATTGTTTTGAATGACCATAGAAAATGCACTCACGCACAGCCTGCCAAGCAAGCGTTGTTGTAGGTTACACCATTTGCACCACATACTGGGGCATAAATAAAGGGACAAGCACATTCCTCTCCATTCACCGAAATAAATGCTGCAAATAGAATACATTAAATTTCTTACTGCATTGAAAATACTTTTAAAATAATCAATGAAAATATTAAATTATTAAATATTAAAGTAAGTAAGTAAGTAAGGTCATAAAACGAGAAAAATGATAATGAATGTGTTCATAGATGATAAGGGCACTAGTTTCATGATTTTGAATTTATAGTAATTATATGTTTTAACAAGGAGAAGTAACTATGTCATGAAAAAGAAATTAATCAAGTTGCTATGCCAATTGACATTTGATAACTTACGTAGAAAAGGACATTGAAACTGTATTCTTATATTGAACGGTAAGAAATTGCTTTCGCCGTTTTTCTATCAATTGTTGGTTAATGGTATACTTTTCTGCAAGTGACAGTGAACATGCTTCAGGCGTTTGTTTCAGTGCAGTACAAATCGCAGCTAAAAACATCGTCCATATACATTGTAATATTGAAGTCCGCCTGTAAGCTAACATTTGAATAAGAAATGCAGTTACCTTATGTTGATATGACATTAAGGTACAAGAATAATAACACATTTTGTTACTTACCCAAACTGGCGATCAGGACAACGAGGAAAAGAGCAGCTTTCATGTTTGTAGATTTACTTGTGTTGATCAAGTTATCCTTCAGTCAGTTTGCTTCCCTTTTATACAGTTTAGTATCTAGTTAAAAGGTTATAAACGTGGTATGGAAATGTCGTTTGTATTACATAGCTCCACTTGAAGTAGTTGAAGGGTGGCAGTTCTTCTCTCTGGCTGTATTTATTGGACTCTTTAGTTGTTGAGAGCAATCATGAACTTCAATAAACCATATTTTATGTCTTTAATTGATAACGTTAGTATCTTAGATCAAGTTCTCCATGGTACAGCTTTTTTTGTCTCCCTAATTAACATAAACATAAAGCTATGAAAAGTGTAGGTCCTTATATCTACTTTCTATGAAGTTCATTTCTTAAAAGGCACACACAATGCAAGAGGTATTTCATCTGATTATGATTCGAATGCTATTTGCAATATTCCATTTAGCTTAACTTTTCTTTGTTTTTATAATGAGTCTTCAGATTGAATACAATACCAATACATCTCGGAACATAATTACTGAATTAATTACTTTGATTTTTGCAAGTTTGTGTCAATCTAATATTTACTTACGCTCCCCAAAAATATTGAATTGTTGAATTACAGTGAAATCCTCTTTTCATGGGTAAAATAATATGAATTCAACATTGTAATAATGAAAATAACACGTTATTGTCCACAGTACATGTGCGTTTTGGAAATTCAATTTGTGCCTTTGGCATCCAGCAGCCATAGTGCGTCGTTCTGTCTTTATAATTCTCCCATATTTTAAAGGGACAGTAGCATGTTTTAGGGGGAATATAAGGTGATGCCAGAAAATTGAAAATTAATGGTTCAAATTGAGAGACACTCTAATGAAACCAAATTGAGCAGTAATAATTCAAATATATAATGTAAAGTTTAGCCATGCAATTCACTTTTCTTACACAATATGAATCAAAGGTGTTCACCCATAATGGCCGTCAATGAATCAGTCATACCCGAGTAAACCTCTGTTGTATTACGGCTAATAAATGGGATAGAAAGGTAGAAATCTGATTGGAGGCAATCAAAGTTAGTTGTGCATTCAGCAACGCCGTTTCAAAAGTGGTCATTCGCAAAACCTTGGCTATCTCTGTGTGGTTTGGCAAAGCTATCATTGAAATTTAACATCCGGGGAGATAACTCTTCCTTTTACAAAACATCGCTTTTTACCTTCTCATCAGTTCTTATTTGGTTACTTAGTTAGATACAATCTATCATAAACAAATAATAATTTACACAATGATAAAACAGTTTCTATCTAACGAAAAACCCTATTCATAGCTGTTTTTCAAATATTTTCCTCCAAAACTGTTAATGGAAAATAAACATAAAGGCATGATATTTTCAATGTCACTATACGACCGTTAAAAATTCCCCATGTCATAGATATCCAAAAGGTGCCGTGTTGTTAACAATGCAATATATTGAAACACTTATATTTTTCAATTCTTTTATGCAGTTTGAAGATTATACTTTTGATCAATAAACATTTTAATTCTTTCGAAAAATAGCCTAATTCTCAACGAGATAAGATTATTGATTTTATGTTATAGAAGCTAAAGTTAATTTTGAAGGAATTATTTGCCATGGTATGGTAATGGTGTCATTTGATTAAGATGTAATTAATGATTTTCTTAATGAAAAGAACCAACATAAAGCTATGTTTTTTGCAAAGTGACAACGTGAAGGTATAAAGTTTCGATGATGATCAAAAACCGGACTGTCAAAGTAACTTTCTGTACTTGTCTAAAGCAGACAGAACAACTTCAACATCTAGGAGGTGATAATGTGTAATAGGTTATATAATGAGTCTAGATCTCCATGTAATTGGACATGTGATCCAGGCTTCTGTGCACAAATAAAGTTATTTTTAGATTTAGACCAGTATTTTCCAATATTTTCATTTGGTGCTATACTAATAGAATATTGTGCATGTGATGTATTGAAGAGGTTATGTAATCTATTCTTTAATAGAATAATAGATGATTATATTCATAAGCAGTATCTATTGGAATGCAATGAACATAATATCGAGAAAATATGCATCTAAATTAAATTTTTATTTGACAACTTATACCCTGATTTTAGATTACCGCCAAGTTTCAAAATCACCCGTTTTGTTAACTCACTGAAGTGATTGGCTCCGCCCACACAGCTAGAGCGTTACTGCTTGCTCTTGTTTCATTTTGCTTATCAACCAAAAATTCTCGAGCCAAAACTTGTGTATGAAAAAACAGTATATGTATTATTCAAGTTTAGTAACAAACCCAAATAACAAGGACAAGCTTCTAAATAACACACAACTATGAAGGCTACTTTGACCTTATTTAACGACAATTGTTGGTTCGTATTTATAAATGTGACCATACCTAAATGCGGAATTTATTCAAATCAAACATTTAAAATATGAATATGACTTGAGACCATTATCTACCACATTTCAGCTTATGTTCAATAGATCGTTAACTAGATAGTATCCCAAAAGGAATATATGAAAATTGCTACATTTCATGGCACATAGATACGTGATACTCAATAAGACTTTCTTCACATCGACACATTTCATGATGCATAAACTGATCAGAGAACCCATCAAAGCTCGTGGTAATGGTTAGAATATTGTAGAACGACCATAAGATTAATTGTAATGGAAGTGGATGCTTCATGTTCTATCGAATATCAAAGGACACTAATGGTAGTTTCATATTTAAAACTACATAATGTGCCATGCTAAAGCCACACTTGATGAACTTGTAAATGGCATATTAGCATAGCTTTTAGTACACATAGTTAAATAGTTTTTCATCAGTATATTCTCATTATACCAGAATCCCACGTCACTTCCAATAGTATTGGTGTTTGTACCCGTTTTCCAAAGTTTAAATTCTAGGGATTAAGATATGAATATCATAATATAAAAACAGAAATCAGCGTATACAACTGGTGACAATGGCATCCACGAAACCATAGCGGGAAATGATCAGCGCACATAACCTACGATGGCGTGCATACAAATCTAACATTTACACAAAGAAATTAATTAAGCACACCCTTATTTTGTAAAATGAACTTGGGTGCTCTTGGACTCAAGATATAACAATTTCTTTGTTATTGACTATTTAATTGTTATAAAAATCGCTAATGTGCAAAAATAATGAAAATATGAGAAAAACTGTGAGACTACTGAAATTTGACCAAATATAACTATTGTCACAGGGTAAAAAACTACACATTAAACTTTTGATTTTATTAATTAAAAATAACATTTCTGATCCCTAGTTGACATTCATACATTAAAACCCCTTCTAGCAAGACATTGAACTTTAAGTACTTTTTTCATCAAAAATTTATAAAATGCCTACAATCTAAACATCTGTAAGTAAATTTAAGATTTCTTGAGTTGAACTTGTGATCAAACACTTCTCCTTCCTTTAGATAAGCCATTATCTTTGACAGTGACCAATTAATGTCTTTGTGCATTTTTCCGAAAATTCGATATTTGATAATTTTGTGATTTTGAAGGTTCATAGTGCTTTAACGATTGACTTTTGCTATGGGGTTATTTACTAAAAAATCATCAATTCTCTCTATGATAATGAATGATAAGAATCACATTGCAGCAAAAAATAAGGTAACTTGGATTTTGACTAAAAAATGCCAAGTTTTTGTAAAACAAGTTATTCAGTGTCAGTGAATCGTAAACCGTATGGATTTTTTGTTTCCACACTGGCAGATGACCATTCTTTCAAAACATCCTTATTGTTTGCCTGTACATTTGTTTTGTTTATTATTAGCAGTGTTTTTCTGTTTGAAAAAGTGGGAGTTCCTTAATTAAGTTATTTGTGTATATTTCATTGATCTTGCTGATCCATACAACTTATCTTAAAACATGCAAACTAAATGTTTTAAGAGGGAATGCTTTGCCTTTCAATAAAGCTTATTTTTCTGACAAGGATACTTAAGAGTTATTTACAATTGATGATGGTTAAACATGATGAATAATGTCTTAATCTGTTATACACAAAAAATCCTTGACTCCTTCTGGTGAAAGTAACTTCAGAATGTCCGGACAGATTGTCTACTGCTGCATCAAAGATCTTTTCAAAGCCATTTACACCAGGGACATCAATTGTAGTAATGAAAAAGAATGATTCCGGGCCTAGTTCTCCGACCATGACTTATTTCAGAAAAGTCCTGATAAATCACTTGTCTGTGGTGTCTATATCAAGGAAACATTGACTCCTGGGTTCGCGTTTTATAACATTTTTGAAAAGTTGTAATGTATGTATGTGATGGACATATCCATTTGACAACATAAATGTGAAAGGGTTCAACTATTGATGACTCAGTTGTTCGCATTCCTGTGTAATTCACCTTCTCTGATTTCAAAAGTTTGTGTGTAATTAAAGGTGATGCAGATACAGTTCACCTTCATTTTGTTCATGTGTACTTTCAATAACAATAAGCATCATGTACATGCAAAAAACAGAAAGTTGTTTATCTCTCAAAATATATATGTAGTTCAGGCTTGCACTTACGTATACCTCGTTATGCCAAGTAGATTATAAGATCAATACCGTCTATCTCCCGGGTCTCATTAGTCAAGTCAGAAAATGTCGGAGCCATCTACAGTGTACATTTATATCAACATCCTATACAGTGGGGATGATTTCAATTCTTATCAATTCTGCAATAAAAATTATAGGACTGCAACATTTGTTATGACCTCCATAGGAGATATAAATTGCACAAACAGATTCTTCTATTCACTCTTGTTGTCCTCGTCTCGAAGTAGATTCAGGCTTGCACTCGTTTGGTTAAAGCCAAGGTCACATCAGTCAAGAAGCTGGAAGCGTCTGGCTATTTACATATAGGCTTATGAGAAGACATGTTTGCCATACATCTGTATTCATTGCTAGGAGAATGTTGATCGGATTTGTTTTGGAAATACAACTTTGATAGTAAGTTATAGTCTTATATTCGCAATGCCTCCCACAAAAGCTCTTGATCCGAGGGACTACAAATTTAAGCTTTACCTACATGTATATATGATATGATATAATGGTAAGTATAATATTTTTGCACTCGGACCTTTGATTCATGTATCGTTGGAATCTTCAGATATATCTCAAGTGCATTTATCTATTAGATAGTCTATCATGATAATGTATAATCCGTATGTTATGAAAAGAGTCATGACATTAATCAAGATATCTTGCACACATTTAACAAACCCTGGCGGTAATGTTTTTGTTCCATTAAGAAAACAACTCGACATAGAAATGTCAGTCTACGTTACGAGCTACACTGCAAAAATGGTGTTTTAATATTAAACACAAAGCCAAACACATAGCTTGTCCTGTTTTTTAAACACATAAATTATCTAAACATGTTTAAATCCTAAACACATAAATTAAAGTGTTTAATATCAAAACATGTTCTGGTTTAGAACATGTTGTGGAAAGTGTTTTAATCTAAAACGTGTTGTGGAAAGTGTTTTAATCTGAAATGTGTTGTGGAAAGTGTTTTAATCTAAAACGTGTTGTGGAAAGTGTTTTATTGTAAATGTGTTGTGAAATATGTTTAGAGTTTGAACATATTGTTGTAAACGCCTCTTTTAGCACTTGTAGTTCATGCATTAAAGAGACACAGAGTATGTTGATAGGATCACATATGTCGGTCAAATATGAAATCGATGTTATTACATCGGGAACCACTAATTGTTACTGAAAATAACAAGTTAAAGGTCAATCAGTACATTAGAGCGAAAATACAGCCATTCAAAGTCGGGATTTTGATCGAAAACCGGACAATGTGGCTCGAGTGGCGCGCGCAAATTCGCCAAACGTAATTTTGAAACCTTGTCATAAGCTGACAGGAAGATATATTCGATTCGATAGTGTTTATTAGGTATTGTAACTAATAGGTAGATTAATTGGATGCATAATTTCGAATATTAAACGTATTTGAGATGTTTTCTTGATTTTTCCATAAAATCAAGCATTTTAGAGATATTATGCATAAATGGATATATTTGCAAGTCAAGTGATGAGATATGAACTTCAATCAGCATATTAGATATTTTGTAGCTTATCAAAACCAAATAAAATTTTAAGAAAGATATTCTGTGTCACTTTAAAGGCTGTTTAGTGTTAGGTAAACAATTATTTTGTCCAGTAAATATCGCGCAAATCCATAGAAAAATGTACAAAGAAGGCCACCAAAATATAATGCCATGTGAGCATACATCATGCATCATTATGCTTTAAAGGGGCAGTAGTACGTGTTTAGGATGATGTCAGGAAAATGAAAATAAATGGTTCATTTTGCATTAACGTAAAACTATTAGTAAAATTATACAATTTTAAAAACGCGTGCTACTGCCCTTTAACATGCTGGAATATAATTATATATTTTATAACGCACAAGAAAAGACGAAGGCAGTTCTAAAGTAAAACAAAAGTTTATTGCTTTTCAATAAACAAGGCATTCCTTAACATAGTTCATTTTTTTTAAAAATAATCACACATGGAGAAAATAAGGACACGTTACAGTGAATTATTTATGTCAGCTAACACCCATTAATTCATTAATAAGGGCTGATATCACTTATATATTTAAAGGAAGCCCACAACTGCAAATGCAAATGTTTTGGCTAAATTAGATCCCATAAAATCATGGAAAAACGTCTTGACAGGGCAACCTTCTTCACCCTATAGTTGACAATGTCATCTGTATGCTTTATGAACATCACAGCAGCTTCTAACAACTTCTCGTTTGGTCACCACCAGCTGTCTGGGAGCTTCTTTTTCAGGGATGAGATGTCCTGACCCTATCAAGAACAAATTCAAAATGCTTCAGTTACTTATAAAAAGACAGAGAGATTTAATGCAAGTGAAAAAAAGGTCCCTAACTATGTTTCTATTACATACATTCATATTCAGTAAATAAGCAATCATTGTTTAATAAAAAAAATGGCTTAGTGAAAGAAATTTAAGATGTTGCTTGCAGCCTTAAACTAAAAACAGTTGTTATGCTATACATCATAAAATACTTGGCTATTACATCCAATTTTTATAGACAAAATTGTTTGGCAAATTATCTTACCTTTTTTCTGAGAACCTATTTGACCTCTGTTTCTTTGAGCAGTTTCCGAGCGAAAAGACTCAATGGTATCACATGACTTGATCGTCCTATACAAAAGAAAATAAATATCATAAGAATTCAACAAGCTTATATTTGTTATGCTATTCAACAAATGATTCAAATAAAACAGACACTTTTAAAGTTCAAGTAACCACTCATTCTGTCGTTTTATTTGTCAACGATAAACAATGATAAAATGTATAAATCAGGTTTCATGAGAGAGAGAGAGAGGGAGAGAGAGAGAGAGAGAGAGAGAGAGAGAGAGAGAGAGGGAGAGAGAGAGAGGGGAGGAGAGTGAGAGAGAGAGAGAGAGGGAGAGGGAGAGAGAGTTAATTGATGAACCATAGAACTGCCGAAGCTCCATAATATATAATGTACAGACGGAGGACAATCTAATTTTGATGCATGATGCAGGTTTCTTTTGAGCTAGACAAATATATTGTGCATGATTATGGAGTACAATAATATTTGTTGACGAAAAGAATGAGTTGAACATGCTACAAAATGGAATAACATAGTGTAAACAACATTACCAGCTATTATACTATCCCCCGCATGCGCGAGAAACTCTCTGGATAGAGAAATAAGTTTGTAGATTGGAGTTGATCTTTAGGCTAAATAACTCTTGCAGCTACCCAAAATTCAAGGTTCAAAGTAGAAAGATTGATATATCCTCTTTACGATTATATTTTTCATTTCGTTATAAATTAACATGTGTTTGTTCCTGGTCGTTTTTAAAAATTGCATTTCCAAATACATTTCGGCCCTTACAAACATGTATATGATGATCAGATCTTGCCGAACAGAGTAGCTTTCATAGGCGAAATAAATTATTTCTAGTTATGTGTTCCAAGATTCAAGGTTCGCGTTAAAGACACGAATTCTCTTCTTTACAGAAATGTATTCAAATTTACTTTAACACAATTACCTATTGTTCCTGCAGCGTTTGAAAATAGCGAAAAACTGAGGAATTCTGTGACATGCTTGGCTGATCACGAGTATCTGCTTAAATGGTGGTAATTCGTAACAGTGGGAGGTCTTTAATTATGTTTGCATTGTAATATAAGCTTGAAATGATTCCCTTCCCAGCCAAAGTGTTCCAAGATGTATAACTTAGTTGCTAAAGCATTACTGATTTAATATTTGCTATTAAGATTAATTCTTTACTAAAATTTGTAAAGGGCGGATCCAAATTTTATTATCTCTATCAATAAAAGATGTGATTAAAGAGCAATTTCGTGACATTCATCCTATATTGATTTGCCTTGATATGAACATGAAAGTTTCAAAAGTAAACATCGATTCATAATAAAAACACGTCAAATTTACAAAGAAACTTATAATATAGCGTAAAAGTTTTCAGCATTACGTTTTACTGATTGCCGCGCATATAACTGTCGGGTTTTCGGTCAAGCTAAGAGTTCAAACCTCCCTATGGTCACTATACAACGTAGGTTACCTTTTAGAATTAGACTTTCCTGTAAATGATACTATTGATAATGGTTTGCGATTTTTAAGCCATCAGACAAGATGCGTTCAATGTTGTCATCTATCTTTTGATCATCTTTAATTTTCTACATTTTAAAATAACTGTTTTGTTACTGGCACGGTCGAAGAAGAAACCACCCTCGTCGACGTATTATATATATGAAATATTTCTTTAAATAATTGAACGGTTTTTCTAGATTTTTTTCTTCATATTTAAGTTGTATAATTGTAAACTCTAGACTTGCTAATTGAGGAGGTAGACAGTATTGAGGGATCCTGGTTTTTCCACGGTTATGGACCAGGGCAAAAATTTCCACTGACCGAAATCAGTAGCTCAGCTTGACCTGTTAAATAGTGATAGCCATGTGGGAATACTTAGTTTCAATGACGCAACAAGGTCAAACCTCATGCGGTGTCTATAGCACAGGTCAGCCGAACGTCACACTAAACTGCTTAACGAGCTAAGGGCAGATAATTTCAGAACTCTTATAGCTGGTAATGACTATCACAGTTGTTCAATTGCTAAAATATGTCATATTCAACGGGTTCTTACCTTCAAATATGTTGCTAAATTGGTCTTACTGCTGTCGTCGATGTTATACAATAGTGTCCTGTCGTAAATAATCTTCTTACTGACTTTGAAGACTCAACTTCAAGGAAACAGGGCGCTTTTATATCAGATCATAAAACAAAGAGAACGAAGGAGTTTTCCCGCGCTTTCGGGACAAGGGCCCGTAACTCTAATTGCACGATTGAATGTGTTTAAATTCAAAACACGTACACGTTCCCGTTCACATATAAACACATTTCAATACATCTTTTGAGTTTTAAAACACGAATAGAACATGTCTATTCTTATTTTTTTGCAGTGTAAATCCTGGGATGCAATATTATGCAACTTATCTGTAATTGTTAGCGTACATATTTGAAATAACACTGTCATAATATTTTTAAGAATAATAAAATAAAATAAAATAAAAATGTTTAAACTCCTACTTTTGCCATGAATCAAAATGATATAATGAGATCATTAAGCTTTATTAGAGTGCACAATATCACTCCCCCACCCCTATTTTGTAAGTTTATTTTTGACAGCATCTGTTTAATGGATAAGAAGTTTGTTTTCCTTTTGTAAAAATGCCTTCCAATTCAAATTCTGTCAATACTCTTGATCTTTATATTGAGAAATCGTTGCTTGCCAAAATATAAAGATTATTTTCTTAAAACATTTTTAAAATTAATTCTGAAATAAATAAGTGAAATCAGTTGTAAAATGACAATGGCAATAGTACAAAAGTACAATCTACTTGAACTAACCGTGACAGAAACATGTATATGTTCCACATGTATAATGTCATGACTCTACTTAAATGAGTTCGGAATCATGTGTTATAATCACGATATCATTACGCAATGTCTTTAAATTCGAAACATTTTTTGAGTTACAACACATACAAATTTATATGTTTAACAAATAAACACATTTCAAAACATGTTGCGAGTCGCAACATGTTCTGAGTTACAACACATACAAATTCATGTGTTTAGCATATAAACACATTTCAAAACATGTTGCGAGTTACAACATGTTTAGAGTTAAAAAGGCCATTTGGTTACCATAATGCAACATGTTTAAAATCGCAACATGTTTTGAGTTACAACACATACAAATTCATGTGTTTGGCATATAAACACTTTTCAAAACATGTTTTGAGTAAAACACGTACGGAACATGTTTAAAGTCAAAACACCATTTTTGCAGTGTACACAACGGTTTGCTTTAGCCCGGCAGAAAGATTCCGGGTGACACGCGAAAAGCGTGCAGCACGTGCAAAGACGTGTCAACTGACAACACGGACGGGTGAATCCGTGCAATCGTGTCGATTCATTTGCCGGGGCTTGACACACAAGACATCATTTGGAATAAAGAAGAATGTAACTTATGCTTTACTTGATAAGGGTTTATATTTAAGTTGAAAGATAAAATTAAAGTTATGATAGTTCCGTTTGAGTATTGTTGTTTTGAATCTTGCGCTACACACTAGTGTTCGTGTTAACCATGACCGATTTAGAGATGTATCCATACCACAGGAATCATAAATAAAATGTAGGTAAAACGGAGATAAGAAAGACCCACCGCTCTATATAATTGAGTAAAGGAAAAAACGCATCCATCTTGCCGATCTCGACTCGCTTCCGAGTTACGTCAAAATTATCGCTTCAAATTGGTGACATCTCATACACATACACAATATTCTCTCAGTTATACATTTCCCCCCAAAACTTGGCTAATTTCCAACACATGTCACCCTTCAAATAACTTTTATATATATTTAAAGTCGCAAAACGACCGCAGAAACCTCTGGGGTGAACGTTACTCCGCACTAAACGCCTCTCGAGCGAACCGATAGGTCGTTAAACGTAACGGCGATTTTCTCGAGATCATTTCTAATCGCGCAAAATTTAAAAAGCGATTGTTATTGATGTTCAACCATTTTCAAGCCAGGTTGTGACAATGGAGTCAAAAGATTATTTATTTTGGTATGTAGAATCACTTTTGCACTAGGGGATTGTGACGGCCAAGTTTCTTGTCTTCACACCCTGTAGAATTAATAAATGGAAATTTCCATTTCATTATTTAAAAAAGAGAAATTCAAGAAATGTTTATCTTAAAACATTATGTGTATAATAAAAAGAAAATAATAAATATTTAAATAGTTCATAATACTATACTTTACATATCAGTAAATTTAAATAATGTAAAATATTACCAATATATCAGTGAATTATTTCAAGTGAATAAAACACAACCACAACATTGAGTTTTACAAAAGTGTATCCACATTATTAACACAATCGGTGGAATGATAAGTCTATATTTTTTCTGAAATTGTGATTTGATGGTTCTTACCAATTACGTTATGTAAAAGATAGCTAAAGCATATGTTTTATTAATGTCAATTTGGAATCACAGAAATACTATTTTATACCCAAACTGTAACTGCATGTTTTTGTTAACTTGTACACCTAATGAACAAAATGCTGGCAATCATAAATACGTTTCAGACAGACTTGTTTTGTGAATGTTAATTTAACATTGTTTCATAATTGACAGCCTATTGATAAAAGTATTGACAAAAGGTTTTGATAAGTGAGGATGTTGTTGTAAGGCCTACATGACACTGAAAACCGTAAAACACAAATATTAGAATGAAACATCAGAAATTAATATAATAACTGTTGAAAATCACTCTAATATTTCTTCTCATCACTGGACAGACAGTTTGAGCCAAGCCCAGTCGTGAAGAGTTTTGACATGTTCATTGACACTTTCTTTCAATTTTTACGTAAACAATCAAGACTGGTGCCTGTCTGGCCAATGATGTGGTGAGGTGTGGGTCTTTCTTATCTACGTTTTACCTACATTTTATTTACGATATCTGGTTCCTGTGATCCATACGTGCTGACAATGATTTGAACATTGTAATAATCGGAATTCCTACGTCATGGATAATTAAGAAATTATCACACTTGCGAGTTATGATATTTATTTTTTTTACAACACTACCTCAGGAAAATGCCATTTTAAGCAACTCGTGGTGTATGTATAACCATATGACATCTCGGCTTGGGAAAAAATTATATTCATCGGCCGGATAAAATGTTTTAGTATTAACTAAAGAAACATGTTATACTGCCAGTACTTCAGAGGAGAGAAATGATTTTAAGCTGGCAAACATTTTCTTATTAACTGGTCATGATAAAAAACTAGTATCCTTGAATGTTTCAAAGGGAAAGCATTAAGAACGATTGTCTGACAATTGTTTCTTACGTTGGTGTTCAAATCAAATTAACAGCCCTGAAGAATGTTCGGTTGAGTTTCTTCTCTGGATTGGATTAGTGTCTATAAGAAGGGTAGCTTCTGAGGCAAAACACAATTGAGTTTAAGACTGCCAGAAGGGAATTCTTAGTTTATATCCTTTAGATCTGTCAGGGTAAGTAAAGTTTGAAATTCTTACTACAGGGATCTGAAATATCTTGAATTTTCTTCTACTTTTATGAAACAAAACAACTCAATTAAAAAGCAAAACGATTAACCTGGTAATAATCATTTCAAATCTTTAAGAATGGATTCAGATGAGAATTGTGAGACTTGCTATCAGTGTGTTTTGTTGTATTCGTACGATTTAGATCAGACACATATCTATTTGAAAAACAATGATAACGATGATGCCGATACAAAGGTTTCAAGGATAGGATAATTCTTTAAAACAGACATAAGTGTTTGTCAAATTGTGTTTGCGTTTGATCTGAACAGGTTTTAAGCTTGGTTTGATCCATTAATCGAGCTTAGATTGTATTTGACTGAGTGTTCGATTAAGTCGTATTTAAAGTTTTCAAGAGTATTGTTTTACTTTGATCACAACATAACGACTTGAGAATACTAAGCGCGCATTTGAACAGAAGGTCTGGGTATTTTCTCTTCACAAAAGATTAACTGAAATACAATGTAAAGAGATAAGTTCTTATATAATTTACAATATGATCCTAGAGGAACATTTTCTAGGATGATGTGAAGTGTGATTGACAGAGGAGTTGATCTGGGATGATCAGAAAATCTATAATTATTTCCTTATCAGGAGAAGGAAACGTTTGGAACTTTTGTGATACGATCACATCGACTCAAAATTGTTGTTTGTTAAAAGCTTCAGACAAACTTTAAGAGGAGAAAGATTGCAAGAACTTTCACAGTAATGAAAAAGCGACCCCTTCTTTTCATTACAATAACACCTCATGGTGAAATTGAATAAGCTTCGTGAAAGCTTTCAAAGGAAAACATCCGACACAGCTGTGTGATTTTTATGTCGGTAAGCAAATGAAATTAAAAACTCGAAAAGAGGGATTTTAGTCAGTGTCTTCTAGCAAAAGGATGATTATCTGTGAAGACAGAAAGGCAATGAAGACTCCAGGGCGGGAATGTGAAGATAGAAGTTTAAGGTCCGCCAAAGTTAGTGATATAATATGACACATTTGGACTTATATACATGGATTTTAAAGTATCCTAAATTTCATGTATCCCAGAAAAGTATTTTATAACCTTATCAATGAACAAGAAAAAAGTAATTTTGGTAGTTCTCATTGACAAGAGATTTACGAGCACAGATTGCTTTTCAACACTTGGTTAGCTATAGCCTGGCGAGGTAAATATCACTCGCACACATTTACAAAGTTAAAAACTCTTTAACTTCTAAGATGCACTCGTTTCTCTAGTTTGTCGATCTTAATGGCGTTAATGGTCTCCCTTTTACAGATTATTTTCGCAGATTTTAAGGGTAAGACGATTAGTTAAATAAAACACTGTTTTCTTCAGGTTGTTCTCAGAGCAGGATTAAACCGTGTTCCGATCCCTCAACTGATGTGAAGTGTGATTGACAGAGGAGTTGATTGAAGCTGTTGTAAGATTTGTTATGTGTCATTATGGTTGATCACATATAACTTGCGATTAAAAACGGACTTGGCAAAATTCCTGATACTCAAGTAAATGGTGAATCAATATTTTTTTATATTTACATAGCTTAGCTACGGTGGCGTTCCTTTGAGGAAAACATATAATTGTCAAAGCATTAAACACTCCTTATATATACGGCACAAGTATGTTAGATAATCTTCATTGTTTGATTATATACCCAATAGGTTATCGCATCAATAATTCTATGCGGTTTACGGTTTACATGACATTGTAAGCTCATGCATGTCGACTGGCTGAATAGCAATCAATAGCCTTTAAGAGATGTAATGTTCAAGTAAAATAGACGTTATTTAGTATTCTAATGTCACATGTAAAAATCAAGTATAGTCGATTTTTTATGCAACATCTGCAATAGACAAAAAAAGACATTAACTTTTATCATGGATTTACCCAGATGAAAACTGAATAGATATGTTTCTGGTTAGGAGAGGCATCCGGGGGTTCAATACCAAACAAATGTTCCCTTTGAAGTGTGAACTGGGTGTGTGAGATGTTTGACTTGGAGTAAAATGTCCTCGAATGACATTGATATACATGTGATTTCATTTACTATAATTGGCATCACAAAATGATATTATTTTAGTTCAAAGTTGACGGTCATCTGCTTTACATATAATATCACTTAATAGAGAAGACTATGTAGTGGCGGTCCGAATCCTACTTATTTGCAGAACACAAAGAACTATGGTTGATGGTTCAGATCTATATGTCAGGTCGCTGATGTGCTTTAATAACGGACCTTAAGACACATAAACCACTGCTCTCTGTCAGTTGTTAGAAATGTTATATCACATCCGTTTATACAACATAATTATTCAATAAAATGTCGATAATGAGTTTACATAAAGGAGCTAATGTCTTCATCCTTGTGTATCCTTTTAGCAAAATAAATATCAATCACAGGCATTACTATCCTGATATAAATGAAGTAACAGAACAGTAAAAAAGTGTTAAAGGCAGAAGACAAAGTACATATACATGTACAGTGTACGTATTCTAGCAAATATTACCTCGAACACAAATGTCATAAACTTTAGTCTGTTAACCATTACAAACGGTCGCCAACACAGAAGAGACAACATTGATGAAATCTTTGTTCAGATATTGAATTTGTGTAAAGCATTTATCGAGTGTTTCACCTTTTATTTATCTTCATACCATATATATTTTATGACACTTCAGCATTAATAGTACAAGTTGTTCTACTCAATGAGGATTTGAAACTCGCTATTAAGTTTTCATAACATACACTGAAGGTCACTATTGATGTGTTTCAAGGACAAATATTTTAAGAGAGTAATTAAATATCAAATATTAGAGAAAATGTTCGACTTTATAACTTTTCTGTGATGTTTTATCAGTCGTTGTTTTTTTAAAGATATAAATGTTAAATAGATATAATTGAGAATTGATAAAATTTGGATTTGTGATACCTGGTAACGAATTGTTCTCATTTCAGAAAAGATTAAGACTGGTGAATAAAAACAATAGAATGAAATATTGACATTATCCGTAAATATTGTCCTATAATATTAATCGTCACCATTCTTACATCATCTTAATACGAGTACAATGCTTCATTACATTTCGATTTATGTAGTAGTATTTTTTTTGGACAAGTCATATTTCCGTTTTTCTGAAAAGGACGAGACAATTCATTTGAAGCAGCAACTGACATTTATCTTTTTGAACAATGATGTATTGAATATCTTCTCTTTAATTGTTGTTTGATGTTTAATGCATGATATTAAAGAAGACGTAGCATGTATTTTATTTGTATTTAAATGTTTTCCAGTAAATACATAGATAGTATTATATGGGTAATTTCATATCACATTCTGTATCAGCCAGAGACCCCAATATCAGCCCGAGAGCTTTAGCTCGAGGGCTGATACAGAATGTGATATGAAATTACCCATGTCATGCTATTTTTATCATATATATTTACAAAAGAAACGACAAAATTAAATGTAATATTTTAAAACTTTAATTCATAACATTAACTGAGTGGCTGATGATATCAATTTTGCTAACGTGAACTGACACATAGGCCTACCGATAGTCAAAGCTCCTGAGCCCACGCCTCTTGCGACTTTTGGGTTGAATTTCCAATATGTAACATTAGTTTGTATCAAGCTGACAAATCCACAAGTGACTGCAGCGTTTTCTTCGCGATGTCGGCCACGTTAAAACGTCAGCTGTACAAAGGGAGACAACTCTAAAGTCATCGCGACTTCGATCTATTTTTTTGCGTTCGTTGCCTGAAGTTCCACGTTCAAGTCCCTTGACGACGGGCTGATACAGGTTATCTGCCCTGCGGGCTGATACAGGGTGCTTGACGGAGGGTGTATCGTACATACAAAATCTCTGTATTTATAAGCAAGTATATGATAAAAGTTTGTATCTTTATAATTTAAAAACCTCCCATTATCCAACCTTAATATCCAAAGGCGTAACAAAATTTTGTCACATTTTCATTAAAAACGTCTGCAACAGTTTTGATGTTTACATGTGACAACCATTTGAGTTTTGGAAATAGATTCGATAGTCGAATGAAGCCCCAACCCTCTAGCCCTCTGTTGGTATAAGCTACTAAGATGCAGAGCGTCCAGGATATGATTAGGTGATCAAAGCAGAGATCGTTTTTTGATCGTAAGTTTGTATACACATGTATGAGCAAAAAAAAAAAAAAAAGTTAATGCATGTTTCTGACAAATTATTGTTTGTTCAGAGATTTCAGACTGGTAGACTTGTCATTTAATTCTATTTTATTGTATTGTATTTTACACAACATTCATAGTGTCCATCATCAATCCGATGCTTTTTTTCACACATGTACTCTAGTCCAATCTTGGCATCTCTTCTAGCGTGCTGCTTCCTGCATTTATATTTAGGAGCCGATTGTCCACATTCCAACTGCATCAACTCAACGCAACGCAACGCAACGCAACGCCTCCTCGTGAATGAACAAGGCCACAATTTCAAAGATGCTAGGGTGTGATTTGCATGACGTCTTCTACAAACTTGTATGATAACTCTTCATGTGTGTTACTTCTGTAACCCTCATACTGGAAAAGTTTCACATGCCTATCGGATACTGTCCACTCATCCAGGTCGACTCAAAATAAGTATTGAACCCCTTGACACCGAATACGGAGGGGGTTGAAGCATGATAAGGCCTGGCATAAATAAATGGTACCACTGTCTGATTTGAGAGCGGGATGTGTATTTAACAGTCTACTTCACCTTCTGTGAAATCCCATATGAACATTAGCATTATGGCAATAACATTCCTTATAGGGACATTGTGTCCAAAGACAGCAGCACTAGCTCTCATTAAACTTAGTTCAAAGTCCTGTATCTTTCGAAATGGTCTGAGATAATGTCCCAAGCTTGATGCTTCATACTGCAAAATCTTGTAAAATGGAGGCACTTTTGTTAGGGAGGAAACCGATGACCAGTGGAAGCATAACTCCATTAACAAGAGAGTGGATGGTCACCAGGTGGTAGAAGAGTGCATCAGATGTCTTAAATGCTCGGTCAACCTGCCTGATGTCAGCCTTCTGTAGTTCCTCAGGACCAGCATGAGAGGCAAATGCCATAATCTTCCCTGGTGCCATCTTCTCCTAGCAGGAAATGGTCACCCTGTAGTGTAGAGGTCCACTCTTCTTCAAGTCAGCATCTTAGGGAATTGTCTCCTGTTCCTGGTACAGTACAGTCCTCACATTGGGTCAGGTTAGCAGCCATCTCCAGACGTGACAGACTTGTCAGTCAGCTGACGAACGTTCCCTTCATTGATGACCCGCATAGGCACTGCTTCTTCTCTCGCCCTCTTCCGCATGTTGACCTTCAGCTTTCTGGCAGCAATTTCATCCACGTTTGGAGGATAAATTTGGCAATAATTGCGCTCAACCACTTTGCCATCCTACGCCAGTCCAAGATATGCATTGAAGATATTTTGTGCATGCTTTCGCATATTGATAGCCCACGAACTGATTCATATAAAAATATATTTTGATTAAACATGATTTTCTTGTGTCTTTGCTTTTCTTTCGTTAACTCGCGTTTGAGTTCTATAAGAAACATTTTGCAGTGCCTTTCACTTCAAATTACCCAACAGGAAGGTTTGACCCAATCATTACAACTTTTAATATTTGACTTTTGTTAATGTTTTTTATCTCTGTTCTCATCTACCTCACTGGAATTATTTTTGACACTTTAACATTTCAGGTTTAAAAATCAAATTGTTTAAGTTACTGTACATGTACCATTATTTATTCAACTCCAAAGCGGTGGCATGATACATGTACCATTATTTATTCAACTCCAAAGCGGTGGCATGATACTATGTTCCCTTAACGCTTATAGGGTCACCTTTATATTACAAGAGGTGTTACATAAATTTGCAATACATTGATCGAAGTCTATTTTGTTTCATACATATGGATTAACATTTAAGCCCTAGCGATATCAAATGTGTGCCTTATGGCACCACTAAAAGCACTAAATTAGGTTCATTACCTAATTTGGTTTCTTACACAACATCAATATTCAGTTCTTGGTATGATTGCTCTGACACCCATATACATCTTTTACTCGTTGGGGTGTCATTGCGCTTTGGCGTTTATTAATACTTTATGAATACGGTAGTTTAAGTAGTGACTGCAATGAATTTAACATGAGGAATGTTTCAAACCATAGGAAAGTTGTGTTGAACTAGACCAGCCAGTCTTCACTCATTAAAACACTCTAAATACCAACAACAACATTTGGAAGTCACTAACATTTTCCAATTTACCAGTAACTAACTTTTGACGCTCAATGAAAGTTTCAATTTACCAACTTCGTCACAGTTGTTTTATGATGTGTAGAAACTAATGAGGCTTTTGGCGAGTTATTGTACTCACGAGAATATTGGTAATAATGTAGTCCTGCACAGCGACTAATAACACTCTGGAATGACCAAATGGTGCCATTAGGCCTTATGTGACAATATCATCTATGCACAGAGTCGTTAGTACGAGATCATGTTCCATTATCTATTTATTCTCACTGTGTAGGATTATGAGACACTTATCTTGGATATAGGTAACCTACACTAAATGCTCAATGATAACGTTTCAACGAATGGGCCATGTATTTAAAAAAAATTCCCCTTTTCGAGTATGTGTGTTTTCTCTGAACAAGTTGATTGTGTGTGTATGTTCAAAATGTTTTACAGAACAAATAATACATTTTATATAAATGTGACAGTGTTGTAGATCACTTTCACCAGCCGAAACCCACAATTATTCATATGGAATTAAAAAGGTATGTTTAAAAAAACAAAAATGTCTTTAAAAAGTATTTTAATAACATGTATAAAAATCTATATCAGACATCATTAAGGGCAGGTAGCGATACCGTTAGTTATATGTTCATGCTTACTTTTTATCTGTTGATCAGTTTCAATCCAAATCATTCTAACTGCTCTTAAAATCATATTTGAATATTGGCGTGCGTATAAGCATATTAACACTTTACGCTGAATACTGTCATGACAGTGAACCAGTTTGCATTTACATGGCAATCATCGCCAAAGTTCTGTACCTCTCGATTAAACACAACATTGTTAAAGGTAAAGAGTTTTCACTCACAAGCATAGACGTTATCCCTTTAATTTGTATGTGTTGCAAGGTCGTTTGACAAGGAGTGTTTCATAAGATTGCTATATATTAAATAGACAACAGAACTAGTTTATTGATATCGATATCCTTTCAACGATTCTTATGTCACATTTGTGACTTATGGCACATTTACAGCCCTAGGGATATCGCAGTATCACCATTATCATCAACTTCAGCAGGTCATTTACGTTTTGTACAAGACATCAATTTTCAGTTCTCCTGGGCATAGTTGCTATGGCATCAAGATACAACATCGACTGTACGAGATATCTTTGTGCTTTGGTGTATATCAAATCTGTAAATGTGTGGAACATGATGATTGCCATGACTAACACATCAGGAATATTTACACTTTTAACATTATAGTGTTGAACTGAAACTACTCAGTATACCATCTGTTAAGTATGCGAAGGATGTCATTTTCAATTCTTAGAGTAAATCAGTTGAATCGTATTTGAAGCTTCTCAAGATATATCAGATGGTACTCTTAACTTGCCTGATTTAACGTGAATATCCTGAAAAAGCAAGGAAATAAAAGTAACGGAACAGCTCTCTATAGACACAGATTAGTGGTTTCAAGATAAATAATATAATTGACAAAATAATATCTCTTTATCTCTTTACAATTCTACTCTGTTACATGATATCCTGAAGTTAAAAAGTATTTGTTGTAACTTGAATTGTGAGAGTGAATCCGAACTTGAACGAGCTGCGACTTGTTGAATTGAAATCTTAAGATGTTAGCGATAATGATGGGCATTCACATAAGTGAAGGAAGTGGGTTTTTTCATGTATGGAATTCATACTATACAATGGGGACATTTAATGTTTAATGAACAATGTTTATAATGGGTGCATTGACATATATTATATTATGATGATTTGTGTTTAAATATTATACATTGTTTTAATGTCATTGGTGTGAGCCCTGTGTAACAGATAAAACAAAGACAAACCAAAACGTAAACTAAAACAACGTATGACAGCGATTAGCTTTATTTTAATTTTATGGATCAACACAACTTCAAGACACTCAGGCATGTTTTAAAAAGAAGTTATATTCATAGCAAAACACTTGCATACCTTGCAAATCACAATCGCAATGGAGAAAATTACATGTCCAGCTAGCAAACATATTTCAATATGTCTTGCCCCGCAGGGTTCATTCAATTGGAAACAATCCATTTACCGAGTAGTTATTGGCTACAATTTACTTTCAGCACAGTCAATTTCCAAAACACACTAACAGCTATTTAGTTTGTACTCCCCTGGAGAATAGAAGTCTATGTACTATGTCCTCTTTTAAATGACGAAATGACCGTTATTCAACTACTACATGTAAATTCACGTCAACGAAAGCACTATGAATTGGTTCCTAGAATTTTAATTACAATTCCTTCACAGCTCATAGATTTAATCTTTCCTATCACGCAACTAGGCCATTATGTGGATGTCAGACATCACTTGACCTTGAACTTAACCTTTGCAGGCAATAAAGTAATCATTTAAAGGGATCCTGATATTTCCCCCGTTATGTTCCATGCTTAAATCCAATTCATAGAATCGTTGCACTGCTTGTCAATTTGTTTATATGTTGAGGAAGTTATCACAAAATTAACGACCAAACTAGATGTACGAGCAATTGTTTAGTGAGTACTGTTTGTAATTGGTAATTTAAAGGTTTAACTCTATTATGGTACAATTGAGGTAAGTTAAAGTGTAATCGGTATAAGGAATACAATAAAGTCATTTGAACACTGTTTCTTCGCATCAAAGGTTTCTTACCATTCTCTCCCCACAGAGGCAGATCAAGTCATGTTGATTTAGCCTCTATTCTATTACGCCGATATCCGTGGGTTCCGGCAGTTTCCCCTGGCGGAAAAAAACCTTTAATCACATGACTTGTGAATTTCTTAATCAAATGACAAGGCTTCTCGCATGGAAAGAATGGTTCATATCACAATGCCTTTGCCTTGTTTCATTGGCCAAAATGATGATTTAAGAACAGCGTCGCTGATTGCACAACTAATTTTGATTGCCTCCAATCAGACATCTTCCATTCTATCCCACTAACTCGGCGTATTATAACAGAGGCTAACTCAACATGGCTTGATCTGCCTCTGTGGGGAGAGAATGGTTTCTGACATGTTTTTGTAGAGAATAACTAGACAAGGTTAACATCTGGCAAATCTTCGACAGTTTAGATCATCATTTACTTGGCAAGGAGAATTGGGGAGGATTTATGGTCTTGAATCTATAGATATGTGACAGTTTGACGTAATAGATTTAGATAAAGCAAGAATAAACTATCCATAGAGATGTCAATGTCAGTATGTAATCCATCCATCTTCAAAGTATTTGACGATGTGTCTAGAACCGCACGCTCCCAGTCATTGACCTATCAAAATTGTATTTCGATCAAAATGATTTACAGACAAAAAATACGGTAATTTGTTCACGTAATTGCATCTTGATAGCTTGAGGCATGATATGTTTATTGATATGCTCATAAAAATGTTGATCACACTGATTGCTTGTAAGGAACATTCATGCACAGTGGATTTCATTCAGCAGTTGATTATACAATTCTAAAAGGGGGTTATTAAACAATATTTAATAATTATTTGTTATCATGAATGAGTTTGGTTGACCATTCTATTTTGAGAAGATTCAGGAACGATTTTAAAACGGTTTTAGTGCAACCTTTCAATACTGACGTGAACGTTTTAGATTCCAAGATTGCAGACTTTAACCCTCATCCGGCTAAGTTGGGTCAATCTGACCACAGAGCTCTCATTATTAAATGAACAAAAAATCTGTTGGTAAAATTTTTTTAAATGTTCATATATTCCTCAATCATCCATTTTCCTTAACTCTTGTGAATCTAAATTAAAATTAAAGTTTACCGGGTTTTTTAAAAATCAATATGTAATGATCTACTCTTTTGCCCAACGTCATTCAGAACGTGGGGTCATATTGACCCCATGAAACCGTTTGTGTAACAATTTGTGTTGCAGAAGCGCTTATAAAAATTATGTTCGTTAATATTGAGTGAAAACTGTTGCACGTGATACATTAAATAGGTGCAAAGATCCTACGTGCGCATTAGGGTTTGAGAATTTGAAAACATATTTGTTTTCGTTCTTTTCTGAAATCAGTTGAAAAACTAGCATCGATCGTATGTAACAACCTTCTAAAATTATTTATAAATATGCAATACCTTCAAGTTTTTTTTGTGGCATTTAAAACACACATAAGAAACAACCAGTACAAACATAAAAGTTTAATTTTCACCAAGAATCTATTTATTTAATGTATTAACAGAGGGGTCATATTGACCCCATAAAGCTGGAAACGTCAGAGACCCAGCTTAGCTGGATGAGGGTTAATGAAGAGAAGTACATGCATAACAGCTTCTTTATTTATTGTAAATCATCGTTTAAACTCATACCTCTGCATGATTAGGACACACGAGCCTAACGTGAATGGATCAAAACCTCGCATGTCATCAAGTATTAATTTCTCATCCTCTTCATTATTCTCCTTCTTCACTAAAGCCATAAAACAAATGAATTCATTTCACCCCCATAATTGCAGTCGTTTCCGCATCATAACATTTCAAATGCAATTGTTGCCGATGCTTATGAAATCAGTCTGTTTTATCGTAAAATATAAGATTATCACAAATGGATTTTTAGTAAACTATGATAATGCTGTAAATGTTGTAAACATTTGATTGACATAAATTAGTTCACCTTTTGCAACCTCCACAAAGCCCAAGGATTATGAAAACGATCGATAAACAATCCCTCTTAGCATGGAACACTTACAACAAATAGAGTTCCAGGTACATAGGGAATTACACTGACAGTTCAAGACTCGTACATCAACATTATAAGTGACCTTTACTAAAGAACAAGAGACCAGGAATCACGAGGTGAGCACGCGGAATGCAGCCAAGAAACTAGTTTGCCGCTATCGCTGAAAGGGCATCAATTGATTGGCTTGCTATATATAGCGATACGACAGAAGACCATAGGATGATATCAGGGGATAGGTTGTAGCATTAGCGGAGACATATACGCTGATGTAGCAGGATGCCTGTGTTGTGTCCCTGGGCAAGGCACTTCATCCACATTGCACTCAGTCCACCCAGCTGTTAAAATGGGTACCTGAAAATGGATGTACTGACCTACGTGGTCGTGATTAGCGCTTAGTAGCATCTGTGAAAGTACACTCCTTCAGGGTAGTAATGAGCATGTCTTAGGACGTGGAAATGGCGCAATATAAGTACGCACATTATTATTATTATTATAAGGACAATGCACAATTAATGGTTAAATTGTTTTTGTCTTTTCACCTTAATTTCAACTAGTTATTCAATTTATTTCAATTAATTATTTCAATTTATACTAGTTGACTATTAAAACAAAATAAGCTTCATTTGGACATTGAAAGAGTACGATGATTAGACTAGTAGTACAAAAGTTCACGTGGTCTTAATGGATAAAATGTCAAGTTGACATGTAGCTAAAAGAACTTTTGGAAGAAGGTGTATTGTGTCACTCTCATACTGTTTTCACCCATGGTCCCCAGACCAATCAGTATTAAGCCAAGACTAACAAAAGACCCATATAGTGTGATGTGTTACTTTAGAAGATTAAGTCTTTCTTTGATGCATCAGAATGTGAGACGTAAGCTATTCATTAAAATTACATATTATGTTGTAAATTTACTTTGTGACCCCAATTGGTAAGTAGATGTTGCCAAATTATAAGCTTCTTAAACTGAAATTGGAAACAATAAGAAATTTACAAAAAGTCTTCCTAGAAATAAATTCTCCAAGCCTTCTCACGGTTCGCTCATGGTGTTAATCTTTGTATTAAAGGAACCTATTAATCACAAACTGTCCACAGTGTTCACTGCACAATGCTTCGTTTATCTTGGGGCTATGGTGTAACGAGATTTTCTGAGAGTTTCTGCTCTACTATAGTCGTGTTGATAGCCGATTGATTCATTATCGAAGAATGGAATCACACTAGCCACATTGGAATGCAATCACTTGCCAATATGTTACTACAGAGCTGTTATCTCCCATGTTAACTCATTAATCACAACTTGTTACTATTACGTGACAGATGTTTTGGAGTTATCTTGATATGAATTTTGAGGTTCACACGTGCACACAACTTTACATAGTATTTATACGTTTTCCTGACCAAAGAACAACTCATCAGAACACAGCCATATTTTTTACCGAAATTCAAAGGGGAAATGGACCTAATTGACCAAAAACATGTGTATTGTTAGCTGTTGTTTACAGTCTTTCGACAACAGATACACCCCGCCCCAACACTGGTTGACTTTTATCTGCATATTCAAAAATGTGTGTCAGATGAGAAATGTGTAACATACCCGGATGGATGAAGGGGCCAGTCATTTCAAAGGGAAAATATTCTTTATAATATTTAATCACAAATCCTTTTAATCATAAAGATCAGAAGATAAGTAATAACTGTGATTCCCACATTGTAACACTAAAATGCGTCATAAATGTACTCTGTAGTTCAATGCATATGGTATGAAGTAAATGTAGGCAAATTAGAATTCACTAATAGCATAAATAACATTGGATCGTGGATACCAAATGCCTCAAGCAAAAAATGTTAAAACATAATTGACAATGAATATTGAGCATTCAAAACGAATCAAGTTTGCATATAATTGTTAATTTCTGCTACATTATGTTACAGATCCCAAAGGATACCTTCTATCTGTTTATGTGGACCAGTCATACATATAATCATTTCCATTTTCCTGGGACCGGAGAAACGTATTTCTTAATTTTCTGACAATATTTATAGAAAATTGTTATAATTGTTCGATAATTCAAAGAACAAGTTTGAGTAATTTGCATATGTCCATTCCAACAGTTAACAATGTTGAATTCCGTAATAATATCTCGGCCTTTAACGAAAAGAAGAACTTTGTAATTTGCATAACATTTTTGACAATAAGAGAAATATCATCTTCAATATTTTTTTAGAATTTTTTTATTTCACCTTTAATATGTTCGTGGTTTCAACATAGTTGTGGTGAAAACATTTTTCACAATTTCGAAGAGGATAAATAAATATAATACATTAGACTAATGCCATTGTTTCACATTGCTAAAATGAATGGTCCCTATCCCATAATATTTCTCCATAAAAGAATAGAAAATATATCAACGTTGTTGCTAGGTTTCGATGCTGCTCATAATTTATAACATAAAAGTCAAATACTTCATTTTATGAAATAGATAACCCAATAGTTTGCCGTACTCTCTATCCAATGTGTCATGTAATATGGCTTGATCGCTTTGTTTACAAACAACAGACACAATCGCCTTTCGGTACAAGAGTTTCCATAATCATTTCAGCCAGCGCACGGCGAAGCACATATGCACGTGTAGGAGAGTATTGCATATCGTTAGGTGACGTCATCAGGATCAAATTTCATATGACAATGGGAGATGCGCATTCGTACTCCGAACTACCTACTGAAAGTATCAATAATCAAATAAAACAAGCTGTAAAACCATCATAATACTTACACATTTTGCGTCAATCAAAATATTAAAATCACCCAATAACACTGTACAATTTAGTTTTCACTAGAAAAAAACGATACCAAGAAATAAACATTATATGATTTGTGTTGCACCAAAACTTTTGTTATGTTAGGAACATAAGTCTAGAAATATCCAAAATAATTTGATAATGATACATAATTAATTTATTTCATAGATAAGATAATATTTTGGCTAAACTTGTTATGGGAATGATTCAAGAACCTTTTTATTAGAAATCCAAGAGAAACGTTTCATAAGTAGAAACCACCGTCAAATTTAGCTATCTATGAGGACTCTAATAACGCATCTCCTACCTTCAAAATCGAAACAGAAATGGACAACCTGTGAAACGTGGTCTTGAAACAGGCTCATATTCATGGAGTGCACGAAGTCTGCAAGCTCAAAACTTTTACTTCGTGCCTTGCGCTTTGACAAACAAGAAGCACGTGCTCGTACACCATTCATAGTACTACAAACTTTATTCATAAAACAGTGAAGGGGCCCTTGGAAGGTCATCGAAAATTGAAATTTTATTTAAAACTATTAATTTTGTGGTTGATTGTACTCGGATTAAGTGAGATGTAAGTCAGTTACTAGCATAGTAAACTGTATGCATCGAATAACGGCAGGGACACTTTGTTCTTTGAGCCAGTACTCGGCTCCGCCTCGTACTGGCCTCTCGGACAAAGTGTCCCTGCCATTATCCGATGCATACAATTACTATGCTAGTAACTATTACATATACATCATTTACTCAGTATCATTGTGCTATAGTGTATTAAACCTTTAATTGAAAGGAATGTGGTGATTATGATGACTAAAACATCAGAAATATTTACAGTTTGAACATAGTGTTGAATTGGAGCTTGTATTTGATAACACATTTCGAAAACTATACTTTTTCTAAAAGTATACAAATGATGACAATTTTAGTGCATAGAGTAAATCATGTGACTCGAATTTTATAGTTTCTCAACACATTTCACTTGCCTAATGTAACGATAATATCTTGAGAAAAACTCCCAAAGAAATCAAAGTAACGAAACACCTCTCTATAAACATGGAGTATTGTTTTCCAGTAAAGAATACAATTAACAAATATATATCTTCACAATAATATTCTGTTAAAAGCCGAACTACAAAGAGCAGCAATTCGTAATTAAAATTTTGAGAATAGAAAAATACAGATTGCTTGAATTATGTTGTCGCAATGAGATTCAATGACATTAGTCCACTCAAGCTTACTTGATTTAATAGGACCACCAACTGCCATCTGAAAGGCCACGTATTTGCTAAAGTTCAGAAACTTCTGATGTTTAAGGAAAACGTTTTACCTGTATCAATCGTTTTGAAACAATAGTAAACATTACCAATTCTTGTCATCTTTTCACTTCAAAACATGAAGTCAATGGTTTTCTTTGCAGTTTGACTGTTAGAAAGGAAATCTTTATTGGATATAGGAATTTTATTAATATTGTCGATTTTGTCCTTTAAAGGGGCATTAGCACGTTTAAGGGGGGATATAACATGATGTCAGAAAAATGACACTGAATGGTTCCAATTGAAAGACAATGTATTTTAACTAAATGAAGCAGTAATAAATCAAATATATAATGTAAAGTTTAGCCATGCGATTCCTTTTTTACACAAAATGAAATACACAAAAATGGCTGCCAAAAGACTTTATGTGAATCACTATAATTTGTTCTCTGACTAAGGATAATTGGTGTGTGTTATGAGATTTTTGACACTATCAAAATAATACATTTAGCATTAACGTACAATTATCAGTGACAAATTGAAATTTTTTTTTTAGGACGTGCTACTAACACTTAAAGAGATTCTGTTACTAATTTTTATGAAAATAACAGTAATGTTTTTAGAAATACTATACTTTTTGTAAAAGGCTACTAGGAATATGTAAATGTCAACGTACATTTTACAAATATAATTTGGTGGTGGAAGGGTATTTTGAAGGAAAAGACGTGATATCAGAAAGACAGACTATCACAGACAAAATTATATTTTAATCTACCAATATGTTTTTTGAAAGATGAAACCGAGTACACATTCATAATAACGTGTCATGGTGTATCATTATCAATAACAACCATTTTATCTGCTTGCTTTCTTACCTCCCTATCAATACAGAAGCCAAACATGATTTCTTTATGCCAACAATTGTACCATTATTTCTAAGTATCATGTTTGATCAGGCTAGTTGTAAAGCTTGGTTTGTTGATTAGGTCACTTAAAGGGGCAGTAGCACGTTTTTTGATAATTTTATATTTTAAAATTTTCAGTGATAAGTGTAAGTTAATGTTAAATGTATTATTTTGACAGTGTCAAAAATGTCATTACACAAGTCAATCATCCATAGTCGGAGGACAAAGTATGAAGATTCACATAAAATACATAGGCCGCCATTTGTGTGTGAACACCTTTAATTCATTTTCTGTAAGAAAAAGGAATCGCATGGCTAAACTTTATGTTAAATATTTGAATTATTACTGCTCCATTTAGTTTATATACATTGTCTTTCAATTCTAACATGACACGAAAACTAGTTTGAAAATACTGCGTTCTGATTGGTTACTCATAAACATTTTGGAGTAATTATTTCGCCGATAATCACCTCTAAATATTTACGACCGCTTCACATTCCTCCGCGCACGCGTATACAATCTGCACTCAGCGACTTTCTGTTTACAATAGACATGTTGGCGACGACACTTTAAATTTCAATATCAGAAACTTATCGACATTTTGAAACACCTACAAATTTTAATCGAATGACCAGGTTTTTGGTTCCTGTTTGAAGTGTTTCTTACTGCTTCGCGATGTAAATTAATCACAATCACGATCGCACACCTCTCATACAGCGATTCGTCAAATGAACGGAAGCGACTTTAAATTTATTCTTTAATTTCGCAGAATGCTGTCACTGCCCCTACCTCTAATTTACAAGTGACCACTTTTCCTGTCACAGTGTCCCCAACCATGACACAAAATATAACTTTCTTGACAGCTTCCACTAAGTTTGAAACAGTTCACCGACAGATAGCGAACAACTATTTTCAGAGTAACGTCCCTTGATTTGGTCAGTCCTTGTCGCTCTTGTAGGGGTGATGGGTCGACCCATGTATTTAGGTAAAAATAATATTCGTATCTTTGACGACATTGAAATCTGTTTTCTATTGATAATATGCTCAATAGATTACAGATGAGTGGAACCGGTCTGCACCGGTTTGACCTAATCACATTGCTTTTGCGCAAGTCAAAATAGTTCCACCTTTTTTTTACTAATTAGTCATGTTAGAATGGTGATAAATCCATTCTGTTTTTTATTTTGGGGTTATATGTCGTGCATTCTTTACCCCTAAATAAACATTTCAAACCTCGCAAGCTCGGTTTGAAATTATATTTAGGGGTAAAGAATGCACGACATACAACCCCAAAATAAAAAACAGAATGGATTTATCCCCTAATTGGAACCATTAATTTTCATTTTCCTGACACCACCTCATATTCCCCCTAAAAATGTGCTACTGCCCCTTTAAAACCAGATAAATAGAGTGTGTATTCAAACAACTATTGATGAACATATTATTGTAAGGTATACATTATGATCATTCTACGATTTCTTATTTGTTGAAAGGATCATTCGACTTTGTGAAAGTACTGTGCACATGAACACTTTTGGAATCGATAATCTGGGACTTTTAATGGAATTAACTTGTCTTGGTTTTTGAGATTGATATGCACAAATCAATTATCCCGTCCATTGATTAATATTATCATATGCTGTACATTTGTAACACCAGATGGAGACATTTTCACAAAATTGTATCCACCAACAAGTATTAAGTAATTGAAGTATTTTAGCACTCGACTTATCCAGATTAAAAAATTTTCATGTAATTAGACTTATGTCAAAATTAAAATTTTAGCTAGATTTCTCAAGTCTAATTTTACCGATTTAGAAATATTAATGATTGGCATTCACATCAGTGAAAGGAGTATTTTGATTTCATGTGTAAAATGGAATGGAATCCATAATTTTCGATGTTGATAATTTATCTATAAACAACCATGTACATATAATGTCAGCATTGACCAAAAATATGATTAGATATAAAGATGATGCTGCGTTTCTTATCTTAAACATTGTGTTTTAAGGTGATTCGTGTGAACTGTGTGTAACAGATAAAACAAAGACAAACCATGAAATCAAAAGCTTGCGCATGATACCTTTATGTTATTTGATGGAGCTTCACAATTTCAAACACCCAGATACGTTTTTATAAAGATGTTATTTTCGTAGTAAAACACTTGCATTACTTGCAATGTATATCTCTAAAGAACGAAATTGTGCCAACTGTTTGATGTCACGATCACCATGGAGGAAATTACATGCACTTCCAGCCAGCACAGATCTCAATATATGTCTTGCTCCGCAGGTTTCTTGCAATTGGAAATCTTTTCATTTACGGAGTAGTTATTGGCCACAATTTTCTTTCAGCACAGCCAATTTCCAAAGCACTCAGAGAGCGATTACCTTTGTACTGCCCTGGAGTGAAGTAGGTCTACATATGCTGTATTATTTTGCTGCAGTGGCCGTTATTGAAATACTAAATTCACTTTAATAAAAGCGATTTGAGATGCCTCCTAGAGTTATAATTACAATTCGTTCACAGCTGATAGATGTATTCATTCTTGTCAGGCAACTTTGCCATTGCGTGAAGGTCAGACACCACTTGACCTTGAACTTAACCTTTGCTTGAACGTATTGGGGTAATAACAAACTAATAGCAATACTTGTTATTCAAGAGTCATACCACTTAAGTAGCTTTCTAATTTTTGTACTTTTTGTAAACAATATGGCAACCATTGTACAATTGATTAAATTATAGATGCATTTGCAAATATTAGCAATTCCGTTTTGTATGTATTAAATATAATAATAATAATAATAATAAATGTCAATTTGTATGGCGCTTTTCCAGACTGTATAGTTTGCTCAAAGCGGAAAAACATTGAATATCGAAATATTGTATATGTAGAGTTTGATAAGCAACACAACAATACATTTACATAGTCTAATCTAAACCAAAGTGTTCTTTCACAGTCTTGTCTTGAACTAATTTCAGGCATGTATTCACTAAGGGGATGCCAAGTATATTTTTGAATCATTGTTTTGTCTCCAGAGTCAAGTCCATCAGTCAAGTAGTAGGTACGCTTGGGCTGTTTACATGTATACTGACGTGCAGAAAATTAGGACAGTTTTCCATCATCATGCCAACAAACAAGCAATTAACAAATGAATATGGGGACGTCTCCAATATAAGTATTTACCACTTACTACTACCCGAATATTGGTATTATTAACAGATAAGCAGTTTTTGCTTTTTCATTTCACAGTCTCAAGGAGCTATATGACAGAATTTACATTATGTACATAAACATGTATTATATATCTTGATATTATATATAATTTTTTTTTAACTATTTACCTTTGCCTTAGTTGTTCAACAAAGGTAGAAATATATTGTACGTTTTTTTATTTTTTATTATGAGCAATTAGTTGATATGTTACGAATATGTCCAGTAACATATATCAATTTCTCTTAGCGTGCATGCTCTTTCTTAAACGCACACCTCCACAAAATAATGAAATCACAACCACATGTGAATTTCTCACCGAAATCGATTGATTCCGCAGTATTCTTGAATTAACAATCATTCTTTTTGTTTAGGTCTGACAGAACTATGATGGTTATGATTGCAATATCTTGAAACTTGAGATTGTAATCAGTTCATATTGAATCCAAGCTCCAATTGCGAGAGGTCATGCTTCTTTGAAGAATACCATATATCACATATGTCTCTAAAACTATTGTTATTAGAATAAAGTGCATTTTTTAATTATTTAACTAAATCCATAAAACAAATGAATTCATTTTCACTCACATAATAACAATTCTTTTAGCATTGCGATATTTCAAATGCAATTGTTGACAATGCTTATGAAATTACTCTGTTTTATCGTAAAATAGGACACTATTGTAAATGGATATTTAGATAAACTATGGTGATGCTTTTAATGTTGTAAACATTTTGTAACTTTTGTAACCACCACGGAGCTCAGTGATTATGAAAACGATCGATATACAAGCCCTCTTTACATGGTACACTTACAAATAGAGTCTCAGGTACAAAGGGGATTACACTGACAGTCCAAGACTTGTACATCAACATTAAAAGTGACCTTTAGTAAAGAATGAGTGACCACGGATCACATTAACTCTGTAGAACCAGACATACTGTTAACCCAGCAGATGCTATTTGTCAATAAAGTCTGATGTTTTGCATTCTGTCAATTAAGCTTATTGACCTTTCATCATTTCATCAGACATATGTAACGTTAGCCTCTGCAACTTTTGTAGTGGTTTTACATACAAGGATTATGCACAATGAATGCTTAACTATATTTTGTCTTTTCATCTTAATTTCATATTTATCTTTGACGACTAAAAAATACACAATATAAGCTTCATTTTGACATTGAAAGAGTACGATGATTGGACTAGTTATAGTAACTGATTAAATTCAAGTTGACATGTAGCTGAACGAAGTTTTGGAAGATGTTTTGTGTCACTCTCATACTGTTTTGCTTTTACAAAATATCACCAATGGTCCGCAGACCAATCAGTATTAAGGCTTTGTGTAACAAAATACCCATATAGTGTGACGTGACACTTTACAAGATTAAGTCTTTCTTTGGTCCATCAGAATATGAGAAATTTAGATATTCGTAAAAATGACTTATATGTTTTAAACTGACTGGTGACCCCTATTGGTTAGAAGATGTAGAAAAAGTATCACGTACTTACACTGAAATTTGGTACAGGTTGAAATTAACTTCATAGAAATAATTTCTCCAAGCTTCACGATTCGTTCATGGTCTTAATCTGTCTATAAAAGCAACTTATTAATCACAAACCGTCCTCAGTGGTCACTGAACACTGCTGCGTTTACCTTGGAGCTATGCTGTAACAAGATTTTCTGCTCTACTATAGGCGTGTTGATAGTTGATTGATTCATTATTGGAGAACTGAATTGCTATAGCCATACTGGTATGCAATCACTTGCCAATATGTTACTACAAAACTGTTATCTCCCATGATATCTCATTGATCACAACTTGTTAACATTACGTCATAGATAATATTATTTTGGCGTTAGGAGGATATGAATTTTGAGATTCACACGTGCACACAACTTGGAAAATACAAATTTGTCTGTGGTCACAAACCATTACTTCTACTACATGAGTTTAATTACATATTCTTATTAAGATAATACACCACTGCAAATGTGCTGATTCACTCTTGGAGAATATAACAATATCACCTGTGTGCTTAATGGCACATTTACAGCCACGAGATGTCGTCTTATCACCATAATATCAAGTTCAGAGGTTCATTTAAGTTTCTTACCCGTCATCAATATTCAGTTCTCCTGGGTATAATTGCTATGACACCAATATTTATCATCTACTCAGTATCATTGTGCTATAGTGTATTAAACCTTTAATTGAATGGAATGTGGTGATTATGATGACTAAAACATCAGAAATATTAACAATTTGAACATAGTGTTGAACTGGAGCTTGTATTTGATAACAAATTCCGAAAACTATACTTTTTCTAAAAGTATACAAATGTTGAAAATTTTAGTGCAAAGAGTAAATCATGTGACTCGAATTTTTTAGTTTCTCAACACATTTCACTTCCCTAATGTAACGTATATATCTTGATAAAACTCCCAAAGAAATTAAAGTAACGAAACACCTCTCTATAAACATGGAGTATTGTTTTCCAGTAAAGAATACGATGGCCAAAAAATATATCTTCACAATAATATTCTGTTAAAAGCCGAACTACAAAGAGCAGCAATTTGTAATTGAAATTTTGAGAATAAAACAATACAGATTGCTTGAATTATGTTGTCACTTTGATTTAAATAATGTCATCACAATGAGATTCAATGACATTAGTCCACTCAAGCTTACATGATTGAATAGGACCACCAACTGCCATCTGAAAGGCCACGTATTTGCTAAAGTTCAGAAACTTCTGATGTTTAAGGAAAACGTTTTATCTTCATCGATCGTTTTGAAACAATAGTAGACATTACCAGTTCTTGTCATCTTTTAACTTCAAAACATGAAGTCAATGGCTTTCTTTGCAGTTTGACTGTTAGAAAGGAAATCTTTATTGGATATAGGAATTTTATGAATATTGTCGATTTTATCCTTTAAAGGGACATAAGCACGTTGAAGGCGGGATATAACATGATGTCAGAAAAATGATACTGAATGGTTCCAATTGAAAGACAATGTATTTTAACTAAATGAAGCAGTAATAAATCAAATATACGATGTAAAGTTCAGCCATGCGATTCCTTTTTTACACAAAATGAAATACACAAAACTGGCTGCCAAAAGACTTATTGTGAATCACTATAATTTGTTCACTGATTAAGGATAATTATAATTGGTGTGTGTTATGAGATTTTTGACACTATCAAAACAATACATTTAGCATAAACGCACAATTATCAGTGACAAATTGAAATTTTTTTTTTCCAAAGACGTGCTATATGCACTTTAAAGCATTCTCTCCCCACAGAGGCAGATCAAGTCATGTTGATTTAGCCTCTGTTCTATTACGCCGAAATCCGTTGGTTCCGGCAGTATCCCCTGGCGGAAAAAAATATAATTTGGCGGTGGAAGGGTATTTTGAAGGTAAAGACGTGATATCAGAAAGACAGACTATCACAGACAAAATTATACCAATATGTTTGTGAAAGATGCAACTGACTACGCATTCATAATCACGTGTCATGGTGTCTTATTATCAATAACAACCATTTTATCTGCTTGGTTTCTTACTGCCCTATCAATACAGAAGCCAAACATGATTTCTTTCTGTCAACAATTGTACCATTATTTCTACGTATCATGTTTGACCAGGCTACTTGTAAAGCTTGGTTTGTTGATTAGGTCACTTAAAACCCATTATGTAGAGTGTGTATTCAAACAACTATTGATGAACATATTATTGTAAGGTATACATTATGATCAATTTACGATTTCTTATTTGTTGAAAGGATCATTCGACTTTGTTAAAGTATTGTGCACATGAACACTTTTGAAATTGATTGATATGCACAAATCAACTATAATGATGAAACTTTCTTGTTCTTCCCGTCCATTATCCATCTATCTCTAAAGAACGAAATTGTGCTAACTGTTTGATGTCACGATCGCCATGGAGAAAATTACATGTAATTCCAGCTAGCACAGATCTCCATATATGTCTTGCTCCGCAGGTTTTTTGCAATTGGAAATCTTTCCATTTACAGAGAAGTTATTGGCCACAATTTCCTTTCATCACAGCCAACTTCCAAAACACACCGACAGCGATTACGTTTGTACTCCCCTGGTGTGAAGTAGGTCTGTGTATGCTGTACCCTTTTAAGTGTTGCAGCGGCCGTTATTGAAATTCTAAATTCACGTTTATCAAAGCACTTTAAATTTGCTCTTAGAATTTTAATTACAATTCGTGTAAACTGTGTGTAACAGATAAAACAAAGACAAACCATGAAATTAAAAGCTTGCACATGATACCTAAGGCATTATTATATTTGATGGAGCTTCACAATTTCAAACACCCAGATACGTTTTTAAAAAGAAGTTATTTTCGTAGTAAAACACTTGCATTACTAAAGAACGAAATTGTGCCAACTGTTTGATGTCACAAATGCCATGGAGGAAATTACATGCAATTCCAGCCAGCACAGATCTCAATATATGTCTTGCTCCGCAGGTTTCTTGCAATTGGAAATCTTTTCATTTACGGAGTAGTTATTGGCCACAATTTCCTTTCAGCACAGCCAATTTCCAAAACACTCTGAGAGCGATTACGTTTGTACTGCCCTGGAGTGAAGTAGGTCTACATATGCTGTATCCTTTTATTGCTGCAGTGGCCGTTATTGAAATACTAAATTCACTTTAATAAAAATTCCTAGAATTATAATTACAATTCGTTCACAGATGATAAATGTATTCATTCTTGTCAGGCAACTATGCCTTTGCATGAAGGTCAGACACCACTTGACCTTGAACTTAATCTTCGCACGCAATGAAGTCATCATTTACGGGATCCTCAGTTTTCACTCCCATGCCTAAAGATTGTTGCACTGCTTGTAAAGTGTTTATATATTAACATAGCAAGGTAAATTATCGCAATAAAGTAATGACCAAACTAATGTACGAGCAATTCTCAATTAAGTTCTATGTGTTATCGTTAATTAACAGGTTTGACTCCATAAAAGCCAACTTTATGGTCCAGTAATTCACTTATACACATATTTGAATATGGGCATATTGAGCAATCAATTAATTTGGGTTTGTATTCTTGAATATTGCTCTCTTAAGTCTAAGGATAAGGTATAGTCCAGTAACAACAAAATAATTCAAAATAAGTTGTTCATAACTACTATCTTGAATTGCAAAACCCAATTCTAACATTTTATGAGGAGTTTCACTATTATTCTAACATTTCAGAAACGTTAGAGAGCAATCTGTATAACAAATATAAAAAACATTTTGTTAAAAATTCCTTATATTTAAAAAAAAACTCAAATGAAACCTTTAACTGTAAGTTTTGGTTCTATTTATGAGAAGTGTTAATCAACATCTCCACTGTTTGTCATGCAAACTAGCACTTCTCTTCCAAATGACATACTCTAAACTATTGCCATGGAAACCGACAAATATATAATTGAAAAGAAGTTGAAACACCCAAAAGACACACCTACTAGATACATGTATGAAGAGGATGTATACCAAATTTGTTGACGATTTGTTATGTAGTTTCAGGGTTATGCTCCGGAAACTAACTCTACCCTTAGCAATGACAAGTCCAAACTGTTGCCATGGAAATGAAAACAAAATAACATTGAAATAAGTTGAAACCCCTAAAAGGCACATTTGCATGATATCGAGATCTTGTGTACCAAATTTGGTGGAGATTGGTTATGTAATTTCAGGGTTATACAATGGGGACATTTTATCTATAACCAACAATGTTTATATATTAGATGCTTTGTCTTATCATAAAGATTGTATATTTATATATTAAGATGACCCCAAAAAATTATTGAAAATGAGGTGAAACATCTACTTGATATGAAGAGGATTCTGGAAACGAATCGGAACGCCAACGCCGACGCCGACGCGGACGTGGATGGAAACTCAACCAAAACAAATATGTCTCTCTACCCTTCGGGGGGAGACATAATTCATGTTGAGCTGGTGTATTTCATTGTTGAAACAGTTACAATATTGTCAAAAATACTCAATTGTGTATAGGCTTGCGTATATTAACATCACAACAAATTATTAATACAATGAAGAATTTCACTTACATGTACTTGAATGGGGGTAACAACAAACGAATCAGAGCAACATACATATGTTATTTCAAGGGTCATAACACTTAGATAGCTTTCTTACAATATTTGTATTTGATTGAATTATAGATGACTCATAAAACAGATACTTGCAGCTGCAAATTTTAGCAATTCCCATTTGTATGTACTAAATAGATCTCGAAACTCGAATATCGAAATATTGTATCTGTAGAGTTGGAGAAGCAACAATTTTTTTAATAGTCTAATCTTAAGCAAAGTGTTCTTTCACAGTCTTGTCTCGAACTTGCATGTATTTACGAAGGTGATGCCATGTTTTTTTGTCTCCAGGGTCACATCAGTCAAGCAGTAGATACGTCTGGGCTATTTACATTTATAGTGACGTGCAGAAAATTAGGACAGTTTTCTATAAACATGCCAACAAACAAGCAATTAACATTTGAATAGGGGGAGGTCTCCAAAATAAGTTTTGCCACTTACTACTATCCGAATAGTGGTATTATAAACAGTTAAGCCGTTTTTGCTTTTTCCTTTCATCACACTCTCTTGAAGTGATATGAAAGATTGGACATTATGTAAATAAACATGTGTCACATACCTTTATATTTTTATTTAAAGATGAATGGTGTAACTATTTACAATTGCGTTAGCTGATCCACAGAGGTAGAAATATATTGGTACGTTTCTTTATTATGTTATACACTAGTGAGCAATTAGTTGATATCTTGTGAATATGTCAAGTAACTGATATCTGATTACTGATTTTCTCTGAGCGGGCATGCTCTTACTTCAATGCAAATCTCCACATTATAATGAAATCATAACCACATGTGCATTTCTCATAGAAATCGATTGATTCCGCAAGGCATATCCAGGTTTTCGTGAATTAACAATCATTCTATTGTTAACTTGTGACAGAAATACGATGGTTATGTTTGCAACATCTTGAAACTTGAGATTGTAATCAGTTCATATTGAATCAAAGCCCAAATTACCATAGTGCATGCTTCTTTTAAGAATATGCTATTTCATATGTCCCTAAAACTATCGTTATTTGAATTAAGTGCATTTTTAATCTTTAACTAATCCCACAAAAGAAATGAATTTATTTTCACTCACATGATAACAATTGTTTATTCAGCTTGTTTTGCAGTAAAATATTACACTATCGCAAATTGATATTTAGGTAAACTATGACGATGCTTTAAATGTTGTAAACTATTTGTATCATTTGTAACCTCCACGGAGCTCAGGGATTATGAAAACGATCGACAAACAAGCCATCTTAGCACGGTACACTTACAAATAGAGTCTCAGGTCCATAGGGGATTACACTGTCAGTTCAAGACGTGTACATCAACATTATAAGTGACCTTTAGTAAAGAATGAGGGACCAGGGATCACATTTAATCTGTAGAACCAGACATACTGTTAAGCCAGCAGATACTGTCTGTCAATACAGTTTGATGTTTTGCATTCTGTCAATCAAGCTTAGTCACATTTTATCATTTCACCAAACAGCAGTGGTCTCACATGCAAGGACAATGCACAATTAATGGTTAAATTGTTTTTGTCTTTTCATCTTAATTTCATCTATATTAGTTGACGACTATTAAAATAAAATAAGCTTCATTTGGACGTTGAACGTGTTCGATGATTGGACTAGTAATACAAGAGTTAACGTTGTCTTAATGAATTAAATGTCAAGTTGACATGTAGCTGTAGTGGTCCCTATACCAATAAGCTTTAATGGTAGTAGTAACAACAGACCCAAAGAGCGTGATGTGCTACTTCAGAAGATAAAGTCTTGTTTGATGCATCAGAATATGAGACTATAAATAGTCATTTAAATTACGTATATGTTGTAAATATACTTGGTGACCCCTATTCGTAAGGAGACGAAGAGGTACGGGCACTTTCACTGAAATTGGGAACAATTTGAAATTTACAAATTCTTCTCATGATTCGTTCTTGGCTTATATCTTGCTATTACAGAAATCGTTTTGTCAAAACCCGTGCTCAGTTCAACGCACAATCTTGCATTTACCTTGAAGCTATGGTGTAACGAGATTGTCTGCTCTACTATAGGCATGATTATATATAGCTGATTGATCCATTATCGAAGAATGGAATCGTAAGCGCCATACTGGAATGTGATCACTTGCCAATATGTTACTACAAAACTGTTATCCACCAAGTTAACTCATTGATCACAACTTGTGAAGATGACGTCATAGATATTTTGGTGTTATCCGGATATGAATTTTGAGATTCACACGTGCACACAACTTTGAAAATACATATTTGTCCATGATCACAAACCATTACTTATACTACATGAGTTGAATTTAAGATGGCTTATTGACAGAAACAATATCTCGTTAAGATAATACACGGCTGCAAATGTGCCTGTTTCACTCTTGGAGAATATAACATCCCCTGTGTGCTTAATGGCACATTTACAGCTAAGAATTGTCGACTTATCTCCATAATTATCAAGTTCAGAGGTTTGTTTAAGTTTCTAACTCGTCATCAATATTCAGTTCTCCTGGGTATAATTACTATGACATATACATCATCTACTCTACAGACTATGATTGTGATTTGATGTATACCAAACCTCTAGTTGAGTAAAACATAATGATTTTCATGCCTAAAACATCAGAAATATTCACAATTTTAACATAATAGTGTTGAACTGGAGCTTGTATTTGATAACAAATACCAAAACCTATACTATTTCTAAAAGTATACAAAGGATGACATCTTCAATGCTTAGAGTAGATGACTCGAATTTTATAGTTTCTCAAAACTTTTTTAGATGATATTTTAAATTGCCTAATGTAACTTGAAAATGCTAAATAACCAAAGAAATAAAAGTAACAAAACAGCTCTCACAATATGCATTCATAAACACGTGTTATGGTGTCGCATTATCAATAAAAAACATTTTATCTGCTTGCTTCCTTACTTCCTTATCAATACAGAAACCAAACATGATTGGTTTCTGTCAACAACTTTATCAATATTTCTAAGTATCATGTTTGACCAGGCTAGTTGTAAAGCTGGGTTTGTTGATGAAGCCACTTACAACCCGAGATGTAGAGTGTGTGTAAACATTGCATTTCCATATTCAAACAACTATGGATGAAAATATTATTGTAAAGTACACATTGTGGTCAATCTATGATTTCTTATTTGTTGAAAGTGTCATTCGACTTTGTGAAAGTATTGTGACCGGGACCGAATACTTTGTGTCTCAGGTTTAAGAGACTTTCGATTGATACAACTTTCCTCGATTTTGAGCTTGATAGGTACAAATCAATTAATTTCATCAAGCTAGTAGTTCATATTCGAAACTATATCTACGTAATACATATTTATAAAACCTTTGAGAAGCAGATATTGAGATTTTGTAAGATATTAACCTTATTTCCGACATATTGCTTTTTAAACATTTCCCCAATTTCCATTCTAAGATATCTCACAAAGGCTAAATGACAACTATGAACAATTCTTACGTCCTATATATAGGTATGAAGGGATATTATGATGATGTACATACAACCAAAACTCTTCCACATCTTATGTATCACGTCTTCGTGTCACGCAAACTCGCCATTGCGTTCAAGGTCAAACATCACTTGACATTCATACGCAATAAAGTCATCATTTCAGTCACCTCACTTTTGACACCATTTTGGCATGCACTAATGTATACATATTGTACATATTTTCATGAATAATGTTAGGGAGATGATTTTTGTTAGAGTAGGTCTATTAATGTTAAGGTATATAGGAAATATGATATAGCACTGAGACGCGTGTGATAATAGCAAATTATACCAACAGCGTCCAAACATATTTGAATTTAACTTATTACATTGTACTTGTAAAGGTGTTTGTTTCATTTTCTGTATTTAATTAAGATTATCAAATTTTTATTTTCGCAAATAGGACACGTAAGTTTATTTTTAAGTTTGATCAGTGTGATTAATATCATATTTGCAAAAACAATATTAAATTTATTTTTATTCTGTCTAACTATTATATTATTTTGGAAATCAATTTCAAAATAGCACTGCAAACAAAACGATAATATTTTAAAATAGGACGTCAAGGGCAAAATGGCTTATAACAGGTTGGTGTTCTCATTTTCATTTTCCATTTTCATAACATAAATCTATTTATCATACAATGGATAGTGTTCTCGGCATAATGAAGCCAACGGATATTTTCGATATCCGTTGGGGTCATATACGGATAGAGTTGCAAATTTCAAAGGTCAAGGTCGGAACTTCTTTCGAAAATTCCGATGACGTCACAAGCGTTAATATTTTGAACTCCTTTGGTAAAGGGGAGAGACATGCAAATATGAATGGTACAATGCATAGAGATTAATTTAAGAAAAATCAACAAAACTATATGGTTCTTTGGCCATATGTATGACTTAGCAGTGCAAAAACACTGCCATCGTGAGTTGAATGGACCGACCGAACAGTTTTTCTCACAGGTACCAAAGGCAGTTCATTTACCGTTCTTCAGTGTTCTTTACTTTATGCTTGTTTAGTTTGGATTAGAGACTGCATAGCCTATCTTCTAGTTTAGCTCTCCGTTTATGCGGGTTGTAACGCAAGCTGCCATTGCACCTTAGCCGGAAGGAAGCAACTCTTGCCCCTAAGTGAGATAGACTCGCCCTCTTTGTTACTGGAAGGTGATAGAACGTGTGTTCGAATCTGTCAAAGACACGTTTAAATGTTTTTAATTTGAAAATCATCGTTTTTAATAGTACTTTGAAATGTTAAAACGTTGGAGTTGTGACTTAATAACTTGCACGGTATTTAAAGGCATTCATAAGGAGGAATTATATTTTGTCAATTCCCTGTCGCAGCCATTACGCCGTTCATTTGCATAAATCAATGCGCGCATCTTTTAAAACGATGTCAACTATCAAAATGGTATTTTCAAGCATTTTTGTCGAATAAAATTTAAAATGACATTGTATGATAAAGAAGTTATCATGCTCATGTGTTTTGGGATCGTAAATATCCTGCATTAGGAATAAACACTATGTATTTAGCTCGCCAAGGCTCGCAAAATACAATGTTTATTCCTAATGCAGGATATTTACGATCCCAAAACACACTCTCATGATAACCTCTATTTATCTCTATGTATCCTATTCAAACGATACAAGAACAAATAAGGCGATAAGTTCATAATTGGAACAAAATATATGGTTAAACTGCTGTAGCAAACTTGATTCTATAAAACACTTTGTTTAGAGGCAGCCTCTTTGCATTCATTCCTAGGATAAGTAAGAGTTTGTCTCTAAACAAATTTAGATTGCTTTAAACCAATAACACAAATGGTGGAGGTTTGGACAATCAATTGCCTATTATCAAGATTTATGGATTATTAACAGTTTTGAATTATAGATGTGTCAATTCGATCTCATAAATTATAGATTAAGAAGTTCAATGTCAGTATATGAAGCATAGATTACCAAGATATTAGACGGCGTGCCTAAAATTGGCACACAAATTAATGAACTATCAATTTGATGTGTCAACAAAAATTATTTATACACTAATCGCTTCGGAGTGTGGCACCTGCAACATTATTTATATAGCTCTTTGTTGCTGCAATGTTGGTTAATACCTAACTTTGAATAATTAAAATAAAATTCATTATATTACAAAGTGGTTGATTAGAACAATTTATCAACTCCTTTGAATTACAAATGTAGTGTCAATTTATCAGAATATAATACAATATAAGCGGTTTCTTTAATATTTTTCTATGAGCGTCTATCTAAAAAGGAATACTTAGACAAACTTGATTAATTACCAAACTTTTCTTTTTCAGCCCTCTCAGATCCTGCAGTAAAGGTCAGACGAGTTGTTGTCAACACTAGGCAAAGTAAAAGCAAATTTATACCGAGACCTAATGCACAATGCATGGTTTACGTCCTATTTCTAATGAATATTTGCTAATATACGAATAAAAGATTACCATATTTTCGTGTAATAATTAAGCATAAACTCCAATAACAATTTCTTGTAATAACTCTTGTGTTCCTTGGCTTAAAGTACTTTCTTGCGTAAGTCAATTGGTTGATTTCAAGAATATAAGATCAATACCGTCTGTCTCCACGTTCACATCAGTCAAGTAGCAAGAAATGTCCGACCCATTTACATATATACTAGCATACAATACAGCGGGGGGCTGATTTGTATTCATATGCTTAGGAGCAAACAGCAAGGACTATTCCGTTATTTCACTTAGTTGTAGTAAAAAGTGAGTTATCTCTGACATTTACCAATGATATGAGGAATCACATCCTTAATTTTATTGAAAATAATAGTTATTTTTATGAAATAAAATCTAAAACTATCCTGGCGGGAGAAGATAATAGATTACAGTACAAATGTCAAAATTAACAATATTAACAACAAGTCATAATACCTGTTGGTATAAGTGTGACATCCTGTTATGATTGTTTGATGTTGCTCTCAGCCACCTGATTGACCAATGAAATTATAATCAGAAAATATTTCCGTCAACTACTTACATGTATGTACGATTAAGGTATTTCAAAACAAGGTTAGAGGAAAATATTTATCAAATTTGTCTTCCACCTGTACATCCAAGTACAACAGCAAGCAAATAAATTCAACATCCTTTTGCAACAATACATTGTTTATCAGTATTTGAACATGGATATTTCACAGATCCTATTTCAAGCTTTAAGTTACTTATAACGTTGACAGTGCAAGCATTTGACATAAAACCCTTTCATGACATTAGACAACTCTTCATAAGCTCGGGAAAATTTCAATGATAAAGATAACTCGTGTCAATGTGCTTCAGCTTGCAATTTCTACAATCTTTTTATCAGTTTATTTCTGCATGTGCATATAGGTCATATGCTAACATACAAAATAAATATATATACAACTGTTGTATACAGCAAATGTTACATTCTAAGATGCCTAGCGGTTAGAACAATAAAAAAAGTACTTTATCAGACAATAAAGGTACAGTTTTTTCATGACGTAACAGTTGAATAACGCTATCCGCTTTTCTCAGCTGCCCCCTCGTAATAACGCGTGTCCATAGTAACCATGGCGCTTCCGAAGTCGGGGTTTGGGCCCTTGGTATCATGTCCGTCACTGGTCACAGAAATGAACAGTCGTTGAAAAGCTACATGACAACTCCATCTGACAGGGGAACAACGCTGCGATGAATGCTCTGCCTCCGACATGCTTGTCGAGTGACCACGTTGACATTCCACGTCAGGTCACGGCGCCCCGTAGCATTTGTGACGTTGACACACGTCAACCGTCTCTGCCAAGTAACGTGCCATATAGCTCAACCAAAACAGTTTGTACTCCTTTTATTGGTGTACACAGTCAGCTAATATTAGCGGTGGTACCATCAACTTAAGCTTCAACTTTTATGACAACAGCAAAAATAGAACGAGAGATCTAGATCTACCACGCTTCCTGACAAACAATACCCATAATTCTTTGTGGAATGTCAATCACGTGATAAGCCTTATGGGCAGTGTGGCCCGCACTGCATGATCGCACAACTTGACTGTTCAAAAGTAACGTTTTAATTTAACATGAGTTGTCTGATATTTTTGTTTTGTTTGAACAATGAAACAATAACAAGAGAAAAAAGTTTAAACTTTATAAATGAGAAAATAAAACTGCTACATTAACATAATCAACTGTTTCACCAATGAACAATATTTTTGAATTAGGGGGTGAGTTCTAAACATGGAATAGCCAGCAGTTAGCCCTGTTCATGGATATATAATCTAAGTTATTTCAATAATATTTTGATTTGAAATTATAAGAATGTTTATACTTCCCTGCAAATAAGTTTGGTATCTTAGAAAAGAAATAAAGTGCTTTAACTATAATAGTTCAGGGCAAAACTAAACTTTATTACAAAACACATTGGGGTAGAGCGAACTTTATTTCTTAAATAAAAAGAGAGAGATGATTCTCAAACCTATCTAGCCACATAAAGAATGACATTTACAGCGCATGACTTGTTATGAGTGACCTTTAGTAAAGAAGATACAGCTCAGACAGGATAATAAGTTCGAGAACCAGACAAATTGTTTAGACAGCATGTATTATCTGTCAATAATGTCTAATAATGTTGTGTTCGATCATTCAGTACGGTATGACTTGATTACTTCAGCAAAGATATATGTATGGGTAGACTTAGCGCTTGTATATGAAGACGTGTTATTTTCAAGAACATTATGTATGATAAACATTCCTACCCCTGTTATCTTTTATATTGTTTTGATGGCAATTCCCACAATATTTCATAAAAAAATAAAAAAATAATGTAAACAACTTGCACTTTTAATTTATTATACAACAGTTGGCATGCACGTGAATATAATAAGTGACAGTTAGTATATAGGAATCTCAAGGATGATAATAAGTTTGTAGAACCAGACAAAGTGTTTAGACAGAATGTGTCATCTGTCAATAATGTTTGAAATAAGCAAACATCCGAATGTTGAACACAGAGTTCTTACAATCTTCCATATAAATCAAATATAGTCCAGGGCTTTGCTCTAATTTGTTTCCCACATCATATTTGACACAAATTTCAACAAGTCAGTATGAAAAGCTGCAACTGAAATAATGGATAAATGGTAAAGTTTGTAATACAGATAGGATTCATGCGTTTTCTGTAGATAAAAGAGCTACAATCAAAGCTTAGTCATTATCTCCCAACATATAAAGATCAGCCATTTTTTAATGCATCAATGATTGTGTAGAGAAATTTTCAACTGTATCAACTTTCATCACATGGATAAGATAATAGTATGGTAAACGTGTTTGTTTTGATTTGTTCGGGAAATTACTTTGACTATTCAGTTTAACTGTAATTCTGAGGCTTTTTGGATTTTAAAACTTTGTTTCCTTTTAGAAAATTATTACTCTTGAGATAAATGTCAAGGAAGATTAGGACTGCATACAATTGGATTATTGAGCCAAATGTAATTATTGGAAAAAGGGCTAGCAAATGCTATATCAATGTCAAACAAATTGAATTAGCAACGCCGAGGATACGTTTTGGAGATGAGTGTCTTTTACAGAGGTAGTGTAGCGAATTGAAGATATTTGATTAAATGACACACATTAATCAGATTGCTAAATACACAATCGTACTTTTGCAATATTGGATAATATGTGTATGTTCTGTTTGATTCTTAAAAGTTCTTTGATTTACATAATTGGCAAATAAATGTGTTTTGTCGTATTCCTATAATGTTTCATAAACTTTTATTACTGACTCAGTAAAATGAATAAAGTTTTACTTGATTCCATCCTCTCTTTATTTCAAATCATATTTAAAACTAAATATGAAGTGCATTAAGGAATGATGACAACATAGAAGTGAAGGTGTTCAAAGGACTAGAAAGAATTGATTATTTCGAGTAAAGACGACTTTCTATCATTTTTATAGTTACCTTTATCCTTGCCATAACAATAACAACGTCTTTAGTCATTTGCCCGATACATTTGCCCAATATTATCGTCTTGACAACCTTTGTAGACATAACATGTTTGGAAGCAATATCAAGGAAGAACCTGATTACAGATGTGTGTTGACTCTCTATGGCACTTAAATTTGAAGGCCAAGGACATACTCTGTATAATATGTCTGTTTGTAGCAATGTGTCTGCGAACATAAATCGAGCTTAACACCTATCAAGAGTATGATAAGATCAATGATATATATGCTCAAGGGATCACATCAAATAGTCTGCTGGATAGGTCTAGCCAATCTGTATTCCTGTGTCAAGAATTGTATGTGTATGCTCCGATTACTGTCAAACTGCTTTCCTTTAAGAAATGTTATGCATTTATGACTTGGATGAAAGCTTATTTTGTTGAATTTCAAAGGGATATACCAATATTAAAAAGCTATAAATCCTGATTGCAATTTCACAAATTACAGTAAATAAGAAATAAAAAAAGGTAACTTAAATATGTTCTTTGCAGCTTGAAATTAACTGAATATTATCAGATAACAAATTAAAATTTACCCTAGAAACTATTCTGTTCGCGATGAGCTCTGAAAATTGTAACTCAAACACGGCTTTCTTTGCATCAGCGGGTTCTCACATTCTTTTGTAGAGGTTGCAAGGTTTATTACTATCAAATCATCCACTATCATCTGCTGTGCAAGGAGAGTTTTGCAGAATTTGTGGTTTTGAATCTATAGCTCTGTGACAGTTTGGTCTCATAGATTTAGGAAACCGTAGAATTAAGTATTTACAAGACACTTCAATGTCAGTCCATCTTTAAAATAATGATAGACGTGTCAAGAGATGGTCACTCCTAATATTTGACCTATCAAATTGAAATGTCAATTAAATGATTTACTTACAAAGTCTTTGGTAATGTAACATGGAAGAAAATTCAGGAACGATTTCTAGAACGGTCTTTTTGCAACCTTTCAATATTGAGGCGTCTGTTTCATTTGTATCAACATAAAACAGACATAATTGAAGAGGAATTTATGGATGACAACTTCTGTCTCAATGGTATGCAATTTGCCTGCTAACATTATATAACGGCAATCAATGACCGTTTAGGACAAAAAAGGTTAGCAATAATCACTTGAAATATTTACTGTGTTTTTGAGTGAAATACCTGGCTGAAACATGATTTGTCAAAGTTCAAAGAAATTTCGAATACATTTTAGTGTTCAGTTCAATATGAAAATAGTTCAATTTGTACAATACAATCATTTCATTAAACGTGATCTTATGTAGTGTAGTTTTAAATTGTTCAAGTAAATCCATAACATAAATGAATTCATAATCTCTCACATCATCAAATTTGTTTTAGCATCAACATGGAGGGTACAGCATTGAGGTGGTTCTCGTCCTATCTCCGGGACAGTACACAGTCTGTCCACATACAAGATGTGTCTTCATCCCCCGTCTCCCTGACTTGTGGAGTCCCTCAAGAATCGGTACTGGGTCCAGTGCTATTCACCCTCTACGTGGGACAACTTGGCTCCATCATTGAGGATTTCAACATCTTCCGCCATAGCTATGCTGATGACATGCAGCTGATCAAATGTTTTGCTGCCGATCCCCAATCAGCTAATACAGCTAGTCAGGAATTATCATCATGCTTCAGCAGCATAAAATCTTGGACCTTGTCTAACAAGTTAAAGCTCAACGATGATAAGACAGAGGTGATTCAGATTGGTCCAAAGAGCAAGCAGAACAAAACTGGTCTCAGTAGCTTCGAAGCTGGTGAAGCAGATATCCAGTATGCACCCGTTGTTAAAGACCTCGGCATATATCTCGATTCCGAGATGTCCTTAGAACATCAGGTTTCCCAGATCTCAAGAACATGTCATATGGTTCTCAGGAATATCGGCAGCATCAGACACCTACTCACATAGTCGTCAGCTTCCAAACTTGTTCTCTCGCTGGTCACTACCCGTTTTGACTACTGCAATAGTCTATTCGCTGGATCACCCAAAAGACTCATCGACAGGCTGCAGAGTGTACAGAATCTGGCTGCCAGGATAGTATCTCGGACAGGCAAACACGAACACATAACTCCTGTGTTGTATTCACTTCACTGGCTGCCGATTGAATACAGAATCAAGTACAAGATCCTCTGCCTTTCCTACCAGTCTCACACCAACAAAGCTCCAAGTTACATGTCTGAACTACTTCAGCCTTATGTTCCGGTCAGATCCCTCCGATCTGAATCGCAAAATCTCTTCACAATACCTAAGGTCAAAATTGTTCGCTATGGACAATGCAGGTTTGCTTTTCGAGCTGCTACAGAGTGGAATAGACTTCCAGAGGAAATAAAACAATCCCCATCACTGGACTCCTTCAAGTCAAGAGTGAAGACGCACCTGTTCCAACACGCCTTCAACTTGAGCGCCTAGAGCATACAGACTGTGTGAAAACGGCGCTATATAAATATACTATTATTATTATTATTATTATTATATCCCAAATGCAATTTTAAATGATGCTTACAAAATCAGTCTGTTTCTCTAGTCATGGACAACCAACAAATAGTCTCTGGAGCTGGCAGCTCAAGACTTGTACATCAATATTATAAGTTACCTTTAGTAAAGTATTGGAGCTTATGAATCAGATTCACTCTGTAGAACCAGACAAAGTGTTTAGACAGCAGATGCTATCTGTCAATAAAGTATGGCCTTGTATATTCTTTCATTTCAGCTAAGTCACCTTATACCATTTCACCAAACATATGTAACGTTAGCCTCCACAACCTTTATGGTGGGTTCACATACAATGATCATCTAGAATTAATGTTTATTTCTTTTCTTTTCATGTTAATTTCATGTATATGAATTGGAGGCTATGAATACAAAGTTAGCTTCGATTGGACATTGCAACAGTACGAAGGTTTATAATACAAGGTGTCTTAATGGACTAAATGTCAAGTTAAAATGACGTTTATGTTCTAAACTTACTTGATGACCCTGATTAAATAGGAGATATAGATACATTATCAGGTATTTACACTCTAAACTAGGAAGAATTCTAAATTTACAAAAATGGCTCCTCATAATAATTTCCCCCAACCTAATGATTCGTTCATGGTCTTAATGTGCTATTAAAGCAACCCATTAATCACAAACTGTCCTCACTGCACAATGCTTCGTTTATCTTGGAGCTATGCTGTAACAAAATTTTCTCCTCTTCTATAGGTGTTGATAGCTGATTGATCCATTATTGGAGAACTAAATTGCTATAGCCATACTGGTATGCAATCACTTGCCAATATGTTACTACAAAAGGTATATCTCTCATGTCAACTCATTAATCACAACTTGAAAAGATTACGTCATAGATAATATTATTTTGGCGTTGTCATAGATAATATTATTTTGGCGTTATCGGGATATGAATAAGGTTTACACACCTTTGATAATACATATTTGTCAATGGTTTTAAACCATTACTTATAATACATGAGATTAATTCAAAAATCCGCTTTTTGACAGAAAATAACATATCTTTTTAAATTAATAGATCACTGCAAATGTGCTGTTTCATTCGTGGCGATTTTAATAATACCACCAGTGTGCTTAATGTCACATTTACAGCCTAGAGTTGTCAACTTAAGACAAATCAACAGGTTCATTTACGTTTATTACACAGCATCAATATTCAGTTCCCCTTGGTATAATATCTATGACACCAATATACATCATCTACTCTACAGACTATGATTGTGCTTTGGTGTATATAAAACCTCTAGTTGAGTATAACATGATGATTTTAATGCCTAAAACGTCAGTAATATTTACAATTTTAACGTAATATTGTTGAATTGGAGCTTGTATTTGAGAACAAATACCAAAACCTATACTATAAAAGTATACACAAGATGACAATTTCAATGCATAGAGTAAATTTGATAGTTTCTCAAAAAAATTCAGATGATTTTCTAACTTGCCTAATGTATAGTGGAAATACTGAAAAAATAAATAAATATAGAAATAATAAAATAATAATCTAATAATAAAAAGAAATAAAAGTAACAAAACAGCTCTCACAGTATGCATACAAAATCACGTTTCATGGTGTCTCACTATCAATAACAACCATTTTATCTGTTTGCTGTCATATTTCCTTATCAATACAGAAGCTTAACATGATTGGTTTCTGTCCACCATTGTACCATTATTTCTAAGTACCATGTTTGACCAGGCTAGTTGTAAAGCTTGGTTTGTTGATGAAGCCACTTACAACCCGAGATGTAGAGTGTGTGTAAACATTGCATTTCCTCATTTAAACATCTATGGATGAAAATATTATTGTAAGGTACCCATTGTGGTCAATCTAGTGAGTGAGTTGGTGTTTTACGTGTTTTGAACAATATTTCAGTTATTTAACACGTGGATGTTGCCATCCAAAAGAGAGTAGACAGATCAGAGATAAAGGGATCGACAGGATGAGGGAAAAGACGGAAATAAAGGCATAGTAAGAGATAGAAAGCAGGTTTTAGAAGGACTCACATTTGTTCTGGCTTCTACCCGTCGACCTGTCCAGCTTGGGTGACCCTACCAGGAGCATGGAAGCTCCAGCTGGCATAGCTCTCGGGGTCGCAGAAACACACAAACCACCACACCACGATAAGGTAATGAGTCCAGTGGTGGCATATGATTTTGTATTTGTTCAAAGGTTCATTCGACTTTGTAAAAAGGACTTGATATTTTGTGGCTCAGGTGTGATATTTTATTGAGTCAACTTTCCCCGCTTTTTAGTTTGTTATGTACAAATAAATTAATTCGATGTAGGGCTCTTGTTATTCCTGTTTTATCAATATCAACATACTATATTTTAGCAAACGAAGGATAAATAAATTCAAGAGTTTTGTAAAATCGTTATCATTAATTTTTTTACATGTACTTTTTTAACAATGAATGTATCATTATGCATTATTTATCTTGTCACGAAAGCACAGAGATAATTAAGTAATTTCATTCTATCCACATGTTAATAAAAGTTGCTATCAGTAGTTCATTTTCGAAACTTACCTAAATTTAACGTGATATATATTTTTATGATATATAATATATATATTTTGAATACCTTTGAGAAGCATATATTGAGAGGTTTTAAGATATCAACCTTATTTCCGTCATGCAACTTTTAAAACATTTTCCCCCACTTCCATCTAAGATATTAAACTGTAAATGCCAACTATGAATCATTGCTATGTGCTTTATATATACACACAAAGAACTTAAACAATAAGGCTTTTAAAATAGAACGATCATCTAGCATTGTGGAAACAAAAATTTCATTCGGTTTATAACTCACTGTCACTGAACAACTGGTTTTACAAAAACTTGTTTTTGTTTAGTAAAAATCAAAGTTACCTTAAAATTGAAAATGAAAGTCAATATTTTTTGCTGCAATGTGATTATTATCATTTTCTTGAGCGAATTGATGATATTTTAGTAAATAACCTCATAGCAAAAGTCAATTGTTAAAGCAGTATGGACCTTCAAATTCACAAAATTATCAAAAATCGAATTTGAAGAAAACTGCACAAAGACATTAATTAGCCACTGTCAAAGATAATGGCTTATCTAAAGGAAGGAAAAGTGTTTGATCAACAAGTTCAACTCAAGGAATCTCAAATCATTTCACAGATGTTAAGATTATAGGCATTTTATCAATTTTTTGTGAAAAAAGTACTGAAAATTCAATGTCTTGCTAGCCTCTTATCATGCATGATGAAAAGGGTTTTTGTGTATGAATGTTAACTAGGGATCAAAATTGTTATTTTTGATTCATAACATCAAAGTATAATGTGTAGTTTTCCTCCAATGACAATAATTTTATTTGGTCAAATTTTAGTAGTCTCACAGTTTTTCTCATATTTTTTTTATTTTTGCACATTAGCGATTTTTAGTTCAATTAAATAGTCAATAAAAAAGCAATTGTTATATCTAGAGTGGTCAATACATAAAATTAATCCAAATAGTCGAAGAGCACCTAAATTCATTTTACAAAATAAGGGGGTGCTTAATTAAGTTCTTTGTGTATAGATACGAAGGGACGATGTGTATGCAACCACAAATCCTTCACTTCTTATACATCAAGTCTATTATGTCATGCAAACTCGCCATTGCGTCAAGGTGAGACATCACTTGACATTCACACACAATAAAGTCATCATTTAAGTCACGTCACTTTTAACCCCATCTTAAAAGATCGCATACATATTGTAAATATTTTCATGAATAATGTAATGAAGCTGATTTTTGTTAGAGTGCGTCTATCAATGTTAAGGTACAAAGCTAAAACACTGTTAATATTACTAACAGTTCAATGTATCGTTGTATATGACAAACGTGATCACATTTTTAATTTATGAAAATGGGACTCTTACTATTATCATTTTAGTTTGGAAAGTAAATAATAATTAAATCTGTAAATTATTTGTACAGTTCTGACTACTGTTTTTCATGGCTTTGCCTTTCGATCTTTACCGTAAGAGTGAATATGTCCACACGATTACATTTATAGAAGGTGTTCTCGAGATGGTATACCACTTTGAAAGAACTTTGAAGAGATTTATCCTGGAAGTAATGTTATTAATTGAAAATAAAATGAATATCATATTTGCAAAAACATTTTATTTTAATTTATTGTGTCTTACTATAATATCATTTTTTTAAATCAGTATAAGAAAAAGCACTGCTTACAGAAAGATAAGCTTTTAAATGAAATACTGGAACTCAAGGGCAAAATGGCTCAAAACAAGTTGGTTTTCTCACTTTACATAACAGAATGATATCTATTTTCGTCTTCTAACGTATTCAAATGATACGAGGACAATAAGGTGATAAGTTCATACATGGAACAGAATATATGATTAAGCAAACTTGTTTCTATCACACATTATATTTAGATCCTTTGCATTCATTCCTAACCTTTAGGATGGATAAGAGTCTGTTGGTAAACCGAATTAAAATTGCCATAACGAAATAGTTAAGGTTTGGACCATCGTTTGGCTATTATCAAGATGTATGCATAAATAACAGTCTTGAATTATAGATGTGTGTCAATTCGATCTCATAAATTTAGATTAGGAACTTCAATGTCAGTACATGAAGCATAAATTATCAATATATAGGAAGATTGAACTATCAAATTGATGTGTCAACTAAAATGATTTATACACTAGTTGTTTGGGAGTATGGCACCTGCAGCATTACTTGTATAGCTCTTTGATGCTTGCGATGTCAGATAATACCTAAACTTTGAATAATTGAAATAAAATTCATTATTTTACAAAGTTGTTGATTATAAGAACTTAGCAACTCCTTTGAATTACAAGCGGTGTGTCAATTTATCAGAATATGGTTCAATATAAGCGGTTCCTTTAATAATTCATCATATGCGCCATATTTGCGCAAAACAATTACCAACATTTATGTGTGATAACCAGTTTATTTCTGACTTTGCAATGACAAATAAAATTATACAGAGACATTATTCACAACGAATGGTTTACATCCCATTTATGCTCGATATACGATTAAGAGATTATCCTTTTTTCTTGATTGAAGGAAATGTTTGAGGCTTTTTTTGTAATTGAAGACATCCTTGGACATCCTTTTATCGTTATCTGAACATGAAAGTTTTATAGATCATGTTTACTTACGTTGGCGGTGCAAGCTTTTGACATTAAACCCATTCAAAATATTAAGCAACATTTCATTAGCTTGGGAAAATGTAAATGATAAAGATAATGAAAACTCATTTCAATATGATTCAACTTGCACTCTCTACAATCTTTTTATCAGTTTATTTCTGCACGTAGGTCATATGCTTACATACAATATTAATATATATACAACTGTTGTATACAGCATATCTAACAGTAAAAGCTACATAAAGAATGACCTTTACAGCACATGACTTATTATGATTGACCTTTAGTAAAGACGAAAGAGCTCAGACAGGATAACAAGTTTGGGAACCAGACAAATTGTTTAGACAGCATGTATTATCTGTCAATAATGTCTAATAATGTTGTGTTCGATCTATTCAGTACGGTATGACTTGATTACTTCAGCAAAGATATGTGTATGGGTAGACTTAGTTCTTGTTTATAACGAAGTGTTATTTTCAAGAACATTAAGTATGATAAACATCCCTGGCCATGTTATGTTTTATATGGTTTTGATGGCAATTTTCATAATATTTCATTAAAAAAACAAAATTACAACTTGCACTTTTCATTAATTATACATCAGTTGGCATGCACGACAATTTCATAAGTGACCATTAGTATATGAAGCTCAAAGATGATAACCAGAAAATAAAGTAAAGTGTTTAGGCAGAATGTGTCATCTGTCAATAATGTTTGAAATAAACAATCATCCGAATGTTGAACACTAAGAGTTCTTACAATCTTCCATATAAATCAGTTCTACTCCAGGGCTATGCTCTGATTTGTTTCCCACATCATATTTGACACAAAGTTCAACAAGTCAGTATTAAAACCTGCAACTGAAATAATGGATAAAATGGTAACGTTTGTAAAACAGATAGAATTCATGCGTTTTTCGTAGATAAAAGAGCCACAATCAAAGCTTAGTCATTATCTCGAGCTCCCTACATATAAAGATCGGCAATTTTTTAATGCATCAATAGAAGTGCTTAAAATTAAAATGAAATGAAATCGAATTATATGAAATAATTATTACTTAATTGTTTTGATTGTGTAGAGAATTTTTCAACTGTGACTATCAACTTCCATTACATGGATAAGAGTATAGTATGATAAACTGTTTATTTTGATTTGTTCGGGAAATGTCCTTTGACTTTTCAGTTAAACTGTAATTCTGAGCCTTATTGCATTTTAAAACCTTGTTTCCTTTTAAAAAAGTATTACTCTTAAGATAAATGTCAAGGAAGATTATGAAAAACGTAAAGATCAGCTTTCTGATAAGCTTCTTTTCACATAATATGGCTGCATACAATTGGATTATTGAGCCAAATGTAATTATTGGAAAAAGGGCTAGCAAATGTTATATCAATATCACACAAATTGAATTAGCAACGCCGAGGGTACGTTTTGGCGATGAGTGTCTTTTACAGAGGTAGTGTAGCGAATTGAAGATATTTGATTAAATAACAGATATTAATGGGATTGCTATAATACACAATTACTTTTACACTTTTAGACAAACTATTGTGTTCTGTACGATTCTTAAAAGTATTTTGATTTAAATCATTGGCAAATAAATGTGTTTAGACGTATTACTAAAGTGTTTCATAAACTTTGAGAACGGACTCGGCAATTGAGTAAATGGTTAGGTGATTCCATCTTCTCTTCATTTCCAATCATATTCAAAATTATATATTAACTGCATTACGAAACAATGACAAAATGGAAATGAAGTTGTTCAAAAGGACTTAAAAGAACTGATTATTTAAAGTAAAGACGCCTTTCTATCATTTTTACCCTTGCTATTACACAAAACGACATCTTTAGTCATTTGCCAAATATTATCGTAGAGGACGTTTTTGTCTTTACAACATTTGCAGAACTTAAATACAGATGTATGTTGACTGCCTTTGCCACTTATGTTAGGAGCATATCCTGTATATTATGTCTGTTTGTAGACATGTGTCTGTGAACATAAAACCAGCTCAACATCTGTTAAGAAGATAAGATCAATGACATGATTTCTCAAGTGATCACATCGGATATTCTGCTGGATAGGTCCAGAATTGTATGTGTATACTCCAATTACTCTCAAATTGACTTCTTTTAAGAAATTTCATGCATATATGACTTGTGAAAGAATATTATTTTGTTGAATGTCATAGCGATATTCAAATATTAAAAGTCTCAAAATCCTGATTTCAAAGTTCACAAAATATAGTTAATAAGAAACTAGATATCTTGATGTCCGGATATAAATATAAAAGTTAAATTGAATATGTTCTTTGCAGCATGAAAAAAGCAGAATAACAAAGAAAATGTTACGCTAAAAACTGTTATGTTAACGATGACATCTGTACTCATGTAACTATGCACATTTGTTCATGAACACTTTTTAAGTTTAAAGTGTTTATTTCTGGTTTTTACTCTTCATATTGAAGGATAAGTGAAATAATGAACAACACAACAAGGAATTTGGGCGAAAAAATTTAATGCGTAGGCCAAGCTTGAATTGATGCAAATACAGAAAAGATAGACCAAGTATTAAGGTCTTAAACTTTAAACTAGAAGTTTATGAAAAACCCCTATATATAGTCATGCATGCATAAAATATTAAATGAAACTAGTAACATTTAAATCAATAGGGAAAAGCTGAAAGCTGGATGCTGAATGCGTGTATGGATATAGATTACATTGCTTGAGCACCCTGCCCAGATATGCGTGCAACCAATAATACTACTGGCTCTGGGAGGGAATTATGGGCGGGTTTTAGCAAATTTACTGCCTGCACCTTGCCGCCATTTTGCGTAAGCTAGAGCGCATGCGCTAAGGGAGAAATCATTCATCCCAAAAAACAATTCACAAATAATGAATTTAATCTTTACTCTTCATATTGAAGGATAAGTGAAATAATGAACAACACAACAAGGAATTTGGGCGAAAAAATTTAATGCGTAGGCCAAGCTTGAATTGATGCAAATACAGAAAAGATAGACCAAGTATTAAGGTCTTAAACTTTAAAGTAGAAGTTTATGAAAAACCCAAATGCCCAAATTCCTTGAAGGTATTAATGATAAGAAGGGTGAAATAAAGGGTAAAGTATTTACATAACTATAGCAATAGAAATTGAATTGGCTATGTGAGCTGCTGCCAAGCATGTTATCCTGGTTGTTAAAGTTCACACGTTGCTAATCATGGACGCCACAGCTTTGTTCAAGTCATCAATCGAAGAATCGACATATCTGGTGTACGCGTCGCTAGCCCAATAACCTAGTCGTTGCACAATTTTAAGAGGGATACCACACTTCACAGCCCAGGTGGCTCCCCCTCTCCTGAAGGAATGTCCCCCAAATGAGTCTGCATCGAGACCGCTCATTAATAACATTCGACGCATTTGTTGCAGAAAACAGGTATATGTCAGTGGTTTACCACAGACACTGAACAATGGGCTTTGGGGGTCTTCATATCCTGTTAGCTGTAAGTAACGCAACAACGCTGTTGCTGGACACAGTGGGTGGTCCTTTATGAACGGTAGTGGTATCTCTACCACTCTCTCACGGAACTGCACCGTTTTGGTGTGCCTCAAATGAATCACAAAACCGGTGGGGCGTTTCACAGCGTCCACTCGGCGAACATACATATCCTTACTCACATCCTTAAGTAGGAAATTATTTGGGCGTAGCATTCCGAAAAACGCTACCAAACATGCTGCCCAAAAAGCACAATCTTTCACAGAGTTTCCCCTAAGATCAAGTTTCTCTCTGAACAAAAACAGAACTGCAGGTGTGATGGGAGACACACACGATTGTCCTGCACCTAGTATCCGTTTAACACCTGTAAGAACCTGTTTAACACACCAGTTATCATGGACTGGACTATGGTAACCCTCACTGCGGTGCCATTGGGTCACTATATTCAAGTAACTCACGATAGAGGAATAGGCTAGGTGTTTCTCATCTGCTAGGTAAGCCACGTACAGCTCTATCAATTCAGCTGAAGCAGGAACAGGCTTCTCTTGTATCCTATCGCAGAACGTCACATACGTCTTCAAGTGGGTTGAGTAGGCCCTCTTCGTTGAGTCTGACCAAGCCGCACATTTGTATTTCAAAACTGCTTTTTCCATCTTGCATCGTATCGCAGTTCCATTGTGATCTGAGGAAATTGGAAGACATATGTTGCTTTAATTCCTGCACAGTAAATTCAGTTAGGGTTAGACTGTACATTAAGTCAAAAAGTTTACCCAACATACCCGGCTCATGCAACCGAGAACAAGCATCTGCCTTGGTGTTTAAAGAACCTGCTATATGCTCAGCATGAATGTTAAAGTTATGTTTGGACTTAAGCCAAAACAATGCTCTCAGATATCTCATAACTACAGGGTTTGCACTGGAACCTTTATTCACCCAGGATTTAGCTGAAGTATTGTCAGTGTATACTTTTATCTGTTTATCCGCCCACTGATCGCACCATCTAAATGCAGCTGCTACTATTGTCACAGTTTCTTTAACATTTATATGGGTTTCGGCTAGATGTGGAAAGTCCTCTTTCCAGTTAATATAGAAATAGTCCCCTTGGTAACAGGCACCACCCCCCTCATCGGAGGCATCAGTGAACACACGCTCAACATGTCTAGTGTCTTTTATTCTCACAGTCCCATTGAATGACTCTAAAAATAAATGCCACCAGTTTAAATCCTTCCTCATTTCCTTTGAAATGATAGTTCTATGAGACCTTGACACTAAACTGTCCTTGAGAGTAATAACACGCCGGAGAAATGTCCGTCCCCCAAGTACTACCTGGCAGGCCCAATTAAGTTTTCCGATGAGCACTTCAAGTTGATGTTTAGTAGCCCGTTTCTGTTTTCTCACGCTTTCTATAAAGTTTGCAAAAGATTCCAGTTTATCTTTCGGTAAGCTAAGTGTGCCACTGCGCGTGTCAATTTGAACTCCTAGGAAAAGCATAATCTGTGAGGGCCCCTCAACTTTCAACCAATTTATTTGGAATCCTAGTCTCCGCAACACTCTCAACAGCATTGTTTGACCGTACCTGCACTCACACTCGTCATCTGCTATTATTAAATAATCATCAAGATAAGCAATCACGGTAATGTTCCAATAGCATTTTAAAATGGCACAAACAGCATCTGAAAGGGTCTGGAATATTTGAGGACTTTTCGCACTTCCAAATGGCAAACGTGCATCTGATAAGAATGTACCTTTCTCGTCCCCATCGAAATGCCAATACAATCCAGTGAGACGATAGTTGCTTGGGTGAATTCTCACACTTCTATACGCGTGGCGTAAGTCTACTTTTGCTAGCCATGATCCAGATTTTATAAGTTCACATGCTGTTCTGAGATCTGAGTAAGACACTGCTGTATCTTTAGTATAGCTATTCATGGAAAGTTTTTCTGGACGACTTCCGTCGTGTATTAGACGCACTTTGTCAGCCGATTTAGGGATTGCCCCTAATGAGCTTACAATATCAGGCTGTTTATCCATAACAATGTAATTACCACATTCTATTTCTTCCAGAATTTGTTTCTGCACCTGTTCATGATAAGTCTTGGTTGACTTCGCATTAGCAACAAAAACTTGAGGAATATCTAAATTAATGTCATCCATATCGTCTATCCGAAAACCCGATTTTACCCCCTCCAATATGTAATCGCGTTTATCGTAGTTCAAGGGGAGTAAATCGTCCCACGCTTCGTACACTAGGCATGATTCACTGGGTTGTTGTGTTGGTCTGGACCGAACACATTCTGCTGCACACCGGTCATGTCCGTGCGATAGTAGTTTTTTGACCCCATACCTAAACCGTGTACTCGATCCCGATTGCCCGAGGCTATCCCTCTCAAGCCCGGGGAGGACGCGCCATGCTGAATCTCTGAGTGGCCCATGAAGCAAATTGAACATACGTGGGTAAGACGACAGTCATGGCGAAAACATTGATCCCTGTTAAAATTTCTACAAATTTCCTTTCCATACGGTGTGAACGGACCTTTTTGTCTGTTTTCAGTTCGACCGGTGCCGCGAGCACTAATACCCTCGCCGACGGGTGTGTTTGTAGGGTTATGTTGAAGTTTTGGAACTAGGCGGAAATCCCGCAATTCTTGTTTGTAGGTTCCCCACTGAAACTGCTCTTGTGCCTGTAATTCCCTGTATTCGTTGTCGTACTGTAACACACTGTGCCACGTATACCTGGACGCCAAGCGGAAAGTATCCTGTGTATATTTCATGTAGCATTCCACAGACGCAAGTTTACCATGTTTATAAAGTTCCTGCATTATGCGCGAGTTAGCATACCCCCACTGTTCTAAAGTTATGTCGGTCACTCTCGGTTTACGTTTGCCGAAATTCAATTTAGCACCGTTGCCAATATTCACCTCCAAATCCTCAGCATATTTCTCATCCCAAATAAAATCATTTATTTTAAGATGCTTCACTTTATGTGATGAATCATTCTCACCTCCGGCAATAAGTCCTGACCGCTCGACGAAACTGGCGCTCTGTGAACTTGGTCCCTCGGCAGCTGAGTTCACGGTCGAAGGGAGGTTACTCTGTCGTGACTGGCTTGAAGATATTTTTGCAAGAGTCTCACGTTCTTTCTGAATCTGCACCTCAAGTTCAACATTCTTTCTCTCTAAACGTAACAGCTCAAGTTCTTTTTCGAGATCGTGAAACTTATTTGTCATTTCAGATTGCCTCTGCGAAATATCCAAGGTTAGACCGAAACCTTCCCTGCCTAGAGATTTATTGTGTGGCGTACCTCTACCCCAATCTGTTTCCGTCTCTTTCTCAATGTCGAGCAGACTTTGCATGTTGCTCCCGGCACCTTTTCGCTTCGGTTTCTCCGCCATTATTTGACGTTTTGCTTCAAGTAACTAGAGTTTTTTAGCAAATTTACCGCCTGCACCTTGCCGCCATTTTGCGTAAGCTAGAGCGCATGCGCTAAGGGAGAAATCATTCATCCCAAAAAACAATTCACAAATAATGAATTTAATCTTAATCTATTTGCTTACTTTTCTTGTTTGAATCCGAGCAAATGATAAGGGTTTCTTTCGTAAATATAAAATAATATCCGAGTTCTGCTTTCCTATGATAAAAATAACTAAATCAAACGTCAAGGAATATCGATATACTAATGTTTTATGTTCATTATACATACAAAAGTACAACGTACATCTAATTGTAGTGTCATGTCATTAATTCTATGCTTTGAGAGGATTATTTTTTAACATTCAAGTTTTCCTCCCTTTGAACCAATCAGTGTTCAATGTGAATGTCACATCAAAATTATTAGATTCCCCAGAACAAATCCAGGCCTTTATAAAATGACAATTGTTCTATCGCATCGGTCTGACAGAAATATGATGGTTATAATTGCATTATTGTGTAATTTGAACTTGTCATGTTGAACAAAGCATTTGAATAGTAAATTATTCTTTAAGAAAATCATATTTTATATGCCATGAGAACTATCGTTATAAAGATTTAGTGTAGTTTTAAATTTTTCAAGTAAATCCATAATATAAATGAATTTATAATCACTCACATCATCAAACATTTTTTTACCATCAACATATCAGAGGTGGAAATAACTTTTAAATTGCCACTGTACTCAGGCCCAGTGGGACATGTAAAATCACTTGCCCTGATGTTTCATCCACTGTACCAGACCTGAAGTCAAATAATGATTGAAATATAATGTTATTTAGATAAAGCTAAAAGGTTTAGCTTATAAAACAGTTAACTGTGAAACAGGGTTATGCAACAGATTTTAGCAGCTAAGCTTTATCTTATTTCAATCTGCATTTGACTTGAGTTCAATACATTTAATTGCTGTGACAATGACACACAAGTTCTGAACCTACAAACTTGAGGCTATCATAATCTCAGTAGCTTTCTTAGTTTAGCTAAGTACTGAAAAGTTACTGTAGTATCTCAGTTCAATCAACATATTACTTGTCTACTAGAGTCTAAGACTCAATTAGCTTAGTTTTTTATCCTGTTGATTACAAATAGTGAACAGAACAGTGAACATGTCATGCATTACACAGTCACTCTGCTAACACTAATGACTTACAGTTACTAGTAGACTAGTAGACATGACACAGGGATGAGTCTGGGATGTCATGACCACTCAAAATGATGGTGATGGTGATGACACTGTGGCACTCTGTGGCTGTCTCAGGCTTGATGTATTGACTTTGTCTTGCAAACATGATAGTCTTCTTCCTGTTTGACTTGACCCCATCCAGTGGCTGATAGCTGGTTTGGGGTCAAAGTCTTGTGTGTGCTTGGGCCCATGTGTCATGATTGTGAGTGTGTGGTTTAGAGTCTCTTGATTTAAAAGAGTGCGGCGTTGTGTTTTCACCAAGTTCATGGACGAAACATCCTGGTGTATTGCGCAGGAGGGATGTGTATGTCTCAGCACGAGGACGCCTGGCATCCTTTAAGTACCCCTTAAGGTCTGTATGCACAGCTTGCTGTCTTCCTCTGTGAACAGTGGTTGGAAGTGCTTGAGCAGAGTAGACAAGTCATCTTTAGCATGGATGGCAAGCTGGAGGCGATCTCATTGAAGCAGACAAACCTGGCATCAGTGTACTTGATCACATCGTCAATGAAAGACAGGAAGAAGGTGTCTTCTTTCATTGTAACTGGCTGGCAATTACCTTTGAGTTTTATTCCATCAAACTCTGATGAATTTGATTGGTACTTCTAACAGAAAGTTATCATGTGTACTCCTGCGCCAATAGGGTCAACTTTCAGATTCACAAGCTTCAGACTGAGACCTTCTAGCTGTCTGCAGATCTCTGTGATCAGGAGGTCTTCAGTTTGGAAGATCGAGGACATGTCTGTTAGTATTGGTAACACATGCTGTCAGATTTTCCAGTGGCCATGTTCTCAATGTGTATGAAAACAGTTTTGTAACTTTTGAAGAGTGCCTCAACTGCCCTTATTTTACTTGCAAGCCATCGTACCTGTTTGACATATCCCAAGTTTACAAAATCTGTTTCAAACAATAAAGCCACAGCTTTCACCTCTCTTCTCATTTTGGGACTATAGTAATAAAACTTAAATATGTTCTATAAAGTTTCCTCAAATTTAGCCACCTGTGTCAGATGTTTGACAGCATCTAGGACTGACAGCTCTAGCTTGTGGGCCACACAATGTACTGGGATGACATAGGCTGCATCAGCTTGGATTTTTGCAGCTACCCCACCTTTCTTTCCCATCATCACTGAGGCCTCATCAGAATTTACTGATACCGGTTTAGGCCCCTCCTTTGTAGGATCCACCAACTTTTCATAATCCACCTCAACCCCCTTGACAGCTTGTTTTATTCCATTCAGAACCCCATATGCATGACAGTGTTCCAGGTTAACTGTTTCAGCATGCACAGACACAGTTACTCCATCTTGGCCAAAATAACGGATGAACACAGTCTCTTGTTCAGTAATGCTTCAGTCTGTTGATCCATCACTGAGGATTCAGACAAACTTTGCCTCGTGTATTTCCTGAATAAAGCTTGCCTTTATTGACTCCGATATGGCTCTTACAAATTCTTCGGCACCAGCTCGATTTCTATATGATTTTCCGACATTGACATCGACACAATCAAGTAGATCGAGTGTTTTTTCAAAATCACTTAAAGGTTCTCCTTGAGAAGCAATGTGAAATGCAGTGATAAATAACTTTTCGAGCTTTCCACAGACAGTTTTATCCAAATTTCTGAATGCTTTTAATATGGGAGTCGACTCTGAGACTGAGCCCCGACAGCAGCTGCCCTTCCCTCACCACTTGATTTCAAATTATGACTGTCAAATAATTCACACTCCCTGTGTACATCCGATACACTATGTGATTTCAAATAGTCAATCCTAAAGTGTGAAGTGCCCTCAAGAAACATGTTTCTTTTCCCCGATGAAATCGAAGGATATTTAGAGCAAACTCTACATGTCATTGTATTTTTTGTCCCATCGTAACTAACCCACGGAAACGTATCGACCCACGCTGATTGAAACTTCCTTTCTCTTTTTTCAGAATCATACAGCTTGTTTTTATCAGAATTAACATCATTGTCTTCTTGTTTCTGTTTTGCTGGTGTGCAAAACCCAAAACCAGCAAGAGATATTTGTTTTGACATGACGATGGAAACAAGCCGACGATCTTCGACTTGCATGTGACAAGGCCTTGGTGATATTGTACAATAGTAACATTCGTATCTAAATCCAATTTGATACCGAAAACGAATTCTTAAATAGACTAGGTCAACTAATTATAAATTCTAATAACTACAGAGGAAATAACCTGTTTCAATTTTCATTATAGTCGTATTTTTAAATATCATATTGTTGTATTTTTAAAAAATTGCTTCCATTCATGATTATAGATTGGTTCGTCAGACAAGCTAGCACGCCTCGTCAGTTCAACGGAGATATATTTTTGTCTATTTTTTTCTGCAAATTATAATTCTTTATCGAAATATATGCCTATCTCATCCATTCAAAAGGAGTTAATGAAAGCGAAATTATCTTAATTATAGTATTCACATGTATTCGAATTTACACGATGATCAATTTAATTAATCAAAAGAGTGTTCAAGTTAGTTATTTAGTTACGAATTTACCGCACCCTTCATACAAGCTCCCAGCAGTGTTTTACTTTGCATAGCGAAGTCAATGTTTGGACCTCTATTAAACTCATGTGGGCATGCTCAGTTGGTACAAGAAAGGTAACTCCAGATCGAGTTTGTAATGCTGACAAACGATCTCTGTTGACACAAATAAAATAGGTGGACTTTGTTTTTGAAATACTTTATTTTCAATAAAATGATCAATACTACACGATCTGACACGCTACTGGACACCGGTACGCACTGTATGCAATTTGACTTGCCCGACTAAATAAATCACTGGACTCGGGCGTCAGGCAATGGGTTATTTCCACCCCTGCATATCCCAGATGTAATTGTAAAAGATGCTAACACAATATATCTGTTGTACCGTCAGGTAATAGAATATCACAAATTGATAATTCAGAAACAGTTTCCAGCTAAAGAATAATGATGTTAACATTGTAGACATTGAATTTGAAAACATGTATCACCGTAAGCATTTGCTACTTCCATGTGGCTCAGGGATTATGAAAACGATCGACACACACGCACTCTAGTCATGGACAACCAACAAATAGTGTCTGGACTACTTCGGGAATTACACTGGCAGCTCAAGACTTATACATCAATATTATAAGTTACCTTTAGTAAAGAATTGGAGCTTATGGATCACATTAACTCTGTAGAACCAGACAAAGTGTTTAGACAGCAGATGATATCCGTCAATAAAATCTGCCATTTTGTATTCTTTCCATTAAGCTAAGTCACCTTATGCTATTTCACCAAACATATGTAACCTTAGCCTCCACAACCTTTATAGTGGTTTCACATACAATGATACAATTAATAGTTATTTCTTTTCTTTTCATCCTAATTTCATATACATTAATTGGTGGCTATGAATACATACTTAGCTTTGATTGGACATTGCAAAAGTATGATGTTTGTACTAGTAAATCAAGGTTTATAATACAAGGTGACTTAATGGACTAAATGTCAAGTTAAAATGATTGAATAGGAGATATAGATACATTATCAGGTACTTACACTCTAAACTGGGAAGAATTCTAAATTTACAAAAATGCTTCCTCGCAATAATTTCATCCAGCCCCATGTTTCGTTCATGGTCTTATTGTGCTATTAAAGCAACCTATTAATCACAAACTGTCCTCAATGTTCACTGCACAATGCTGCGTTTACCTTGGAGCTATGATTTAACGAAAATTTCTGCTCTACTATAGGCGTGTTGATAGCTGATTGATCCATTATTGGAGAACTGAATTGCTGTAGCCATACTGGTATGCAATCACTTGCCAATATGTTACTACAAAACTGTTATCTCCCATGTTAACTCATTATTCACAACTTGTAAAGATTACGTCATAGATAATATACTTTTTGCGTTATCGGGATATGAATTAGGTTCACACACCTTTGATAATACATATTTGTCAATGGTTTTAAACCATTACTTATAATACATGAGATTAATTCAAAAGTTTGCTTTTTGACAGAAAATAACATATCTTATTAAGTTAATACATCACTGCAAATGTGCTGTTTCATTCGTGCCGATTATAATAATGCCACCCGTGGGCCTACTGGCATATTTACAGCCTTGGGATGTCGCATTATCACCATTATCATCAAATTCAGCAGTTCATTTAAGTTTTTTACACGTCATCAATATTCAGTTCTCCTGGGTACAATATCTACATGTATGACGCCCATATACATAATCTACTCTACGGGCTATCATTGTGCTGTGGTGTAAATTAATTTTTTAATTGAGTATAACATCAAGATTTTCATGACTAAAACTTTAGAAATATTTACAATTTTAACATAATAGTGTTGAACTTGAGTTTGCATTTGAACACAAATACCAGAATCTATACTATAAAAGTATACACAGGATGACAATCTCAATACTTAGAGTAAATTCGGTGACTCAAATTCGATAGTTTCTCAAAACATTTCAGATTATTTTTGAACTTGCCTTATGTAGCGTGAAAATACTGAAAAAAGTAACAAAACAGCTCTCACAGTATGCTTACAAAATCACGTTTCATGGTGTCTCACTATCAATAACAACCATTTTTGTGTGTTTGCTGTCTTATATCCTTATCAATACAGATGCCAAACATGATTTGTTTCTGTTCACAATTGTACCATTATTTCTAAGTATCATGTTTGACCAGGCTAGTTGTAAAGCTTGGTTTGTTGATGAAGCCACTTACAACCCGAGGTGTAGAGTGTGTGTAAACATTGCAACTGTGGATGAAAATATTATTGTAAGGTACATATTGTGGTTCATCTATGATTTTGTATTTGTTTACAGGTTCATTCGAATATGTGTGTGAAAGTATTGTGCACCAGGTCATTATATGACTGGATACTTTGTTGCTCAGGTTTAAGAGACTTTTTATTGATTCAACTTTCCCCGATTTTGAGCTTAATATGTACAAATCAATTAATTTGATGAAACTTTCTTATTCTTCTTGTTTTATTAATATCAGTACTATATGTTTGAGCAAGAGAAGGATACAAAAATAATAATATCAGTATGTTTATGCTTTATTTCTTTTGTTACAAAATAACATATATGACTATGTTTAATTAAGTAATTTTATTCTATCTAATCTTTAGTAAACGTTGCTATCAGTAGTTCATATTCGAAACTACATCTACGAAATACATATTTATAAAACCTTTGAGAAGCAGATATTGAGATTTTGTAAGATATTAACCTTATTTCCGACCTATTGCTTTTAAAACATTTCCCCCATTTCCATTCTAAGATATCTCACAAAGGCTGAATGACAACTATGAACAATTCTTATGTCCTATATATAGGTATGAAGGGATATTATTATGATGTACATACAACCAAAACTCTTCCACATCTTGTGTATCACGTCTTCGTGTCGCATGCAAAAATTTATACATATTATACATGTTTTCATGAATAATGTTAGGGAGATGATTTTTGTTAGAGTAGGTCTATTAATGTTAAGGTATACTAGGAAAGAAGATATAGCCCTAAGACGCGTGTGATAATAGCAAATTATACTAACAGTGTTCCAAAACAATTTGAATTCAACTTTTTACATTGTGCTTGTAAAAGTGTTTGTTTCAGTGTCTGTATTTAATTAAAATTATCGAATTTGTATTTTCGCAAATAGGACTCGTAAGTTTATTTTTTTAAGTTTGATAAGTGTAATTAATATCATATTTGCAAAAACAATATTAAATTTATTTTTATTCTGTCTTACTATTATATCATTTTGGAAATCAATATCAAAATAGCACTGCAAACAAAACTATTGTCTTTTAAAATAGGACGTCAAGGGCAAAATGGCTTATAACATGTTGGTGTTCTCATTTTCATTTTCCATTTTCATAACATATATCTATTTATCTCTATGTATCTTATTCAAACGATACAAGAACAAGTAAGGCGATAAGTTCATAATTGGAACAAAATATATGGTTAAACTGCTGTAGCAAACTTGATTCTATAAAACACTTTGTTTAGAGGCAGCCTATTTGCATTCATTCTTAGGATAAGTAAGAGTTTGTCTCTAAACAAATTAAGTTGCTATAAACCGATACCACAAATGGTGGAGGTTTGGACAATCAATTTCCTATTATCGAGATTTATGAATAATTAACAGTTTTGAATTACATGTATAGATATGTCAATTCGATCTCATAAATTATAGATTAAGAAGTTCAATGTCAGTGTATGAAGCATAGATTACCAAGATATTAGACGGCGTGCCTAAAATTGGCACACCAATTGATGAACTATCAAATTGATGTGTCAACAAAAACGATTTATACACTAATCGCTTCGGAGTGTGGCACCTGCAACATTATTTATATAGCTTTTTGTTGCTGCAATGTTGGATAATACCCAACTTTGAATAATTGAAATAAAATTCATTATATTACAAAGTGGTTGATTCGAACAATTTATCAACTCCTTTGAATTACGAATGTAGTGTCAATTTATCAGAATATAATACAATATAAGCGGCTCCTTTAATATTTTTCTATGAGCATCTATCTAAAAAGGAATAATTGGACAAACTTGATTAATTACCAAACTTTTCTTTTTAGGTAAAAGCAAATTTATACCGAGACCTAATGTACAATTCATGGTGTACGTCCTATTTATTACGAATATTTGCTAATATACGAATGAAAGATTACCCTATTTTCGTGTAATAATTGAAGAGTGTGCTTGTTTTCGTAGTGGACCCCCCTTTCCATCCCCCAAAATTCTCTTTCTTTTTGGTTTTGTAAATAATGATTAATCTTGAAACCCTCCTGGCGCACTCACTTACCAATTCCCCAATAAAATGTTTGGAAAGCTTATATTATGAAATGTAAACGATAATTATAATGGCAGCAGGGAAAATAATAGCTACAAATGTCAAAATTATCAGAAGAAAAAACAGGTAACAATAGAATATCTTACATTTGTACATCCAAGTTCAACAGCAAACAAATGATTTAAACGTCGTTTTGCTATAATATATCAGTATCTGAAGATGGATATCCTACAGATCCTGATTCAAGTTACTTATAACGTTGACAGTGCAAGCATTTGACATTAAACCAATTGATGACATTTGTCAACTCTTCATAAGCTGGAAAAACTAAAAAAACTAAAGGTAACTCATTTCAATGTGCTTTAGCTCGTAATTTCTACAATCTACAGTTTATATCTGCACGTAGGTAATATGCTAACATACAATATTAATATATATACAACTGTTGTATACACCATATCTTACAATAAATAGAGGATATCTTTTGTTTTGAGTGTGATATCACTTATCTCTCTTCGAGTGACGGGGTAGAGCCAGTATTTTCACGAGTGGCGCAGCCACGAGTGAAAATATAGGCTTTACCCCGTCACGAGATGAGAGATAAGTGATATCACACTCAAAACGAAAGATATTCTGTTTATTATATGCCTCTGTGATCGAAAATGTGGTAATGTATGTCCAAAAGGCTTTGACTCTAGAGTTTTCTGGCGACGTCATACCATTGTTGATCGTAACTTAGCGACGGCGATGACGTCGCGTTGATTGTATACGTGACGTCAAACCATTGTACACATGACGTCATCCCCTCTGTGATATTTTCACTGACTTGAAAAAGTGATATCACACTCAGTGGCAAGAACACTTTTCTAGAACTGAGAAAACTCAGTCTCTTACCGCTTGTCATATAATAAAAAGAGAGAGATTATTGTCTAAGCTACACAAAGAATGACATTTACAGCGCATGACTTGTTATGAGTGACCTTTAGTAAAGAAGAAAGAGCTCAGACAGGATAATAAGTTCGGGAACCAGACAAATTGTTTAGACAGCATGTATTTTCTGTATATAATGTCTGATAATGTTGTGTTCGATCTTTTCATTACGGTATGACTTGATTACTTCTGCAAAGATATGTGTATGGGTAGACATAGTGCTTGTATATAAAGAAGTGTTATTTTCAAGAACATTATGTATGATAAACATTCCTGCCCCTGTTATTTTTATATGGTTTTGATGGAAATTCCCACAATATTTCTTAAAACAAAAATAATGTAAACAACTTTTGATTAATTATACATCAGTTGGCATGTACGTCAATGTTATAAGTGACCTTTAGTAAAGGCAGCTCAGGGATGATAATAAGTTTTCAGAACAATACAAAGTGTTTAGACAGAATGTAAGAGTCAATAATGTTTGAAATAAGTAATTATCCGAATGTTGAACACTAAGAATTCTCACAATCTTCCATATAAATCAATTCTAGTCCAGGGCTATGCTCTAATTTGTTTCCCCACATCATATTTGACACAAATTTCAACAAGTCAGTATTAAAACCTGCAACTGAAATAATGGATTAATGGTGAAGTTTGTAATACAGATAGGATTCATGCGTTTTCCGTAGATTAAAGAGCTACAATCAAAGCTTTGTCATTATCTCCAAACATATAAAGATCGGCCATTTTTTTAATGCATCAATGATTGTGTAGAGACATTTTCAACTGTGACTACAACTTTCATCACATGGATAAGAAAACAGTATGGTAAACGTGTTTATTTTCATTTGTTAGGGGAAATTCCTTTGACTTCTCAGTTGAACTGTAATTCTTAGGCTTTTTGCCTTTTAAAACTTTGTTACCTTTTAGAAAATTATTACTCTTGAGATAAATGTCAAGGAAGATTAGGAAAAAACGTAAAGATCAGCTTTCTGATAAGCTTCTTTTCAAATACGGCTGCATACAATTGGATTATTGAGCCAAATGTAATTATTGGAAAAAGGGCTAGCAAATGTTATATCAATGTCACACATATTGAATTAGCAACGCCGAGTATACGTTTTGGCGATGAGTGTCTTTTACAGGGGTAGTGTAGCGAATTGAAGATATTTGATTAAATAACACACATTAATCAGATTGCTATTATAAACAATTACTTTTGCACATTTAGACAAAATGTTGTGTTCTGTATGATTCTTAAAAGTACTTTGATTTAAATTATTGGCAGATAATTGTGTTTTGACATATTTCTATAGTGTTTCATAAACTTTTATTACTGACACATTACAATGAATAAATGGTTACTTGATTCCATCCTCTCTTTATTTCAAATTATATTCAAAAATAGATATGAAGTGCATTAAGGAATAATGACAAAATAGATTGAAGGTGTTCAAAAGGACTAGAAAGAATTTATTATTTCAAGTAAAGACGACTTTCTATCATTTTAAAAGTTACCTTAAAGGGGCAGTAGCACGTTTTTAGAGGGAATATAAGGTGATGTCAAAAAAATGAACATTAATGGTTCCAATTGAAAGACAATGAATTTAAACTAAATTGAGCAGTAATAATTCAAATATATAACGTAAAGTTTAGCCATGCGATTCCTTTTTCTTACACAAAAGAATTAAAGGTGTTCACACAAAAATGGCCGCCAATGGATTTTATGTAAATCTTCATACTTTGTTCCCTGACTATGGATGATTGGTTTGTGTAATAAGATTTTTGACACTGTCAAAATAATACATTTAGCATTTACTTACAATTATCAGTGACAATTTTAAAATATAAAATGATCAAAAAACGTGCTACTGCCCCTTTAATCCTTGCCATTACAACAACAACGTCTTTAGTCATTTGCCCGATACATTTGCCCAATAATATCATCTTTGTAGACATAAAATGTTTAGAAACAATATCCAGGAAGAACCTGATTACAGATGTATGTTGACTGCCTATGGCACTTAAGTTTGAAAGGCCAAGATGTGTCTGCGAACATAAATCGAGCTTAACACCTATCAAGAGTATGATAAGATCAATGATATATATGCTCAAGGGATCACATCAGATAGTCTGCTGAATAGATCGAGACTATCTGTATTCCTGTGTCAAGAATTGTATGTGTATGCTCCAATTACTCTCTCTAAGAAACTTTATGTATTTATATCTTGTGAAATGATGATAATTTTGTTGAATTTCATAGGCATATTTGAATATTAAAAGGAAATTATGAAAAGATTACAGTAAATATGAAACTAGATACCTTGATGTCCGGATATAAATATATGTAAAAAAGGTAACTTGAATATGTTCTTCGCAGTTTGAAATTATTACTGAATATTGGTATTTTATGTCACATAATAAGGAAAATTTTAAAAACTATTCTGTTAGCAATGGCATCGGCACCTGTTAGCAATGGCATCGGCACACATGTAAATATGCACATGTTGTTCATCAACACATTTCAAGTTTAAAGTGCATATTTCTGGTAGTAGTAAATTATTATATTCAAGACACTATGTATGATGTTTTGATAAAATGTCCTACCTCTGTTATTATTTATATGATTTTAATGGCAATTCCCACAGTATTTATTATAAACAAAAATAATGTAAACAAATTGCACTTAATTATACATGTACATCAGTTGACATGTATGTCAATATTATATTTAGTATAGGAAGCTCAGGGATGATAATAAGTTGGCAGAACCAGACAAAGTGTTTAGCCAGAATGTGTTATCTGTCAATAATGTTTGAAATAAGAAAACACCTGAATATTGAACTCTAAATGTTCTTACAATCTTCCAGATAAATCAATTCCAGTGACAAGCTCTAATTTGTTTCCTGCAGCATATTTGACACCAATTTCAACATGTTAGTATTAAAATCTGCTGCTAATATTATGAATCAATGATAAAGTTTGTAATACTTCCAGATAAGTTTCATGGATATTCCGAAGTTAAGAGAGCTACAATGGAACAATAGATATTCTCCCCCAACATTCATGCAGGAGGATTAAGTAAAACAACTTTATCTGCTCTTTCATGTAAATGATTTGTTTATTGTAAAAGGGCTAGGAATTCCTTCGCTCACTTTTGGACTTGTAACATAGATTTATGAGTAATATATTTTTCATAAAAGGAGTGATAAAAGATCACGGCAATAAACCTGTTTCTAGTCTGCGAGGAAAACTTATTGCACACACGAATACAATAACATTGCCTTGCCTTATCCGTATATTTGTCTATCTTGTCAGGCAAAAGACGAGGCCTGGAATATAACATACTAAACAACCGTAACAACTTGACAAATCATTTGAAGACTAGTTTACGATCTTTATTAAATGAAATGCGAGCAAGGTAAACAATATCAGCTTACTATGCTGGCATATATGTTTGGTCTTTTCAAAAGACGAAACTAAGTAGACTTGAACATTGTTAATGCATCAATACAATCACTTTATTTTGAAAATCGAATTGAATGAAATAATTAATCACTTTATTGTTTTGATTGTTTTGAGAAATAATCAACTGGTACTACTAACTTTCATTACATTGGTAAGAACGCGAATAGTATGGTATTGTGTTTATTTTGATTCGTTTGGGAAAATTCCTTTGACTTTTTAGTTTAAGTGTAATTCTGAAGTTTATTGCATTTTAAAAGTTTGTTTCCTATTAGTAAATTATTACTCTCAAGATAAATGTCAAGGAAGATTTGGACGAAACGTCAGCTTTCTGCAATTGCATGCAATTGGATTATTGAGCCAAATGTAATTATGGGAACTAGGGCTAGAAAATGTAATATCAATGTCAGACAAATTGAATTAGCAACGCTGAGGATACGTTTTGTGGACGAGTGTCTTTTACAGAGGGAGTGTAGCGAATTGAAGATATTTTATTAAATATTACACATTAATCATATTGCTATAATACACAATTACATTTGCACTTTTGGACAACATGTGTATGTTCTGTTTGATTCTTAAACGTACTTTGATTTAAATAATTGGCAAATAGATGTGTATTATGCTATAGTGCTTAAACACTTTAAGAACTGATTCAGCAAAATGAGTAAAGCCTATGGCACTTAAGTTTGAAAGGCCAAGACCATATACTGTATAATATGTCTGTTTGTAGCAATGTGTCTGTGAACATAAATCCATGATATCAATAATATATACGCTCAAGGGATGATCTGTATTCCCGTGTCCATAATTGTATGTATGCACCAATTACTCTCAAACTGCTTTCTTTTAAGAAATTTCATGCATTTAAGACTTGAAATGAAGCTTATTTTCTTGAAGTACATAGGGATATTCAAACATTAAAAGGCAAAAAACTGATTCCATATTTCACTGATTGCAGTACATAAGAAACTAGTTATCTTGATGTCTGGATATAGATAACGTTGAAAAAGGTTACTTGAATATGTTCTTCGCAGCTTTAAATCAATACTGAAAATTGGTATTTTATGTTACATAACAAAGTAACTTTTAAGCTAAAAACTATTTTGTTAGGGATGCTTCCTTTACTCGTGAACACATGAACACATTTTAAGTTTATAATGTATATTTCTGGTTCTCATATATTTGTTTAATATTCTATGAGATAAGATCCGAGCAGATGCTTATTGGTTTCTTTAATAAAGATAAAATAATATTCGAATTCTGCTTTCCATTGATAAGAATAATTAAATCACACGTCAAGATGTAATTCTATATCAAGCTTACATGATAGTATTGACAATATGGTTGTAAGTAACGTTTCAATTACTGTTTATGTCAGAAATAGTCAGGTTTCAAAATAAAGAGAAACCAAATTTCAAAATGTAAAAATGTAGCACATCAAACGATCGTGATTAGGTAACACAGAAACTGTACATGTTAAAAATATAAATTTTGAAGAATTATATTCAATAATCAATACTTTTGTCAATTATTTTCCAAATAAAAATTAACAACTCTTTATCAAAATTTTTTTTCATCGATTATGTGCATTGTTTGAGATTCTTTTATTGTGAAATGCCATTATCAATTTCAAAATGGACACTTCCTTTTTAAACGTTTCTATGAAGTATGTATCAATGTTATAATACATTTGTTTTGACAAGCAAGTAGCAATTCATTATCAAATAAATTTTCATTTTCTTGCTTATTAAAATATGAAAGGACTTGTTCGAACTTGATATTATGATTGTTAGAATTTGTCCAAGTAAACAATAGTTTTGACATGAAACGCAATATATTCATGTTTTCGCAAAAGAACTTGATTATTATGTTTAGAAATGCTCTCTTGTTAAATATTTAATAAAAGATAGAATAGGCAAACAAATGTTTTAAGATCATTATGTTGGAAATGGTATGACCAAAAAAATGGGGGGGGGGGGAATCATCAACAACACCAAATAGCTTTAATCATGAGTTACAACTTACATTTGTTTCAATAATAATACTAATTTTCATTTATCAAGTTTATTTAACAAATTATAAATAATTGCCAACGAATTAAAAACAAATACAAACTTTAAATGATTACATGATTGTTAGAAACAAGGGAATTAGTGAACATTCTCTCCCCAAGGAGGCAGCTCAGTCCTTCCCGAACAAGCATTCCCTCCCCGCAGAGCAGCTCAGTCATAGCCGAACCTCTACTAATGAGAATGGACTTGAAGGAAGTTTTAAGGGCAGTAGCACGTTTTTTGACAATTTAATATTTTTAAAATTGCACTGATAATTGTACTTGCTAAATGTATGATTTTGATAGTGTCAAAAATCTCATTACACATACCAATTATCCACAGTCAGAGAACAAACGATAAAGATTCGCATAAAGTCCATTGGCTGCCTTTAATTCATTTTAACTAAAGAAAACGGAATCGCCTGAACTTAACATTATATATTAGATTTACTACTGCTTTATTAAATTTAAATACATTGTCTTTCAATTGGAACCATTTATTTTCATTTACTGACATTTTTTTTACCCCTACAAACGTGTCAAGACAATTTACCTTTAAAGAACCGTATAGCTATAGATAATTGACGTGTGGTAACTCACCTAATCAATCTAATACAGATTTAGGAAAATTTAGAATTTGTTCGCAGGCCATAGTGTGACTGGCATGTCACGGATAAAAACCCGAAAAAAAGTCAAGAATCTGTTATTGTGTCTCCTGCCACTTTTTGAGGACAAACAAACACATTTCAATAATTCAATTTTGATTTGACTTGACAATAAAAGTATAAAGCATAGCATATAACATGCAAATTATTATATCCAATACCAAAAAGGTGCCAATATTCTTAGGGCACATCCCCCATGGATTAAATTACTTGCAATTTCAGACACCAAACAGAACTCAAATCAACTCTTTCACCACATGTAATTTAAAGTCTTTCTATTTATAATGTAGTTCTAGGCCACAATTTCCTTTTAGCACAGCGGAATTCAAAAACACAGACAGCAGTTATAATTGCCTCAAGGAGTGAAGGAAGTATTTATTTTGCTGGCCCTCTCTATAAGTGATGAAATGACAGTAAATGGGTTAGTAAAGTCATGTTAATGACGGCAATATCAGTTGGCTTTTTGGACTTTTAGTAACATTCTTTCACAGCTGAATAATCTTATTATTTCTATCACGCCACTTGGCCATTATCTGAAGTTAAGACATCACTTGACCTTGAACTTAACCTTTGCACGCAAAAACGTCATCATTTACTTATATCAACCCCCGATGGAGTGAAGGAAGTACTTATTTTGCTGGCCCTCACTATAAGTGATGAAATGACAGTAGTTAGGTTACTAAATTCACGTTAATGACGGCAATATCAAGTGGCGTTTTGAACTTTTAGTAACATTCTTTCACAGCTGATTAATCTTATAACTTCTATCACGCAACTAGGCCATAATGTGAAGTTCAGACATCACTTGACCTTGAACTTAACCTTTGCACGCAATAAAGTCATCATTTACTTATATCAACCCCCAATGGTCATTCCAAGTAACTGACCTTTCAAATTGAAATGTCAATGAAATGATTTACATTCAAACTCATGTAACATGCAAGTAAATGCAGGAACGATTAGAAGAACGATCTTGATCTTATAACAACCGTTCAATATTGCGATGTCTGTTGCATATTTGAAAAGGAATATATATATGACAACCCCTTTATCAATGGTATGCAACTTGTCTGCTAAGAACAGACATTGCAACAACCTTACATGACGGAAATCAATGACCATTTTTGACAAAAAAGCTTAACAATAATCACTTGAAAGTTTTACAGTGTTGATGAGTTAAATACCTGACTAAAACATGATCTGTCAACCTTCAAAACAAATTCAAGTACACGTTTGTGTCACATTTTTTTTGGACTTCAGTAAACAAATAAATTCAATAATTTCGTTAACGTTATGTGACGTAATCGTCCATTTTTATCAAAATAACCTCATTCTATATATCATCATAACTTCTCAGATATTGAATTTTAAAAAATGCTGTGAAGATCGGCCATTCTATTGGTAAACAACTATCTCTTCAAGAGACAGGAATTGTTGATGCTCCTGCTCACCTACGCGTATGAGTCTAAAGGAGAAACAACTTGCTGATAATAGCTAATTCACTGATAAGAATGAGAGAAATTTTAATGGATGCATAGAGAATCACCCCTTTCATTGTCGAATTATTTATACTTTATTTTTTGGAAAACAGTTACAACTCTCATGTGATTTTGGTGTCATTCGATTAATTTCACGCTTTTGAACATTTGTCTTAAGTCTAAAGTTTGTCTTGGTCTGAATCTAGGTATTTATCTAGGTGTAGAAATTACTGACAGAAAAGGTTATATAACCTCTATAGATGTAATGGGTGAGAAACAAATAATATACTAGCGTTGATCATTGTTTTACTTATTGATCCGTTCGACCTTACAATCATGTAATTATTTCTGTTAATTATATCTTGCTTTGTTACTATTAGTGCTATACCTAATCCTTTCAAATTTCTATTTTCTATCTTAAGGATGGTCGATACAGTTTATGTTTGTGTTTATTGTGTAGTTTTTTAACCAATATAGGATATTTTCTAATTTATATATGAATATTAGAATGTATATAAATCCCAAAATTTGATTTATGTCTCGTTTGGTAATTTAGTAGATACTTGTATATGCAGACACAAAACAAAACAATATCAAAAGGACTATTCAACAATTGGCTATGTGTCAATTGTATTATTTAGTTTGATTTGATTTGCGTTATCCCTATATATTTAATGATAGCAATATATAACATTACTAGTCATTTTCTACCTGATCTACAATACATCATTATTGATAATGTTTAGAAATGAAACATGTACATGTATGGAGGGTCGATTGCATGTTTTGCCTAAGTTTTTTTTCCTTTTTAATATCCCATTTAGGGTAATGGATTCGCATAATTAATCTAACCTGGATCGTTGAAATAAAAATCCTAATTCTAAAAACAATGTCCTGCAATTATTGGCATTGAATTCTTGTCAGAGTTTAACTACATGTATTTTACTAAATAAGGCACGTGTGTGCAAATGAATTCACATCCTCTGAGCTCAGTAAATATGCGTTCATTCACATTTGCACATGATAAACAATTATTACCTCTTGTGAATTCTTATTTGGAAACCAATGAATATTCCTTTGGGCACCTACAGGCTTTCATTTAATCACACATATTCTATTACTTGGTTTTGGAAGACAAGCATCTTCTTTCATTATGTAAATTGCAATTGATCCTTAAAGTTTGTTCATTTATTGAATTGCCTAACAAAAACAAAAAGTCAAACTGAGAATGTAAGAACATTTTTTAATGAATATATTGCTGTCCAAACGATTTCATATTTCATATAGAAATTGAAAGTGAATGATACTAGATGCTTTGTCAATCACAATTACATGTATTACAGTGTCAGCATATCCCAAATGCAATGCCCAATGATTCTAACGATATCAGTCTTATTCTAAAAGAACCTGAACTTGAATGGATACTTCATTTAGAAGGTACTAGTTTATGATGATGCATGTGGTAAAAACATCATTGGAAACATTGTACTATCAAAACTGATAACATCTTCAATGAGATCAATGATAATCTAATCCATACTCAAAACAAGCAGTCTGGTATAGACAAGTAACAAATAGTCTCTAAACTACAAAATAAATGACGCTCACAGCTCGGGACTTGTATGTCAACATTAAAGCGACCTTTAGTAAAAGAAAGAGAGCTCAGTGATGATATTATCTTTGTAGAACCAGACAAATGCGTAAACGGCAGATGCTATCTGTCAATAAGGTCTAACATCTTGCATTCTATCAATTAAACTAAGTAGCATTTTATTGTTACACCAAACACGTGAACAGATATGCTCTTGTTACTTACTCGATTATCTATTCCTTTGTTTATACATATCAATTTCAGGAATGTTCTATGACTCGTGATCTTATAGGAGAAAAGCCACTTACATTTAGAATTGGTAAACTGCATTGGTTTCTTTCAACATGTTTCTAAATCTTATTGCTGATTTGGGAAACAGATACTTATTCTTGAATGAGAGTTTTTGTTTTGTATCAGGTCTATTCTGTTTCCCACTTTGAAAGGTAGTATGCATAAATCAAAATCTGGACTAAGTTGACTTTTGATAGACACAATTTTGTAATGAGTTGATTCAGCAACTTTGCCCAAAAAAAACCTACTTTCTGCAGTCTCTTTATCAGCTTGTGGTTACCAATTACTACACAGCAACCTCATAAATCAATCTCATCATCTTACCGCACAACGCTTCTTTCAGATTAAAGAAATGTTCTAAATAGATGTCTGTCTCCGTTATGCGACCTTTAAATTGCTGATAGTTACATTTATGAAGATAAGAAGGTCTCAGGTAAAGATAATTGAACATAAAAATATATCCCTTAACTGTATCATCTTATTAACCAGTGATATTATAGTCTGGGCCAACGTTTGTTTGAAAGCGAAGTATAGGCACAATTAACCGCTTGAATGTATAACTTTGTGGCAGTTGACCTCAAAGATTTAGAAACGCCGAAATTAACTTATCATGAGTATTGATGCATAAATTTCCAAGATATTCGACGATTGGTCTAGAGAACAGCACATAGTTATTGACCTATTAACTGATATGTCGACTAAAATGATTGATATACAAATTGTCTGGGAGTTTGACATCTAAAACGTTATTCATATATTCAAGTTAGATGATAACAACCTATTCACATTGGAAACAAAACTCATCATATCTTCAAAAATATTTTCATTTTGACTTACTAACACCATTGAGTTTTACTTTTTATAACAAACGGTATACCAATTCATCTGAAATAAATATGATCTACATGTACGATATTCATTTTTTTAAATTTATGCAAAACAATGAAATTGGATCACTGCTGTTACTGTCAATTGAAAGACTGTGGACATCGTGATGAAACTTTTAGATAACGAAACACAAGTGATGCTTTACGAAAAGTTCTTGCTTACTTGCTTTAGTATTATTTACTTCCAAGCCTGCGGATGCCAAGTAGATTATAGAATCAATACCTTCCTCGAGGGTCAAATCAGTCAAGTAGTTGGAAACGTCTGGACCGTTTACATATACAGTGACGTGCTCTACAGTAAGGGTGATTTTCTGTTTGCATGTTTGCCAATAAGTAGCTGAATCACTGCCTCGTTTCATTACGATGTAGTGACGAAACCTCCCTGCCCTTAACATTTTCTAAGACATTTGGTGGCAATTCCCATCAAAGTATCAAAGAACATGAATAATATGTCTGTAGAATACTCTGTATGGCTTATGATGGATGACAAGTTAATTTTTCTGTAACTTTACCATGTTGTTTCGCTTGGAAGTTGTCTTATCTTATGCTGTCACAAATTCTGTATGAAGAACACGATATTGTTAATGTGTGATGTTTTACTTTAAGTTGATATAGTATTCCCTTGCTCGTTGGTTTGAGTCGACTGGAAGGATGTAATATTGTAAATAATATACAATTGTTTTCTTTGGCATATCAAAAGAATAACTTACCATTGCATTAATTTTCCCGCAATTCTCTTCAGTTATAACCAACTAATGTTTGGAAAAGTTTCTGCATTTTAATTAAAACGAGGCAATCCAATGAACTAACACATGTAGTTTTCTCATTATATGTTATTGGTTTCTGTTTAATACCCTTATAAACATAAACTTTTTATTTGCGAATTGTGCTATTTCATCCATGATAAAAATGACAAAGAATATTGTACTTGTGCATATTGTAATATTGCTAAAAATATCCCTTGTACTCAAACCTTTATTTAAAAAGTTTCCAGTCGGGTTTTAAAATTTGTAAAAATTTTTACCTTTTAGAAGGAAAGTTTCGAAAACTTCATCCTCGTTTATTCTCAAGAGTAATGAATGTCAGGGATTATTAGTGCATCATGTACACACTTTTTGACGGCATTCTTTTTTCATGATACCGCTTCCCAAATTTTTGTAAGTTTGAAATTACTGGACGCAGTGCTAGAAAATGTAAAATTAAATCGATTTATCCAAGATGTTGACACGTTTTGACGACGATAGCTCATTTTAAAAGGATTCTGTAGCAAAGTCAAATTAGATATTGTCCAATTGAAACTAACACAAATTAGGCAGATTGCTATATTAGACCATGTTCTTTTCAATGTTTGCACAATTACAAAAATGTGATTAATTTTATATCTACTTTGATTTAAATGAATTGTAACTGTTTTTCGATTTTGTCCGTTTTTTAAGCGCATTACTTAAAGACACTGTCCAATCATTCAGTGTACCATTGTGTTTATTTGTGTTGATAAAAAACAGTGCTTTGATCAGTTTTACTTTTTTATGGAAACTAAAACATTTGCTTCGATATATTTTTGACACTATCTAAATAATGCATATAGCATGAAAGTACAATTGTCAGTGAAAGAATCAAATTTTCAAAACACGTGCTACTGCCCCTTTGAAGTTTTGATTGCCTATTGGAAAAAAAACCCTGAATCAAAAAGTCAAACTGAAATAATAATGCATTTGTATAGCACCTGATATCCAACTAAACGCTGCTCAGCGGTGCTTTACATAGACATGGTCATGAGTACAACTCAGTATTCAAAGTGTTGGGAGAACAGATATGTCTTTAAGGACTGGCGGAAGGAGTCGATGGAGGTTGCGGTTCTTATTTCAAGAGGGATACTGTTCCATAGTACTGGAGCTATCACAGAGAATGCATTACTTGCAAGCTGAGTTCTGGTGAATGGAACGGTTAGCTGTGACTTGTCTGAGGACCAAGGTTCCGAGCGGGAGCATACGGAGTGAGAAGTTCCTTCAAGTACACAGGAGCAGTCTCAGAGTGAAGGGCTGAGTAGGTGAGGTTCAGAATTTTGAAAGATATGCGTTTCTGAATAGGAAGCCAATGCAGTTGTTTCAAAACAGGAGTTATATGTTGATGTTGTCTGGTACGTGTAATGATTCGGGCTGCTTTATTCTGGACTCTTTGAAGATGATTAATGGCTCCAGATCCTGACAAGAGGGAATTGCAATAATCCAGATGGGACGTAACATAAGCATGTACAAGTGTCCTGGTGGTATCGACATCTAGATATCGTCTGATTTTCCCAATGGTGCGGAGCTTGAAATTTGCTGTTCTGACTGTCTTTAAAGCATGAGCCTTGCTGGACATAAACTTATCCATTTGCACACCTAGGTTCCTAACAGATGAAGATGGCACAACAGAAGAGGACCCAACAGAGATAATCTGATCTCCAGCCTTGTTGAGTTGGTGTGAGGTCCCAATCATCATGAATTCTGTTTTGTCACTATTAAGTTTTAGAAAGTTTGCTGACATCCACTTTCCAATTCTACAAACACATTTCTCTAGTGCTGCAATTCCATCCTTTATCTTAGGAGGTTTGATTCCAATATACAGTTGTTGGTCATCGGCATAGCTATGAAACGGGAGAGAGAACTGGCGAATAATGTCACCAAGAGGTTTAGTATATATTGAGAACAGCACTGGTCCCAGAACAGACCCTTGAGGCACACCACACTTCAACTCCTTGCAGTCTGATGAAACACCATCAACTAGGACAGACATCGACCTTCCACAAAGATAAGACTCAAGCCATGCTAGAGCTGTTCCTCTGATGCCAAACGAATCCCGAAGACGTGATATCAGGATGTTATGATCTACAGAGTCAAAAGCTGCAGAAAGGTCGAGTAGCACAAGAAGAACAATTTCTTGGCGGTCCATAGAGAGAAGAATGTCATTGTGTACTCGAAGCAACGCCGTTTCAGTGGAGTGTGATTTCCTGTATGCAGACTGCAAAGGCTCTGTCAGATCATGATCAAATATGTGCCTAGTTAATTGAGCAAGTACCACTTTCTCCATTACCTTCGAGAGAAAGGGAAGGTTTGAGACTGGTCTGTAATTTTTGAAGTCCAAAGGATCTAAAGATGATTTCTTGAGCAATGGAGTTACCAGTGCCTGCTTGAAGCGATGTGGCACATTTCCAGAATCCAGGGAGGAATTGATGATTGTACATGCAGCTACCGCTACGGCCGGTATACAATGAGGTAGTAGCCATGTGGGTACTGGGTCTAGAGGGCAGGATTTAGAAGGTGATGCCTTAATTATATTTGTAACATCCAGTTCATTAACAGAAGCCGGTCACATTTAGATGTCAATTAAGAATTGAATGTCAGTTTGTGTGTTTGCACTGGAAAATGAACGATGTAAAAGCTACATTCAAACTTGTGTGAACCCAGCGAGCTTGCGAAACTGACATTCAATTCTTATAATTTCGCACCATATATGGAATAGAACGGCGGAGTGATATGAATACTGTTTTTTTTCCTCTGAACGAGAAACACTGCGACATGCAACCAGAAATAATCCCAATTTGAAAAGAAACTGAATATGTATCAAAATGAATCTGTGTAATATATAAGATAAGATAACATGATGCACTAAGAATTTCTAAATGAAGCGCAAACTTGTATAAAATCCCTTCGTGCAAGGACAAGAGATCAGAGTTATCTGCCTTACATTTATGCATTGGACGTCGTGTCATGCTGGCCGCCATTTGCAGGGGTATCTTCGTCAAAATATGTAAACAACAGTAATTAGTGACATGTAACTGCTCTATCGATAATTGTCATCTGTTGTGTATACATCGTGATTATGAAGACTGTCTTTGTTACGCTTTACAGTACTCAATAATGACCGTTATGTAAATATTCATCTCGTTCAGTTCGATCAGATCTACTATTTTGCAATAAATGATTAGCCTATCAAATGATCTAAAACAAATGATAAAAGTGAATGTTTTCAAATCAAAATAATCTACTTGGGAAATAAAACTATAATTACAATTTCATTGGTAATTTTTACTAACAAATTCTTGAATAACATTTGGTTTGATGTTGGACGGAGAATCAAAGTAGTTCCGGTCAACGTTCACACAAGTATGAACACTGTTTTTGTGAGTTCATGGGAAATGAATCGATAAATCTTCGATCACATGACCATGCCCTAGACCAATCAACGTTCGAGGATATGTGTAAACTTCAGAGTGTGAAATTATACGGGGATGAAAGAAACATTTAGTTGAATTTATTAATGTCCAAACAATTTCATATCTCATATAGAAATTGAATGTGAATTATACTAGATGCTTTGTATGTCATTCACAATAACATAAGCATATCGCAAATGCAATAACCAATGATTGTAACAATATCAATCTTATTCTTAAAGAACCTGAATTTGGATGGATACTTCATGTAGAAGGTACTAGTTTATGATGATGCATGTGGTAATACCATCAGTGTAAACATTGTACTATCAAAACTGATAACATCTTCAATGAGATCAATGATAATCTAATCCATACTCAAAACAAGCAGTCTGGCCACAGACAAGTAACAAATAGTCTCCAAACTACATAATGAAATACACTCACAGCTCGGGACTTGTATGTCAACATTAAAGTGATCTTTAGTAAAGAAAGAGAGCTCAGTAATGATATTACCTTTGTAGAACCAGACAAAGTGCGTAAACGGCAGATGCTATCTGTCAATAAGGTTTAACATCGTGCATTATATCAATTAAGCTAAGTACAAGTAAGTAATTTATTGTTACACCAAACACATGAACAGATTGTATATGCTCTTGTTAGTTAAGCATATACATATAATACACAACGGTAATCTATTCCTTTGTTTTTAATATCAATGTTAGGAAATGTTCTATGACTCTTGATCGTAAAGGAGAAAAGTCACTCACAGTTTAGAACTGCATTTGTTTCTGTCAACATGTTTCTAAAAACAGATAATTATTCTTGAATGAGAGTTTTTGTATCAGGTCTATTTTGTTTCCCACTTTGAAAGGTAGTATGCATAAATCAAAATCTGGACTTAGTTGACTTTTGATAGACACAATTTTGTAATAAGTTGATTCAGAAACTTATGATTTCCTTAGATGTGCCAGAAATCAATTATTGGCAATGTTCCTTGAAACGATATGGATAAAAAGATATTTTGTTTTTTTTGGTCAAAAATTGTGATGTCTCATATTGTTGGGACTTATACATAAATAGTTTACTTTCTACTTACTGCCTGACACTCTATTCAACATAGATTCTCCGTTAATGGACATATAGATAGCTATATTTGATCATGACAGTTGTGAAGATCCGGTCTCAGGTAAAAAAAAAATTTTTCTTCGGGTTGATGAAACTATGCCTTTTAACTGCTTTCAAATTTTCATGAATCAGCCTGGACCATCGTTTGCTTGGAAAACAAAAGGTAAGCAGTATTAACTTTTGAATGCGAAGCTCTGTGGCACTTTTACCTCATGGATTTAGATATTATTAGTCATAAGAAATTACAATGTCAGTATTGATGCATAAATTCCCATGATATGGGACAACAGGTAATTGACCTATAAATTGATGTGTCAACTAAAATGAGTTGTATACAAATTGAATAAGAGTTTGACATCTGAAACATTATTCATATAGCTCTGTGTTGCAAGCAAACTTAAATATTATCAATCTATCATGCTAGAAAGAAATTTCATCATATATTCAAAACAAATTACATTAAATAATACTCTTTATTACAAACGGTGCATCAATTTATCAAACTGAAATAGGACACACAGCATTCCTTTTTCCAACGTTTATGTAAAGAAACAAAATACCAATATATTGACAAAATTGATTTAATACCAAATTGTATGTACAAATACACATATTTTTCAGGCAACTCACTTTTATCCTTCAATAAGGTTATTTCTGTCAGGCCGGTTGCTGTCAGTAAAACGTAAGGATTAAACCGTTTTTGGCAAGAGACCTTATGCACAATGAAATATTTTCAAACCATATGTTCTGAACAACGAAAGACTTTAAATGAGAATTATCAGGTTTTTTTTTATTGAAATGGGTTATTGTTATAAAAAATTTGTAGGCAAATAGAGACTTTGATGTGATTCATATTTCATAGAAAGGTGTATTCATATCAATTTGGTGGAGACCTAATATCCTAATTGAAAATACATGTAGATCGATGCTGTTACTGTCAATTGAACGTCTGTGGACATTGTAATGCAACGTTTACATACGTAAGCCCAAGTGAACTCGTAGATGCCTCACCAAAAATTCTTGCTTACTTGCCTTAGTATTATTTACTTCCAGGCATACAATCATTTGGCTGATGCCAAGTATATTATAGAATCAATACCTTCTTCCTCCAGGGTCAAATCAGTCAAGTAGCTGGAAACGTCTGGACCATTTACATATACAGTGGCGTGCTCTACAGTAAGGGTGATTTTCTGTTTGCATGTTTACCAACAAGTAGCTGAATTATTGCCTTGTTTCATTAATATGTATTGACGAATATCCCTGCCCTTATAATTTTCGAAGACTTTTGGTGGCAATTCAAATCAAACCATCGAAAAACATGAAGAATATATGTCTGTAAGAAACTCTGTATGGGTTATTTTTTCTTTAACTTTATCATGTTGTTTTGCTCTGAAATTTTCAAATCTTATGCTGTTACAGATTTTGTATAGGGAAAATAAAACTGTTAATGTGTGATGTTTTACTTCAGAAGATAAAGTCTTCCCCTGTCATTGCTTCTAGTCGACTGGCAGAATTAAATAGTGTCGAGAAAATACAATTGTTTTCTTCGAGATGTCAAAAGAATAATTATAAAACAGAGGATATGTATTCTAAACATATTCATTATTGCATTTATTCCCAGCAAATGTTTTCAATGATAACCAACGTATGTTTGGAAAAAAATCTGCATTTTAATTAACATGCTGCAAGTCCAATGAACTAACATATGTAGTTTTCTCATATGTTATTGGTTTCTGTTTTATACGCATACAAATATAAGCTTTTTGTTTGCGAATTGTGCTATCTTATCCATGTTAAAAAATGCCAAAGAATATCCTTAGACCTTTATCTAAATAGCTTTCAAGCTCATGCCGGGGTTTAAAATTTGTATGTTAAAGGAATGTTGCTTTTGTAAACTTCATCCCCGTTTATTCTCAAGAGTAATGAATGTCATGGCTGATTAATGCACCATGTACCGACCTACTTTCTGACAGCATTCTTTTCTCATGATACCGCTGCACAAATGTTCGTAAGTTTGAAATAAATTAAGTTATTGGAAGTACATGTAGGGCTAGAACATGTAAAATTAAATTGATTTAGCCAGGATGTTGACAGCTCCCTTTTAAAGAATACTGTAGCGAAAGTCAAATTAGATATTTTCAAAACTAACACAAATTAAGCATATTGCTATACTACTCAATTAATTTGAACGTTAGCACAATTAGAAAATGTGTCTGACTTTGTCTTTTCTTAGGTTTAAAAGAATTGTCGATTTTGTCCGTTTCTGAAGCGCACAATTGGTGTTTTCTCGGAAATGTCACAATAAAACATTGTGCTGTGATCAGTTTTACCTTTTTCTTTAAAATAGAATATTTTGTTTCGATAGAATATGCAAAGATTTACAAAAGATAAAGGATGAGACTTAGCAACAAGGCCTTTTAAACAAAGCAGCAATGAATTTTATACCCACACCGCCGTTGAATGGCTTTATTTCTCATTTTTGTTGTGTTTCTAGTTGTGGGCCTTCTTTATAATGATGTTAAATATAAATCATAAAAAACGTTACTCAATTACATGTTTCAACTCTATTGTGTTATAACGATGTACTATTTACAAAATGTTGAAACGTGAATCTCCCCTCGAACTGAGTTTCCACTTAAATACCATGATAGGAATGTCCTTTTAAGTTCAAGAAATGTATATTCTGTATAATGGTTTCATTCTAACGTCAATGCAATTAAAGCAAGGACGTTATGATACATTTGCATCAAGGAACAATGGTATCATTGAAGATGTTCAGAGGGACAAAAAAGACTTCTGTGCACGTAAATTGACTCTGGTAATGCATGTTGATTTGCAACTTTGTTGTTTTGGCAGATCACACAGAGAGACAAATATGGTAGTACCATAATGATATGCTTTTGTCTTTACTTTGTTGAAATACAATACATTAAAAGCATATATAGGATGAACTGGATTAAAGATGCTCACTGCCCATCGTACATACTGTGGAAAGGTCAGGGACAAAAAGTATATACGATATGACTGCTTGATGGCGATGTGTCTGTGAACATGATCCCTGCTCAACATCCACCGAGAGCTTCATAAGATCAATGTTGTTTGTATACTCTAGGGATCACATCTGATATCTAGCTTTACGTGTATATCCAGAATTTTATATGTGAATTTCAGATATACTTATACTGCTTCTCGTTGCAGAGACTAATTATTATGTGTATATTTGCGTGTATGATTAACATTTTCGTTAGTTAATAAAGTACACATAGTAAAGTCAAATCAATTTAAACATAACAAGAGTTATAACTCAACACATTTATATAAAGCTCGTTATGTTTATCTGAAATCTACAGAAGTGAAACGTCCATCAAATTCCTTATTACTTTAAGATATTCCCCGAGTCCAGTAATTGCTTATTTATGCCCTTCATCTGTAACCCATTATGTCATTACCTCATAAATTCTAATTTTAATGTAAATTTCATGTGGCTGACAGGAATTATTGCATATCCCATTTGGCAACTTCAGGTTCTCAGTGGATCGAATTATTCTCTAATTCTAGTTTAAAAGGCAAATGCATCTCCTTAAATACACTGAAGACCCATCGTGTGATGGCCAAGGTTAACTGAAGATTATTTAAGATTTCCTATCCAAAAGTAAAAACGAGATAGTCATTGGTAATCCTACCTAGAATTTGATATGATATGCTTAAAGTTTCATTTTTATGTAAGACAGCGTCAATAGACATATATTATCACAATTAGTCATTCCTATCGCATTTATGGGTAACTCTACCACCACATCTATTACATTTAGGAAGGTATCCTACTTTTCCTCGTCGTCCATGTTTGCTCACTTATAACCTGATAACCAAACCATAGGTTAGTTATCCAGAATAACGACCTACATACCAACATTTGTAGCCACACAATATGATATATCAATATGAAATATTTAATCCATTACTTTATCAATAAGATGGGGTAAATGAGGCATATGCGAATAATATTTGGATATTTCTTCTTCGTCCATGAGATAATGCAAACCTATTCATTTCAATTAATTCTGAATAGTATTCATTTGTGATAAACGTAAATTAATTAAGCTGTATGAACCGACTGTGAGACGTTATGGACACAGAAGTAACATGTTATCATTGAACTGAGTCTCGGTTACATTTAACAATGAATTAGTAAATTGTGCTTTGAAATCTTATATTGCCAATACAACTATTTCAGGAGCTTAGTGATTGATTAATACTCTGACAATAGTCTGGACACGGAAATCACCCAAATAGTGTCTTAGGTACGTAGGGATTATTTTGACAGTTCCAGACATTACAATGGACATTTTGTAAGGAATAGGGTTGATACTCACTCCGTAGAACAAGACAGACTGCTGCGACAGTGTGTGTTTTCTGTCAATTACGTCTGAGTGTTGTAGTCTTATCATGTTATCTCAACAAACGTAATGAATTAACGTTTTGATATCTAAGCAATTATGTCTTTTTCACCGTCTGGTGCCTCATCTTTTCTATCCCGTTTCCCGAATCTATCTACGCCTTTTGATAGCAACTTCCATGTGTTGAATAGCTGAACTATTGCTGACAACAGGGTAAATCATTACTCACTCACCCACTATATAGCGACTCGACATACTAGAATAAAAACACAGAAAATTATATATATAATCAATATTATAAGGTATATAAATATAAATAAGAATACTGCCTCCCTTATACAAAAAGGCTAATTCTATGAGGGAGATGGAGCTTTGTATCTCTAACGTAAAAATACTGATCTATACACGTATATCTATATACGTTTAAATTTTGATTATTTTCAATCCTGTAAATAAATGTGAATATAGAAAAAAATTAGTTTTGAATTGAAATGATGAATTGCAGACTCTTCATTAAACAAAAAAAGGGAAAAAGAGCTTCGATTTCAAAATCAGTTTGAAATGAATTGGTTGATTCTGTAATGTTATCTATTTCATATTGAATATCAAAGGTATGAACGAAATAAAAAATCTCATTCCGTATTAGAATGAATCAGAACAAAATGAGCTAATGGCCTTCCCTATTCTGTATCCAGGCAATTGGTAATCATAGACCGTTAATGTGTGATTTTGGACTTCAGAAGCTTTTGTCCTTTGATGTGTCAATCTGTCTGGAATTATTTGGCAGCTTTTGTTGAAGCGACTTTATTTCGGTGTTAATTGATCCGTTGGGGACAGTGATTGATGACTAAATTCGGTCACCAACGTTGTGCATGTGTAGAGAATGCAACTTGTATTTTAAGAACAATGCAGATAAATAATGCTTACATATTATTACTCTTCTACCACTCATTTACATATTGTAGATAAATACGAAGTGATAGTCAATTTAAGATCATGCAGCAAAGACAATATCTGGAAGCAAATTTAAAGCAAATACCACATATTATTATGTAGCCCGCAAAGCTGTGCGTAAACATTTACATTTAGATCAGTGATAAGACCGGGGGTTAAAGGAACCAAACAATTCCAAGTGTACAGGGGGCGGGGTAATGCAGTGGTTTGCACGTTCAGCTTCAGATCAAGAGATCTTTGGTTCGAATCCCGCCGGCAACTTTGTCTGCAGTGGGGAACTGTTCAGTAAGGATTTGATGCAATGCTGACTGACTTTCAACGTAGTACCACCCATGGTTGGCTAGTTCCAGCCGATACCAGCAGGTTTCACTGCAAGGTCGTAGGTCTTTCTCCCTACAATGATACACGCAGCAGCGATATAAGTGAAATACTCTTGAAAGGGACAAAACACCAACTCACCCTAACTTAGTGTACATCAAAATATGAGGAGCCTACATTCGTTATCCGAAAATAAAGAAACAGATGAATATGTGAATGTAATTTGTTTACGACTTGACGGATCCTCATTATTGTTTAATTTGTGTGTGCACACACAGTCGCTACGTGTTATCAACACAAGTGAATGTTAACAACATTTGCATCTTGCAACGCAAATGATAAAAAGAAGACGCTGGAAAGCATCAAATCCACCACTGCAAAGTTATAAGTGTGAACGTTTAAATTTTTTTCACGTGATGTGTCATTTGGTAATATTATTTCTACCATCATAGTAATGGTTCATGACGAACATTAATTAAGTTACATAACGAATGTGGGGGCGGGATAGCGCAGTGGTTAGCGCGTTCGGCTTCGGATCAAGAGGTCCGTGGTGCGAATCCCGCCGGGGGCTCGACAACTATGTCTGCAGTAGAGAACTGTTCTACACGCAGTTAGGTTTGGGTGCAATGCCACCCATGGTTCGCCAGTTCCAGGTCGCAGGTTTCACCGCAATGCATAACCACAATGGTGTTGTGGGCCTTCTCCCTGCGGCCGCGATATAAGTGACATACTCTTGAAAGCGGCGTTAAACCTCACCTCACCTCACATAACAAATGACAGAATATGCTTTTATAAAAGCTTTCTATATGAGATGGTTCTTATTTCTCTTAATACAGTTTATTCGAAGAGTAGTACCCTTTATACTGACATTTCTATTGATCATAAAAGAAGTGAGTCTTACATATTAACACCTTTCCATGACGTCAGTTTGGAAATTGAATTCTTTTGTCTCATGAGACATGAAATGTCAAGACAATTATTGAAAACACAGTGTGTCAGTGTTGTTTACACATCGTTTTTGATGGAATAGGCCACTTTGTAACTTTATCCCCGTACGCTTGGATAGAAAGTGTAATATTGAATCAAACAAATTATATTAACCTTGATGCAGATAGGATTATGTGGAGAAATAGATAAAAATAATAGACAGAGTAAACACAGACGAAAATAGATTGATAATTGTTCACTGATAAGATCAATAATTGTTAGATTTTGAAAGTGACAAATCGGGAGAGAATTTTGCACTTGTATCTAATATATGAAGTGACAGAACGTTATTAAACGTTTGATAATCGGCTACAGTTGACTAATAAAGAAAGAAACACAACTTCCTCTACAACAAACCTGTTTGTGGGTCTGTACGCCTATTTTTCTTTTGGTTTGATTTCAATTTCTTAAATTAAAAATTACACTAAATGTCCTGGGAAATGGGTTTCAACGGTCTAATCCCATTTTAGCTCTTGGTGCTTTTTAATGAAACATCAATGGAAACCATTCGTTCTAAAAGGACAATTGCTAGATGATATCTTATTAATGACATAAAGAATTGAAAAATGTACCTGAAAATCTTGGTAGGGCAATTCACTGAAACCTTGAAGAAACTGTATTTTTCAGTCATCCTGCATTTCAGTCTGATATCTATTTGACTTGGCGTGTTGTGTTTTTGATAACAAACAAACATTTTCGCAAAGAAAAACAATTTTAAAGTTAACATTTGTTTACATGTTTGTGTGTAAGTAGGGCTTCTTGAAAGACTTACATATATTCTTGTATGAAACTTTAAGAATTCATTAGCCAATGCAGACAATTTCAATGACAACGAACCCCCTTTTTGGACCATTGTAAGATTCAAATAAACAGGTATTATTAGTTTGTGAGAAGCTGAGACATTTCTCTATTTATCATTTGTTATTGCGTATTCTCAATTTATAACTATTGTGTTAGTTTCATGTTTTATATATTTTATGTCCTGATTAATAACTTGTGAGAATAGACTTGAAATGGTAATAGATCCGAGATACAATGTGTATTTTTCTTGTACGGGGTAAGCTTATGGAAATTTTTTATTTGAGAAACATGGATTTAATCGGTTCATTTCAAAACAAAAGTTGATCGTTTTTATGTTTGTTGTAAAAAATAATGATATACATGATATTGCAAAAGAATCAGCTCACAAACCTCGGGGACAAATGAAATGCTTACTCGAAGGACATAATGTAACTTATCTTAACCAATTCTTAAAATTTCGCTGACAGCAATCTTCTGTCCGCATATTAATCTCTTTTCAATACTGTGAATGCCTTCGAGCTACATTATAACGAGGTATCTCAGCTTAACACTTCCATCACTGATCGTTTTATGTGTGAGCAAAAGCTCTTTGATTGACATATCTGTGCAATATTCCCATAATACATTTCATAAGAGAATAATAATCGAATGGTAAGACATATACAGCACGTGCGATTTTTTGTATTTCTAACAAAGGCTTACTCTTTTTTTACATGAAACATAATTTTTTGTAAACTTCATGCTCATATTTGTACAAGACTGTAATACTTATTTGCAGGAATTCATTCGAAAAGCTAAGATAAGATGACACTTAATTACTTTTCCTTGTTTATTCTCGTAATGATGCTAATTAGTTTAAACGCGAGAACTGGCATCAAAGCATTGGTTTTTTTTTCATCTTTGAAGACGAAATACAACACTAGACAGCTGAACCATTTAAGGCGTAAACAGTAACATGTACACGAGTTCTAAAGTGCTTAATGGGATAAAGTTATATAAATTTGGTGAACAATCACTCATATCTCGTAACCTTCATCACATAAGCAATTAACACTTTTCATCATATGATGATTAAAATTGTTAATGATTTATATGCACCATTATCGCTAAACCATGCTAAAGTCGCGATCTTGTTGTGACCTTGATCTTTGATGGATTGTAGTTGAAAACTTTTTAAATGTGTTTTACTTCTCTATAAATGATAAAACCTATTTAGAGCTTCATAGAACAAACTTTTCAAGCAACTCACATTTTTATAACTCATGACCTTGGCCTTTGACCTTAAAAATGAACGTGTCAAAATAGCTCCCCCGAAGTATAAGTAGTGAGTTATGAATGAGAGTTCATTCCTCGTGAGAACGAAATGTCAAACACGATTAGTTTAAACGTGAGGACTGGCATCAAAGCACTTGTGTTTTCTCATCTTTGGAGACGAAATACACTAATTTACAGCTGCTCCTTTTAAAGGGGCAGTAGCACGTTTTTTGATAAATTTACATTTTAAATATTTCATTTATAATTGTAAGTAAATGCTAAATGTATCATATTGACAGTGTCAACAATCTCATTACACAAGCCAATAATTCATAGTCAGAGGACAAAGAATGAGGCTTCACATAAAATCCATTGGCGGCCATTTTTGTGTGAACACCTTTAACTCATTTTTGTAAGAGAAATGAATCGCATGGCTGAACTTTACGTTATATATTTGAATTATTACTGCTTCATTTAGTTTGAATACATTGTCTTTCAATTGGAACCATTTATTTTCATTTTCCTGACATCACCTTATATTCCCCCTAAAAACGTGCTACTGCCCCTTTAAGGGATCATAAGTTTGGAATTCTAGATTAAAACAGGGTAGTACTAATGATACCAAAACTGCATTACCGCCGTTGGGTTGACCTCCTCTAGTGAATTCTTTTAATGGAATAATATATATAATAAGTTTTGCAGTTTTAAACGGAACGTTTTTAAGTATCCAATGTTTTTAATTACAAATTGATATTATATTCATACTGTCTAATTAGTCCAGTCATTTTAGCTCATATATTGCTGAACCTAGAACAAATTGCAATAAAAGCAAACTCTTCGGTTTTGTGACCCCCATAGTATGTATTTCAATATATAAAAAGTATAGGAGTGTATAACGAACGAAAATTTAGATTTTCCCGCCAAAACGCACGTGCATGCATGTTTTTTAGAAAAATGTTTGAATGAATACGATTAAGAAATATTTGTCATGAAAAACGTTATTTATTACATAGAATACATAAAATACATTTTAAGATCATAAATAACCCATGATTAAAGTGACCTGTATGTAAAGCATCTACAAAATGAAATATTGTAAGTGAATCTCAACAAATCAACAATAATATAATAATAATCTCTCTAGCATTTTAGTTTATGAAAATGACAAAATGAATTGGTGCTGTTACCAATCCCAACGTTATCAATAAAATTATTTTTGTTTTAAGTCTGACTGTTGCTTTAGATTACCATTTTGTCAGTTGTCTAGTGAATATAATTAAAGGAAAGAAAACTTTGTGTTGATCGAAAACCGGACAATTTACACGATATGAGATGCATCTCGGCATTTATGGAATTTGTACACGGTCAACACGAACATAATTATCTGTTTTTGAAAAAAAATTAGATATCTATATCATTTCCATTTCATATAATACACACGCTCAACAAAGAGAGCAATAAAGGGACAGTCCCATCGGGGTATTTCTTTTGAAAACGAAATTCGCTTGTGCCTTTTTCTTTATCCAATTGTCAATTTTTTTTATAAAAATGTTACATGTTTCAACATGGTTATGTTATTATCATGTACTGATAGTTATATACGGTATGCGCAACGCTGACATATCTCCTTGAATCTCGTTTCCACAATAAATACCCCGATAGGAATGTCCCTTTAAGCTATTATTTCTGTAAAGATTTTACCCCTTGTACACTGTTAAATCAGCTTTAATGACTGACGGTCAGGCCATGCATGAATCTCAGAAATAGATGCATATAATAGATAATCTCACAAAAATCACTGCGGACCTATTCATTACTGTAATCAAATTATATTGATTAAAAAATCTCACTTGTAAGTATTCATTAATACCTACAGGAATATATCGTTTTGAGCAAGGTTTATAAAATGTCATCTTCAACACGCATCGAGTTGCTGCAGCTGACACCCCTACAGTCCCCACATCCTGGTGAGCACTCAAGACCATGTTTCCTACAGCTGCACCGGGCCGATCCACAGTCAGTCTTACAGTTACACCTGATGATTCTAAGCAGGTGCTTGGGAGCTGGTGGTAGATCTGTAAGAACGGGGTAAAGGCGACCACTTCGGAGATACCATCCCCATTTCTCAGGCAACATGTCCGCTGGTTTGTGTCCCATCCACTCCTGAACTTGATAGTACACACGCATTGAGTGGTATTTTGCTGCTGCTGCAGTTGGAGGTAATTGTTTCGGCTCCACGAACACAGAACATGCAGCCACCTTTTCACAGAAGCGGACGTGGCGCAATTTGTCCAGAGCCATGTCTGTGTCACCATTGAACAATGTCATGAAAATCCTTTCGCCTGCATTGATGATATCTTGTTTATCTGCAGTCAAGTTGAATACAGATGCCTGTTGACGAAAGGATATGTCAGAGACCAGTTCTTTTACAACAGACGATTTGCCAACTCCGAACACTCTACTTGTAGTGTCACATCCTGTAAAAGCATGGATGAACAAGATGTTATTGCAGATGTCCGCTCCGAGCCTCTGCTTTGTTTCCTTTATTTTCCAAACTTTCCTTTTCTTTTTAGTGTTGTTTTTTGCCTCTGTCATGTAGTAGATGTCTGACGACTCCAAACTAGCATGGTAGCACAGAAGAACCAGGAGGTCTGTGTCTTCACCAATCACAACAGTGGTGTGTTCCTTTGCAAGTTCAACAGCTGTCATCACTATGTCCAAGTCGGCATCACTTCGTGCATGGTTAACTCGACACCCCTGTTCCTCTAAGGCTGATCCAAGGAGATTGATGAACCTCTGCTTGTTTGAGTGGTTGGCAAGAAAGGTTTCTTTTTTACATTTGAGTAATAGGTTCTTTTCACACTTTACTTCAACGCCAGCATCACCTCGTCTAAGATGAGCTATATCCTTCGTTGTTGTTGGTCCAGCTTCATATCCATCAAACACAATGGTCGGTGTTCCATACCTGTTGTGGACATATTCTGTGTAGAGCTGTATGATTGTATCATAAGTGCAACCCCTAGGCCAGACTACACGATGAAGCAGGGATCCCCCATCAATAACATATTCCAGCTGGACCCTTTCTGCTGGAGGCTGCCAATCAGGATTTTGCAACAGAGTCCACAAAGTGTCAGCGAGTGAAGCTTTGTTTGCTGTAAGAGGAAGACCAGATGATTCAAAAAGGGCGGGAGGACTGTTGCAGAGTTCAAATTCAAACACTGATGTCAGGTTCTCACCCATGGTCCTTGCACTGGTTACAAGTCTTTGGAAGAGTAGTTTAGGGTCTACATGTATTGCATCATCATCCAATTGTATGACTGATTTGGAGGCAAGTGTACAAACCTGGTCCTTCCTTTTGAAGACAAAATCTTGAACTGAGACCCCAGTCATTTTGTCAAGTATCTTCTGTCCAACAGATTTCGCATTCTCAACATTGACTAGTTTATCTGCTGTTTCTCCTGTAGCAATGTTTCGAAGACTTTGATCATCACTGAAAGGATTTCTTTCTTCTAAGAACGCCAACACAGTCAATATGTCCTTGTTGTCCCTGTCCATTCGAGCCTTAGTAGCATCCTTGTGTTGTAAGAGATTCCAGTGAATGTCTGCATGGCAACATTTATGCTGGCACATGCTGGCATTGACAACAACCATGTAAGACGTTGTATTTCCCCAATTCCTTTTCCTCGAGTCAAGCCCCCATTGGTCTTGCTCCGCATCAGCATCTGCTCTATCACAAGATCTGTTGATAAGCCAGCCCAGAAACGGTCGCTGCGACGCACAACATGTAGTCCTTTCTTGAAGTCGTTGTACACTTCTTTATTGGTTTCCTTTAAAGCCAACATCTTTTGGAGATAGAGTCGACTCGACTTGGCATAGAGGGCATGTCCGGAAGCTGCAAAGTAAGGAATCATTTCCCTGAGAGATTCAAGATGAAGATTCCAGTTGCCTGTTCTTTCAGCCTTTATGAATCTTCGCAAAATGTCTATCAGCTCAGTGTATTGAAGCCATAATTGGGATGTTCTTTTGTCTTTAACTGGGTCGTGTACTCATCAAGGCAGGTCTTTACTCTCCAAAGGACACTGTCCTTACAAATGCCTTCAATTGATAGGCAAGAACTTCATGTAAGACGACACGAAAATTTCAAGGATCGTGTACATATGTTTATTAAAATAAAACCTACAAAGGTATTATGTATGTACTGTGTCTGAATATGCTATTTAATGGAATAAACATCATATACAGTTTAAATTTATCGTTACATTCACACATATATTCCAACATGTTTATTGACTATTTGACTAAAATTGAATTCTCTATATAAAGTTATTTGTTGGTGTAGCCTGGGCAAGTGGCCGACAGCCGACAACCGACGATACAGTTCTATATATAGCAATATATTTGTTGGTGTAGCCCGGGCAAGTGGCCGACAGCCGACAACCGACGGTACAGTTCTATATATAGCAATATATTTGTTGTGTATAGTCTGAGCAAGTGGCCGACAGCCGACAGCCGACGATCCGATAAAGCTCTATGAATGGCAATACATCTGTTGTGTATAGTCTAGGCGTAAAGCCGACAGCCGAAAGCCGACAATACACTTCCAAATATAACAAAACATTTATTCTATATAGTCTGTGCAATTTTAGATATTAATTAATTTGATTAGCTGTGTTTTATATTTGACAATGTTCCAGTTTTGACGTTTGGAGTTATCTGCCCTTGACCGTCACGTTTGTCGTCAATGGGATTGTAGTGCAGTTACTTTGCGTTCTGGTGTTGCAGAGCACTGGGAGAAAGCATTTGATTTGAAAGAAAGTAGATAATTATAAACAATATTGATATATAAAATTTGCCGAATTAAATGTGTCTTTATGCCATGAAGAAAATCACATCTTTTGGCCAGCGTGCGGCTGTGCGGAGGCCTATTATGTTTGAGTGAATGAGCGAATTGAACAATATTTCAGTTATTATACACGTGGCAATTAGCCATCAAAAAGAGAGTAGATAGATCAGGTATCAAAAGGATGAAGAAAAATACGAAAATATCGATATATATTTAAGATTTTAGTTGTACCAGCGGAGTAAATTGTATGAATAATTTGTAAGCAGAATTATTAAGTAAGATTTTGAGGTAACAGAACCATGACAATATTTATAAATCTAAAATCTAAATATATGTTTGTTCAGTATATGTGTTAATTATACAAAATGACGGCTTCTAATTAGGCTTATAAATCATATTCTGGACCTAATGATTTATTTTGCGAATATAATAAGAGTCAGTTGTCTCTCGGTCTATGCGTCATTTATTGTTCGAAAATATGTATTACTAAAAACTAATCTTTGACAGGATCTGCCATTCCCCGTCACGAGTTGGTTATTGTTTATAATAATAATAATGGGTATTTATTAGGCGCACATTTCCATACACTAGTGCATGCTCAAGGTGCGACCAACATTATAACCCTGGTCTAACCCGAGCTGACATATTTGTCGCTAGAAGGTAACCAACTACACAACTCTTTTCCAGGTACCCATTTCCTGCTAGACCCATATAATTCATAAAGTATAAACTAAGATCCTTGAAAAAAAGTTTGTTGAGGTTTTCACAAGGAGTCAATCTTTAAATTCATACGCGTTTGCCGTTACTTTACTCCCGATATGCCTACGCACGGCTAATTATCCCTAGCGAAATGTCATATAAAATTGAACTTAAGTCAAGTTGGTGTTTTCCTTTTTATCTAGCCGTCTTTTCAAGTTATATCTTGATTTGAAGTGACCGGCCATGTCCTACGGTAACCAAATACAAATCGGCGCAAACTGAAATTCCTATGACGTCGCCGTAGGCTCTGTGACGTCATAGCCGCTCATGAGTATGACGTCATCACAATTGAACGAAAATCCGTCACATTCAACACGGCCGAAAGTTTTACGCGACGACAAAGTCATTTGTTGATCGATAATTTCTATACTTTCGGACAATTTGACTTCCTCATCAAACATTATTTGCATCGCCACATATGAAAATTTGCAGATAGTAACAACATGGATTAATTGAACATGTTTAGATTTAAAATCAGTGAAAACAACTTTTCAGTTGAATATAAGTTCATAAATGAATGAAATAGTCCCGGCACAACGTTTAATTTGATTGGTTCACAACAACCAATAATAAGACAGGAAAAGGTGTAACTCCCTAGGGACAAGAGCCGTGCTTTTCCGTACACCCGAGGAAAGGAACACTTGTGTCGTTATTGCAAATTATATTAACCTTAGTATTTATAGAGTTAACAAAGCTGAATGTTCTAAAAATTAGATTCTGCTTTTAGTTTTAACCTGCGGCTTAATGTAATTTTTGTATCAACGAATATATTAGATAGCATGTAATAAATCACTGTTCGAAAATTCCGCACACTTGGCTGGTAACTCCGTACACGACAGCTGCCTATTCCGTACACCTGTCGAAATATGTGATAATTTTATTTAAAAAACATAGATTGTTAAAGATAACTGATCTAAACAAATCTTGAAGATGTATTTAACAATGTTTTGGTTTTTAAATATCTGACGAAACAGCAACGTTGTCTCAAACACATTTGTAAGATACTGTAAAGTATACCAACAGTGATGATTTATCACGTTTTCGTGATAACTGTAGACATAGAACGTCAGTGGCAATTTTTTAAAGCCACCCTTACTTAAAGTTTGACTTTATTTGCGCTGCGAACAGAATCCCCATATATCACAAGCAACTAAAGAACATTTTCGCATCTGTGACAATCTCAACGCTTTATTTGTACGAGAACAATTCAATCTGGACTAGGCTCTCAGACTAATAGATTGTTATTGACCTTTGTTTATTGCAGTTTTAATAAATATATCTTCATCTTTAAATCATCATATTAGCAATATACACGAACAAGATCTATGCTATAAATTATCTCTTTCGGAATTGATACGAAAAGGCTAAAAAGAGAAACGTCATACATTTCGCATTTTCCTTTTAATATCCTGTCTTTATTTTTTGTTGAAAAGCAAACAAACTAATTCAAGGGGCAAAATTGGTAATAACATTTTATAATGGAAGTTTTAAAAGTTTTATGGGTGAAATCATTTTCTGTTCGGTGGCAGTGAGAGGGTTAAACCGAAAATCGGTGTACAGAATAACAAGGACCCTGAAAATTAACGCAGTAAATTAAGCTGCGTGCTATTCCGTGCACTTTTGTTAGGTCTTATTTCGTTTTTAAAATACAGTGTTTTGATTCAGGTAGGACTTTAGAATGTTTATCAAGTTCCAAACATACTATCCAAATGATTTTATTCTATATACAATTTCCTATTGATTAAGGAATGGTCCGAATAGCGTAAAGCTATGAATGACCTTGACTTACAATAACTATGAAGTTCAGGGTAAAAAATGGGCGTGTCCAACCTTATTCAACCAATCAACATTTTTATTAAATGTCTGACAGAAAATAAAAACCAAAGTAGGCATGTTTTCAAAAGTGTTTTGGCTTGGACGCGAATTATAGATATGATATAATTAACCAATGGAAACTTATTTGCATCTCTGATAAAATGACGCTCTTAAGATTCTTAATTTCATTTATATCAGCAAGTTTGATTAAATTTTAAATAAGTTTGAAGACTTGCTCTTGATTTAAGTTTCATTTTGTTATATGCAAAAGTGCATTTATATTCAAAATATTGGTAAAACTAGGAGAAGCGGCAGTACACGGTTATTGAACGTTCAAGATTTATGAGGGAGGAGGAGATGGTTTCATGAGACGAAATTTTGTCGGGCTTTTAGTTTATCCTGAGTTTTGCAAGTGTATCCCACAACAATTCTTAATTACAACATAGAAATATTAAAATTATTTAATTCAACATAACACGTTTTCGTTTATGTGTAACCTGATCCAACGGTTTAGAAAAGTTCATCATGAAATACTTCTGAATGTCTTAGTGTTATATTTTAGATATATTCTCTATCTAAAGTAACTTTATATGTAAAAGATCAAAACCAAGCAAAATGTTTTGTTTGGGCAAGGATATGTGGGCATACTTTCTCAAACAAAACCGAGGGGAGGTTTTGATGTAACATATAAAACGAAGTCATAAGTCTTGACATATATAAGCACTGATAGTATCGCACATTGGCAGCCAGTTATTGTGAGCTGCTTGCATGTTGCTCGCAATACACACAATCACAAACCCCCGACATGACAGAACAAAATTACGATCAGTTAAGCTGCATCCTCGGTGGCTCAAGCGATAAAGGCGCTGCGTCTCAACATAGAGGTACCTGGTTCGAATCCCACTCGAATCATACATCGATAACTTGTTCAAAAGTCACAATTTTACAGGTCCATTTGTATATTTCGAGAATTTCTATTTACAAGGCCAAGTGGGGAGAATTGTATAAGTTGTCCCCTGGATATTCACAAGGAACAGGGGCATTCTTTTGAAAATTCCAGGGATTTCCATAGAATATGCTCGGGATTTCCATAGAATGTCCCTTTGATATTGGGTATGGCCCTAAAAGATTTACCCGAAAAATGAATAACCTTCAACAACAACACAAATGGGTACGGGATAGCTCAGTCGGCAAGAGCGCCGGTCTCACGTCGCTGAGGTCGGGGTTGAATTCCATCCAGGCCAAGGTGTAAAAACCTAGAGTTCTCCTCTGTTAAGTGTCACCCTGGAGCCCTCGTGAGTTGTACAACAAAAACTGCTCACTTAAAAGATCCCACGAATTCATGTCAGTGGCTGAATTGTGGATACACGAACATGTGCATACACACGACGAGCTGTCGGTTATCAGCGTTCAGCAGTGTTAGACAAACTGCTGTGACTATGTGTCTCAGTTCACCCAGCTGTGAATGGGTACCCTGTGAGGCATAGAATGGTCCCTAACCTGAGCGCCACATACAGATGCCGGTTAAATACTCCCCAGGGAGTTGAATTGTAAAAATGATCGGACGGTGAAAGAATGACATTGACCAGGGGAAAGAACAAGCGCCTTCAGCATATATAATATTCATATATAATAATAACAAATATGGCGCCGGAGATTTTTATGATGTCCACTCGTATGAAACCTGTTGAAACGCAATTGTTCTACAGAAAAAAAATGCTTTATGAAATACGACTTTCATTTGTGTGGACTTTAATTTGTTCTTTTCAATATACAAAGGCGTGACAAAATTAATCTGTAATTGATCTCCACTTGTGTAAAGAAAACTCAAGTGTTAGATGCACAGGTATGTAAATGTGAACAAACGTTCGGTAGGCTACTGTAATAATGAATGAATACAATCCCTTCCAATTTCGCATGTCTGATAACATGTGTACAAACCTGTAACCTGTTGGTTTCAAGCCAAGTGAGCGAATCATCAGACCACGGAGCGAGTTGCTAGGATGATGTTATCCATGACATTATGAATAAAGTTATTTAATCCTGAGTAGAAACATTACTCTGCATTATACTTTATATCATATTGACCATTTAAAAAAATCATTGGTGCCAAATGTATATTATGTTATTAAAGTTGTGTTTTCTGTTATCTGTGGTCACATCAACAATGTCCATGCAATCTAGACTATTGTGGTCTGGCTTGGAAATGTCAGCGGGATACACGTGCAGCACTAGCGGCTAAGGCCAATGTTGGGTACCCGAAATATTCCTTGTTTCTCAAATTTGATTCAATAGAAATTACACACCTCAGTTGGATTTATCATATTTTTTAATATGTCACTTTCAAATATTTATTTTTTCACAGCTTACATTAAAACTGACAAGTGCGGGAGATACTTCATCATTCAAATTAGAGATTTATTTGCCTCAGTCACACGTTAGTTTTTACTAAGTTCTACCCTGTTTAATAGGGGCAGTGGCACGTTTTTCGATAATTTTATATTTTGAATATTTCACTTATAATTGTAAGTTATTGCTGAATGCTTTATATTGACCGTGTCAACAACCTCATTACACAAGTCAATCACCCATAGTCAGTGGATAAAATATGAGGATTCAGATAAAATCCATTTGTCGGCCATTTTTTCTGAACTTTCTTGAATTGAAACGGTCAAAGTGCGGCAATTCTGTTCGAGGTACGGTAATCCCGTTTAAAGTACGTTGGTCCTATACGTCCAAATTTAGAACGGGGGGGACATTGGACATGTGAAACGTCCTGGAACACCCTTCCGTTTTAGGAGAGATGGGGTGAACAAAAACGAACAATTAAGAATTTCTCCATATTTTCAAAATAACAAGTTTATAATGTCTTGTTTTAAAACATTTACGAAAACATGGGATCACCGAACGATTTTTAAAGTTATCGACGTTAATAATATTACTGCAAATCATGCCGTTTCTAACCAATTTTGAGTACCGCGCTTTTCATGAATAAGGTAACTATGGTATAAAAGACAATTCAAATACGTACAGGGATGTCCAAGGAACATATATTGAAAATGAAAATGACTTAATATTAGGCACTTTTAAAAAAAATGGCATTTTTGTTATCGTTTTTGGCGTATTCGACAGGATTTTAAAGTGATACACATATTTTAGATATTGCTAGTAATTAATAAGTGTACATTTAAATAACCAAACAAATCCAATAATAGTAATAATAGTAGGGGGTCACCGAATGTTTTGCGACGCTAAAACATCATTTTAAACTAGATAAAAATGCTTAAAAACTTGACGTCACGGCAGTTTTAATCATATTAAGTACAATGTTGTCGACCTACCATTTTATAATTATCAACAGCACTTCCTGTCTATAAACTTCGTAAACAGTTGTCACAAGGTCCATTCCGTTCTCCCACAGTTCGAGCCCACTCCTCTTTAAACATTACATTGAACCCCATTGAACACAGGCATTTTAATACACACAAAACCAAAATCAATATTGTCTATGAAACTACTGCAGATATATGTTATTATAACTATAAGGTTACCAAATGCGTCACATTTCGTTTAGATATTGAAATAGCTGTGGCCCACATACTTCTGTTGTACTTCAGTTTATTGAAGAAAAATGTTGATGTGTAGATTGAACGAAATTTTAATTTTAATTTGGATGTATATAGTGTTGAGCTAGGGTCTGAAGAAGTTACCTACCTCTACCTCAGTTTCAAATTAGACGAACCCTCACGCACGTGAATCAAACTTGAAGATTACGGCCTAATCCGTCGAATTTTCAAAATTTAATTGTACCTATCCGTCGAATAACGCTTGAGTGATTTTGTACCGATCGGTCGAATCTTGGCGAGTAAGAGACCCTGGGAGCATCTAAGTTAATTAATGAAGGGGTGAACGGGTTGTTTACAAGCATAACGATTGATCGCTTGAAAAGAAGTAAGTTGCTTACGTAATAAAGTCTTATTTCATCGACATATTACTGAGTAAAGGGTTCATACTGTAAAACCTCTTTCTGTTTATCGAATTTTATACTTTGATGAAGGGTACAGGTTCATTGTTTAATTGATCCTTTTCAAATACATGTATGACGTATGCATCACTTTCAATTCATTTTACTTAAACTTTGGCATTGCTTCCAAGTTTTTACCACTTTCTAACTTCCATTAAATTTGATAATGTCAATGACCATTTAAAGTAGTATGCCCACACCATTTGGCTATAACTGAGGCATGGCCCCCACGTTTTATATTGATAATGTTATTTACTCAATCAATCTATCTTTATTTCTTTGTGCACAGTGGAGACCATAGGCCAAGTCTACATTCAGCTTCATAGAGCGATTTATGTAGATAATAGCAAGATTTTTTATTTATATAAAAACATGACTTTTGACAAGTAACGTGTACCATTCTTCTTCATAAGTCTAAACACAAATTCTGACAAGAATTTATAATATTTATTAAAATTTTGGTGTTGTACCCAAATATAGCTAAATCCAAAAGTGTAGAGAATATTTTATACAATTCTTTATATATTCACCCATTATTTACAACATTGCATACTCCTAACCTCAAGTGATCAAAATAAATGAATGAGAGTCCAAACACCCCCTTTGTCTTATTTTGGAACGTTCCAACGTTATGGAAGTCAATCAACAACTAAACTCACAGTACCGATCCGTCGAATGGATTTTTCTACTTCTTAAACTAGAAATTCGACGAATCGGTATGCGACCAACTTGAACACCCCGGCTTCAGTCGGTAACTATTCCATAATCATTTTATGAAGACATTGAATATCCTTTGAAATGGTGTCAAAGAAAGCATCGGAGGTGTTATAGCTCCTAACTGAGAAGAGATGAAACTGCCAAATACTGTTTTTTAAATTCGTTTATATTTTTTTTTAAAAGAGGTTATGGTTAGCAGTATTCAAATTTGTAATCTAAACTACGAGCGGTTTTCAGAGTTATCTGTTAAAAACTGCCGTCAACAAATCGGCAAATTACGCTACTGCCTACCATTTTGGCGTACTTTAATAAAACCGCGCTTTCCGCGAATAAATTTACATTTCAAATACATTAAAGTGGTTGTTGCGAGTTCATATATTGACAAATAGTGACAATATTAGCGGAAACCAAAAGAAATTAATACGGGATAACCAAATGGTGTTTTACACCGTAACGACATTTATTAATATACCGTCACAGCAGTTTTCATTTCAAATACCGGTACATCTTTGACGGCCTACCGTATAATTATAAACAACAACACTGCTAAACTAAGACTACAGATTACACAAGTAAGGTACTTACATGCTGTTTAAATAGTAAACAATATATATGAACTCGTTAATAAACCCCTATTCTCAATTAGACGCCGGGTCTCGAATAGAGGCCGGGGGTATGGCTGTTTGGTGTAAATACACGCCGGGTTTCGAATAGACGCCGGGCCTCAAATAAACGCCGGGTGATAAGTTGATTGATTGCTGCTCCCGTAGTTGAATGCATATACCGTATTTCCTTAATTACACGCCTGCCTTGAATATACGCCTGCCTCGAATAGACGCCCTTGCATAAGACTTTCTGAAAATAATAAACGCCTGCCTTAATTAAACGCCGCGTAAACCAAGTTTAATATATAAAAACGCTTCTTTTTGGTTAAATTATCTGATTTTTTTTCAGAATAGTCTAAACGGTTTCGCTTTTTACGAAATAGACGCCTGCCTTGAATAGAAGCCTGCCTCAAATAGACGCCTATGATGTAGACCTTTTGAAAATAATAGACGCCCGGCGTGTAATTAAGGAAATACGGTAAAGTCTTCTGCCTGTGCGGGATACATGACGAAATGTTATTCTTATAATGAATAGACGCCTGCCTCAAATACACGCCCAGTCTCAAATACACGCCGGGGGTGAAAGGGGGTCTGAAAAAAATGATGCTTGGGGCGTCTATTCGAGGAAATACGGCAGATGATGTGTGGCCTTACGACATGTCGTAAAATGACCGTTAAAAAGGCGTAACGTTAAGTTGAGCAGTTTGCGTATAAGCCTTTGCCGCAGTTTTTGTAATGATGTAATAGTGTACACTTTCGTATTTTGTACAACAAAATGTTGTCGCAAAATCTTGCCGTAGCTTAGAAGAAATACTGGGACCTATTTCTCCTAAATACATTGCAAAATACTAAGATACCTAAAGTTGTTTTATGTACAACACTGTTGCAACGCCATTATATAACATGGGCAGTAATGTAACTTTTAGGAAAAGATTACAATGTTGTCAATAACTGATCCGATAACGAAAGAATTTACGCAAGAAAGCTGACCCAGATAATAAAGTACAAATGCCAACATTAATGCATAAAAATATGTGATGACAGGCATTCTAAATTTGGACAAAATAGATCGAACTTATTTTATGAATATTTACAATGATAAAGAGCCTATTTTCGACATATTCTAAAATTGCATTAGGGAAAATAAATCGAATACAGATATATAAAGTGAAAAATGGTTAAGTGCAGACTCATCTATTTCTTGTGATTCAATGGAAATGAATTTTAGGTTGTCGGCCACTGTTAATGACTATTTACAGAAGTACAAGTATGGTACAATGAATGAAGATGCATTGTCGGCTGTCGGCTGTCGGTCACCGTCACTGACTACACACTACACAAGTATGTTACTATAAATAGATATGCATCGTCGGCTGTCGGCTGTCGGCCACTCTTCCCGAGTATACACGAATATCTTATCATAAATTGAAATAAGTTGTCGGCTGTCGGCTGTCGGTCACTCCATCTGACTATACACTAAACATCACACATACATGTGTATACACTGACAGTATTATGAACACATCGACCCTGCCATTATTTACATGTTTAAAGAACGTATCTTTACATATTAAAGGTAGACATCGAAGTAAAGTGTGTGGTTACTTTATTTACTTTCAGCGAATGTTGCAAGTTTTGTTATAAAAATACATACATATCCTTTGTAGGTTTTGTATCATAAATATATGTACACGGACCTTGAAAATTTCGTGTCGTCTTACATGAAGTTCTTGCCAATTGATAACTGTCCCCCTAGAAGTTTTTCAAATAGATCAATTGCATGTTTGAGATCCTCATTGGTCACTTCCTTTTTGCCACACCATCTATTCTGATGACTATGCTCGAAATCTTCTTCATCATGTTTGCAAATCCAAGGATCTTCAAAAGCTTGTCCTACGAGTAGTGCATTGAGTGCTGTGTCAACAAGAAGGTGACCTCTGATGGCGCGGGATACAGCTTTGCCTGTCATCATGTGAGTAACTGCATTAGGAGCATAAATGGTTTCCAACACCTCAGTAAGTCCAGAGCCAGACATAAGATGACCAATGCAACCCAGGAAAGACATATCTGTATGGAAGGATCCGAGCCTGAGAACAGTTGCTTGATACAATGGTAGTTGCCTTCCACCAAAGTGGCTGGTCAAACGTGATTTCAGGTGTTACGTTATGTTGTCTTGCTTGAGCCCCAACATACAGTAGCGTGACATATATGCATGACATGTCACCAGGATTCATATCAATCATGGGCAAGAAAGTGACGGTTGATGTCCCTGGGTGATCGTCTCTGTGAACAGTTTGCATGTAACCTGACCAGGATGGTCTTGGAGACTTCAGCGGCCACATGATCTTCCAGAGAATGTCCAAAGCTGAAGTTGGGTCACACGAGTCCTCACGATTGCAAGATGAGAGTTCTTCGTACACCATAGATGATTGACCATTCCATTCAGATTTGTAGAAATGCATTCCAATTCTGCCAACTTTGTCAATGTCTTTGATGCTGGGATTGCCTCTTGGGATTTTCTTGTTGGTGACTCTTCCTGGTGTTGCTGTTGAAATGATGCCCATCCCATGGAATGTGTTATTACCATCTAATGTGCGGACATTGTGGTCAATATTATCGGCGATGAATTGCAGGGATGAACCAAGTTCAGGTTGAGAAACGTCAGGACTTTCAGCAGCTGCTGCATTGGCTTCAAAACGTTTAACCTCTGTGTATGATGAGCAGAATCCGTGTTGATGAAGAGTGAGTGAGTGAGATGGTGTTTAACGTGTTTTGAACAATATTTCAGTTATTAAACACGTGGATGTTGCCATCCAGAAGAGAGTCTATCAAGAACCGGGACGCAAAGTGGTGATGCATTTGGACACCAAGTCCAATTTGAAGTGGTGATATCAGCGATCTTGGTCTCGTTGCCTGCATCACAGCTTGTCCAATTGAAGCAACTTGAACTTCAGAGCTTTTCCCAGGAAATAGGTTTGTTAAGAGAAGTCGAAGGGACGTTGGCAGGTAGTCAAGATGTTTATTGGTTGACTTGATATCATCATTGCTTGGATATGTAGGTTGATTTCCACTTACAGCTCTTATGCCAATCTGTTTTCACACTCTCTCCACAAAATAAACAGTCGTTTCGGAAGTTAAACTCTTTTTCTTTTGACCTTAAAGTTCTTTTATTTTCTTGGTTTGCATCTTCGTTTTCCTTATATCTTCGTTTATTTGAGGCAGCAATGTTGAATTTATTTATGTGTTTGCGTCTGCATTCCTGATGTACATGTTGCCCTTCTCTTGTCTCCTTGCATTCTCCTCGCAAAACACTAGCATTGTTTATGCTTGCACTGCCTTTTTCACTTAGTTTTGATGAGGGTCTCTCGTGGCCAAGCAGGTCTCCACAAAGGACACAGATGATTTCTTCAGTGTAACATCTGAAACAAACAATAGAAAACTATGAATTTTTGTGTGTTACTGACTTACTGTGCCTTTAATTCATAAATGAATTATGTTAACTGATACTTTTTATATGTTTTTATACATGTATGTAAATATTTAGATATAGCGTTTAGTATCTCTGTACAGGGTAAAATGCGAAAAAAAAAATAATATATAAGAGATAATGGCCCGAATAGGTTTCCATAGTTTTTATTTTTTGACAGAGTAAGTTTATGCTGATTTTCATGATGATTTTCGTTTTCATGATCAGGAATAAAGATTACTTTTCGATTTTAACACATTATAAGGCAAAAACATATTATACCATGTCACACTTTTATTATTTGTTAGAATTATTGCAACATTTCTACTGACTAACGTGAACGTTGAATGGTGTCACCAGCACTACATGAACTTTCCTTTAGCATCGATTTATTTCATATGCAACAGACTTGAATGATAATATATGCAACCTATGTCTATCTCTAATCGTATTGGTGTCGTTTTAATGTATAAAATAAACCAAATAATTACCCAGATTGGGTTGAACCCCCACCACTGGACTCATTACCTTATCGTGGTGTGGTGGTTTGTGTGCTTCTGCGACCCTGAGAGCTATGCTAGCTGGAGCTTCCATGCTCCTGGTAGGGTCACCCAAGCTGGACAGGTCGACGGATAGAAGCCAGACCAAATGTGAGTCCTTCTAAAACCTGCTTTCTATCTCTTACTATGCCTTTATTTCCGTCTTTTCCCTCATCCTGTCGATCCCTTTCTCTCTGATCTGTCTACTCTCTTTTGGATGGCAACATCCACGTGTTTAATAACTGAAATATTGTTCAAAACACGTTAAACACCAACTCACTCACTCACTCACTGGGTTGAACCCTCTCCGACGTTACGCTGATCCGCCATGTTGTTTACGTGACGCCATCTACGGTAGCACAGCGAGTAAGAGCCACCATCTGTCTCTTCCGTTTTAGATGTATCCCCATTGGCATTTTATAAATATAACTTTTTCGTACAAAATCGTTCATGATACTTTTCTATACTTTTGATATGTCAAAACTACACAACTTCCTTGCATATTTCTATTGAAAGTGTTTTTATTGCAATTTGTTCTACCCCTTTTGGCAGTCTTACTGGACTAATTCTATCAAGTATAAATAAGGACTAGTAATAATAAAGTGTGTGATGTTTCATTGGCTTAATCAATTATAATAAAATCAATCATTGGCTGTTTTAAGAAGTTTATCAAGGCATTGCTTTGGTTCTCTGTTTCATCATACAATGTTCGTCATTTCCACTTGTATTGTAAATTCAATATGAATTGCGTGACCCAAATTTAAAAGCATAAAGGTGATTGGACAAAAGTTATAAGAAATAATAATAGGATATAAATTAAATAATATAGATTAAATAATGTTTCTTTATTAATTATTTGTTCCTCAGAGTTTGGTAGAGAAATATACTTAATTGATAAATTTCAATAAACACAGTTTATAACAGATCACCCATGTTACTATCTGTGATCCCCATTCATAATAGCAAAATGTAAAATATAAGTCTTATTACGTTTCCTATTTATTGTGTGTATCAGTAAAAATACTTCTTACTCAAAAGGTTTCTTGAGCAGGCAGATAATAAGATCAATAATGTTCTTCCTCCGGGGTCACGTCAGAGATTCATCTATACGGGTCTAGACTATCAGTATATGTGTGCCCAGAATTACAACAGAAATCTATGCAGAAAATTTGAATTGGCAATTCGCAAGGCCTCCGGCAAGAACCTTCTGTGCCTACTAAAGGCGGGTAACATCACTGCACCATTCTTCTTACATGATTGCTTCCATCGGGCTTTAACAAGCGACAGACTGATTTGAATGTCACTTGCTAAATTTTCATTTTTCAAATTTTGTGTTTTTTTAGAGTTCACAGTGGCGAAACTAGTGTCTTTTTTACTGAAATCTGACAATTAAATTTGACAATTGGCTTTAAAGAATAGAATCGCTTGCATTTCAACTGCCAATATTCACTTTCATTTCATTTATTACAAAAAATTATACAATTTTAAGAATGTTAATATCCAAAACACGCATAACATTATCGGAATTAATTTTCGTCACCAAACCGCTCAATAACGGTTCTTTCACAGACAGCTTCGGCGGGCAACAAAATGTGGGGAGCTTAACGTTTTGCCATTATGTTTATTTCCTTTGCATTTTCGACAGTCCACAAGGTTTAACACTTAGTTATTTCAAGAAGAAGTACATGTAGGTCAATGTCTTGAAATACAAACACTCCATTCAAAACAAACGCTGTTATGATTTTTATTTTAAATACATTTTGTCACACAATTGAATTGAACAGGATTTGAACAGTTGTTATTGCAGCGGTGATGCAGATTAACATTAACTTCATATTCGAGATTGTATTGCGCCAATTGATATAAAAGTCTAACGACAATTGTTTAGGTAACATAGGTTAGTTTCCCTCTCTGCACTGGAAGGAAAACTTTTGGAGAAATCCTTTTTCAATTTGTTTTATTATTTTATACTTAGATGGAAAATAGAAATCAAAGTAAGTGCTCACAATCTTGTTTTAAGAAGAGCGCTTGGATATCCAAATAAACTTACTCGGTATGTCTTGGTTATATTTTTAAAGTTCAGTGTCGACATTCTGTCCCCACAGAGGCAGATCAAGTCAAGAAATGTTGACACACCTCTTTTATATTACGCTGAAATCCCTGGGTACCGGTACGTTACCCTGATCGAAAACAAATTGCGCCACAATCCATTTGAATTGCTTTATCGAATGACAACCCTTCTCGCATGGAAAGGGTGGTCCATATCACAATGCCTTTGCCATTATGTAGTAGGCAAAATGATGATTTAAGAACAGCGTCGCTGACTGCACAATTAACTTTGATTGCCTCCAATCAGACGTCTCCCATTCTATCCAACAAACTCGGCGTAATTTAGCAGAGGCTGTATCAACATTTCATGACTTGATCTGCCACTATGGGGAGAGAATAAGTGTGGACGACGTTTCAAGTTGTCTTACTTCAATGTGTATTATTTCTGTTAAAGGTACTAACTTCTTTAAACAGTAAAACAGCAATTTATATGGTAAATTTCACGCCATTTTTTACTGTTAATGTCCGAGTTTATAAAATAACCAATAAGCACCGTCCCAAGAGGATATTCTGTGATTGCATGTCTAGACCATCTTCATTCACAAGTACAGGCTAAGGACTAATAAACTGTTACGTTCAACCCTATTTGCAAAGGTCGATAATTCCCTAGAAGTTAACTATATAACAGCAGACCTTTGTGTACTAAGGAGTTAGATTAAAAGCAGGAAGGAGAAAACTGTGATAATCAAACATATAACTTAACAGTTTTAATTACCTTAATCATGTTGATAAATAAACACTGATTTGCGCATAAGGTTTTTCCACCTAAAATATTAATTGATATCAGTTTGGGTTGTTCATCTTTTCGACAGAAATCTTCGAGAGCTGCTTCATTCATAAAACCCTTAATCAGTATGGTCACCAGCAAAAATCACAAAATGGTCGACTCCTTTTGTAAAATGTTGACATAATCTCGTTTTTGGTGACGTATAGAGAACACGCCCAGAAGGAACCCGTTTATGGTATAAATGATAGTGTTATGATAGTCGTAATCGTACACGGAACATGGACAATACAACCATGCACATTCGCCAATGTAAGCTTGTGAATTCTCGCTGCAAGATTATACTGATTTGAGAGGCATTTTAGAAGCTGGTAGTGAATTGTGAAGTCAAATGACATGCTTTATGACGGTGTTAATATCTATACCTAAACGTTGCATTTAATGCAATAACGATTGACTATCCAAAACAACTTGTTCTTCTTCAAGATCATATACTGTTCAACCTTTGCTGAGCATCTTGGAGGGGGCGGGATAGCGTTCGGATCAGGAGCTCCGTGGTTCGAATCCCGTCTAGCAGCTGCGATATAAGCGAAGACTATTGAATGCGGCAATAAACCCTACATCACCTCACCTCACTTGAGGTTCTTGGAATGTTCTCTTTATATTATTTTAAGAATGTACATAACATATTAATCTTTAACCATTTAAGATAGATTTACTATTAAGAGAAAGTTAGTTGTCTCTAAACCTGAATAAACCACAGATTGTGTTCATGCTTAGATTATAGGATCAATACTGTACGTCTCAAGGGGTTAGATCAGTGCTTATGTTGAACGTGTCTAGAATATCTGTACTCAAGTTTACAGAACTAGGACAATGGACCTCCCAGTTGTTTAACATGCTTAGTCCGTAACTTTCTGACCTTTAAAGGACAGTAAACTTGCCTTAAAAGGGGTTCACGGTTTTTAGCCCTAATGCAATATTAAACACCATAAATTGAAACAGTTTTAATTTCCTCAAAACAAGAATTAAAAATTCAGAATTCAAAGTGAAAGCAATGAGGTTCCAAATAAAAATCAATTAGAGACACTTTTAGCAAGTTCTCTGCACGTTTATGCAGTAAGTTGTTCTATTTATACAATTCCGGTGTCACGTTATTAATGAATTTCGCCTATTTGTTGTTTCATTTACAGAAAAATAGGGGTGTTATGATCATTTGCTAATATATATGTACTGCAGATTTAAGGGATGGTTTATGCATGGTTAACTTGTGGTTTATGGTGAATGATGATGAAATGGCACTGTTGGTTTGAGGTAAAATGATTGTGTATAGTGAAAAAGTGCCTTATGTTGAAGTGGTAATATATATTCATTATATATCTAGGTGCAGTAATGGGAACATACAATGTTAGTAAGTGGACGGATTAATCTGCTGGATATCGTCTTAAGACGGTTTATCGTTTACGGAATGATGATTCATATGATGATTCATATAATAATAATATAAAGCTCATGATGTTCACGGTTTATGAAATGCCAACTTTGGTTCATTAAGTAAGGTTAAGGTGAGGAAATAGTATGTGGTCTCTATCTTTAGGGGATGCGATTATTAATGCCCCCGACTGACTATGTGCGTTATGGAAACAAGGACAGTGAGGCTCGGAAAATCGAAGTTATGATTTACAAAAAAAAATTAAAAATGGAAAATGTCACAGGGGACTTCCTGTTAAATGTGAGCTGTTTAAATTGCTTTGTGTTAGAGTGAAAGAAATCATAGTTTCATGAATTTGGAACAAATTAGCATGCTGTTTATTAGCAATTAGCATTAGCAAGTTCATTGTCTTATACATTTCTATAATATTGTTCGACAAATTACCATGTTGTTTATTAGCAATTAGCATTAGCAAGTTTATTGTGTTATATATTTCTGTTTATTGTTCGACAAATATCCCTATGCATATTGGATGCAATTAATTGATACGTTCCGAAGTATAGAAACAGTTAATCACAATACACAATTGCAAATGTCTAGCATGGAAGATGTATTCAGAGATAATGGTCATATAACTAAATCATTTTGACAATGACCAATTGTGGATGAAGATAAGACTCTTTGAAATATCTATGATGAATATTCATCGGTAACATATCACACTGGCTCCCAGAGACTGGACAGAAGTCGTCAACACACGTCAAGAACCGAACAGTGGTAGACAACATGGTTCCTATTCCTAACATTATCCGTTTTCATTTTCAGTTTGGCTAGATTTTATAAATGTCTCTTGCATATTTGTACTCTCATTTTCTTAGTATATACTCATTTTCTAAATAACTTAAATCTATATTCCATTACCTCACTATAGTCAATGATAAGTGATCCTTCGTGGTCACAAAATCCATCATCATGTGCAGAGTTAATGCCCTTTTTAGCTCATCAGGTCTGAAAGACCCGATTGGCTTATGGCATGGCATGGCGTCCGGCGTCCGTCCGTCTGTCCGTCCGTCCATCCGTAAACTTTTCACATTTTCGACTTCTTCTCCAGAACCAATGACTCTAAAGAGCTCAAATTTGATGTGGAGACTCCTTGGCAATTGGGGATTTTAAATTGTAGATTTCATGACCTCATGACCCCAAATGGGGTCACAGGGGTCAAAACCTTAAAAACCTATTTTAATCGTCTTCTCCAGTTCCAAAAGGTCTAGAGAGCTAAAAAGTTGTGTGTAGACTCCTTGGCCAATGGGGATTCTAAATTGTAGATTTCATGACCTCATGACCCAAATTGGGGTCACAGGGGTCAAAACCTTAAAAACCTATTTTCATCTTTTTCTCCAGTTCCAAAAGGTCTAGAGAGCTGAAAAGTTGTGTGTAGACTCCTTGGCCAATGAATATTCTAAATTGTAGATGTCATGACCTCATGACCTCAATTGGGGTCACAGGGGTCAAAACCTTAAAAACCTATTTTCATCTTCTTCTCCAGATCCAAAAAGTCGAGAGAGCTAAAAAGTTGTATGTAGACTCCTTGGCCAATGAGGATTCTAAATTTTAGGTTTGGTTACCCCTTGACCCCAATTGGGGTCACAGGGGTCAAAACCTATTTTACTCCATCTTCTCCAGTTCTAAAAGTTCTAGAGAGCTAAAAAGGTGTGTGTAGACTCCTTGGCCAATGAGGATTCTAAATTTTAGGTTTGGTTACCCCTTGACCCCAATTGGGGTTAAAGGGGTCAAAGCCTTAAAAACATATTTTACTCCTTCTTCTCCAGTTTCAAAAGGTCTAGAGAGCTGAAAAGTTGTGTGTAGACTCCTGGGCAAATGGGAATTCTAAATTTTAGGTTTGGTGACCCCATGACCCCAAATGGGGTCACAGGGGTCACAGGGGTCACAACCTTCAAAACCTATTTTCATCTTCTCCTCCAGTTCCAAATCGTCTAGAGAGCTAAAAAGTTGTGTGTAGACTCCTTGGCCAATGGAGATTCAAACATGCAGATTTTGTGACCCAATGACCCTAAATGGGGTCACAGGGGTCAAAACCTTTTTCCATCAAAAGTCTGATGAGCTACAGAGTCCATTGCTCTATTTTTTATAAGTTGCTTGCTTCATGGGCACATTGCATTTCAATTTGGATATTTCATAGCTCTAATACCATACATCACTGATAAATTATTTCACATTTTCCATCAAATTCGAAGCCTTATATGGTATAGTTGATGTGACAAGGAACATCTCAGTAATAGTTGATTCAATTTGCAGAATGTTGACATTTAATTAGGACACTCATTATCAGTGACGTGTGAAGAACATGGCCAGAGATAACCTGATTATGGTACACGTGATGTCGTTAAGATGATCTCAATCAAACACATTAACAATAACATGTGATAATAGTTTGCTCACCAAGTAAACATTGACAATAACATATGATGATAAAGAACTCGCCAAGCGCCAGAGAATGTGTTAAATCTGATAGATTAAATAAACATGATACATAATTTTCAATTCCTGACTTCAAACACCGAGACACAAATAGAGGGACGTTCGGTTTCAGTTTCATGTTCATGGTCTTCTCAAACATAACATGCTTAAGGATTGAGTCAAAATAACCCTCCATTTCTTGCGTACTCTTTGTCACAGTTCTGTCTTATATATCACTTAATAAATGATAGATACAGAAAGAATCATTGGTTACCGTCATGAATTAACATGTATTCTTGATAAAAATGCATCTGATATGATGTAACTTTCACTTTTTTCCAAAATCATTTAAAATGATATGTTTGTATCTCTTCCTGCACCTAAAATATCACAAGTGATGTTTCTTAATAAAAAAACACGCTTGTATTAAATATGTATGATATTTTGTAATGGAATTTTTTTCTCTATTAAACTTCTGCATTGATGTTGATTGATAATTTTACAAGCTTCATTCAACACTAATATAAACTACTAAAAATGTATCGTTGCCGATGTAGTTAAAACTCATTCCTAATTCCTGCCCCACATCCATTTAGTTTATACTTGAGTAGATTATAGGATCAATACTGTACGTCTCAAGGGGTTAGATCAGTGATTACGGTGTACGTGTCTAGACCATCTGTACTCAAGTTTGCGGAATTAGGACAAATGGAGCCTGAAATGCTAAGCCTGTAATTCTCTGGTGCTTAAGTGTCCGAGTAAAAGGTCAGTTTGCACCTCATAGTAAGTGCAGGAAATGACTATCGTAGGTTTCGTACCGATAATGATATGTTTGTTAATAATCTAAAAAGGAGAGATTGCACATGACACATTATACGAAATAAATGTTTCCAATAATGTTAATAATTCAAAGAGTAACCTATAGCTATGAATGCGCCTCTGTTATAATTAAACAAGGAGAAAATGTACATGATACATTATCAGGATACGAAATAAATTTTTATGGGGTATATTGTTTTTCACCTGTCCGTCCGTCCGTCTGTCCGTTTGTCCACAAAAACTTTAACCTTGGTCATAACTTTTGATTGGTCAGAGCTAGGTCTTTGATACTTGACATATGGATCCCTTGTGATGAGACCTTTCAGATGACACCATGACATTTGACCTTGTGACCTTCACCTTGACACAGCGAGCATTTTCCGAAAACTTTAACCTTGGCTATAGTTTCTATACTGTCAGTGCTAGGTCTTTGATACTTGACATGTGTATCCTTTGTGGTGAGACCTTTCAGATGACACCATGATATTTGACCTTGTGACCTTGACGTCCGTCAGTCCGTTTGTCAACAAAAACTTTAACCTTGGTCATAACTTTTGATTAGTCAGAGCTAGGTCTTTGATACTTGACATATGGATCCCTTGTGATGAGACCTTTCAGATGACACCATGACATTTGACCTTTTGACCTTGACCTTGACCTTGACACAGCGAGCAGGATGCATCCGGGGGCATTCGTGTTTCACAAACACATCTTGTTCAAATACAAATCATAGTTGTATGAATGGGAATGAAAAACGTATGTTGAAATTCCTAATATCATAGACAATTTTAAAACATGATATAACGAATATGATGGTATGTTCCTCTTAACTTAATAATAGAGAGAGATATTCTTTATTTCTCCAGTAAAAACCGAAGATCACAAAATCAAAATTACAAATTTATCATAAATTGATATGTACTGTATCTACGTGATAAGTAATTTCATGGGTACAAAACATTCATGCAATGCAATATTTTAGGAGATACGATTTTAGTTCATAGGCATACACACAAAAATGAATTTGTACAAGAATGAAAAAATATTTGCTTCGAAGAGAGCATGTGTCGACTTCTTCTAAATAACACAAATGCCCATCTTCAGTTGTCTAGCAGGAAGAAATATTCTAAATAATGCTCCAAAAGCTGAATCATTTTACAATGGTCCTTTGTGGATAAAGATAAGACTGAATGAAATATTCATAAAGAATATTTATGACTAATTCATCTCGGAGTCTGCTGTAGAAAACGTCTATAGAGAAAGTATAAAGGATGTAGACTTCAATTTCATAACTATTTTTGCTATCACAATATATCCTTTACGAGTGTTTTTGTAACTAAATGCTATTTAATATTAACCTATTTCTTGTAAATAACGTTTTGCACATATTGATAAGAACTTTTATCAAAAATATTATTTGCCTGACATTCGTTTAGTTGTCATGCCAAAACCTCTGATATAATGTATTCTCATTTGAAAGGTTCTCCTGTTATTATATTACAATATGGTGAAGATGAAAAAGTAATTTAAAGACAGATGTGTAAGCATGTGTTTTTATTGTGTATGTGTATGTGCATGTGTATGTCAGGAAGGAAATGGGTCAATATTTGATCTTTATCCGTCAATGCGTCTGTGCGTCCGTAACTTTATAAGGGACATTGTTCTACGAACCAGGATTACCTGATGGAGTAAAAGAAGCGATGACTATGTCTTCTTTTTATGCCCTGTTTTCTTCATTACATTCGTCTTATAGGGGCGTTTATTACACTAGAGGAAATACCAAGTTATCTTTCACCCTTAGACCAAATTTACTTTCATGGCGACCAGAGATACAAACAATGTTAATAAATTATTGTGCACAAGGTGACCACAAGTTTCTTAAATCACGTCTCTATCTCGGGCATATAGTCAATACTCACAAATCTATGACATAAAGCATGAAATGGGTGACCAACACTGTTATAAATCATGCTTAATGTTGTCGATCGTTACTGACAGCAAGGCTTTGCATAGGACTGAGCCGAAGAGAAATCAATAGAAACATGCACTTGCATTCTAATTTCTTGAATTCAAGCATATTGTGCCTTTTCTTGATATTAAGTTATTGAATTCCAGAAAATTTGACAATCCCGAGATGGATTAAATATTAGTATTTTTATTTCGGTGAAACACTACATTGTATATCAAATTGCCAAAAGATATTTTTACAGAAATATTATGATTATCATCAGTTCGCTGGATCTGTGTTGTCATATTGGGTATAAGAACTTTTCGAGGTTGAGTTAAATAAAGGTTGATAAATCATGAGCATTAAGGGGAAGGTGTTGGATAGTTGTTGTAGCCATCATCAAACCATCGATTCAATTGAGTTCAAAATTAGGCACAATATAAGATTGTATATCAAGATGTCTATGTTCAACAATCAAATTATTTATCGATTACTTGACAACAGTTCTATTTCAGTAAGCACAGGATTGCTATCAACCCTTCTATTAGACCCTTCATTGACAATCTTTCAAGGATTTAGGAAGGTTAAAATTTATATTCATTTTGAATCAAAAGATGCAAAGGTAATATTTGAGGGTAGAGAAAATATTTCCTTTATTAAATATCAGATTATGGTGTTAGACAGCATTTACAATATGTTTCTTAATATTTCACATGCAGGTTATATAATATCTAAGCTAAGTGGAATAGTCCTTGTGACAATTTTGATGCATGGTGCATTTTGTAGAATTCGTAATACAATTGCATCTTCGATTTTTTATCAAAATTTGAATCAACAAAATGTTCAAAAATCATTGTAGATTTATGGACAATAAGACTATCATTTCTGTTAAAACAGTTATCGCCAACACTGTCACAGCCAAAGGACAAAGTGAACAAAATTAGATTTGCAAGGTTTGCAATGATTTGCAAAAGGTTGGGTGTTAATTCTGTGATTGGGTATTGTAAATACGGATTGCCAGTATATATCATTTATCAATGTAATAAGCCTTGACATCAATATTTATTTTCGGACAACATTGAAAGAAGAATTTCACATTATGGGATCATGCCTGAATGAAATGTTAATATTTTCAGTTTAAATTTCAATGAATTTCTTATAACCTATTTCTATTTTTTTTTTAAATCAACCCAAATATAATAATAATATATTGTAATGGCGAACAACGTTTAAAAATAATATTTAATTTTCCTGTGCTTTCCAGATACCTTTCTTTCAAACTAATCATGTGATTGCAAAACAATTAATGAAAATCCAAACAATTTTAAGTAAGATTGAGGTTTGTAGTGATAATTCATCTATATCTTTTTATTTGTCTTCTTAGTTTAAAGAGGATTTGAGTCGGGAATTAATATCCTCTTTTTAAAGTGTTATGAAAGGTATGAAATTGGACGGATAACAACAAGAAGACGTTTAGATACAACGTTACGATTTAACACATGTAAATTATCTTCCTTTTTATGAAATAATTTAAAGATTAAAGTTGTAAATTCAATCATGTATAAAGATTTCAATTACTAAGTCTAACTAATCAAAACTGCAAATGTAAATACGCATCCCAACTTAAAAATGTATTGTTTATAATTTTTATTGTAGTCTTAAATTTCTTTCTTATCAACAGATAGAGAAACAGCTTTTCATTCGCCATCGATCTGTTTTATCTCTGGTACTAGGCGCTGCTATCGTCGTGCATATCTTTCGGACATAACATATGTGTACAATTGTCAATTGATAAATGTCATTGTCCACATTTAAAAAAAAACGTTTTATTTGCTCACATAGTTGCTAATCATCTAGTCTCACTGCCTAAGCATTTTAATTCAATATTATTGAATTACGTCTGCACTTGAACATTTATCATCTTATTGATTCCAACAATTTGTCAGTGTCTGGCACTTGTGACAGTTTAACAATATCAGTGTCTGGCACTTGTGACAGTTTAACAATATCAAAACGCTGTTCATTATTGTGTCACTCTGGATTGACTAAATATACCTGAATAAGGAAGTCACCATACTCGAGCCTTAGGATCCTATTAGCTACCTGCAAGACGTCTTTAGTATCTGATTCTATACTTTGTCTTGTCCAGCTTAAAACGTCCTGAATCTTGTCTCAACGTGGATTTATCTTGGACTAAATATAAGACCATTAGGAGTTATTCACGGCAAACCGGCAAGTATGAGCAATTTCGAAGAAATACTGGTCTGAAATATCAGCTACGATAGTCATAAAAAAAGGTCGAACATCTTGTATCTCTGCAAATATAGTCTGGACTCAAGATGTGTGAATGTTAAATGTCCATAGTATCACATATGCTTCCAACTAATCGTCTCCAATCTCTCCCAGTAAGAGCTGCTATATCCAGCTTAAAGTGGCGTCTTGCTGGTCAATACTTTAGTTATATTTAGTGCCAAGGCTGTGGAATTTCCCCGTATTCGTAAAGCATAGACGGCTTCCTCAAGTATCGTCTCTGCTATAATAGCATCGTACAATCCGGCACATGACAACGCTATTCTAGGGAGCTGTATTATCTTCTCGTGTTGCTGAAGTGTGTGTGACTTTTATGGTACTATTGTGGGACTCCCTTTTACGTATGACTGAGTCATATGTCTTAATTACGTACATACACTTATTCCTTCAAAGCAACGCATCACTTTGACCATCTGGGCTATTCTGGACACCATTAGGCTATTTGTTTTGCTCGACGTTACTGACTTTGATATTCGCCGATCTTATCAAACAATACGCGACTTCTTAGAAAATACTGCAAAAGCTTGGTTCCATTCGTCACTGATCCTTGATCCTCTCAGCTCTTCTGGACACATTTCCATCTATGATTATTTCCTTATTCTTTGTGACGGAAGACATATACAAATTCAAACATTGTTGACATATGTGGCATGACAAGATGGTTATACTTTGAAAGGTAAGATAATTTATATATTTTGTCCTTTATTTATTCATGAACTCTTTATCAATGTGTACAATAACAAGAAGATGTTGCATAAGGTACTGGTTGTCAACATCGACCTTCCTAATTTGAAATAACCAAAAAAGTAAAAGAAGCACCAAGAAAAATCTTCTGATCATATATCTAACATAAAAACATAGAGTGGCAGCATATTTCAACACTGACATACAGTAACGTAAATAATGGTCATATATATATTGAGGAATGCATAACAGAAACATGAGCCATACGTCTTAAACATCATATATATATCATATCATATGAATTCACTGCCATAAATGCCACCTTTTGTTGAGCTGTAAGAAACGATATCAAGGATTTATACCTAACAGGTTTGTAAACGTAGGTTTCAAACATCACCTACAAATACGAAATTGACATTATCACTGATGCTCTGATCAAGTGACCTTTAAAAGTGATTGTAACATGATATTTATCTCAGTGACAAAACAACAGTTGGCAAAGCAAATGGACTTTACGTCGCCTATAAACTTCATTCTTTAATCAACAACATCATTATCTTTCATATAAAAAAAACCCTGTGTTATTTGAATCATGTGTAATCAGGTTCAATGTATTTCCACGTACATGTAGAAGATATCATATTCGTTAATCATATTTTAGAAATGCGTTACATCATTGACTTCAATGATAAAAAGTAAAGTTGCTAAACATATAACTCATATTGAAAATATGTATGTAATGTACAGAATCCTACCGGTATGTACCTGTAAACACAAAATAGTATATCAATTATAAGATGTACGTGTTTGAAAGGCTTTGTTGATGACTACTAAATAAAATTAGGCAAACTGACATCTGTCTATAAATGTTTAAGCTTAGAGATCTTTTTTGATCATTTCACCATAAATACATCTAATTATATTGACCATACATGTACAATCTACCTTTAGCTGTGTTTTATGAGACCACATGTCCTCCATGTAAGATTATATCATTACAATGTTTGTGTATTTTCTATTTACGACACACAATATCTTATTGTATATCATGAAATTGCTTCAAATGTGCACATCACAAGATGATAATGTTATTGAATCCAATTTGAATGAGATGCGTTGATTTCAATTTATATTCAATAGGCTTTCATACATGTAAGAGCACAAACGGAACTCATGTTGTGCCATGTACATGTATACAATTGATACATCTAAAAACGGTTAACTGCAATATTTTCTGTCTACTTTATGATAAAGTCCACATTAGTAAATGTAATTTGCTTAACATGAGGATATACCTCTACTATACTCTCTGTTGAATCATGTACATGTATAAAAACAGTTTTGGAAACTATGCCCTTTTTTCTTGCGGAAGGATCAATGTATAGATTATTTGATCATTTTAAATCAAATTGTTAGATAAACACTTGGCATATATGAAAACAAAGATTGTTGAATCTTATTACTTGTTTAAATGTATATCTGTCAAAACGTCAAAATGACAATTATCCTCAATTTGAGATAAGTTGTACATGTTGTTATAACATTTCCTATAAACTTTAATTTGCCAGTGACATTGGTTTAATCTGTTTTTTTAAAGATATTAAAACGAGAAAAGTTAACAGTATTCCATTTTGATAGAGAAAATGAATTAAAATTTGTTCTTCAATCAAAATGTAAGCCATGATTTATAGTGACAATAAATCATTGATTACTCAGGGTAGATATCATATTCATGACATTCACATTTTACAATTAATATAAGAAGGTAGGTTACAGACATGATACATAATAACACTCAAGTAGAACTCAAAACAAGTTTGATGTAGATTTATTCATTTTAAGATAACATTTTTTAAAGACTAAAAATAATCTGCAATAAAATTATTATGAAATGTGGTAATCTAAATAGAAAGACATGCATTGGATTCTTTAAACACGTTATCATTCTTCTCACAAGAAAACTCTGAGTAATCTGGATATGTATTACGTGTTGTGCAGAACTCATTAACCGTATTGTGGTCATTGATCATTGTCAAGAAAAGCTTAATCATTAGAGATACTAAGCATCTTATGATTAATAATTCATTTAATGTGGCTGTTTAATACTTTTGATCAACGTTTTCCCGATTTGAATATTTTCCTGATTCATATTTATCGCAATTCATACTTTTAATTGGCTGAACATTAATTAGGTTACCATTGGCATTTACAATAATGTCAGCATAAAAGTATAAGTGATAATTGGAAACATCCTCCACAACAAAAAGGGACATATAATGAAAACCACTGACACAAACTATCTAAAAGCAACTTTGTAAAGTAAGGTAAAGTTCTTAATCGAGAGTAAAAGCTTTGAAAGAGTCTTGCCTCCAAGTGATGACACCTATAATCCTCAACTGACAGTCATTCCTTTTTGGGAACTACATGGACGCCGTTTGGCATATATCCTTTCTTTGATGTGCTATTGGTTGATTTAGGAAATAAAAATCACAACGCCCGTCTCTATCCTACTACAGTTTAGAGGAAATAGTTGTTTAGTTGATTTATAAAGAAATAATCTTAATTGACCAATCAATAAGGCATTTCCAATGTGTTTGAAACTACATTACTTTCTGATTTTGTGTATTGATGCAGGCGATAGCGTCTACATATGTCTACTGTACAGTATTTTGAGTAAAAACAGCAGTTTTGTGTATTATTGACGTGGGGCCTAATAAATGCGACGATCAGCGTATTAATTAGAGGTTCATTTTAAGTCAGATTGTTGAATAATAATACGGCATTATTGAAGATAAACATTGAAATTGATTTTAACGTTTTAACGGTACTCGTAAGAAAACCTTTTCTGTGACATTTCAATCTGCATTCCTACAATGTTGTATATAGAAGTATACTGTACTATGTTTCAATGTTTTAAAATTGACTCAGAAATTCTTCCATTCCTTGTCTTATCTAATTAAGCAAATTCGAATCATCACTTGTACATTGGGTCTAAAATAACCTGTGTACTCTTATTGGCTAGTAGGCCGGGTTGTTCAAAATTGTTTCCTTTTATTTTACTGAAGACTCTGGAAATCAAAACCATAGCATTAGGTCAGATGACATTGGTATCATTCAAATAGATAATATTGTGAAAAGTTTTATTAATAGTCTTTTGTATCAATTTCAATTAAGATTACGCATTGAAAAATTTAATCTAAGCATTTTAGCAATGGCTTATGATGAAAAGAATCAAATATTTACTGGAGATAGATGTCGTATTACCATGGATTGTGATGACAATAATTTATTTCTTTTCAATTCCGAGTTTGTTATTCTAATGCAATCAATATAAGGATAAGGATATGGTTACCTTCCAGGAATCAAGTACATAACAATATTGCTGAAATTGCGTTTTATGTAGACTTATTCATTTTTGTCCAAAACTCCTTAATTCAGAGCTTTTGATTATTCTGCAATGAAATATGAAATAAAGTTATAAAACTTTTAACATAGGAAATTATGCATTGATTGTTAAAACACGCTATTATTGTACTCCCTGGGTAATTCTATCCTTTATTGAGAGATCATGATTCAACCTTAATCAAGAGAAACATTTCATCGCCACTTTTAGTTGTTATACTCTTTTGTGGTTGTTAGTTGATATTTTGACACCAAAACCCATTGAATTAATTCCGCGACTAAACACACAGGTATTAAAGAATGTCAAATAAATGGCCTTCATAAAGCAATCTCAGCAAAGCACCAAATAACGACATTTGTTTATTTGCGTCTCAAAGGGAACTTAAAATCCTTATAACATTTTGCTGCTTACACTAATGACAGCGTCTCTGGCCTCGTTTCAAAGTAACTTACATGATATGGACATTTTCTCAATCAAAACAGAAACCTCAAGTGTACGATATGAGCTGAGGCATTTGTTATAAAGAAGACAGTGATCTTTGCACCAGTGGTCAAGCTGCTTTGCCAATGTTTGCCAAGAATCGTGTGAGTGAGTGGCATTTGTTACCATGAAAACAGTTTTTCCCTCATGCTACATTCATCAGTCATCTTCGCAACAGTGGTCAAGCTGCTTTGCCAATTTTAGAATCGTATGAGTGAGGAATTTCCTGCAGTTTTGGATCACAGTAGAAGATTTATTCAAGCAATTCTTTTCTTCAGCTGCCTGTTACAATTCCTTATGCCACATTGAGCTACGATACCAATGCTCATGCTGGTCAATACTTAAGCTAATCTCCTACAGTGCGGTTGAGGAATTTCTTCTAGATTTGTGTTATGTCTTGACGCCTTGCACACATATTGTTATTGTGCTTGTGATTTTTTAAGGCAACAATTTCAAGGTAAGAGTATATTCATTGTAAGTTCAAGCCAATTTTTAGTTAAATTTCAGTCATAGTATGGGAATTTATGGTAATGACTTTATCAAAAGCAAGTGATTATAACTTGCCAAGGATGTTTTAGTTGCAATAATAATTGAAGTGTTCGTGTTTGCTCATATGACAGAAGTTTAAATCTTAGCTGTTGTTAAATATGATCAACAAAATTCACAAAGTGATTATGCAGAAAACATATCAATTAAGTGATTATGTCGACAAATAACAATAAATATAATTAAATACATATTGACTTGCAATACTTCATAAAGAAATGTTTATGAAACTCATTGCAAATACTTGCAAATCATGGAACAACTGGTTGATCAGTGTATTTGCATCCGTAGAGCTCCTATACTAACCTGGTATGTATCACGCCAACGTATATTACTGCAGACTTATTGATATAGATTGAGATTAGGGAATTTCTTATATGTATCTATTAACTGGATCATTATTAGCTAGAAAACGAAATTATTTTCCAATTTTAAAATGCTGCCAAACATTGGCTTAGCTTCATTTTCAACTATTAATGCAATATGTGAATTTCTTATGCAGTATGTACCTAGTTATTGGATCAGTATTAGTCAGGAAACGAATAAACAGTATTAAACACGCTAATCAAAGAAGGACATTCACTTCAACATCTTCTCCAAGAAAGAATTTCATGTTATTTGATCTCAAATACTTTTCCAAATGATGTCTAGGTCATGCCAGGACCACGATCTTACTACGTAAATCATTCTGACATATTATGTTCCTAATTTAGATCACACGGAGATGAGCTATTCATCAGGGGCATACACTCATTTGTGTACTTTGGTGGAATAACACTTTTACAATAATCAATCAGTTGATCAGTCAATGCTATCCTATCTGTTATCATATATTGTATATAAGAAAGGTCAATCTCCAAAAGCAAATATGGTGAAAAAAGTGTTATGTTAGGTACCGACTTAAGTTTTGAATTATCGTCTACAGGCTTGCTTGTTTTAAAGTAACACTGCAATACAAAACAATGATTATTATTCAAATACTGGGTACTGTTCTGCAGCTATTTATTTCATTTGAAGAAGACATAACGATATGAGAAGTATATATGAAAGTCATATTTAATGCTTTATTGCTGTTTGATTTTATATATAACTGTTGCTTCATATATGATTTCAATTAGATAAATGATTCAATGAATATAAGTCTTATTTAAATAGAATGATCAATAATTCACATATAACACTACACAAAGCCTGTCATAATAGATGTAGATAACTTAGATTGAAGTCATAATTATAACATCATCATGGGTAATCAAACGTTTAAATGCAATCAGCTCAGTGTCTTTCCAATCACTAACATTTGTATCAAACTTGAAAGGGTTACCAACATGATGAATTGTTTTCATGGTTGATATGCTATTCTATCACACCATGAAAGTGGGGACCAACAAGTTATAAATCATATCCATTACTGCTAATCTACAATGACAGCAGAGTTTGCAAACGACCCATAACAAAAAGGAAAATCAATAATTGAACATGCACTTTAATCAGGACAATTTCATCATGAATTAAGATTACTTGAATTGAAGCATATTGGGTTTTCTTGCTACTTCGTGTTATTGAAGTCCAGAAAATTTAATAATCCCGAGATGGATTAAATATTAAAATCCCCTTTTGAAATAACATTGAGAAATGTATTTTGATTAATTCCAATCGTTTTGTATTAAGGAATACATTTTTAATATCTAAGTACAAAAGAACTGAGATATATTATTACTCTAAGGTTAATGATAAATGTGATGATTTGATTATTGTTATTTGGTAAAAAAAACGTACGAGCTTTGACTATTGTTATTGTGTTAAGAACTATGCCACCAAATAAAGTCAGTCACTTTGGCAAGGACTATTGTTAATTTAATTCGTTTGCCAAAAACAGCAAATGGTGTTAAGGGTGAGAAATCTTTATTGCAAATTGAATATGAAATTCTCACCACTAAAAATATATCGTTTTAAAGCCTGGAAGCGTCACGAAAATTATTCAAACCCTCATATAATAATTTCATTGTAATATTTTATACAAGTTATATATTCGGTAAATACGCTCGTCACTGGCAGTATGTTTTTGCATGATTTATGTATGTTCACTGTAAACTGAAAATATGTAAACATTGCTCGCCGTGTATATACAGTAACAATCATGAACGATGACATGTTTGAACAATAATTGTTGAAAATGTAATTGTTTTATTAAATATATAATATTTATTACCTACGAGGGCAGTCATACCAAGGTTCATATTTTTCATATGTTGCCCTAGGGCAAAATATCACTTTTACATTGTGACGTCACATTATTAACAATGCTTTGACGTCACGGTCCACCTATGACGTCACAATCTATACGGGCCGGCGGTGGCTATTCCGCCTATGCTTAGAAGTAGGTTTTGAGTATTTTCTATAATTTGGAGGCTACGGTAATAAACAGAATATTATATTCGTGCCGATGACATACTATGTGTACGACACTCGTGCCTAATTATCAGTATATCCCTTGCTCTTGCTCGGGAAATACTAATATTTAGCCTCTCGTGTCGTAAACATAGTATGTCATGGACACTCATATAATATCCTCTATATATAAATATATATTAAATTATATATTTTAATCTGTTCACGTCCAAATTATACTTTCACCAGCACCATCAACGCCTAAAGTCAACTGGACTAATTTTCACCCAACTAAATATATTTAATTGATGGTGATGTCACTAATTGTGTTAACAGTGAACTATGTTTAAGAATCCACTGCTCTTTGACTATCCCGACTTGGTCAGTTTCTTTAATTTCAAAGTCATATCAAGTTTACTTAAATGCTCCCAGAATGACAAATCTAAGACCATCTTAAAGGCACCAGCCGATTGGCTTTCATCCGCCATTTCAAAATGTTAGCATTGCGAGAAGACAAAATGCTGTTTTATGCTAATTTATCAACCAAATTAAGAAATAACTACTTGATTGATAGAAGAGGAGCATGTTTCATAATTCATAATCAGTTACAACAGCATTTTGTCCTTGTAATGCATTCCACGGTCGTAGCTTTGATGATTGGCTTCATTTGATGTCTTTATTTTTTTACCGATACACTTTATTCTTTGTTAAATTGTTAAATCTTGAACAGCTGAAAAAGCTTACCTCACAAACATATTTAATATAAGGTGTTGAATTATCATGTAAAAATCATATATAATTCAGAAAAGCTGTCCAAGCTGCACTTGCAAAGCACCCGCATAAGTTGTCAGTTGTCGGATGGATGGCAGAGCGGCCTTAGGTTGTGTCACAAATCCAGTCTATCCGGAAAATTGCATTGTTGACATAATGAAATGTGCCAAAAATATGTAAAACGTGAAAAGTAATTTTGTTTAACTGAAATCGTCATTGATAATAAAATATTGCAAAAATAGGTAATAAAATGTTGCACAAATAAGTAAAAAAAAATCGTTTTGGTTAACTGAAATCATTTCCACAATTCCACTCCACCTCACGCATCTCCATTACAGGAATCAACTGTTATCAACACTAGATCATTCATCACTTCATATACTCTGCCTCTCTCACTAAGAGCTGCTATATCCAACTTAGAGATTCGACTTGCTGGTCAATACTCAGTTATATTTAGTGCCAAGTCTGAAGCAGAGGCGGCTTCCTCAATCATCGTGTCTTCTTTAAAAGCATTTCACAATCCCTGACATCACATTGCTTCTATACAGGGCCTCTGTATCATTTTCTTGAGTTACTTGATTGAGGAACTCTCTCTACCAAACAGTGATTCATTAGTCTTAGTGGAATATATACCTTCGATACATTTCACGTCTCTTTGATCATCCAAGTTAATCTGCACATCGTAGGGCTATTTGTCCTGTCGATATATGCTTGGTTTTGATTCTGTCATCATTTGGAATTTGTGAACAATACATGGCTTCATAGACCATACTGCAGAATACGTCAGAGAGCTTTGATACGTCCTATGAGCATTTTTGGCCAATATTGACATACAGCTTCTTTCTACAGCTTTTGTCAAGGCGTGCTTGGTAGTAAAGGAATTCCACTATCGATTCAAGCAATGTTGACATCCCATATGTGTCATGACCTTTTGGTTACACTTCTATGACTTTTAATGTTTCTTTGTTTTTGTTTTTCATGAACACTAATTTCGTGTGAATAATAATAAAAGATATTGTTTAAAGTTGAAGCGGTAAAAGAAGAACTGACATACTTTGAAAAAAAAGCTGCATATGGATTTCCATATACTTATAACACAACATTAGGGAAAGGTGACAACTTGGGGATGTCATTATCGTTAAAAGCATCCTTTCTCTATTTTTGAATTGTCTAAATTCAATCCTTTTATTTAGCGGATATATCTTTTACATCCGTTTTTATAACACATACATGAATACATTTTTCCTAAAGCTCTGATGAAGTGACCTTTAAATGTGATTGTAACATTATATACAGATCAGTTTTAAACATCAACAAAGCAACTTGTAGTTACAAGGCCTATAAGCTACAATGTCATATGAATATCGTTCTGAGTGTTTGAAATACAGAATTATAATGATCTGTCATATACATTTAGGTCATTGAGCTCTCATATTTTTCATAATTTAGAGATTCTTTTTATATTTTCAAAGCCGTTGCATAAGTAATAAAAACGGTTGTTGAATGAGATGATATTATACATTAAAGTCAGATGTTCTGTAGGTTTAAAGATTTAATGTTCAGTTTTAATTGTGTGGTTTTTATCCCCGGCCGCGCGTTTAGCGGGGGATATAGTATTGGGCAGCGTTCGTCTTCCGTACGTACGTCCATACGAATGAAATTGTAAAGAACTCAAGAACTATTAACCGGATTCTTTTCATTTTTTGTATATAGCTTCATCACCATGAGAGTAAGGTCCCTATAGAGTTTCATGACCTTGACCTTGACCTTTATTTCAAGGTCACAACGAAACTTTTAAATTTTACCTTTGTCAGCGGGATAACTCAAGAATCATTTACTGGATTCTCTTCATAATTTACACAAAGCATATTATTGGGAAGGCGCCGGGCCCAGTCGATTTTGATGACCTTCACATTATTTTCAAAGTCACAGCGAGGCTTTGAAAATTTCAGCATTGAAACCTGCATTTTAGGCTTGTCAACCGGATATCTCAAGAACCTCTTACTGGATTCTCTTCATAATTTAAACATAGCATCCAGGCCCAGTTGATTTTGGTGACCTTCACATTATTTTCAAGGTCACAGCGAGGCTATGAAATTTAAACATTGACATTTGCATTTAAGGCTTGTCAGCAGGATATGTCTACAATCGATGACCAAAATTCTCTTCATAACTTAATCAAAGCATCTTATACGGAAGACAACATGCATTTATAAGGCTGATATGTTAAGAACTGTTTTCTATATTCTCTTCTTTTTTGCACAAGGCTTCTTATTTGGAAGACCCAGGGACCAGTCGATTTGTTATGGTCTAAATGACATCTAGTAGCATGACAAGTGTAGACAAGTGTTTCTATGTATACATTATGCTTTGTGTTAACATCAATTTGCGGCGGGGGGTCTTGTCACCTTTGTGACAAATACTTGTCTTATATAGTACACATATGTTTATCATTTTTATCCTGACGTTCCTGTCTTTAAAAAGTATATTTATTGACTACTGAATAAAAAATCAGCCACCTTATTCAGGGCAAACTGTGACATGTTTATTTGTGTATTCGGCTTGAATATATATTTCCTCTTACCCATATTGATGCAATTCATTAAGTTAAATATCAAGTCTATCTTAAGCTTGTGTTGAAAGATTGAGCAAATTTTCTGTGTTAGATCATATCTTGATAAATATTTTCTATTCACTTCACAACATTTATGTGAAATATTTAAATCCTGTAATTAATGGAATATTTACATAACAAATATATCTATTTTCAAAAAGCTAAACTGCTGATACAACAGCATTTTTGATACAAAGAACAGTTACCAAATAAGGCGATAAAGTATCAAAGTCAATGTCGACTAGGCACATCAGTTTGGGCCCCAATCCTTATTTAATTAAAGGTGACTTTTTTCTTGTCACCTAATGAAAGATTGCTAAATAATAGGGTATTTAAATAGTTAAAATCAAATTGATTATTTCTACTTCAGACTTTGTAAACTAATATGACCAAGGGGGAATATTGACTTTGTTTATTGTTTCCATAAGCAGTATGGCAATAAGTAGAGTTATCATTACCAGTACAATACCTTTATCAATACCAACAAAAGTATGAATACCAAAAACTTCATAATCAAAGATATTTCTACAATGAAAAATACACGAAAATACCTTCCGACATTTTGACCAAATACATTTGACCAAGAGATGACACCAATAATCCTGATACTGACAGTTATTCCTTTCTTGGAGCTTTGTTCCATCAGTTTGACATTTATCCTCTCTTTGATATTCCTTGGTATTATAGAAGATGGTGGTATTATAGAAGATGCGATAGACTGTCTTATGATTTCATGGCCTTTATGATAATCCCTCAGTTGAGAAATTGTAACCCTTTGAGTCGTTTGTAGAAAAGACATAACAATTAACTCTACAGACAGCATTCCTGAAAAGTATTTTTGAATTAACATTTTCATTTTTTATGGTATCATTCCATTGGTATTACTTTATTATAAGTACTATTAGTATTACTCAATTATGGGAAGAATGGTTTATTGTTATTAAAAACACCATTTTTTGTTTACAAAATAATGATATTATAAATATATAATTACTGATAGTGGTCTCAAACATGTAAAGGAACATTGTCAGTTTGATTTCATAATAAATTTTAACACGTGACTAAAATATATTTCCGTGAAAAAGGTTTCTACAAACTGTATCTTATGAAAATCAAATCAAACAAAGGAATTGACATTAAAATATTTAATACAACATGCCCTACTATGACTGCTTGTTAACATTGTCTGCGTCCGTAAAAAGATTTGTTTTGCTACAAAAGAACATCATATTATTTCATCATCTAAATATTTTGACCCTTTGTATAATTCTGCAAATACATCTTTGAAAACACACATGTACAACAACAAAACTGATTAGGTTATTGTCATGATACAAATGATCTCAAAGTCACTAATTTACTACACTTTTTTATGAATGTCTCTAGGGACACTGAAATCAGCAATAACATCCCTTTATTGATATACTACAGCGATCTTCAAGCAGAGCTGCAAATAAGGTGTGAGAACATTCTTAATCTTCACAGCAACCTTAAGTTTACCATACTAGCGAAAGCATATGTTACCATAAAAATGTCCGAGGCACCAATAACATTAGTAAATAGCCACTTGATAATTTCATTTATCAGGCAATAAATGCAGGGTTCTCTTTTTAAATTACTCGACCAATATTAATGAAACGTGTTGGTGTAGATTTTCCTGCAGATGCCTGTTACAATATTCCTTGTGCCACATTGAGCTGCGAGACCACTTCGTTCATTCTGTCATGCTGGTCAATACTTTAGCTACTCTCCTACAGTGCAGTTGAGGAATTTCTGAACCTTTGTCCTTCAGGAAAACTCTTTTCAAAACCTATAGTTACTTTAGCAAGTGTATGTCATATGCGGTGGAGCAATGTGTTAAATCTTATCAATGCATGTTCCAATTTCATGTTCCAATCTTATTAACACTAAAAATATTAAGGACAGATTCTTTCTTTGTCTAAATGTTGACATGTTTACAATGTCGGTAAATATACTTTTAATTTTCAAAACATCAAAATCCTCTTAAACTATTCTTCGTGAATATCGTAAATACTGATGTGTATTCAACAATCACATCAAATTATTCATGACAAGTTAATAAAAAAATTTAAGGGATCTTTCAGTATAAAAAAACACATTGTGCATCACTATCACGTTTATGTTCGAAAACTACCTTTTTACGTCCTTGGAATCGTTGATAGGATGAACCAAATGTCAAAGGAATCTGAAAGCAACAATTTTATTTGTAATCATGTACTTGTTAATTAGTATTCATTATGATTGTAAGTATTGAACCTCTTTAGAGGTCACAAAAACGTATTTCATTGTTCGATATTATCAATCAAATATAAATTTAGATTATGTACATCAGAAAGTCACTATTTTCTCACTAATTTAAAAAAATAAGATCTGTCTCTAATTTACTATATAAAAACTTTGTTGGCTTATTTAAAGGGTGTATTACAATTTGTTTGCTATTTTGGATTTATTGATAAATGTAGGTTTAACTTCATACGAAAGTGATAAAGTCTCTAATAAAAGGGAAAGAATGCAAGTAAGATGTAGCAAACTTTGTTTGTTATTTGTTAACTACTGACAAATGTAGTATTACGTCAAACGAAAGCAATCAACAGATTGGATTAAACTAAATACAATTGCAATGTAAATAATATACTTTAAATAAACTTACGCAATGATTTTATTGTTAAAGTGATCACACAAACCAAACAAAATGTCACCTTCCAGAGGAATACTTTGGCGTCTTCCTCTTTATGCGCAGTTAGCGAGGAAAATGTTATCTGAACACGCATCATAAAACTTAAGTGAGTTATGACGATGAGTGTGATGATTGTGATTGGAGTCAGTCAGGGTTCACCATTTGCTCCTTTCTCATCGTAGATCAAATCAAAAGCCTTATAATGCTCACATCAGATAACTCCTGATTAATCTTTGTTTGATATGTGATTGTGTTTGTGATTTCCAGACCTGATTCACATTGAAGTCCCATCCCGAGATTCAATTTCATATCAGATATGAAACACAAAACATCTCAGTCTACGAAAACAGATGGCAACATGTATATTTTTGGATTTTCAATGTGAATAATTCAATCAGAATAATACGAAAAATAATACAAAACATTACCTTTGAAAGTATAAAGGGATGATTAATTAAACATTTCAATATATGATACTGAGATGTGAAGTTTATGGCCACTTGAGACATTGTGAGGTACCAGATTTTTATGCGTTGAGATTCAAACATGAAAGACAAATATTGAAAGAAACTTTCAATATTGAAAAGAAACTTTCATTTACTAATAACGTAATGGAAATTCGAAATATCATCAATGAATGTTTAGAATTATGTAATCAATCGGTTTGGAGAGCATTTAAAATGGTTCTCGTTGTGAATGTCGGAACTTGAAGGAAAATAGAACATATTGTACCAGCTGCAAAAACACAGACATTCCTAAAGTCTTTGTTCAGTAATAATGAGCAGGGTTGCAGTCGAGTTTTCTTGGATCCAAAAAAACTCGTTACCTGTACGAGTCGGGTCGCCTTTTAAATCTAGATAATTTGACCAATCTTTCTATTAGTCTCAGGTGTATTTCCATCTCAAAGTAATCTAACTATGCATCTAGTTTTCTTATGTGATAGTCCTGCTGTTTTCAGGATCAACGCTAACTAAATGCAAATCATTGTGTGTTAGTACTTACAGTTAATTCATTATTCATAAGATCTGTGACCTATGAAACATACAAGAATACTTATGATCAGTACACGAAAACTTTTGATTGACATTTATGTGAAACATTTATTCATTGCATGCTCTTTTCTAGTTATTGTTTACATGGCATTTATAATTACTTTGAAATAACCGCTACGTATACATGTACCAGTTTTCATTGTTAAAAGTTCTAAGATGCAAAGCTAAAATTATTCGCCAGTACGCCTCAAAAGAATGGTTTACAAAATACATCTTGTCAATCAAACGTGACCAACAGACTTATAAGCAACATTTTCAGGTATCTATATGTTGAAATGTCGCAAATAAAACCTTGAATAACGAAGCTGTATATCCAAATATGCCTTCATCTTTTCCATCATCTCAACTTCTAGAATGCCAATCAAAGAAATACAAATGTTATTGTAAAAAAACTTGCACTTGGCCACTAGGACGTTTATTATCTTAAATGCCCTAGTCCATATTTTTCATATGAGCCCTATTTGTTTTCCTTACAGACATAATATTTACACGAAGGCTGTTGCATTTAGGTTAAGATTGAATGTAAAATGAATCAACATCAAAACAGTTAACCCGTCAATAATTTGAAAAATTCGTAAAGATAATTGGACCATTTTCTCCTTCAGTAGGATTTATACATGTCTTATTCAAAGCAATCATCAGAAAAGAAATTGGCAATTGCACAATCACATTTCCTTTAAAATCATAGAATTGAAAGAGCATAATTTCAGCAAATTCTCTCTTTAGCTGTCTTGAATATATGATGATTGCATAGACACTTTTCTTTCGATCACATTATATGTAATTTGTAGCTGTCATTTTACGTTTTCTAACCTTAAGCAACATCGGTATTTCTGTTTTGAAAGGGGGCTTAGCCCCACAATATGAAGTTACTGATAACATTGCATCTTCATTCTGTGGAGAAAATGGCATAAATGGATTTTGCAATCTTCATCACTTAACAATGAAGATTGAAGAAAAAAACATTATTTATGAATATGTGAAATATTGTTACAGGAAAATTCAGGTTTAAATATCGACGACTAGTGTCTAGTGCAATTTATTTTTCTTGAAAGGGATTATGATTGATCAGCATCATATTCCAAATTGCTTGCTTCATTATCACACTGCATTCCATTTCGTATATAAGATAGCTCTAAGACAATAGCACACTGATTAAGTTTTCACTTTTATTCTATCAAGTTAGAATCTTTAGATGAAATAGATGATGTGACAAGCAAGATCTCACAAATGGTTGATTCACTTTGCAGAATGTTGACATTTAATTAAGAAACTCATTATCAGAGACGTGTGAACCGTAAGGCCAGAGATAACCTGCTTATAGTACACATGATGTCGTTAATACGTTCTCAATCAGAAACATTAACAATAACATATGGTAATAAGGTACTCAACACGTAAACATTGACAATAACATCCATGTATGATGATGTAGTACTTACCAAGTGCTAGTGAATGTATTACTCCTGTTAGATTAAATAACATGATATATATTTCAATTCCTGACTTTAAACACTGAGACACAAAGAATATTGTGACGTTCGTGTTTCAATTTCATGTTCATGGTCCTTTGACAAAAAAACCCTTTGTAATGTATATGAGTCACATCAAAATAACCATCTATATCTTGCACACTTTCTGTCACATTTCTGTCTTACATTTCATTCAATTAATAAATGATACAAAACGTAACATTGGTTATTGTTGATGATTTAACGTGACTTTTTGTAGTCTTAAAATAATATATCTTGATATATTAAAAGGTAACTTTACTTTTTTTCCAAAATCATTTCAAAAGATATCACAATAATAAATTTATTTCTCTATCTAACTTCTGCATTGTCATTGATCAATAAGTTTACAAGCCTCATTCAATACCGATAAAAAATACTAAAAAATGTATCGTTGCAGATGTAGTAATAACTAATTCTGCATTCCTGCCCCACATCCATTTAGTTTATACTTGAGTAGATTATAGTATCAATACTGTACGTCTCAAGGGGTTAGATCAGTGATTACGCTGTACGTGTCTAGACCATCTGTACTCAAGTTTGCGGAATTAGGACAAATGGAGCCTTTGGCTCATTTCTATGCTAAGCCTGTAATTCTCTGGTGCTTAAGTGTCAGAGTAAAAGATCAGTGTGCACCTCCTAGTAAGTGAAGGAAATGATGATCGTAGGTTTCGTATCGATAACGATACGTTTGTTTATAATTCAAAAAGGAGAGATTGCGCATGACACATCAATTTTTTCCAATAATGTTAATAATTCAAAAGGGTAACCTATGAAATGCGCCTCTGTTATAATTAAACAAGGAGAAAATGCACATGACACATTATCAAGTTACGAAATCAATTTTTCCAATGAAAATCATAGTTGTATGTATGGGAAAGAAAAACGTATGTTGAAATTCCTAATATCATAGACAATATTAAAACATGATATAACGAATTTAGAGAATAACCAACGAGGTACGAGTGATTACGGCATATCTGCCCGAGTCGAAATAATGTTCAAAGTCGCGAGCCTTGGCGAGCGACTGAACATTATTTTGACGAGGGCAGATATCCCGTAATCATTCGTACCGAGTTGGTTATTCTATATATTACCCATTTGTAATGAAATATAATAAAAAAACGACTGAAAACATGCGATTGAGAAATCGTAGTAATGCTGTAGTAAGTGATACCAATCAGCTGATCAGTATTCATACGCGTGTCCAACCGAACATCTCCAGAGTGAATTAGTCAACAACGCATCGGAATCTAGTTCAGTTTCAAAACAATACGAAAATGACGAAAATATTGCCCCTGAATGATATCATACACCTTTCAACATTGAACAAATTAAAACACATAAAACTCTTAACAAACAACATTATTTGACAAAGATAATAAGTATTTGAATCAGCCGGTCGTCACTCCGTACAACCATTGCGATGTGTTGTTGACGGCACAATGTTGTAACGAAAATGTCAAAAACCTGTCAATTTTTTTAAACTATAATTGATAAAAGTGGCAATATCTTTAAGAGAAACCTACAAAGAATGCATCAAAACAAGTCTGTATGTCAGGATAATCAAATAATCTGAAGTTTGAACAACATTTGTTTCTTTCGACGTTACCTTCATTCAAGTAGCAAGTGTCAAGAACGATAACTCTAATCGGCCTGTGATCACGGTAGGATTGTTCCCAGGGCTGATCAACTATGAGTATGTTGATTTGTAAAAGTTACTGCTTTCATGGATGTATGAATTGAATTTGAGTCCCTATGGTTTTTATGTGTTAATAATTACTAATGGATCAGTGAAATTCTTGTGCTTGGATAGATTTCATGAATTTTCGATGGCAGCCATGTTTGTTTACAAACAGACAGCGCTTATTGTACCTTTGGAAAAAGCACAATCTTGAGATCACAATGAAATTTAACACGTAGATGAGTAGTTTCAAATAATACTGCGTTTAAATATCAACCTGTAAGTTATATGATGTACTGTAATATTCATCGTTCTACGATTTTATTTTCAACCTAATCGACATACGTTCGACACGTTCAATTTATCAATGAAACTTGAAAATAGTTCCGTCGACCAATCGTCTTTCATTCTCTTAGGAACCGACCAATCAACGTTGAGAATCACTAAAAAGCACATGTGCGGATATCAAAAAAATATCCACTCGTGTATCCTCGCCCGTATGGGTAATATATGATGGTATGTTCCTCTTAACTTGTATAAAAGAGAGAGATATTCTTTATTCCTCCAGTAAAAATTGATATGTACTGTATCTATGTGATAAGTAATTTCATGGGTACAAAGCATTCATGCAATGTTTATGGGATACGGTTATAGCACATAGGCATATACACAAAGATGAATTTGTACAAGAATGAAAAAATGTTTGCACCGAAGAGAGTATGTGTCGACTTCGTCTAAATTTTAACGTCAAATAACACAAATGCCCATCTTCAGTTGTCTAGCAGGGGGAACTATTCTGAAAAATGCTACCAAAGCTGAATCATTTTAAATGGTCCTTTGTGGAAAAAGATAAGACCGAATGAAATATTCATTAAGAATATTCATGGGTAATTCATCTCGGAGTCTCCTGTAGAAAGTGTCCGTAGAGAAAGAATATAGGTTGTAAACTACAATTTCAAAACACAATATTACGAATATTTGTTGTAACTAAACGGTATTAAATAATTACATACGTCTTGTAAATTACACGTTGCAAATATTGATAAGAACTTTTATCAAAAATATTATTTGCCCGACATTTGTTAAGTTATCATGGCAAAACCTCTGATATAATGTATTCTAATTTCCAAGGTTCTCCTGTTATTATATTACAAGATGATGAAGATGATTAAGTAATTTGGAGACACTTATTAAAATATGAAAGAAATCCAGATGGTAAAAGTGTAAGCATGAGTTTGTATTTTGTAATGTCAGGAAGGAAGTGGGTCAATATTTGATATTTATCCGTCAATGCGTCTGTGCGTCCGTACCTTTATAAGGGACATTGTTCTACGAAACTAGGATAACCTGAGGGAGTAAGAAGAAGCGATGACTATGTCTTCTTTTTATGCCCTAATTTCTTCATTTCATTCGTCTTATAGGGACGTGTATTACACTAGAGGAAATACAAAGTTAACTTTCACCCTTAGACCAAATTTACTTTATGGCGACCAGAGATACAAACAATGTTAATAAATTATTGTGCACAAGGTGACCACAGGTTTTTTAAATCACGTCTCTATCTAGGGCATATAGTCAATACTCACAAATCTATGACATAAAGCATGAAATGGGTGACCAACACGGTTATAAATCATGCTTAATGTTGCCGATCGTTACTGACAGCAAGACTTTGCATAGGACCAAGCCGAAGAGAAATCAATATAAACATGCGCTTGAATTCTAATTTCTTGAATTCAAGCATATTGTGCCTTTTCTTGATATTTAGTTTATTAAATTCCAGAAAATTTGACAAACCCGAGATTGATTAAATATTTTAATTTAATCACGAAATCAAATTGCAAAATTTTTTTTTACAGAAATATTATGATTATCATCAGTTCGCTGGATCTGTGTTGTCATATTGGGTATAAGAAATTTTGGAGGTTGAGTTAAATAAAGGTTGATAAATAAAGAACATTAAGGGGGAGGTGGTGAAGGGTTGTTGAAGCCATCATCAAACCATCGATTCAATTGAGTTCAAAATTAGGCACAATATAAGATGGTATATGGGGATATCTATGTTCAACAATAAAATAATTTATCGATTATTTGACAATAGTTCTATTTCAGTAAGCATCGGATTGTCATCAACCCCTCAATTAGACCCTTCATTGACAATCTTTCAAGGATTAAGGAATGGTAAAATTTATATTCATTTTGTATTCAAAAGATGCAAAGGTAATACTTGAGGGTAGAGAAAATATTTCTTTTATTAAATATCAGATTATGGTGTTAGACAGCATTTACAATATGTGGTTTAATATTTAAAATACAGGTTAAATAGTATCTAAGCTAAGAGGAGTAGTCCTTGTGACACATTTAATATGGTGCATTTTGTAGAATTTGTAATACAATTGCTTCTTTGATTTTATATCAAATGTTGAACTATCAACAAATTGTTCAAAACTCATTGTAGATAGATTTATAGACAATAAGACTATCATTTCTGTTAAAACAGTCCGTAGATATCGCCAACATTGTCACAGCCAAAGGGCAACATGAACAAAATCAGATTTGCAAGGCGTTGACCTTATCGGAGTAGCAATTATTTGAGTAAGCAACCAAGGTGATGATACTGTACTATCTTGCCAACGTCTACAATTTATTATTGAAATCTTATCGTACATGTATTGACATAATAGTTCGATCAAAAGGTTGGGTGCAAATCTTGAATGGGAATTGTAATTAAGTAATCCCAGTATATATCGTTAATCAATATAATGAGCCTTGACAATCAATATTTATTTTCTGACAACATTGATAGACGAATTACACATTATGGCTTCATGATGATGAAATCAATCAGATTTTACTGAATGTAATGTTAATATTTTCAGTTTTAATTTCAATGAATTTCTTATTTCCTATTTCAAAATTTTCAGCGTTATCAACCCAAGTATATCAGTTAAATATTGTAATGGCATATAACGTTTAAAAAGAATATTTCATCTTCCTGCGCTTTCAAGATTATGTTTCAAAGTAATCATGTGATTGCAAAACAATTAATGAAAATCCAAACAATTTTAAGTAAGATTGAGGTTTGTAGTTATAGTTCATCTATACCTATTTATTTGTTTTCTGAGTTTAAAGATGATTTGAAGTGGGAATTAATATTCTCTTTTAAAAGTGTTTTTCGTGTCTTATACACAAGGTATGAAATAGGACGGATAACAACAAGAAGACGTTTAGATACCACATAATGATTTAAAACATATTAATTATCTTCCTTTTTATGAAATAACTTAAAGATTAAAATTTTTAATTCATTCAAGATTTACAATTACTAAATCATAACTATAACAAAACTGTAAATGTTAATACACATCCCAACTTAAAAATGTGAAGTTTATAATTTGTATGTACATGTAGTCTTAAAATTTCTTTCTTATGAAGAGACAGATCGATAGCGAATGAGAAACTGTTTCTCTGTCTTATCTCTGGTACTAGGCGCTGCTATCGTCGTGCATATCTTTCGGACATAACACGTGAATACAGTTGTCAATTGATAAATGTCATTGTCCACATTTAACAAAAAACGTTTTATTTGCTCACATAGTTGCTAATCATCTAGTCTCACTGCCTAAGCATTTTTATTCAATATTACTGAAGTACGTCTGCACTTGAACATTTATCATCTTATTGATTCCAACAATTTGTTCTCAGTGAACAAGTGACAGTTTATCAATATCAAAACGCTGTTCATTATTGTGTCACTCTGGATGGACTAAATATACCTGAATAAGGAAGTCACCATACTCGAGACCTAGGATCCCATTAGCTACCTTGTTACATACCTGCAAGACCTCTTTAGTATCTGATTCCATAATTGCCTTGTCCAGCTTAAAACGTCCTGAATCTTGTCTCAACGTGGATTTATCTTGGACTAAATATAAGTCCATTAGGAGTTATTCACGGCACAACAGCAAGTATGAGCAATTTCGAAGAAATACTGATCTGAAATATCAGCTACGATAGTCATAATTAAGTCGTACATCTTGTATCTCTGCGAATATGGCCTTGACTCAAGATGTGTGAATGTTAAATGTCCACACCATAGCATCACATATGCTTCCAACTAATCGTCTACAATCTCTCCCAGTAAGAGCTGCAATATCCAGCTTAAAGAGGCGTCTTGCTGTTCAATACTCTAGTTATATATAGTGCCAAGGCTATGGAATTTCCCTTATCCGTAAAGCAAAGACGGCTTCCTCAAGTATCGTCTCTGCTATAATAGCATCGTACCGTCACATTACAACGCTATTCTAGGGAGCTGTATTATCTTGTTGCTGAAGTGTGTGTGATTTTTTGTGGTACTATTGTGTTACGACTGACTGAGTCATACGTCTTATTTACATATTCACTCTTATTCCTTCAAGGCATAGCATCTCTTTGACGATCTGAGTTATTCTGGACAACACTTACAACAGGCTATTTGTCTTGCTTGACGTTGCTGTGATATTCGATGATCTTGCTAAAGTAAGTGATTTCTAAGAGCATACTGTAGAAGCTTTGTTCCATACGACACAAATCCTTCATCTTTCAGCTTTTCTTTACAAATTCACTAGTTCACATATGTGGTTATTTCCTTACTTGATGTGAAGGAATTCCTATATTGATTCAAACAGTGTTAAAAACCCATATGTGTCAGGACACGATGGTTATACTTGCATGACCGCTGAAAGGTAAGATAAGTTTTATATATTTTGTCATTTAGTCATAAATGAACACATATTCAATGTGAAGATGATGCATAAGGAACTGGTTGTAAATTTCAACCTTCATAATTTGATCCTATTATATCCCCAAAAGTACAGGGGAAAAAATATCAAACGTTCTGATCATATATCTAACAAGCCAGAAACATAAGTACTTACCTTTTTCAACACTGACATACGGTTACTTACAATAATGGCCATATTTAGGAATATGTAACAGAAACATGAGCCTTACGTCTTTAACATCAACAAAACATTTGATTTTCTGTCCAAAAACATCCATCATGTTCAAACAAACTCCTGTCTTTTTTCATATCACATGAATTCTCTGCTTTAAATGCCACCTTTTGTTGAGCTGTAAGAAACGATATCAAGGATTTATACCTGACAGGTTTGTAAGCATAGGTTTCAAACATCACCTACAAATACAAAATTGACATTATCACGGAAGCTCTGATCAAGTGACCTTTAAAAGTGATTGTAATATGATATTCATATCAGTGACAAAACAACCATTGGCATAGAAAAAAACAAAATTTTTGTTATTAACATCTTGTGTTAAGGGGTTCAAATATTTTCACGTACATGTAGAAGATATCATATTCGTTAATCATATTTTAGAAATGCGTTACATCATTGACTTCAACTCATATTGAAAAAATTTATGTAATGTACAGAATCCTACCGGTTTGTACCTGTAAACACAAAATAGTATATCAATTATAAGATGTACGTGTTTGAAAGGCTTTGTTGATGACTACTAAAATGAAATTAGGCAAACTGACATCTGTCTATAAATGTTTAAGCTTAGAGATCTTTTGATCATTTCACCATAAATACATCTAATTATATTGAACATACATGTACAATCTACCTTTAGCTGTGTTTTATGAGACCACATGTCCTCCATGTAAAATCATATCATTATGTATCATGTGTATTTTCTATTTACGACACACAATATCTTATTGTATAACATGAAATTGCTTCAAATGTGCACATCACCAGATGATAATGTTATTGAATCCAATTTAAATGAGATGCGTTTATTTCAATTATATTCAACAGGCTTTCATAAGAGTACAAACCGAACTCACATGTGCCATGTACATGGATACGATTGATACATCTACACACTTTTAACTGCAATACTTAAATGTGGCCTGTCTGCTTTATGATAAAGTCCACATTAGTAAATGTGATTTGGTTAACAATAGGATATACCATCACTCTACTTTCTATTGAATCACCATGTACATGTAAAAAAAAACAGTCATTCTTGAAAAGTGAATTGTTAGATAATCACTGGGCATTTTGAGAATAAAACAACCGAATTTAGTTTTATTGCAGTGAATATGTGAAAAAGGACTGTGTTTAATCGCATTTTTTGTGTAAATGTATACCTGTCAAAACGTTAAATAACATTTAAGTTTTACCTGTTTTAATACAACTTATGTGAACTATAATTTGCCAGTGAAATAGGTATAATTTGTTTATTTAACATTATCAATAATATTGATATCAAAGAGAAAAAATTATAAAAATAGTAATAGTATTCCATTTTGATAGAGAAAATCAATTTAGATTCATTCTAAAAACAGACTAATAATGACAATAAATCATTGATTACTTTGGGTAGATATCAGGTTCATGAAATGCACATTTTACAATTAATAACAAGGTAGGTTACAGACATGATATCTTATAAGTCTCAAGTATAACTGAAAACAAGTTTGATGTATATCAATTTATTTTAAGAAAGAATTGTATGAAGACTAAACTCAGTGCTGTGTAACTTCTGTACTAAAAGATTAAATGTGGGTATCTAAATAAAAAGACATGCATTCGATTGTATAAAAACATTATTATTCTCCTCACTAGCAAAAATTAAGTAATCTGGATATGTTTTACGTGTTGTGCAGAATTCATTAACCGTATTGTGGTCATTGAACATTGTTAAAGGTCAAGAAAAGCTTTCTTGATTAATAACTAGAGATAGTAAACATCTTGTGATTAATGATCCATTTGCGGTTGCTGTTTAATGCTTTTGATCAACGTTTTCATGATTTGAATATTTTCTATTCCAATTTTCCTGATTCATATTTATCGCAATTCATACTTTTAGTTGGCTGAAAATTAATTAGGTTATCATTGGCATTTACAATAATGTTTGCATAAAAGTATAAGAGATAATTGGAAACATCCTCGACAACGACAATTAAACAAAAAGGACATATATTAAAAACCACTGACACAAACTATCTAAAAGCAACTTTGTAAAGTAAGGTAAAGTTCTTAATCGAGAGTAAAAGCTTTGAAAATATCAAGTGTCTCAACAATCTAAATACATTCAAATATAAATGTTTGAATATTTTGAATATTTTGAAAAAATAATTATTTGAATACCCTTACCCTTTTAACAATCAATCCCCTATTTATTAAAAATAAGATTTTTAAAAACCATTTCGAATACCAAAAGCTTACAAATCAACAGGACATGAATACTACAAAGAAAACACACAGCAGAGTCTTGCCTCCAAGTGATGACACCTATACTCCTAAACTGACAGTCATTCCTTTCTGGGAACTACATGGAAACCGTTTGGCATATATCCTTTCTTTGATGTGCTGTTGGTTGATTTAGGAAATAAAAATCACAACGCTCGTCTTTCTCCTACCGTTTAGAGGACAATAATTGTTTAGTTGATTTATAAAGAAATAATCGTAATTGACCAATCAATAAGGCATTTCCAATGTGTTTGAAACGACATGTATTTTTTATTTTTTGTATTGATGTAGTCGATAGCCTCTAAATTTGAGTAAAAACAGCAGTTTTGTGTATTATTGACGTGGGGCCTAATAAATGTGACGATCAGCGTATTAATAAGAGGTTCATTTGAAGTCAGATTGTTGAATAATAATACAGCATTATTGAAGATAAACATTGAAATTGACTTTTAATGTTTTAACGGTATTAGTAAGAAAACCTTTTCTGTGACATTTCAATCTGCATTCCTACAATGTTGTATTTGGAAGTATACTGTACTCTGTTTCAATGTTTTAAAATTGACTCAGAAATTCTCCCATTCCTTGTCTTATCTAATTTAACATATTTGAATTATCACTTGTACATTGGGTCTAAAATCACATGTGTACTCTTCTTGATCAGTAGGCCGGGTTGTTCAAAATTGTTTCCTTTTATCTTACTGAAGACTCTGGAAATCAAAACCATAGCATTAGGTCAGGTGACATTGCTATCATTCAAATAGATAATATTGGGAAAAGTTTTATTAATAGACATTTTGTATCCATTTCAATTCAGATTACGAATTGAAAAATTAATCTAAGCATTTTAGCAATGGCTTATGATGACAATAATCAAATATTTACTGGAGATAGATGTTGTATTACCATGGATTGTGATGACAATAATTCTTAGGGAATATGTGAATTCCGAGTTTTATTATTCTAATGCAATCAATATAATAAGGATATGGTTACCTTCCAGGAATCAAGTACATAACAATATTGCTGAAATTGCGTTTACGTAGACTCATTCATTTCTTTCCAAAAGTCATTTAAGGCCTTTTTTCAGAGCTTTTGATCTTTCCGCAATAAAATATGAAAGAAAGTAATAAAACTTAACATAGGAAATTATGCATTGATTGTTAAAACACGCTATTATTCTACTCCCTGGGTAATTGTATCCTTTATTGAGAGATTATGACGTGATGTATTTAAAAAGTTTTAAGGTTGCCAAAATATCTCAACAATCTCAATACACTTTAATTTGATTACCTTTAAATCATATCTCGAAATTTATGAGGAACTTTATCAAAGTTACAATGTAATGTAAGTGTTAATATTCATTTCGATGTGTTACAATCTTGTTATTTATAATATTTCTCCTTTGGCATATTCTGTTATCACGATTTAATTGTCAAATAATGTTTTCACTGCAATCCACAGTCCCAAAGTAGTACCTGCCATTTAAGGGATTTTTTATAAAATGGATTAATGAAATGTCACCATTAAAGCTGTGCTAAGGAAATCAAAATTATAAGATGATAAAGTCATTCAATATTAACCTGAATGAAGCTGATATACATATTGAACAGATTAGAAACTTATAACGTTGCAAAAGAAAGGAACTTTATTACAGAAGTAATAGGGACAATATGATCATAGCTAAGCAGAGTCAACTATTGAAATAAAATTGAAGATGAAAGGTATGAATGATTTGACAATATTAAAGTGACCATTGGTAGGATAAACTATTGAGTCTCGTAAACAAAAATGCCTGTTAGAAAGAATGATTGTCAATAAAATATTCAACCTTAATCAAGAGAAAACACTTCGCCACTTTTAGTTGTTATACTCTTTTGTGGTTGTAAGTTGATATTTTGACACCAAAACCCATTGAATTAATTCCGCGACTAAACACACAGGTATTAAAGAATGTCAAATAAATGGCCTTCATAAAGCAATCTCAGCAAAGCACCAATTAACGACATTTGTTTATTGACGTCGCAAAGGGATCTTAAAATCCTTATAACATTTTCCTGCTTTCACTAATGACAGCGCCTCTGGCCTCGTTGCAAAGTAACTTACATGATATGGACATTTTCTCAATCAAAACAGAAACCTCAAGTGTACGATATGAGCTGGGCCATTTGTTACCATGAAAACAGTTTTTCCCTGACGTCACATTCATCAGTGATCCTCCGTCATCTTCGCACCAGTGGTCGAGTGCTTTAGCCAATTTTGAAAATCGTGTGAGTGAGGAATTTCCTGCAGTTTTGGATCACAGTAGAAGATTCATTCAAGCAATTCTTTTCTTCAGCTGCCTGTTACAATTCCATATGCCACATTGAGCTACGAGACCAATGCTCATGCTGGTCAATACTTCAGCTAATCTCCTACAGTGTGGTTGAGGAATTTCCTCCAGATTCGTGTTATGTCTGGATGCCTCGCACACGTGTCGTGTTATTGTGCTTGTGATTTTTAACGGCCACAATTTCAAGGTAAGAGTATTTTCACTGTAAGGTCAAGTCAATTCTCAGTTATATTTCAGTCATAGTAATGGAATTTTTGTGTAATGACTTTTATCAATTTCCAAGAAATTATAACTAGCCAAGCATATTTTTGTTGCAATGATAATTGAAGTGATCGTGGTTGCTCATATGACTGAAGTATAAATCTTAGCTGTTGTTAAATATGATCAACAAAATTCACAAAGTGATAATGCAGAAAACATATCAATTAAGTGATTATGTCGACAAATAACAATAAATATTATTAAATACATATTGACTTGCAATACTTCTTAAAGAAATGTTTATGAAACTCATTGCAAATACATGCGAATCAACTTGTTGATCAGTGTATTCGCATCCGTAGAGCTTCTATACTAATCTGGTATGTATCACGCAAATATATATTACTGCAGACTTATTTATATAGATTGAGATTAGGGAATTTCTTATATGTATCTATTAATTGGATCATTATTAGCTTGAAAACGAAATTCTTTTCCAATTTTAAAATGCTGCACACACATTGATTTGATTCATTTTCAACTATTAATGCAATATTGTGAATTTCTTATGCAGTATGTACCTAGTTATTGGATCAGTATTAGTCAGGAAACGAATAAACAGTATTAAACACGCTAATCAAAGAATTACATTCACGTCAACATCTTCTCCAAGAAAGAATTTCATGTTACATGATCTCAAATACTATTCCAAATGATGTCTAGGTCATGCCAGGACCACGATCGTTCTAAGTTAATCATTCTGACATGTTATGTTCCTAATTTAGATCACACGGAGATGAGATATTTATCAGGGGCATAACTGAAATGTGTACATTGGTGGAATAGCACTTTTACAATAATCAATCAGCTGATCAGTCAATTCTATCCTGTCTGTCTATCAGATATTGTATATTAGAAAAGTCATTCTCAAAAAGCAGATATGGTGAGAGTTTTGTTAGTACTGACTTAAGTTGGGAATTATCGTCGACATGCTTGCTTGTTTTACAAGTAACTCTGCAATACAAAGCAATGATTATTATTCAAATACTGGGTACTGTTCTGCAGCTATTTATTTCATTTGAAGTAGACATAACGATATGAGAAGTATATATGAAAGTCATATTTAATGCTTTATTGCTGTTTGATTTTCTATATAACTGTTGCTTCATATATGATTTCAATTAGATAAATGGTTCAATGAATATAAGTCTTATTTAAATAGGATGATCAATAATTCACATATAACACTACACAAAGCCTGTCATAATAGATGTAGATAACGTAGATTGAAGTCATAATTATAACATCATCATGGTTAATCAAACGTTTATATACAATCAGCCCAGTGTCTTTCAAATCACTAACATTTGTATCAAACCTTGAAAGGATACCAACATGATGAATTGTTTTTTCTATTCTATCAAACCATGAAAGTGGGGACCAAAAAGTTATAAATCATATCCATTATTGCTAATCTACAATGACAGCAGAGTTTGCAAACGACCCATAACAAGAAGGAAAATCAATAATTGAACATGCACTTAAATCAGGAAAATTTCATCATGAATTAAGATTACTTAAATTGAAGCATATTGGGTTTTCTTGCTTCTTTGTGTTATTGAATTCCAGAAAATTTAATCATCCCGAGATGGATGTAATATTTAAAAATACCATTCTGAAATAACATTGAGAAATGTTATTCAAGTCATTCCAATCGTTTGTATCTAGGATTACATCTTGAATATCTTAGTACCAAAGCGCTGAGAGTAATATCGAAGGAAAACAAATTACTTTAATGTTAATGATAAATGTGACGATTTGACCATTATTATTTTGTTAAAAAGAATGTATGCACAACGTGCAAATTATGTGCCGTATTTTACCAAATAAAGTTGATCACTTTGGCAAGGATAGGTGTTAATTCGTTTGGCAAAAAAAGCAAATGGTTTTGAGGGTAAAGAAATCTTTATTGCAATTCGAATATGGAATTCTTACCTCTAAAAAATATATCGTTTTATGGGTAGGAAGCATCACAGAAATTATTCAAACACTCTTTTTAATCATAATTATTATATTTTCATATTTAAAGGTTTTGTTTGATTTATGTCTGTTCACGGAAACTGTTAATTGAAAATATGTAAACAATGCACGCCGTGTATATACCAATTATTTACGATGAAATGTTTGAATAGTAATTACGGAAACAAATCTTGTTTTTTCAAATAGATATTTTTTAATCTGTTCAAGTCCATAATATAGTTTCAACAGAACCATCACAGCCACGAGTCAACTGTAGATAAATTAGATATTAAAGCATCGATCTTTAAGTGTCAGAATGTCAAGAAATTGCCAGGCACTTGTCAAGTTGTCAATTTTCGGGACGGATGGCAGAGCGACCTTAGGTTGTGTCACAAATCCAATTTATCCGAAAACTCGTGTTGATAATAAAATATTGCAAAAATAGGTAATAAAATATTGCAAAAATAGGTAAAACAAGTCATTTTGGTTAACTGAAATCATTTTCCCAAATCAACTCAACCTCACGCATCTCCATTACAGGAATCAACTAGATCATTCATCACTTCATATACTCTGCCTCTCTCACTAAGAGCTGCTATATTCAGGTCAAAGAAGGGACCTGCTGGTCAATACTCTACTTATATTTACTGCCAAGAATGTGGATTTCCCCGTATCTGTGAAGCAAAGGCGTATCTGTGAAGCAAAGGCGGCTTCCTTAATCAACGTTCCTTCTTTAAAAGCATTTCACAATCCCTGACATCACACTGCTTTTATACGAGGCATCTGTACCATTTGCTTGAGTTACTGAAGAGTATGTACGTTTTTCATTACTTAAGTTCGTGATTGAGGAACTCTCTCTAGCAAACAGTGATTCAATAGCCTCAGTGTAATATATACATGATACATTTCACGTCTCTTTGATCATCCGAGTTAATCTAAACATCATAAGGCTATTTGTCCTGTTGGTGTTTGATTCTGGGATATTCTGGAATTTGTGAACAATACATAGACACTAATGGAGAATACGTCAGGAAGCTTTAATCCCTTGAGCGTTTCTGGCCAATTTTGACAGTACAGCTTTTTTCTTCAGCTTTTGTTTGCTCGCGCTTTGTAGTGAAGGTCTTTCAAGATCGATTCAAACAATATCGACATCCCATATGTGGCCTTTAATTTTGATTACACTTCTTTGACTTCAAAAAGGTAAGAAGAATGTTTGATTCGTTATTCATGAACACCAATTTCGTGTGTATAATAATCAGAAGATATTATTTAAAATTTAAGCGGTAAAAGGAGAACTGACACACTTTGAACAAAAAAAGCCGCATATTGATTTCCATATACTTTCTTGTCAGAAACATTACAGTAAGCTGACAACTTGGGGGTGTCATTATCATTAAAAGCATCCTTTCTCTATTTTTGAATGGTCTAAATTCAATCCTTTTATTTAGCAGATATATTTTTTACGTCAATTTTTATTACACCTACATGAATACATTTTCCTTAAGCTCTTATCAAGTGACCTTTAAATGTGCAATACAGATTTATAAAGATTCTGTCATATACATTTAGGTAATTCAGCTCACATATTTTTCACACTTAAGATATTATTTTATATTTTCAAAGCGTAACATACGTAATAAAACGGTTGGTGAATGAGATAATATTATACATTAAAGTCAAATGTATTCTGTAGGTTTAGAGGTTTAACGCTAGTTCTAATTGTGTGTGTTTTCTCTTCATATAGTACACATATGTGTAACACTTTTATCCTGACGTTCCTGTCTTTAAAAAATCTGTTTTTTGACTACTGAATAAAACATCTGCGACCTTATTCAGGGCAAACTGTGACATGTTTAATTGCGTATTTGGCTTAAATATATATATCATAATTACAGTATTATAATATATTGTGCTCCCCGTATTGATGCATCTCATTAAGTTAAATATCAAGTCTATCTTAAGCTTGTGTTGAATGATTAAACCAATTTTCTATGCTAGATCATATCTTAATAAATATTTTCTATTCACTTCACAATATATATGTGAAATATTTAATTCCTTTGATTGTATGGAATATTTACATATATATCTATCAAATTTTTTTCAAAAAGCTAAACTGCTGATCCAACAGCATATTTGATACCAAATAAGGCGATCCAAGTATCAAAGTCAATGTCGACCGGGCACATCAGTTTGGGTCCTGATCCTTATTTCATTGCAAAGGTGACTTTTTTCTTGTCACCTAATGAAATATTGCTGAATAATAGGGTATTTAAAACGTTAAAATCAAATTGATTATTTCTACTTCAGACTTTGTAAACTATGACCAAGGGGGAATATTGACTTTGTTTATTGTTTCCATAAGCAGTATGGCAATATGTAGAGTTATCATTTCCAGTACAATACCTTTATCAATACCAACAAAAGTATGAATACCAAAACCTTCATAATCAAAGATATTCGTACAATGAAAAAATACACGAAAATACCTTCTTACATTTTGACCAAATACATTTGACCAAGTGATGACACCAATAATCCTGATACTGACAGTTATTCCTTTTTTGGAGCTTTGTGGCATCCGATTGACATTCATCCTCTCTTTGATATGCGGTGGTATTATAGAAGATGGTGGTATTATAGAAGATGCGATAGACTGTCCCATGATTTCACTGCCTTTAGCTTTGTGTTATTCCTTTAGTTGAGAAATTGTTAAGAATAACTCTTTGAGTAGTTTGTAGAAAAAGACAATACATTAATTATAAAGACAGCATAACTATAAAACATTTATTTTTTAAATAACAATTTAATGTATGATAATTGATACTATGATTTGAAGTTACATGTGTGTAATTGCCACTTGCAAGACATTGTGAAAACAACATATTGTGCTGGTACCAGATTTATTTGCGTGAAGATTCAAACATGAAATACAAATATTGAAAAGAAACTTTGTTGTATCAGCTGCAAAAAAGACAGACATTTCAAGAGGCATTGTTCAGTGATAAAGAGCACGGTTGCAGTCAGGCTTACTTGGATCCTAATAAACTCGTTATCAATCTTAGTCGGTGATGTTTTTTAAATCAAGATAACGATAATTTGATTAACCTTTTCAACGACCAATCTTTCTATTAGTCTATTATTATGAAAACTTATGATTGACATTTATGTGAAACATTTATTTATTGCATGCTCTATTCTAGTTATTGTTAATATGGCATTTATAATTAATTGAAATAACCCCTTTAATACATGTACCATTTTCCTTGTGAAAAGTTGTGAAATGCAAAGCTAAAATTATCCGCTAGTACGCCTTTAAAAGAAGGGTTTACAAAATAAATGTATTGTCAATAAAACATGACCAAAATCAGTTTAGGCAACATTTTTATATTCTTAGTAAATTGCTTTAAGAAACATTTATAAAATGTTCTCATGTATTTCAGTTGCTGCAAAGCAATCTTACAACTTTACTTAATTTACAACCTATTATGTACCATAACTATCCCTTGACAATTTATTATTGATTATAATGCTTTCAACGATTTTGCAACTGCCATTGGTTACAGATAGTCAAATCTTTAAACCTTTTCATATATTTTAATCTAAACAGATGTTCGTTAATTATCAAATGCAAGAGATTTTTGTCATTTCAATTTAAATGTTTCAACAATTTGATTGACAATATACATGTACATACCTACATAAAACATAATCGATGAAAATAATCCTGTTGAAACAATGATAATTTAAAAGCACTATGCTCTTCTCATGAATAACGTTATAACAACAATTACATGTACAGTTGTACAAAAACTTCTTTCTTTACCACCCTCTTGTAACATACTGTTTACATGAACTCTTGATAAAGTCTTATATGTACATGTACATATAAGCTGTTTACCAAACCTCATTCTCCAAAAACATTTCCAGTGTTGAAGCCGAAACTTTATCACTTGACAAATTTCTGTTTCAAATTTAGCGGTTATCATATCCTAAAAAGCAGTAAATAAACAAAATAACAGCAAATACACCTGACATTGTTAATTGTATTAATCATCGCTTGTAAAGTTATCTGAATTTCAAGTTCAAACATAAAGAATTTTAAAGATGAAGGCAATATTATGGATATACAACTTCTTTATTCAAATTTTCCACGGTTTTAGCATAGATACTATTTCTTAAGGATGAAGTATCTATAAGTCGAAATGTGGCAAAACTTTGAATAACGAAGTTGTATATCCATAATATGCCTTCATCTTTTCCATCATCTCAACTTCTAGAATGCCAATCGAAGAAATGCAAATAATATTGTTAAAAAAAGTTGAAGAGACTGTTGTGTGCACTTGCGCTTGGCAACAAGGACGTTTATGATCTTAATTTGTCCTAGTCCATAATTGTCTTTTGAGCCCTATTTGTTTTTCTTACAGACATATAATTTACAAGAAGGCTATTGTATTTAGGTTAAGATTTAATGTAAAATGAATCAACATCAAAACAGTTAACCCGTCAATATTTCGAAATTGTAAAGATGATTGGACCGTTTTCTCCTTAAGTAGGATTTATAAATGTCTTATTGAAAGCAGTCATCAGAAAAGAAATTGACAATTGCACAATCACATTTCCTTTGAAATCATTGAATTAAAGAGCATAATTTCAGTAAATTCCCTCTTTGGCTGTCTTGAATATATGATTATTGCTTAGAGACTTTTCTTTGATAACATAGTTTGTAGTTTGTAGCTGTCATTTTGCGCTTTCCAATCTTGAGCAAATTCTTTATTTTTGTTTTGAAAGGGAGGCTAATCGCCACAAAATGAAGTCTTTGATTACATTGTTTTCTCATTCTGTGGCAAAGACTTTCATTCCTTCCTTAAGATTGCTATTTACATAAATGGATTTTGAAATCTTCATCACTTAACAATCAAGAGTAAAGAAAAAACATCATTTGTGAATGGGTGAAATATTTTTACAGGAAAATTTAGATTCATACATCGACGACTAGTGTTGAAAGCAACTTAAGTTTCTTGAAAGTAATTATGTTAGATCAGCACCAAATATTAGCGCTAATTGCATTGCCTTGTGTGAGCTGTGTGCTATTAAAATAATCAAACATTCTATATGGTTCTTGTGATATCCTTAATGTCAACATCTATCTATAAATAACATCCCCCCATATCAGTGACGTAATATGTCATGACGTCATCATATATCGTGTGCTGTACAAAATGCCGTAATAAATATGGCGGGCTTACTTTCATCGTCAGTTATCTATCAAGTGCCATCTGACCTTCATAACTTGAATACATGACAATTATGGCGACGAGGATGGGATTCTCAAGAGTGGGAATGTTTTAGACTAAATATTTTGTGTCATAAACAGTGAGTAGAGACATAACGATCACATCAGTCACAAGTGGGCTTTTGCGTCTATATAAATGATAGATTGCCATGTGAAACGTTATTGATGTAAGACACTATAATATTATCGTGTTGAAACTCAACAGTAAAGTGGAAGTGAACTTTAAAGAATATTCATAAATGAAATTGAAGAGTTTGTGAAGTGTCAGAAAATTTAAATTTCAAAGTGACCTTTGACCTTTGGATTTCCGGAAGTCACGTGAGAAAACAAACATGGCCGCGCCCATGATAGGAACGATGAGCGAATACTCGCACGGTAAGGAAGATTGGTCAAGCTATCAGAAACGTTTGGAAATATGGATGAAAGCAAACAAAGTAAAGAAAGAAAATAGAGCTACTATATTTCTCGCTACAGTTGGCCCAACTGCTTTCGAACTGTTAATCTTGTTGTTCGCTCCTGATGACATCAGCGATGTAACATATGAAGTTTTGACAGATGAACTTTCAAAATACTACAAGCCCGTGAGAAACGTGATTTGGGAACGTCAAATGTTTACAGAACGCAAACAAAATGTAGGGGAGTCTGTTATGGATTTCATCCTTGAACTGAAGCGACTTAGTAAACACTGTGAATTTGGAATGACTTTACAAGATCGTTTACGGGACAGGTTTGTAGGTGGTGTTAGGGGAGTTGCCTTGCAAAGAAAGTTATTGTCTGAGAAAAACTTGACATTTGAGAAAGCTTGTGAAATAGCAATCGCAATGGAAATTGCAGAGAAAGATGTTCTAGCATTTAAATCTGATTCATGTGAACATTCTGGTAAAGTCAATCAAGTTAAAAGACAGGAAAAGCATAAAACTTTCAGACCATGTTATAGATGCACTAAAACAAATCATCACCCTGACGACTGTTATTTCAGAAAGAAAACATGCCTCAACTGTGGAAAAGTAGGGCACATTGTGAAAGCTTGTCAAGACAAACAGAGTAAACATACACAGAACAAACATCAAGGTTACAGGAAAAAGTTTGGAAATGAAAGTAGAGGAAGAGCCCATCTTGTATCTGAAGAAAGTGGCGAAGAAAGTGATGAAGAAGAAGAATATGACAGATCGTTGGCCATTTATTCAACACAAGGTGGAAAGGAAAATGGATATAAGGTACCATTACAGATAGAGGGAAAAAGTGTTGAATTCTTCTTGGATACTGCTGCAAGTCACTCAGTGATAGGTGAGAAAATGTTCAAGAGACATTTATCAAAATTGAAACTGAAACCAACTAAAGTTTCTTTGTTGGATTATTCTGACAATATCATTCCTTTATTGGGTGAAGTTATTGTCAATATCAAGTTAGAGGATAGAGAGTACAGTCTACCTCTTGTTGTGGCAGAAGGGAGAAGAGTGCCATTGTTTGGAAGAAACTGGATTTCACAAGTACAGTTGAATTGGGGGAAACTATGTGCCATTTCAGAGAAGTCACTCAGTGATGAATTGAAGAAATCATATCCTTCAGTGTTCGAAGGTAAAGGGGTCTTAAAGACATTTAAAGCTGACATCAAAGTTCAACCAAATGTCAACTCAAAATTCTGCAAGTCACGTCCAGTACCATATGCATTGAGGGAAGCTGTGGGCAACACCGATTGTCGTCGTGCCGAAAGCCAACAAATGTGTACGGCTGTGTGGAGATTTCAAGGTGACTGTTAATCCGGTCTTGGAAGAAAACATCTACCCTTTACCTACAGCAGAAGATCTATTTGCAAAGATGGGAGGAGCAACATTGTTCTCAAAATTGGATTTGTCAAGTGCATACCTCCAACTGGAATTGACAGACAGATCAAAGCCGCTGCTGGTGATCAACACTCACAAGGGACTGTATGAATTCCAGAGACTATGTTTTGGTATTTCCACAGCACCATCCATTTTTCAGTCAGTCATGGACCAAGTTCTCCAAGGAATCCCTCACGTGGAATGTCTACTCGACGACATACTCATTGGAACAGTGACAGAGAAACAACATGATGACATCCTTCATCAGGTACTCAAGCGCCTAGACACTTATGGAATCAAGGTAAACTTAGACAAGTGCAAGTTCAAGGTTTACAGTGTCGACTACCTAGGGCATCACATTGACAGGAATGGTCTACACCCAATGAAAGAGAAGATACAAGCTATCACAGAGGCACCTAGTCCAAAGAATATCACAGAGTTGAGAGCTTTCTTAGGAATGCTCAACTACTACAGTCGGTTCATAGGGAATATGTCTACCCTGTTGGCACCACTGTATCATCTGCTGAAAGCAGATACAGCTTGGAGTTGGACGGCAGAACAAGAGACTGTTTTCCAAAAGTGCAAGACATTGTTGTCTAGTGAAAGTGTGCTAGTGCACTATGACATGAACAAACCCCTGATACTAGCTTGTGATGCATCCGCATACGGATTTGGATGTGTACTGTCGCATCAAATGGATGATGGATCAGAAAGACCGATAGCCTATGCATCAAGAACACTGTCTCAAAGTGAAAAGAACTACGCTCAGCTTGAGAAGGAAGCTTTAGCTATCGTGTACGGAATCAAGAAGTTCCACAAGTACATCTATGGTCGGAATTCACATTGATCACAGACCACAAGCCATTGACGACAATTCTAGGTCCGAAGACTGGAGTCCCCACTCTAGCTGCTGCTAGATTACAACGTTGGGCGTTAATCCTGATGGCTCATACCTATGAGATCCGGTACAGAAGATCGGAAGACCATGGAAACGCCGATAGACTCTCAAGGTTGCCAGGTAAAGATGACCCAGAAACCATTGAAGGCCAGGTCAACTATTTCACCAATGTGGATAATCTACCTGTTACAGCCAGTGAAGTTGCCAAAGCAACCAGGAAGGATCCAGTCCTATCAAGAGTCTTGGATCATACGTTACGAGGATGGCCGAACTATGTTACAGATGAAGGTCTGAAACCATATTTCCAGAGACGACATGAAATCTCAGTCGACCAAGATTGCATCTTATGGGGAATGAGAGTTGTGATAAGGACGACAAGTACGCACAAGACTCTCCCTACTGAAACCAGATCTCAACAAGAAAGTTGAAGAAGCTCAACAGACACAGAAAGACTTCCATGACAATCAGAACAGCTTACGAGAATTCCAGCCTAACGAACCATGTCGGGTTCGCAACTACAGAGAGGGAATGGCAGAACGATGGATACCGGGACGAGTAATCCGCAGAATGGGACCTCAACGCTACTTGGTCCAGATCGGCGCACGCACCAGGTACACTCACGTCAACCAGATGGTACATTCTCTAGGTCATGCAGAGGATGTCACACAGCTGAGAGATGAGCAGATCTCCAAACACCCAGGGATCACTGAAAGCTGCACACCTGCTGAGACAACGCTGCCGCCAACATTGCTGACCAGACAGAGGGAGAAGCTGTTGACCAGAGGGGAGGAGACACCGCCGCAGAGACGAGCAACAACTTCCAACGAACAGCCGCATAGCCATACTGCTACTTCAGCCCAATCCATTGTCTCAAGGGAGACAACTCAGGCTGACTCACAGAGACGCTATCCAGTTAGAACCAGAAAACCACTTCAGAGACTGGACCTGTGAAGCTGATTGTGAAAAGATTGTGACTGTAAATGTGTTAAGCCAAAATGGCAAAGTGAATTTCTAATTGCAGTTTATAATTTTTGAAAGACTTTAAAGTTCGCGTTTATTATCAGTGCTATAAGCAGTGCATTGCAAAGAATGCAATTTGCAAGTTGATGGACTCTAAAAGTTACTCTCTACGAGTTTTAATTGTTCTCTTATAATAATAAGCCTTTGCAATGCCGATTGATCCAAGTAATGGTAATTGATAATATCCACAACATAATTATATTAAGCTTTAACTTAAAGTTTAGAGGGGAGGAGTGTGATATCCTTAATGTCAACATCTATCTATAAATAACATCCCCCCATATCAGTGACGTAATATGTCATGACGTCATCATATATCGTGTGCTGTACAAAATGCCGTAATAAATATGGCGGGCTTACTTTCATCGTCAGTTATCTATCAAGTGCCAACTGACCTTCATAACTTGAATACATGACAGTTGTAACTGTTAATTGATTTATCATCAAGCAGTGTCCCCAACCTCAGTGATGTGCTACGGGAAGGAATAGTTTATAAGGCCCGATGGGCTTATGGCATGGCATGGCGTCCGGCGTCCGTCCGTAAACTTTGTGGAATTTCGACTTCTTCTCCAGAACCATAAGGCCTAGAAAGCTGAAACATTGTCTACAGACTCCTTGGCTAGTGACAATTATAAATTGTAGCTTTGGTGGCCATGTGACTCCTAATAAGGGCCACATATGCCACGCCCTAAAAACCTATTTTCATCTTCTTCTCCAGAACCATGAGGCCTAGAAAGCTGAAACTTTGTGTACAGAGTCCTTGACTAGTGACGATTATAAATTGTAGCTTTGGTGGCCCTGTGACCCCTACTAAGGGCCACATATGCCACACCCTAAAAACCTATTTTCATCTTCTTCTCCAGAACCATGAGGCCTAGAAAGCTGAAAATTTGTGTACAGACTCCTCGACTAGTGAAGATTATATATTTTAGCTTTGGTGGCCCTGTGACCCCTACTAAGGGCCACATATGTCACGCCCTAAAAACCTATTTTCATCTTCTTCTCCAGAACCATGAGGCCTAGAAAGCTGAAACTTTGTGTACAGACTCCTTGACTAGTGAGGATTATGAATTGTAGCTTTGGTGACCTGTTGCCCCTAATAAAGGCAACAGGAACTTCCTTCAAATCTATTTTCATCTTCTTCTCCTAAAGTATAAGGCCTAGAAAACTGAAACATGTCGCCTATGTACTTAAATTTATGATTGGTGACCCTGTGGCCTCTACAAAGGGGGAATCACATTGGCCACACTCTACAGCATAAAACCTTAAAAACCTATTTTCATCTTCTTCTCCAGTTCCAAAAGGTCTAGAGAGCTTAAAAGTTGTGTGTAGACTCCTTGGCCAATGGGGATTCTAAATTGTAGATTTCATGACCTAATGACCCCAAATGGGGTAACAGGGGTCAAAACCTTAAAAACCTATTTTCATCTTCTTCTCCAGTTCCAAAAGGTCTAGAGAGCTAAAAAGTTGTGTGTAGACTCCTTGGTCAGTGGGGATTCTAAATTGTAGATTTCATGACCTCATGACCCCAATTGGGGTCACAGGGGTCAAAACCTTAAAAACCTATTTTCATCTTCTTCTCCAGATCCAAAAGGTCGAGAGAGCTAAAAAGTTGTATGTAGACTCCTTGGCCAATGAGGATTCTAAATTTTAGGTTTGGTTACCCTTTGACCCCAATTGGGGTCACAGGGGTCAAAACCTTAAAAACCTATTTTACTCCATCTTCTCCAGTTCCAAAAGTTCTAGAGAGCTAAAAAGTTGTGTGTAACCTCCTTGGCCAATGAGGATTCTAAATTTTAGGTTTGGTTACCCCTTGACCCCAATTGGGGTCAAAGGGGTCAAAGCCTTAAAAACATATTTTACTTCATCTTCTCCAGTTCCAAAAGTTCTAGAGAGCTAAAAAGTTGTGTGTAACCTCTTTGGCCAATGAGGATTCTAAATTTTAGGTTTGGTTACCCCTTGACCCCAATTGGGGTCACATGGGTCAAAACCTTAAAAACCTATTTTCATCTTCTTCTCCAGTTCCAAAAGGTCTAGAGAGCTGAAAAGTTGTGTGTAGACTCCTTGGCCAATGAGGATTCTAAATTGTAGATTTCATGACCTCATGACCCCAATTGGGGTCCAAGGGGTCAAAACCTTAAAAACCTATTTTCATCTTCTTCTCCAGTTCCAAAAGGTCTAGAGAGCTAAAAGGTTGTGTGTAGACTCCTTGGTCAGTGGGGATTCTAAATTGTAGATTTCATGACCTCATGACCCCAATTGGGGTCAAAGGGGTCAATACCTTAAAAACCTATTTTCATCTTCTTCTCCAGTTCCAAAAGGTCTAGAGAGCTAAAAAGTTGTGTGTAGACTCCTTGGTCAGTGGGGATTCTAAATTGTAGATTTCATGACCTCATGACCCCAATTGGGGTCACAGGGGTCAAAACCTTAAAAACCTATTTTCATCTTCTTCTCCAGATCCAAAAGGTCGAGAGAGCTAAAAAGTTGTATGTAGACTCCTTGGCCAATGAGGATTCTAAATTTTAGGTTTGGTTACCCTTTGACCCCAATTGGGGTCACAGGGGTCAAAACCTTAAAAACCTATTTTACTCCATCTTCTCCAGTTCCAAAAGTTCTAGAGAGCTAAAAAGTTGTGTGTAACCTCCTTGGCCAATGAGGATTCTAAATTTTAGGTTTGGTTACCCCTTGACCCCAATTGGGGTCAAAGGGGTCAAAGCCTTAAAAACATATTTTACTCCTTCTTCTCCACTTTCAAAAGGTCTAGAGAGCTGAAAAGTTGTGTGTAGACTCCTTGGCCAATGGGGATTCTAAATTTTAGGTTTGGTGACCCCATGTCCCCAAATGGGGTCACAGGGGTCACAACCTTAAAAACCTATTTTACTCCATCTTCTCCAGTTCCAAAAGTTCTAGAGAGCTAAAAAGTTGTGTGTAACCTCCTTGGCCAATGAGGATTCTAAATTTTAGGTTTGGTTACCCCTTGACCCCAATTGGGGTCACAGGGGTCAAAACCTTAAAAACCTATTTTACTCCATCTTCTCCAGTTCCAAAAGTTCTAGAGAGCTAAAAAGTTGTGTGTAACCTCCTTGGCCAATGAGGATTCTAAATTTTAGGTTTGGTTACCCTTTGACCCCAATTGGGGTCACAGGGGTCAAAACCTTAAAAACCTATTTTACTCCTTCTTCTCCACTTTCAAAAGGTCTAGAGAGCTGAAAAGTTGTGTGTAGACTCCTTGGCCAATGGGGATTCTAAATTTTAGGTTTGGTGACCCCATGTCCCCAAATGGGGTCACAGGGGTCACAACCTTCAAAACCTATTTTCATCTTCTCCTCCAGTTCCAAATGGTCTAGAGAGCTAAAAAGTTGTGTGTAGACTCCTTGGCCAATTGGGATTCAAACTTGTAGATTTTGTGACCCAATGACACTAAATGGGGTCACAGGGGTCAAAACCTTTTTCCATCAAAAGTCTGATGAGCTACAGAGCCCATGGCTCTATTTTTTATGCAATACAGCTGCTTAGAGACTTCGTTACTTTTCATTCAAATTTAGTGCCAATTTCATGTATAATTTTCATGCATTTAGTACACATAAGAAATATCAATGTAACTGCAAATATTGGTTTAATATAGAAATGTAAAAATAACTAAAATCTTTACATTTATTGAGCAGACCACTGTGTGTGTGGCTTGTACTTTGTTTCCCCGCCTTTGTGTTTTGCAAAAAAAACATATGACAGGATTAAGGGTTACGATAGCCACCTGATATTCTATCTGATCAAATCATAGACATTTTGATAGGATTACAACGGGGACGACCCATAGAGTTGGTGATGATTCTTTTTCAGCTCAATTGTCTGACAAGCTGATATCAAAAGAGGAGAAATGACATCAACATATGTCAATTAAATTGCTTCATTTTTCGGTAATGTCACAGTGATAAAATAATCAATTTCATGCCAGAGTGCTAGGAAAATGCAATCAACTGAGGTTATCTCATATTGCTAAAATATGATATAAGAAAGACATTTTTCCAAATGTAAATGTCTTTTTGGTAATGTTTTGGGAAACATTATATTTTGCTTTTTGTTGAAAAGATCTAAGATCACCAAAATATATTGAAATATTCAATTACTGTTCTACAGTCTGTTAAAGGATAAAATCATGTCATGAGATGTTATCTTTCCACGACACATTAACCAAGAACTGTAAAGAATGTATAAACTGTTATGGTTTGATTTATAATCTCAGTTATTGCCCTCATGCGGATCAGAAAATCTCCTTTGTATGATGTATTGCTTCAAATATTAAGCATTGTGTGGTTTATGGATCGTTGATGGTTGTATAATTCATATGATCCCTGATTTTATGATTATTAGTTTCTATTCCATTCAACTTTAAGCCTGTAGAATTATGTTGATACAGTTTTAAAGCTAGATATTAAGATGTTTGGTTACATTTTTAACAATAAAATTGACATTGACATTTTGTTTTTATAAGTTTATGGATATCCTGAAACCAAATTAATCATATTAATTTATCATAAATAAAGTCATTGTGATAATATACATTTGTAATTTCGACATTCAAAGTGATTATTTAGCATATTTTGCTACCACTTACTGGAAATACAACCAGGCTGTCTGTGATGACTTTAGATTCCTTAAGACACGCTTAAAAGCAGCACAGCTCCTCATAGCAGATGAGAACAACCAATGTGTAAATGGACATCTCCAGGGACGCATTCGTGAACCATTAATCTCCTTTGTTCTTATAACTACATCCTTCTCCTCGCCTCAGGCTAAGCTGCATTAGTATTTCCAAGAAATGTAAGGAATTCGAGTTTTGGATCGCTGTAGAAGTCCTCAGGCAATTCTTTATTTGAGCCGTCTCGGGCAATTCCTTTTGCCGTTCTGAGCTGCTAGTCTACTAGTCATCCTGACAGTAAGGCTACTCTCCTTCTGTGCAGTTGAAAAGTTTCTCCTTGATTTATGTTATATCTTTTCGCGTTGCGAATAACCAATGATTTATTTCAAAATGTGATCAATCTTTTCATTCTGTTTCTCCTTGTGCGCTGACAGGTGAAACACTCTGTTATCTAATCACCAATCATCAAACAAGAAGTGAGTTATGTCGCTAGCAGTTTTCTTGTCTCTTGCAAATTTGATGTAGTCTCAGTTGCTTGGTATATTCTGTGTTTCTAAATGTCTGGTAAAAAGTGAAAATCTTAATAGAATAGTTGTCTTTTACTTCTTAAAATACTGTTGTCAATGATTACCGATGTTCTTCACAAAAACTGTCAAAATTCATTATTAATGCCAACGTTTATGAAATAGCATTATGTTTTGTCACTGATTACATGTCTAAGTCAATGATTACTTAGGCGTCAGTTATATGAACAGTAGACCTTGTTGTACTAATGGTGATGGGTTTATCCAAATATCCGGGTCATTTGGATTATGCAGATGCGTTCTGAAATTTAAATTAAAAATAAAAGTGTATACTTAATATCTTGCAATCTTTACATATTCATAATTGTTCAACAGACATAACATTTGCACCATAAAAAATTTTTCTAGTTAACTTTATTTTTATATTTTAAAATTGCATTTTTTAATATTGATTGAATTTGTTGAATGTCTTTGAATACATATTCCAAAATGTTTGCCTCATCACCACACTGCATTCCATTTCGTTTATAAAATAGCTCTATGACCATAGCACACTGATTAATTTTTCACTTTTTTTCTATCAAGTTAGAATCTTTAGATGGAATAGATGATGTGACAAGCAAGATCTTACAAATGATTGATTCAATTTGTAGAATGTTGACATTTAATTAAGAAACTCATTATCAGTGAAGCACAAGGCCAAAGATAACCTGCTTATGGTACACGTGATGTCGTTAAGATGATCTCAATCAGACACATTAACAAAAACATGTGATAATAATGTGCTCACCAAGTAAACATTGACAATAACATATGATGATAAAGAACTCGCCAAGCGCCAGTGAATACGTTAAATCTGTTAGATGAAATAAACATGATACAAAATTTTCAATTCCTGACTTCAAACACTGAGACACAAATTATAGAGGGACGTTCGGTTTCAGTTTCATATTCATGGTCTCTTCAAACATAACTCCGTTAAAAATAGCTTTGCAAAGGATATGAGTCAAAATAACCCTCCATATCTTGCGTACTATCTGTTACAATTCTGTCTTATATATCACTTAATTAATGAATGTTACAAAAAGTAACATTAGTAACAGTTAATGAATTAACATCTAGTCTTGATGCATTTGATATGATGTAACTTTCACTTTTGTCCAAAATCATTTAAAATGATAGGTTTGTATCTCTTCCTGCACCTAAAATATCACAAGTGATGTTTCTAAATAAAATAAACACGTTTGTATTAAATATGTATGATATTGTAATTTTGATTTTGTGATCTTCGTTTTTTACTGGAGGAATAAAGAATATCTCTCTATTATACAAGTTAAGAGGAACATACCATCATATTCAGTATGTCATGTTTTAAAATTGTCTATGATAACAGGAATTTAAACATACGTTTTTCTTTCCCATACATACAACTATGATTTTCATTATCTTATCCTAAAATGTTGTGTCAAGTGCATTTTCTATTTGTTTTTTTATAACAGAAGCCCATTCATAGGTTACCCTTTTTGAATTATTAACAAACGTATAGTTATCGGTACGAAAGTTACGATAATCATTTCCTTCACTTACTAGGAGGTGCAAACTGACCTTTTACTCTGACACTTAAGCACCAGAGAATTACAGGCTTAGCATAGAAATGAGCCAAAGGCTCCAATTGTCCTAATTCGGCAAACTTGAGTACAGATGGTCTAGACACGTACAGCATAATCACTGATCTAACCCCTTGAGACGTACAATATTGATCCTAAAATCTAAATGGATGTGGAGCAGGAATGCGGAATTAGTTCTTACTACATTGATAACGATACATTTTTTAGTAGTTTCTATTGGTATTGAAGGAGGCTTGTCAACGACAATGCAGAAGTTTGATAGAGAAATAGATTCCCATTACAAAAAAACGCATATTCAATACAAAAGTGTTTACTTTATTTAGAAACATTTTTCGTAACACAAGGTATGAAATTGGTCGGATAACAACAAAAAGACATTTAGATACCATGTTACGATTTAACACATGTAAATTATCTTCATTTTTATGAAATAATTTAAAGATTAAAGTTGTATATATCAATCATGTATAAAGACCTCAATTACTCAATCATAACTATAACAACATTGTAAATGTTAATACACATCCCAACTTAAAATGTACTGTTTATAATTGTTGTTGTAGTCTTAAATTTCTTTCTTTTGAACAGATAGAGAAACAGCTTTTCATTCGCTATCGATCTGTTTTATCTCTGGTACTGGGCGCTGCTATCGTCATGCATATCTTTCGGAAATAACATGTGTGTACAATTGTCAATTGATAAATGTCACTGTCCACGTGTAACAAAAACATTTTATTTGCTTACCTAGTTGCTAATCATCTAGTCTCACTGCATAAGCATTTTTATTCAATATTACTGAATTACGTCTGCACTTGAACATTAATCATCTTATTGATTCCAACAATTTGTTCTCAGTGTCTGGCACTACTGACAGTTTATCAATATCAAAACGCTGTTCATTATTGTGTCACTCTGGATGGACTAAATATACCTGAATAAGGAAGTCACCATACTCGAGACCTAGGATCCCATTAGCTACCTTGTTACATACCTGCAAGACCTCTTTAGTATCTGATTCTATACATTGCCTTGTCCAGCTTAAAACGTCCTGAATCTTGTCTCAACGTGGATTTATCTTAGATTAAATATAAGTCCATTAGGAGTTATTCACGGCACAACAGCAAGTATGAGCAATTTCGAAGAAATACTGGTCTGAAATATCAGCTACGATAGGCATTTAAAAAAGTCGTACATCTTGTCTCTCTGTGAATATAGCCTGGACTCAAGATGTGTAAATGTTAAATGTCCAAACCATAGCATCACATATGCTTCCAACTAATCGTCTCTAGTCATCTCTCACTAAGAGCTGCTATATCCAGCTTAAAGAGGCGTCTTGCTGGTCAATACTCTAGTTATATTTAGTGCCAAGGCTGTGGAATTTCCCGTATCCGTGAAGCAAAGACGGCTTCCTCAAGTATCGTCTCTGCTATAATAGCATCGTACAATCCGGCAAATGACAACGCTATTCTAGGGAGCTGTAATATCTTCTCGTGTTGCTGAAGTGTGTGTGATTTTTGTGGTACTATTGTGGGACTCCCTTTTACGTATGACTGAATCATATGTCTTACTTACGTACATACACTTATTCCTTCAAAGCAACGCATCACTTTGACCATCTGGGCTATTCTGGACACCATTAGGCTATTTGTCTTGCTTGACGTTACTGACTTTGATATTCGCCGATCTTATCAAAAAGAGAATTCTGCAAAAGCTTGGTTCCATTCGTCACTGATCCTTGATCCTCTCAGCTCTTCTAGACACATTTCCATCTATGATTATTTCCTTATTCTTTGTGATGGAATACATATACAATTTCAAACATTGTTGACATATGTGGCATGACAAGATGGTTATACTTTGAAAGGTAAGATAATTTATATATTTTGTCCTTTATTTATTTAAGAAGATGTTGCATAAGGTACTGGTTGTCAACATCCACCTTCCTAATTTGAAATAACCAAAAAAGTAAAAGAAGCACCAAGAAAAATCTTCTGATCACATATCTAACATAAAAACATAGAGTGGCAGCATATTTCAACACTGACATATAGTAACGTAAATAATGGTCATATATATATTGAGGAATGCATAACAGAAACATGAGCCATACGTCTTAAACATCAACAAAACATTTGATTTTCTGTCCAAAAACATCCATCATGTTCAAACAAACTCCTCTCTGTTTTCATATCATATGAATTCACTGCCTTAAATGCCACCTTTTGTTGAGCTGTAAGAAACGATATCAAGGATTTATACCTAACAGGTTTGTAAACGTAGGTTTCAAACATCACCTATAAATACGAAATTGACATTATCACTATATCTCTGATCAAGTGACCTTTCAAAGTGATTGTAACATGATATTCATCTCAGTGACAAAACAATAGTTGGCAAAGCAAATGGACTTTACGTCGCCTATAAACTTCATTCTTTAATCAACAACATCATTATCTTTCATATAAAAAAAACAAAAACTGTGTTATTTGAATCATGTGTAAACAGGTTCAATGTATTTCCACGTACATGTAGAAGATATCATATTCGTTAATCATATTTTAGAAATGCGTTACATCATTGACTTCAATGATAAAAAGTAAAATTGCTAAACATATAACTCATATTGAAAATATTAATGTAATGTACAGAATCCTACCGGTATGTACCTGTAAACACAAAATAGTATATCAATTATAAGATGTACGTGTTTGAAAGGCTTTGTTAATTGAATAATACTAAAATAAAATCTGTCATCTGTATATAAATGTTTAAGCTTAGAGATCTTTTTTGATCATTTCACCATAAATACATCTAATTATATTGAACATACATGTACAATCTACCTTTAGCTGTGTTTTATGAGACCACATGTCCTCCATGTAAGATTATATCATTACAATGTTTGTGTATTTTCTATTTACGACACACAATATCTTATTGTATATCATGAAATTGCTTCAAATGTGCACATCACAAGATGATAATGTTATTGAATCCAATTTGAATGAGATGCGTTGATTTCAATTTATATTCAATAGGCTTTCATACATGTAAGAGCTCAAACCGAACTCATGTTGTGCCATGTACATGTATATAATTGATACTTCTAAAAACGGTTAACTGCAATATTTTCTGTCTACTTTATGATAAAGTCCACATTAGTAAATGTAATTTGCTGAACATGAGGATATACCTCTACTATACTCTCTGTTGAATCATGTACATGTATAAAAACAGTTTTGGAAACTATGCCGTTTTTTCTTGCGGAAGGATCAATGTATAGATTATTTGATCATTTTAAATCAAATTGTTAGATAATCACTTGGCATATATGAAAAAAAAGATTGTTGAATCTTATTTCTTGTTTAAATGTATATCTGTCAAAACGTCAAAATAACAATTATCCTCAAGTTGAGATAAGTTGTACATGTTGTTGTTACATTTCCTATAAACTTTAATTTGTCAGTGACATTGGTATAATCTGTTTTTTTTAAAGATATTAAAACGAAAAAAGTTAATAGTATTCCATTTTGATAGAGAAAATGAATTTAAATTTGTTCTACAATCAAAATGTAAGCCATGATTTATAGTGACAATAAATCATTGATTACTCAGGGTAGATATCATATTCATGACATTCACATTTTACAATTAATATAAGAAGGTAGGTTACAGACATGATACATAATAACACTCAAGTAGAACTCAAAACAAGTTTGATGTAGATTTATTCATTTTAAGATAACATTTTTTAAAGACTAAAATCCCTGTAGTGTATTTTCTGCAATAAAATTATTATGAAATGTGGTAATCTAAATAGAAAGACATGCATTGGATTCTTTAAACACGTTATCATTCTTCTCACAAGAAAACTCTGAGTAATCTGGATATGTTTTACGTGTTGTGCAGAACTCATTAACCGTTTTGTGGTCATTGATCATTGTCAAGAAAAGCTCCTGTGAATGATTAATCATTAGAGATACTAAGCATCTTATGATTAATAATTCATTTAATGTGGCTGTTTAATACTTTTGATCAACGTTTTCCCGATTTGAATATTTTCCTGATTCATATTTATCGCAATCCATACTTTTAATTGACTGAACATTAATTAGGTTACCATTGGCATTTACAATAATGTCAGCATAAAAGTATAAGTGATAATTGGAAACATCCTCCACAACAAAAAGGGACATATAATGAAAACCAGTGACACAAACTATCTAAAAGCAACTTTGTAAAGTAAGGTAAAGTTTTTAATCGAGAGTAAAAGCTTAGAAAGTCTCAAGTGTCTCAACTTTCCAAATACACTTGAATATGATTTTTCAAATATTTTTAATATTTTGAAAAAATAATAATTCGAATACCCCTACCCTTTTAACAATCAACCCCCTATTCATTACAAATCAGATACAAAAACCATTACGAATACCAAAAGCTTGCTAATCAACAGGACATGAATACGACATAGAAAACACACAACAGAGTCTTGCCTCCAAGTGATGACAGCTATAATCCTAAACTGACAGTCATTCCTTTTTGGGAACTACATGGAAGCCGTTTGGCATATATCCTTTCTTTGATGTGCTATTGGTTGATTTAGGAAATAAAAATCACAACGCCCGTCTCTCTCCTACTACAGTTTAGAGGAAATAGTTGTTTAGTTGATTTATAAAGAAATAATCTTAATTGACCAATCAATAAGGCATTTCCAATGTGTTTGAAACGACATGTATTTTTTATTTTTTGTATTGATGTAGTCGATAGCCTCTAATTTTGAGTAAAAACAGCAGTTTTGTGTATTATTGACGTGGGGCCTAATAAATGTGACGATCAGTGTATTAATAAGAGGTTCATTTGAAGTCAGATTGTTGAATAATAATACAGCATTATTGAAGATAAACATTGAAATTGACTTTTAACGTTTTAATGGTATTAGTAAGAAAACCTTATCTGTGACATTTCAATCTACATTCCTACAATGTTGTATTTGGAAGTATACTGTACTCTGTTTCAATGTTTTAAAATTGACTCAGAAATTCTCCCATTCCTTGTCTTATCTAATTAAGGAAATTTGAATTATCACTTGTACATTGGGTCTAAAATCACCTGTGTACTCTTCTTGATCAGTAGGCCGGGTTGTTCAAAATTGTTTCCTTTTATTTAACTGAAGACTCTGGAAATCAAAACCATAGCATTAGGTCAGGTGACATTGGTATCACTCAAATAGATAATATTGGGAAAAGTTTTATTAATAGACATTTTGTATCCATTTCAATTCAGATTACGAATTGAAAAATTTAATCTAAGCATTTTAGCAATGGCTTATGATGACAATAATCAAATATTTACTGGAGATAGATGTCGTATTACCATGGATTGTGATGACAATAATTTAATTCTTAGGGGTATATGTCAATTCCGAGTTTTTTTTATTCTAATGCAATCAATATAAGGATATGGTTACCTTCCAGGAATCAAGTACATAACAATATTGCTGAAATTGCGTTTTATGTAGACTTAATCATTTCTTTCCAAAAGTCCTTTAAGGCCTTCATTCAGAGCTTTTGATTTTTCCGCAATAAAATATGAATTAAAGGAATAAAACTTAACATAGGAAATTATGCATTGATTGTATAAACACGCTATTATTCTACTCTCTGGGAAAGTTTATCCTTTATTGAAAGATCATGACGTGATGTATTTAAACAGTTTTAAGGTTGCCAACATATATACTCCTCACAAAAAAAAAGCATCAAGCATATCTTCTCAGAAAAATATGTACACATCCTAGGTAGCCATATATAAAGAAATAATAAAGACTGGATAACTTAAAGTATAATTAACCTTCAATCCGTTCATTGATCAACTTATTTAAATCCATTATCAACAATTAACATGCAAAATAGACACAAGCAAAAATGTTTCAAATATTAAATGTTGCTTAATCTTTTGTGCGGAGTATATCTCAACAATCTCAATACACTTGTTAAGTCTTATGAAACTTGCATAAATGTTAAAGACATCATTTAATTTGATTACCTTTAAATCATATTTCGAAATTTATGAGGAACTTTATCAAAGTTACAATTTAATGTAAGTGTTTATATTCATTTCGTAATGTTACAATCTTGTTATTTATAATATTTCTCCTTTGGCGTATTCTGTTATCACGATTTAATTGTCAATTAATGTTTTCACTGCAATCCACAGTCCCAAAGTAGTACCTGCCATTTAAGAGATTTTTTATTAAATGGACTAATGAAATATCACTATTAAAGCTGTGCTAAGGAAATCAAAATTATAAGATTATAAGGTCATTCAATATTTTCCTGAATGAAATAGCTGAAATACATATTGAAGAGATTAGAAACTTATAACGTTGCAAAAGAAAGGAACTTGATTACAGAAGTAATAAGTTGGACAATATGATCAAAGATAAGCAAAGTCAAGTATTGAAATAAAATTGAAGATGAAAGGTATCAATGGCTTGACAATATTAAAGTGACCATTGGTAGGATAAACTATTGAGGCTCGTAAACAACAATGCCTGTTAGAAAGAATGATTGTCAATCTTTATTTTTTGAAAAACTTCTTATTCAACTGCGTATTTTAAAGAGAGTTTGTTTGTATTGACACTAAAATATTCAACCTTAATCAAGAGAAAACACTTACTCTTATATACTCTTTTGTGGTTGTTAGTTGATATTTTGACACCAAAACCCATTGAATTAATTCCGCAACTAAACACACAGGTATTAAAGAATGTCAAATAAATGGCCTTCATAAAGCAATCTCAGCAAAGCACCAATTAACAACATATATTTATTGGCTTCTCTTAGGAAGCTTAAAAACATTATCACATTTTTCTGCTATCACTAACCTCAACGCCTTTTGCCTTTTTGCAAAGAACATGTAACTTACAAGATATGGACAATTTCTTAATCAACACAGCAACCAAACTGTATGAGCTGAGGCATTTGTTACCATGTAATCAGTTTTTCGCTGACGCCACATTCATCAGTGATCCTCAGTCATTCGCAACAGTGGTCAAGCTGCTTTGCCAATTTTCAGAATCGTGTGAGTGAGGAATTTCCTGCAGTTTTGGATCACAGTTGAAGATTTATTCAAGCAATTCTTTTCTCCAGCTGCCTGTTACAATTTCATATGCAACATTGAGCAACAAGACCATGGCGCATGTTGGTCAATACTTTAGCTACTCTCCTACAGTGCGGTTGGGGAATTTCTTAGAGTCGTGTTGTCTGGACGCCTCGCACACGTGTTGTGTTACAGTGCTTGTGATTTTTAAGGAAGCAATTTCAAGGTTAAACTTATTTCACTGTAAGTTTAAGCGAATTCTCATTTGTATTTTAGTCATAATATGGGAATTTATGGTAATGACTTTATAAACCCAAGGAATTATAACTTGCCAAGCATATTTTCGTTGCAATAATAATTGAAGTGTTCGTTTTTGCTTATATGATAGAAGTTTAAATCTTAGCTGTTGTTCAATATGATATTATATGATGGAATACTTCTTAAAGAAATGTTTATGAAACTCATTGCAAATACTTGCAAATCATGGAACAATGGTTGATCAGTGTATTTGTATCCGTAGAGCTGCAATACTAACATGGTATTTATCACGCCAGACTTACTGCAGACTTATTGACACGGATTGAAATTAGGGAATTTCTTATCTGAATCTATTAATTGGACCATTATTACCTAGAAAACGATTTTTTTCCAATTTTAAAATGCTGCACACACATTGGCTTAGCTTCATTTTCAACTATTAATGCAATTTGTGAATTTCTTATGCAGTATGTACCTAGTTATTGGATCAGTATTAGTCAGGAAACGAATAAACAGTATTAAACACGCTAATCAAAGAATGACATTCACATCAACATCTTCTCCAAGAAAGAATTTCATGTTACATGATCTCAAATACTTTTCTAAATGATGTATAGGTCGTGCCAGGACCACGAACTTACTAGGTTAATCATTCTGACATGTTATGTTTCTAATTTAGATCACACGAAGATGAACTATTTATCAGGGCATACACTGAAATGTGTACTTAGGTGTAATAACACTTTTACAATAATCAATCAGCTGATCAGTCAATGCTATCTTGTCCCTTCATCATATATTGTATATCGGAAAAGTCATTCTCCAAAAGCACACATGGTGAAAAAAGGTGTTAGGTACCGACTTAACTTTGGAATTTATCGTCTACAGGTTTGGTTATTTCACAAGTAACACTACAATACAAAGCAATGATTATTCATCAAATATGGACACTGTTATGCAGCTAGAATGCTACAACTATTTCCTTTGAAGTAGACAGAAATGTATGAAAGCTATGTAAATCGTATTTTATAGTTGATGCTTGAGTTGCATACATACATTTTGATTTATATATATTTGATTGAAATTAAATAAGTTGTTATAAGGAAATATTGCATTTTTAAGTTTCGAATATAGTTTTCAACAGATGCCAGGTACGAGTAAGATACATATTCTGGATACAAATTCGTAGATGATAAACCAATGACTAAATCTACTCCAAAAAAGGAATCATAATATCTTTTTAGACTTGAACGTGATTATTTGATATTTTTCTTGCTAAAGTAATCCTACCTTATATGTATCCAAGCTGTCTATTTAATGTCCTTAAAGCATGTTTCAAATATTTTGACATTTACATCAATAGATGGTGACTTTAAATCTGTTGTAGTAGTCTGTAAGGTTGACAGCAAATTACAAATCTTTATCGTTGGCTTGATGTCTTATACTTTACAGCATATTTGTCAAGGCTTCCTGGTGATTATCATAAAGAAAGTAGGTACGATATTGTAAACGTTCTTATTTATAATACCGCATTCGACCTAAAAGGCACCAGGGCGCTTAAACATTTACCTTGGTGGGAATTACAACTGAAAAATAAAGACTTCTCAAGTCGAACTGTGTTTAGGTTGTCTTTGATAACTGATACAGGCGTTTAAAACATACTTACAAATTATTGAGTAGAAGATAACATGTATTGTCGATTAATGTACGTTGAATTTTATTATTTTAGTACCGCTGGTACATAGGTTATTAATTAAAAAACCTTAAGGGGGAACATCGCTTATTGGAGCAGGGCACATATTAGATCAAATACGGTAGAAGGTAATGTGATGATTTGCAAAGACTATCATTCAACCTGTATCTTGTGACCGGAATCATGATAAGATTATAAATTGTTGTCAAACATCCAGTCAGTATCCGGGAAAACAAATTGATCTATACTTTTCACAATTGCCCATGTACGAACATATTTTTTAGTCAGGCTCAGGTACTGAAGGCGAGACAGAGCCATATCATTACAATGCCTTACTTTTCTGATGCTTTACAATTTGATATTTTATGACTTAAAACAATCTCTGTTGAATGTTGTTATAATAATACTTATATAAGTAGAAGTAATAAGTGTATGTATTTTTAGTTTTCATCTTAAAAGAAAGAAAGTCACTGTCAATCTTTGACATATATCATAGCAGTCGTCAACATCTTACCTGTTCACCTTAAACATTAAAACAGGGTCTCAAAAACATATGTGTATACCTTGCCTTAGTAATTATATTCTAAAGTTTTCACAATTAGGACAAATAGACCTTCTAGCTTCTGTTTTCTGCTGTTTAAGTGACAAAAAAGGTATGTTTGGACTTTCAACAAGTTTGAGAAAGATTGTGGAGTAAAGTGTCGTTCTTTTGCCAAGGGTTAGTATGAATGTGCTTCATTGAATGAAGAAGGGATATTGATTCATGATCCACATCGCAAATGAAATATTGACTAAGCAGTGTAAAACAATAACTTCCTCATTCATGGTCCAATGGTACTATATCATATTGTTTCAAACAAGGACAATCATTGATGTATGCTCAGGGAACATACAAGCTGCTAGTAAAATTAATTGTCATACTTATTATTGAATGACAGCATTTAACGATTATTATGATGACACTCAAAAACATGTATAATTTATTCTTCTTAATATTGTGGAGTGCAAACATTAAAGATAAACAAGCAGACATTTTGGCAGGAATAACCACAATCACTGCCTTATGGGTCTTTCAGGAGTAAATATGCAGAGATATTTATAAGATATTGCAGAGATATTTATAAGATATATCATTTTGACACCGACTTACTGTGGATTAAGGTTAGACTTATTGACATGATCATCAATGGTTCACATATCACACAGTTCAAGGCGAGACTGTAATAATAGATGCAGAGAACGATGATTAAAGTCATTATAATAACATCATCATGGTTCATGAGACGTTTAGATGCAATCATTCCAATCACTAACCTTTACATCAAACCTGGAAAGGGTAACCAACATGATAAGTTGTTTTTATAGTTGATATGATATTCTATTTAACCATGAAAGTAGGAATGAAAAAATCTATAAATCAAACCCATTATTACTAATCTACAATGACAGCAAGAAGGAAAATCAATATTTAAACATGCACTTTAATCAGAAAAATTTCATCATGAATTAAGATTAATTGAATTGAAGCATATCGGGTTTTCTTGCTACTTTGTGTTATTGAATTCCAGAAAATTTAATAATCCCGAGATGGATTTAATATTAAAAAGCCCCTTTTGAAATAACATTGAGAAATGTTTTTCGATTAATTCCAATCGTTTTGTATCTAGGATGACATTTTGAATATCTCAGTACTTTAGCACTAAGAGTTATGATGAAAGTGAACAACATGCAAGGTTAATGATAAATGTGATGTTTTGACTATTGTTATCGTGTTTAACAGGTATGCCACCAAATAAAGTCAGTCACTTTGGCAAGGACAGGTGTTAATTCAATTTGTTTGCCAAAAACAGCAAATGGTGTTAAGGGTGAGAAATCTTTATTGCAAATTGAATATGAAATTCTTACATCTAAATATATCGTTTTAAAGGTAAATAGATTTTTTAAACCCTCTTTTTGTTATAATCATTTTATTTTCATATTTTATCCAGGTTATACATTTGGTAGTACGCTAATCATTGGTAGTAAGCTTTTGTTTGATTTATGGCTGTTCACTGAAACTGTAAATCAAAAATATGTAAATATTGATCGATATAACAATTATGACACAATAAAATATTTAAAAGGTAACTGTGGAAAGTGGCGTGGAGTGGAGATGAATTAGATTTAAAAACACCGACCTTTATGTGACTGGCACAAGGGAAATCACTAGTTTATTATGTAAACGATTTCTTAAGCTAAACTGCTAAGAGGTCTTATTGTGTTATTTTGATTTGCGATATAGAATAAAGATTGTTATTTCCATCTTTCATTTTGTATCATTGTGGACTAATTTTGAACTAAATATACTTAATAGATGGTCATGTCATGACTCTTTTGTGTTAACAGTGAACTATGTCTGAAAATCCACTGCTCTTTGATTTTCTCGACTTGGTGAAGTTTGTTTAATTTCAAAGTTATATCGAGTTTACTCAAATGTTCCAAGAATTATAAATTACAAGCATCTTCACTTTGAAAACAAGCTTTTGGTGGACGTGCAACTCAGCATCTTTATGTCAGTATGCAACCTTGCACGTTGAGAAATTGTCTGGCACTTGCAAAGCACCCGGATAAGTTGTCAGTTGTCTGTCAGTTGTCGGATGGATGGTATCATGTCAGAGTGGCCTTAGGTTGTGTCACAAATCCAATGTATCCGAAAAATTCATTGTTGACAATATGTAAAACGTGAAAAAGTCATTTTGGTTAACTGAAATCATTTTCACAAATCCACTCCACCTCATGCATCTCCATTACATGAATCAACTGTTATCAACACTAGATCATTCATCAATTCATATAACTCTGCCTCTCTCACTAAGAGCTACTATATCCAGCTTAGAGAAGCGACTTGCTGGTCAATACTTTATATTTAGTGCCAAGACTGTGGATTTTCCCGTATCTGAAGCAGAGGCGGCTTCCTTAATCAACATCCATTCTTTTAAAGTATTTCACAATTCCTGACATCACACTACTTCTATACAGGGCATCTGTACTATTTGCTTGAGTAACTGAAGAGTATGTACGTTTTTCATTACTAAAGTGCGTGATTGAGGAACTCTCTCTACCAAACAGTGATTCATAAGCCTCAGTGGAACATATACCTTCGATACATTTCACGTCTCTTTGATCATCCGAGTTAATCTGGACATCATAGGTCTATTTGTCCAGTTTGTATTGGATTCTGTGATATTCTGGAATTAGTGAAAATAGATCATAGATCATACTTCAGAATACGTCAGAGAGCGTTGATGCTATGAGCGTTTTGGGCCAAGTTTAACAGTGCAGCATCTTTTTCACGGCTTTTGTTCAGGCGTGATTTGTCGTGAAGGAATTCCACTATCGATTCAAACAATGTTGACTTTGGAAACTAAAATGACCATGGAAAAAAAGAATATTGACTTTGGTTATTGTATTCATAAGCAGTAAGGCATTGGGTAGAGTTATCATTGCCAGTAGAATACCTTTATCAATACCAACATGAATATCAAAACCTTCAAAATCAAATATATTTCTACAACGAAAAATACACGAAAATACCTTCTGACATTTTGACCACATACATATGACCAAGTGATGACACCAATAATCCTGAAACTGACATTCATTCCTTTCTTCGAGCTGGCAGCCATTTGACATTTATCCTCTCTTTGATATGCGGTGGTATTAAAGAAGATGGTGGTAATATAAAAGATGCGATAGATCTATCCCATGAGTTAATGTCCTTTATGATAATCCCTCAGTTGAGAAATTATTAAAAACAACCTTTGAGTAGTTTGTAGAAAACGACATTACAATAGATTTGACAGACAGTATTCCTGAAAAGCATTTATTTATAATAACATTTTCATTTTTATGGTATCATTCCCTCGGTGTTACCTTATTATTTGTACTACTATTAGTACTGCTACACATAATTATGGGTAGAATGGTTGATTGCAATTCAACAACATGTTTTGTTTGAAAACATGATAATATTGCACTGTTTGTTTTATTAATTACTAAAAGTGAACTAAAAAATGTAAAGGAACATTGTCGGTTTGATTTCAAAAAAGTTTTTAACACGTAGCTAAAATGATTGCACTTCCCTGATAAAGGTTTCAACAAACTGTATCTTATGAAAAAGAAATCTAACAAAGGAATGACATTATAAAGTTAAAAGCACAGGCCCTTCTTCGTAAACAGATTCTTTTTGGCGACAAAAACACTTTATATTTTTTATCATTTAAATAATTTGACTTTTGTATAATTTTGTAAATACATGTCTGGAAACACACATATACAACACCAAAGCCAATAAGGCTCATCATACAAATGATCTCCAAGTCACTAATTTACTACAGGGACACATACAATGTGCAATAACACCCCTTTGTTCATGTACTACAGCGATCTTCAAGCAGAGCTGCAAATAAGGTGTGTCTAAAAATAACTTCTTTTGGTATGAGAAAATTCTTAATCTTCACAGTAACCTTAAGTTTACCATACCAGCGAAAGCATATGTTACCATAAAAATGTCCGAGGCACCAATAACATTAGTAAATAGCCACTCGATAATGCATTTATCAGGCAATAAATACAGGGCCCTCTTTTTAAGGTACTCGACCGATATTAATTAAAAGTGTTGGTCAGGATTTAAAACTTTTAAACCCAGACGCCTCAAGCACTCGTCAGATGCCTGTTACAATATTCCTTATGCCACATTGAGCTGCGAGACGACTTCGTTCTTTCTGTCATGCTGGTCAATACTTTGGCTACTCTCCTACAGTGTGCTTGAGGAATTTCTGCCATATTCGTGCTATGTCGGGACGCCTTACACATGTGTTGTTTTATGTTTCTCAAGACATCAATTGCAAGGTAAGCCTTTTTTGTGCTGATAGGTTTCATTAAGAATATTAATCAAAGTATGGGACGGACGGTAATAAATAACCTCGCATGCCTAAAACATATCCCTCACCTAGGATTTGTTAATGGTTACAATTACTATTATTGAAAGATCTTTTTATTACAGAATAGTGATTAACATAAAGTAATCACACTAAATATACGTTTCTCATCATTACAAACCAAAACTGAAAAAATGGAGTCAATCATTATAAACAATATTTGAATGTTATACAGCTATCCACAGAGCTCCTACGTTAGCCTGACATCTACTTCTTACTTCTTTAAATGTAGATACAAAGTCAAATATTCTTTCGTATCTGAGGATGACATTTGCGAAACTCCCATCTATACTTGTATATGTGTCTATAATTGTGTCTAGGATATCTCTTGGCCCCGTCGTGATTACATCCTTGCTAGGAATTCGTTCTGACATGTTATCTTCTTGATTAAAGGTACACTAAGATGAGACTTTTCAGTCACATACACTGATGGGTGGAGTTAGTTGTTATACAATTTATCATTATCAGATGATCATTTCATGCTATTTCCTACCATTTATCATGGATAGTGTTACATTTACTATTGAAATTTTCAATTACCAAAGTTAGATGTCAGTTTGTGTAAGGTTCTCACACGTGTACTGACTTTGGCTTTTATATCGAGTAGTGATTATTGATCAAAAACTGCAGTTGATATATTCTTTTATTTGAAACGGACAGTAAATTAATAGCTTGAGGAGTTGAATAGAACAAGGTCTATGTGAAAATTAGAAAAACAAAGAAAAGAACATTATGGATTTTTAAGTATCGGAACAGAGTTAATATCACATACATGTATGTTGTCAATCAGGAAAGCGCTGTACAAAAAATATAGATACTCTAGCAAATGTTTGCTATATGTGGTAGTGCTATCTGTTAAATCAATGTTAGTGCTAAAATTGATAATACAATATAACATTGATTTGGGGTTGAATTCTTTCCGTGTCGAGATGTTGACATGTTTACAATGTCTGTAAATAACTTTTATGTTTCAAAACATCAAAATCCTCTAAAAATATTTTTCATGAATATTTTAAAGATTGATATGTATTTAGGAATCACATCAAATTATGCCCTACTGGGAGAGAGAGAGTTTATTTCAGTAAAAGGGTCACAGACCCATTATACATACTACTTGTTAATGCAGGATTTTATAGGATCTTCCAGTATAAAAACAGTGTGTGTATTACTATCATGTTCCACCACTGGACTCATTACCTTAACGTGGTGTGGTGGTTTGTGTGCTTCGACAACCCCGAGAGCTATGCCAGCTGGAGCTTACATGCTCCTGGTAGGGTCACCCAAGCTGGACAGGTCGACGGGTAGAAGCCAGATCAAATGTGAGTCCTTCTAAAACCTGCTTTTCTATCTCTCACTATGCCTTTCTTTCCGTCTTTTCTCTCATCCTTTCGATCCCTTTCTCCCTGATCTATCTACTCTCTTTTGGATGGCAACATCCACGTGTTTAATAACTGAAATATTGTTCAAAACACGTTAAACACCAACTCACTAACTCACTCACTACTAGCATGTTAATGTTAGTAAACGAACTTTAAAGTCCTTGAAATCGATAACAGGATGAACACATGTCGAAAGAATATGAACTCAACAATCTTTTTGTAATTATTTACTTGTAAATTATAACTCATTTCGATCTTAGGTTTTAAAACTATCTAGAGGTCACAAAAACATATTTCATTGTTCGATATTATCAATCAAATATAAATTTGGATTATGTACATCAGAGAGTCACCATTTTCTCACTATTTTTTTAAAAAAGATCTGTCTCTCATTTACTATATAAAAAAGTTGTTGGCTTATTTAAAGGGTGTATTACAATTTGTTTGCTATTTTGGATTTATTGATAAATGAAGGTTTAACTTCATACGAAGTCTCTAATAAAGGGGAAAAATGCAAGTAAGATGTAGTAAACTTTGTTTGTTATTTGTTAACTACTGACAAATGTAGTATTACGTCAAACGAAAGCGATCAACAGATTGGATTTAACAGAATACAACTGCAATGTAAATAATATACTCTAAATAAACTTACGCAATGATATTATTGTTAAAGTGATCAAACAAACCAAACAATATGTCACCTTCCAGAGGAATAGTTACTCTGTTTATGCCTTCAGCGTCTTCCTTTGTACACGCAGTTAGCCAAAACAATGTTATCTGAACACGGATCATTAAACCTGAGTGAGTTATGACGATGTGGTGTGATTGGAGTCAGTCAGGGTTCACCATTTGCTCTTTTCCCATCCTAGATCAAATCAAAAGTCTAATAATGTTCACAACAGATAACTCCTGATTAATCTCTGTTTGATTTGTGATTGTGTTTGTGATTTCCAGACCTGTTTTGTCACATTCTGTGATTCCATTTTAAATATTATAAAACATAAATCATCTCTGTCTACGAAGACATGTGCCAACATGTATATTTTAAAAAATGTATTGGCTTAATGATATGAATAATTCAGACAAATACATACCTTTATATGAAAAAGGTAATTATTGATTCAATATTCAATATATGATATTTAGATAAGATCTTTATCGCCAGTGCTGGTACCATGCTTCTTAGCAAGGAGATTCAATGATGACAAATATTGAAAAGAAACTTTGTTGCTTTGTAATTTCAAAGATCTCTTACATGCTCTTTTCACGCTTATTTCAAGAGTGAATCCCAAAAGTGGACCTCCACAAATGTGCAAATCAAAGTTACAAAATCCTAAAAAACGACTGGCGTTCATTTACTAATAATGCAATGGAAACTCGTAATACCATCAGTAAATATTTGGAACTAGGTGTAATCAATCTGAACAGAGAGTACTTTGACATTTAAAATGGCTCTTGTTATGAATTTTAGAGCTTGAATGAAAATAGAACATATGAAAATAGAACATATTGTATCAGCTGCAAAAAAACACAGACATCCCTAAAGGCTTTGTTCAGTAATAAGGAGCACGGTTGCAGTCAAGTTTTCTTGGATCCAAATACACTCGTGACCAATGTGAGACGATAATTTTATTAACCTTTTTAATGACCAATCTATCTATTAATATCAGATGTATTTCCATCTCAAATTAATCAAATTATATGCTTAATCTTCTTTTGTGATAGTCCTGCTGTTTTCAGGATCAATGCGAACTAAATTTAAATCATTGTGTGTTAGTACTTACAGTTAATTCATTATTCATAAGACCGGTCACCTGTGAAACACAATATCAATTCTTGAAAATTATTATGTATATCTAGATTGGCATTTATGTGAAACATTTATTCATTGCATGCTCTTTTCTAGTTATTGTTAATATGGCATTTATAATTATTTGAAATAACCGCTACAAATACATGTAAGAAACATTTATAAAATGTTTCAGTTGCTGCAAAGCAATCTTACAACTATACTTAATTTACAACCTATTATGTACCATAACTATCCGTTGACATTTTATTATTGATTATGATGCATTCAATGGTATTGTTTATGCCTGTGTTGACAGATAGTCGAGGCCTTAAACCTTTTATATAATTTAATCTAGCAGATATTCGTTAATTATCAATCGCAAGAGACTTTTGTCATTTAAATTTAAATGTGTTGCAACAATTTGATTGACCACATACATACTTACATAAAACATAATTTATGAAAATCCTTTGGAAACAATGATAATTTTAATGCACTATGCTCTTCTAATGAATAACGTTATAACAACAGTTGCATGTACAGTTGTAAAACAAAAACGTCTTTCTTTACCACCCTCTTGTAACATGCTGTTTACATAAACTCTTGAGAAAGTCATATATGTACATGTTCATATAAGCTGTTTACCAAACCTCATTCTTCAAAAACATTTCAAGTGTTAAAGCCGAAACTTTATCACTTGCCAAATTTATGTTTCAAATTTAGCAGTTATCTTATTGTATTGTCTATTAACAACATATCCTAAGAAAAAGGACAAAAACAATAAATATATATAACAGCAAATACACCTGACATTTTTAATTGTATTAAGCATCGCTTGTAAATTTATCTGAATTACAAGTTCAAACATAAAGTAGTTTTAAGATGAAAGCAATATAATTGATATACAACTTCTTTATTCAAATTTTCCACGGTTTTGATATAGATACTATTTCTTAAGGACCAAGTATCTACAAGTCGAAATGTTGCAAAACTTTGAATAACGAAGTTGTATATCCATAATATCCCTTTTCTTTTCCATCATCTCAACTTTGAGAATGCCAATCAAAGAAAAAAATGTAATTGTAAAACAAGGTGAAGAGACTGTTGTGTGTACTTGAGATTGCCAATAAGGACGTTTATGATCTTAATTTGTCCTAGTCCATATTTGTCTTATGAGCCCTATTTGTTTTCCTTACAGGCATATAATTAACAAGAAGGCTATTGCATTTAGGTTAAGATTTAATATAAAATGAATCAACATCAAAACAGTTAACACGTCAATATTTCGAAATTGTAAAGATAATTGGCCTGTTTTCTCCTTAAGTAGGATTTATAAATGTCTTATTGAAAGCAATCATCAGAAACGAAATTGACAATTGCACAATCACATTTCCTTTAAAATCATTGAATTAAAGAGCGTAATTTCAGCAAATTCTCTCTTTAGCTGTCTTGAATGTATGATTATTGCTCAGACACTTTTCTTTGATAACATAATTTGTAGTTTGTAGCTGTCATTTTGCGCATTCCAATCTTTAGCAAATTCTGTATTTTTGTTTTAAAATGGGGGCTAATCACCACAACATGAAGTCACTGATTACATTGCATTCTCATTCTGTGGCAAAGACTTTCATTTCTTCCTTAATATTTCTATTCACATAAATGGATTTTGAAATCCTCATCACTTAAGAATGAAGAAAATACATCATTTGTGAATGTGTGAACTATTTTTACAGGATTATTCAGGTTCAAATATCGACGACCATTGTTGAATGCAATTTATGTTTCTTGAAAGTGATTGTTTGATCAGCACCAAAACATAGCACTAATAATATTGCCTTGTATGAGCTGTGTGCTGTTAAAAATTAACATTCTATATGGTTCTGGTAAATCTGGTAATTGATTTATCATAAAACTGTTTCCCAAATGTCAGTAATGTGCCAAGGGAAGAAATAGTTAGAGATGTTCCGTTGTTGATGCCATACAGCTGCTAAGATTTCGGAACATTTCATTCAAAATTAGTGCCGATTTCATTTTGAATCGGATTAAATTTACCTTTGAGTTTTTAATGAGATAAAAAGTCCATGAAAGACATATCATTTTTGAAGTTATGTCTTGTAGTTATAAATGCTTAATTGAACGAAGAGGTCTTTGTTTGGAGGTTTCAATTTCATTACAAATAACTGAAAATAAACATGAGATAAATAAGTTTTTTGTATATAGGTATCTCATTGTCGGTACTCAAAACAATTGCAAGCCATGACATTCAAATCGTAATTAAATATGCATGTAAGGCAAACCTGTAATTTGTAAAAAGAGGAAATGCTTCTACGTACATTGAATGTTGGAACAACAGTAACCTTTTTATAACAGCCTACTTTAAATAACTTAACTTGTTTATTGCTATTTACAAACAGGAGAATTTGAGTACAGTAATGTTGAGTGGGTGTCGTTAAACATGAATCTAAAATTCACACGAGACTTTTAGTCTGACGTACTAGTATTACTGATTTTAACCTAACCTTTAGGAAAGAATATCAGACCTTAAGTATAAGTCAAGAAACATAAACCTTTCAATGTTTCTATCTTTGCTTCAAAATGTTGAGTAGGTGATATTATAAACAGACCTAGTTAAGATTTTCAGCACTGTTTACTGGTTTATGGTTACTATGTGTCATCACGTATGTGATTTGCAAAAAAAGACTTATGCCATGATTGAGAAATATGATGACCAAGTGATTTTCCATCTGCTCAAATAATAGATATATTTATAGGAAATCAGAGTGGACGACCCGTATTGTTGTTGATTATAATACTTCTGCTGCATTGTTTGACAAGTTGATTTTGAAAAAAAAGAGAAATTATATCAAAATATGTCATAGAAATTGACTCAGTTTTTTGGCAGCGTCAAAACGAGAGAAAAAAAACAGCAGTAGATGCTAAGAAAATGTGATCAGCTGAAGTGATCTCATATAGCTAAAATATGATATTTTGCCATATAAAATTTCAATACATTAAGATACGTCTTTGTTTTGTTTTTTGGTAATTGTTTGGTAAATATAATCTTTTGCTCTCTGTTGAAAGATGTAAAATTACCAGAATAAATTGAAATATTCAATTACTGTTTTACAGGCTATTCTACTTACCATAAGGATAAAACCATTTCATGAGATGTTATCTTTACACGCCACATTACCCAAGAACTGTAAAGAATGTATAAACTGTTATGGTTTGATTTATGATCTCTGTTATTGCCATCGTGCGAATCAGAAAATCTCATTTGTATGATGTATTGCTTCAAATATTAAGCGGTTTATGGATCGTTGATGGTTGTATAATTCATATGATCCTTGATTTTATGATTTTTATTTTCTATTCCATTCAATTTTTAGCCTGTAGAATAATGAAGTGTTGATACAGTTTTAAAGCTTGGTATTCACATTGTTTATTTTAAGATAGAAATTTTAGAAGACTAAATCACTGTTGTGTATTTTCTGCAAAAGAATTATTATGAAATGTGGTAATCTAAATAAAAAGACATGCATTGGATTCTTTAAACACGTTATTATTATTCTCACAAGAACAATCTGAGTAATCTGGATATGTTTTATGTGTTGTGCAGAACTCATTAACCGTATTGTGGTCATTGATCATTGTATAAGGTCAAGACAAGCTCCTTTGAATGATTAATCATTCATTTGATGTGGCTGTTTAATACTTTTGATCAACGTTTTCCCGATTTGAACATTTTCTATTGCAATTTTCCTGATTCATATTTATCGCAATTCATACTTTTAATTGGTTGAACATTAATTAGGTTATCATTGACATTTACAATAATGTTTGTCATAAAAGTATAAGTGATAATTGGAACAACGACAACTAAACAAAAAGGACATATAATAAAAACCACTGACACAAACCATTTAAAAGCAACTACAACAGGTACAGTTATCAATCCGAAAGTTAAGGTCTTGAAAGTCGCAAATGTCTCAACAATCTACCTACACTTAAATATGAATTTTTAATAGTTATACACAATTGCGCATATATTTTGAATACCCTTACCCTTTAAACAATCAATCCCCTATTCATTACAAATCAGATACAAACACCATTACGAATACCAAAGGCTTACAACAGGACATTAATACTACAATGGAAAACAGTTTTGCCTCCAAGTGGTGACGCATACAATCCTAAACTGACAGTCATTCCTTTCTTGGAACTACATTGAAGCCTTTTGACATATATCCTTTCTCGATGTGCAATGGTAATTTTAGGTGATAAGATTTACAATGTTTGTCTATCTCCTACCTTTTTAGGATAAAAATTCATTAGTTGATTTGTAAAGAAATAATTTTAAATGCCTGATTAGAATCCGACATTTCTTTTTGATATTCTGTATTGATGCAGGCGATAGCATACACCAATGATAAATGTACAGTACAGTATTCAGTATCTTGAAGACTTGAAGTAAAAGTTTCTGTTGATATTAATTGTGTAAGGCCTGAAAAGTTGCGATCAACCTATGATTTATCTGCTCTTTTAAAGAAAGATTGATGAATAATCATTAAGCATTCTTGATTATAGACATACTAATTGACTTTTGACGTTTTGTTACAGTACTAGTAAGATAACCTTATCATATCAATCTGCATGGAACATTGTCTGTTAGAAAGAATGATTAAACATTTCATAAATCTGTATTTTTTTTAACTTCTATCCAACTGTGTATGGAAAGAGATTTTGCCTTTAATGGCAGTATTGAAAATAAGAAGTTTTCAGGTATTTACATTTAAAATATATAATCCTAATCAAGAGAAAACAATCCAGTGCCACTACTAGTTGTTATACTCTGATAAGCTTAACCCATGGGATAAATTCTGCCACTAAACACACAAGTATTAAAGAATGTCAAATAAATGGCCTTCATAAAACAATATCAACAAAGCACCAATCTACTACATTGTAAATTGACAACTCTAAGGACGCTTCAAATAAACATTATCACATTTTGCTGCTAATCACAACGCCTCTGGCCTGCCTGCAAAGTAACTTACATGTTTTGGACAATTTCGTAATCAACACAGCAACCTCTAGTGTTCGAGGCATTTGTTACCATGAAAACAGTTTTTCCCTGACGCCACATTCATCAGTGATCCTCAGTCATTCGCAACAGTGGTCAAGCTGCTTTGCCAATTTTTAGAATCGTGTGAGTGAGGAATTTCCTGCAGTTTTGGATCACAGTAGAAGATTCATTCAAGCAATTCTTTTCTCCAGCTGCCTGTTACAATTACATATGCCACATTGAGCTACGAGACCAATGCTCATGCTGGTCAATACTTCATCTAATCTCCTACAGTGTGGTTGAGGAATTTCTTCCAGATTCGTGTTATGTCTGGATGCCTCGCACACGTGTCGTGTTATTGTGCTTGTGATTTTTAACGGCCACAATTTCAAGGTAAGAGTATTTTCACTGTTAGGTCAAGTCAATTCTCAGTTATATTTCAGTCATAGTATGGGAATTTTTGTGTAATGACTTTTATCAATTTCCAAGAAATTATAACCAGCCAACATATTGTCGTTGCAATGATAATTGAAGTGATCGTGGTTGCTCATATGATGGAAGTTTAGATATTAGCTGTTAAATATGATCAACAAAATTCACAAAGTGATAACGCAGAAAACATATCAATTAAGTGATTATGTCGACAAATAAGAATAAATATAACTAGGATTGACGCGTCAATACTTAGGTCTTCAAGGTTCCTCTTTGACCTTCACAAAGTGTTTGACCTTCACATGACTTTTTGTGTAAGAGGTAAACAGTAGCTACTAAAGTATCAAAATGACCAAATTCCACTTGATATTCAGTGTTAAAGATTTTTCAGAAAAATTCATCATGGTGGCCAATGTCAGCTTTGACACCATTCTTCAGAGAATATTATTCCTAGTAGCAGAAAAAAATTTGGTTAAATTATCTCTAACCGTTTTCGAGATACATGTGATTTAACGTTGTAATGTAAAGAAAACACTGAAATTTGAAGATTGTTTTACCCCTACTCCATGTTGGTCCTTCTATCTCCTTAACTATCAACATTTTTATGATAAAGTACAACATAGCAAAAGTTGTGCTTGGAATAGCGCATGTGTTAGTCTAATCAATTTTAAGATACCTTTCTGACTGGAACTTTGAAATGTGCTAAAAATGCAATTTTTCCGAAAATCGCAATATTCAAGGACTGGTCATGGACAGAAAAGAATTTATCATCACTTGTTGATATTTTTTTCTGTCTACTCATTACATCTGCTTCACAAAACATCAATGATTAGATTTCTATCTGTAACAGTTTTGAAACTAAAATTCTCGAAGTAAAATAACCCTCGAAAAATGTTAAAATCGCCGAAAATGTAAAAAATCTCTTTATGTCCACATATTTCCTTTAATATCAACTTTTATGTACTAATGACCTGTAATGAACTTGTTTACCTGTCACTGTAGAACAGAATGCAACAAACAGATCTTAGAAATGACATTTCCTAACAGAGTAGTGCCCCTTTGAACTTGACACAGAGAAATCATTTATTTCAAAAGTTCATTTTTGAAATTGATGTAGCGAAAAAACCGCTGAAAATAGAGGGCAGGTTTGGGGGGGTTCCTTTAAACAGCATTCATACAGCTTTCTAACGAGCTACAGTATGCTTCTGTATGTATCGTAGTAAGTGAGGAGAAGATTTTCAAAGACGCGTACCGTCAAAACCGGAAAATTTCGCAAAATTTAAGTTTTTCGATAATAGCAAAAAATCTATTTATACGGCCGAAAACCGCTATGGGCTTAATAGATGGGGAATGTTGTTGCCCATGAAATTATATCCCTTAGTTACCGAGAAATTGAGGTTTGAAGTTTTTCCTTTAAGAGGAGATAACTCAAAAACGAAAGCGAAATTCAAAAATCGCCACGGTCATTCACTAAGTTGTGGAACAAGCTACATTCCCTGAAAATTTCATGAAATTCGGTTAAGATGGGAAGGCTGTACATTTGACACAAAATCGGTACAAATAATAATAATAATCCGGATAAAAACAATAGGTCTTCAGACTTTCGTCTTGAAGACCTAATTAAATACATATTGACTTGCAATACTTCTTAAAGAAATGTTTATGAAACTCATTGCAAATACATGCGAATCAACTTGTTGATCAGTGTATTCGCATCCCTAGAGCTTCTATACTAACCTGGTATGTATTTCGCAAATATATATTACTGCAGACTTATTGATATAGATTGAGATTAGGGAATTTCTTATATGTATCTATTAATTGGATCATTATTAGTTAGAAAACGAAATTCTTTTCCAATTTTAAAATGTTGCACACACATTGGCTTAGCTTTATTTTCAACTATTAATGCAATTTGTGAATTTCTTATGCAGTATGTACCTAGTTATTGGATCAGTATTAGTCAGGTAACGAATAACCAGTATTAAACACGCTAATCAAAGAATGACATTCACGTCAACATCTTCTCCAAGAAAGAATTTCATGTTACATGATCTCAAATACTTCTCTAAATGATGTCTAGGTCATGCCAGGAACACGATCTTTCTAAGTTAATCATTCTGACATGTTATGTTCCTAATTTAGATCACACGGAGATGAGATATTTATCAGGGGCATAACTGAAATGTGTACATGGGTGGAATAGCACTTTTACAATAATCAATCAGCTGATCAGTCAATGCTATCCTATCTGTTATCATATATTGTATATAAGAAAAGTCAATCTCCAAAAGCAAATATGGTGAAAAAAGTGTTATGTTAGGTACCGACTTAAGTTTTCAATTATCGTCTATAGACTTGCTTGTTTTACAAGTAACACTGCAATACAAACCAAGGATTATTATTCAAATACTGAACACTGTTCTGCAGTTGGAATGTTACAGTTATTTCATTTGAAGTAGACATAACAATATGAGAAGTATATATATGAAAGTCATATTTAATGCTTTATTGCTGTTTGATTTTCTATATAAGTGTTGCTTCATATATATATGATTTCAATTAGATAAATGGTTCAATGAATATAAGTCTTATTTAAATAGAATTATAGATAACTCACATATCACACGATACAAAGCCTGTCATAATAGATTTAGATAACGTTGACTGAAGTCATAATTATAACAAAATCATGGTTAATCAAACGTTTAAATGTAATCAGCTCAGTGTCTTTCCAATCACTAACATTTGTATCAAACCTTGAAAGGGTAACCAACATGATGAATTGTTTTTATGGTTGATATGCTATTCTATCAAACCATGAAAGTGGGGACCAAAAAGTTATAAATCATATCCATTATTGCTAATCTACAATGACAGCAGAGTTTGCAAACGACCCATAACAAGGAGGAAAATCAATAATTGAACATGCACTTTAATCAGGAAAATTTCATCATGAATTAAGATTACTTGAATTGAAGCATATTGGGTTCTCTTGCTTCTTTGTGTTATTGAATTCCAGAAAATTTGATAATCCTGAGATGAATTAAATATCAAAATCGTTTGTATCTAGGATTACATCTTGAATATCTTAGTACCAAAGAAAACAAATTACTTTAATGTTAATGATAAATGTGACGATTTGACCATTATTATTTTATTAAAAAGAACGTATGCACGTAAGGATAGGTGTCAATTCGTTTGACAGAAACAGCAAATGGTTTTGAGGGTAAAGAAATCTTTATTGCAATTTGAATATGGAATTCTTACCTATAAAAAATATATCGCTTTATGGTAAGGAAGCATCACAAAACTGATTCTAACACTCTTTTTAATCATAATTTTTTTTTTTCATATTTTAAACAGGTTTATTTTTGGTAAATAGGCTTGTTATTGGCAGTAAGTTTTTGTTTGATTTATGTCTGTTCACTGAAACTGTTAATTGAAAATATGTAAACAATCCGCGCTGTGTATATACCAATTATTTACGATGAAATGTTTGAATAGTAATTATTGAAAAACATCTTGTTTTATCAAATAGATATATTTTAATCTGTTCAAGTCCTTAATATAGTTTCAACAGAACCGTCACAGCCACGAGTCAACTGTAGATAAATTAGATATTGAAGCATCGACCTTTATGTGTCAGAAAGTCGAGAATTTGCCAGGCATGTGTAAAGTTGTCAATTTTCGGGATGGATGGCAGAGCGACCTTAGGTTGTGTCACAAATCCAATTTATCCGAAAAATCGTGTTGATAATAAAATATTGCAAAAATAGGTAAAAAAGTCATTTTGGTTAACTGAAATAATTTTCACAAATCCACTCCACCTCATGCATTACATAATCAGATGTTATCCACACTTGATCATTCAATAGATATACTCAGCCTCTCTCACTTAGAGCTGCTATATCCAGCTTAAAGAAGCGACATGCTGGGTAATACTCTAGTTATATTTAGTGCCAAAAATGTGGATTTCCCCGTATCTGTGAAGTAAAGGCTGCTTCCTCAATCAACATTCCTTCTATAAAAGCATTTCACAATCCCTGATATAAACATTGCTTCTATACAGGGCTTCTGTACTATTTGCTTCAGTTACTGACGACTAGTACTATCTACGTTTTTCATTACTAAAGTGCGTGATTGAGGAACTCTCTCTAGCAAACAGTGATTCATTAGCCTCAGTGTGATATATACCTTTGATCCATTTCACCTCTTTTTGATCATCCAAGTTAATCTGGACATCATAGGGCTATTTTTCCAGATGTATCGGATTATGTGATATTCTTGAATTTGTGAACAATACATGGCTTCTAAGATCATACTTATGAATACGTCAGAGAGCTTTGATGCTATGAGCGTTTTTGCCCAAGGTTAACAGTGCAGCATTTTTTTCACGACTTTTGTTAAGGCGTGATTTGCAGTGAAGAAATTCCACTATCGATTCAAACAATGTTGACCTTGGAAACTAAAATGACCAAGGAAAACAAATAATATTGACTTTGGGTATTGTATTCATAAGCAGTAAGGCAATGAGTAGAGTTATCATTGCCAGTAGCATACCTTTATCAATACCAGCATGAATATCAAAACCTTCGAAATCAAACAAGTTCTTACAAAGAAAAAAACAAAAATACCTTCTGACATTTTGACCACATAGATTTGACCAAGTGATGACACCAATAATCCTGAAACTGACAGTCATTCCTTTCTTTGAGCTTTGTGGTAACCATTTGACATTTATCCTCTTTCTGATATGCAGTGGTATTAAAGAAGATGGTGGTAATATAAAAGATGCGATAGATAACTATCCCATGATTTAATGGCGTTCATGGTAATTAATAACAACAACCTTTGAGTAGTTTGTAGAAAATGACATTACAATAAATTCGACAGACTGCATTCCTGAAAAGCATTTACTTTTTAAAAACCATTTCATTTTTATGGCATCATTCCCTCGGTGTTACTTAATTATTTGTACTACGATTAGTATTACTTAATTATGGGTAGAATTGTGGATTGTAATTGAAAACAAAATTTTTTTGGTTTGAAAACATGATGATATTGCACTGTTTGTTTTATATAATTACTAAAAGTGGACTCAAAAATGTAAAGGAACATTGTCGGTTTGATTTCAGAATAGTTTTTAACACTTGACGAAAATGAATACATTTCCTTTATAAAGGTTTCAACAAACTGTATGTAAAAAAAACAAATCTAACAAAGGAATTGACATTTACAGACCCTAATTCGTAAAAAGATTATTTTTGGCTACAAAAACACTTTGTATTTTTTATCATCTAAATATTTTTACCCTTTATAGTTTTGTGACGGCAACAAATTCAATTGTTATTACTTCCTGATCACAAGTATTTAGCCCCTTTCGAGGTCAAAAAATATGTTTCTTCGATATTAACAATCACAAATAGATTTAGATTATGTACATCAAAAAATCATTATCAAATGTAATGTTTGAAAAGTCTCTCATCAATTTTCTGTATGAAAAAGTACTTGCCTATTTTGAGGATGTATTACAATTTGTTTGCTATTGTTGATTTATTGATAAATTAGCCCCTAACTTCAAACGAAGTATCTAAGAAAGGAATAAAAATGTATTGCACCTAAAACAATTAAGATGTAGGAAATGCTATTATATGTGTTTGCTATTTTTAATTATTGACAAATGTAGGTAATACTTCAATCGAAAGCGATAAGCAGATTGATAATAGATATGGTTAATGAAATTGCATGAATGAAATTGCAACGTAAATAATATACTTGTGCAATTATGTTTTGGTTAAAGTGATCACACAAACCAAATAAAACCAGCTAAAAAGTCAAATTCCAGAGGAATACTTACTCTGGTTTAAGCCTTTGGCGGCTTCCTCTTCATGCACTGTTAGTAAGGAAAATGTTATTTGAACACGCATCATTAAACTTGAGTGAGTTATGACGATGTAGTATGATTGGAGTCAGGCAGTGTTCACCATTTGCTCCTTTCTCATCGTAGATCAAATCAAAAGCCTAATAATGCTCACAACAGATAACTCCTGATTAATCTCTGTTTGATTTGTGATTGTGTTTGTGATTTCCAGATCTCTGTAGTCACATCCTGAGATTCCATTTCAAATATTATTAAACAAATCATCTCAGTCCAGGAAACAAGGTGACATCATGTATATTTTCAAATTTTCAATGACAATGATACAAAACAAAAAAGTACTAATAATATGAAAAATTCAGACAAATGATTACCTTTGAATAAAAAAAGGTAATTATTTATTTAACAATTCAATATGTGATACTTATATTAGATGTTTATCACCAAAGTTTGAAAACGACATTTAGATTTCTGGTACCATATTTCGTAGCAAGGAGAGACCATTATTGAAAAGAAACTTTGTTGCTTTGAAATTACGAAGATCTCTTACATGCTCTTTTTGCGCTCATTTCAAGAATAAAAGTTACAAAATCCTAAAAAAAAAATGACTTAATATTAAAGCTTTGGAAACTAATCAGTGAAATATCATCAGTTGATATTTGGAATTACATGTAAGCAATCCGTTCAGAGAGTACTTTGACATTTAAAATAGCTCTCGTTATGAATTTTATGAATGAAAATAGAACATATTGTATCAGCTGCAAAAAAACACAGACATTCCTAAAGGCTTTGTTCAGTAATAAGGAGCTAGTTGCAGTCGAGTTTTCTTGGATCAAAATAAAGTTTTTTAAATCTAAGGATATTTTGATTAACCTTTTCAAAGACTAATCTATCTATTAATCTCAGATGTATTTCCATCTCAAACTCATCTAATTATACGTTTAGTCTTCTTTTGTGATAGTCCTGAAACTTTTGTCATTTCAATTTAAATGTTGCAACAATTTGATTGACCACATACAGACGTACATAAAATATAATTTATGAAAATAATCCTTATGAAACAATGATAATTTTAATGCACTCTGCTCTTCTAATGAATAACGTTATAACAACAATTGCATATACAGTTGTAGAACACAAACTTTTTTCTTTACCACCCTCTTGTAACATGCTGTTTACATAAACTCTTGAGAAAGTTCTATATATACATGTACATATAAGCTGTTTACCAAACCTCATTCTCCAAAAACATTTGCAGTGTTAAAGCCGAAACTTTATCACTTGCCAAATTTCTGTTTCAAAATTAGCGGTTATCATATCAACAATAATATAAATAAACAAAAAATATATATAACAGCAAATACACCTGACATTTTTAACTGTATTAATCATCGCTTGTAAAGTTATCTGAATTACAAGTTCGAACATAAAGAATGTTAAAGATGAAGGCAATATAATGGATATACAACTTTTTTATTCAAATTGTCCATGGTGTTGACATAGATACTATTTCTTAAGGACGAAGTATCTATAAGTCGAAACGTGGCTAAACTTTGAATAAGGAAATTGTATATCCATAATATGCCTTCATCTCTTATGTTATTGTAAAAATAAGTTGAAGAGACCGTTGTGTGCACTTGCGCTTGGCAACAAGGACGTTTATTATCTTAATTTGTCCAAGTCCATATTTGTCTTATGAGCCCTATTTGTTTTTCTTACAGACATATAATTTACAAGAAAGCTATTGCATTTAGGTTAAGATTTAATGTAAAATGAATCAACATCAAAACTGTTAACCCGTCAATATTTCGAAATTGTAAAGATAATTGGACCGTTTTCTCCTTAAGTAGGATTTATAAATGCCTTATTGAAAGTAATCATCAGAAAGAAATTGACAATTGCATAATCACATTTGCTTTGAAATCATTGAATTAAAGAGCATAATTTCAACAAATTCCCTCATTGGCTGTCTTGAATGTATGATTATTGCTTAGACACTTTTCTTTGATAACATAATTTGTAGTTTGTAGCTGTCATTTTGTGCTTTCCAATCTTGAGCAAATTCTTTATTTTTGTTTTGAAAGGGGGGCTAATCACCACAAAATGAAGTCACTGATTACATTGCATTCTCATTCTGTGGCAAAGACTTTCATTTCTTCCTTAAGATTGCTATTCACATAAATGGATTTTGAAATCTTCATCACTTAACAATGAAATATAAAGAAAATACATCATTTGTGAACGTGTGAAATATTTTACATGAAAAATCTGGTTCAAATGTTGATGACTAATGTTGAATGCAATTTGTTTTTCTTGAAAGTGATTATGTTTGATTAGCACCACAAATTAGCGCTTATGAAATTGCCTTGTGTGAAATGTGGGCTATTTAAAATAATCAAACATTCTATATGGTTCAAAGTGGTAACTGATTTATCATAAAACAGTTTCCCCAACCTCAGTTATGTGCCATGTGAAAGAATACTTAGAGATAAGGCGTTGTTGATGCAATATAATAATAATAACACTTTATTGTCCTCAGTACATACATACATATTGGAAATTTTTCTTGTGCCGAAGCATCCGGTAGCCACAGTAGTTCAATCGTTGTTCTGCCTTTACAGTGCTGAGTGTCAAGCAAGACAGCAACAACTCCCAACTTTTAACGTCTTTTGGTATGACGTAGCAGCTGCTTAGACATCGTAACATTTCATTCAAATTACGTGCCGATTTCATATATAATGTTCACGCATGTAGGAAAAAAATAAGAAAAAAGGCTTGCAACTACAATTACAGATAAAATATAAAATGAAGAAATAACTGAAATCTTTACTGTAAGTGAACAGAGCACTGCAAGTGTCGTGTACTATTAATCTCTCCCTGGCAGCGCATCAGAATGACATCATACCACTTACATGATTTTGAAACCCATGATTACCCCAGTTTAACATTAATTCAAAACGGTTAACCATTTGTGTTTTTACCAATTGTAGCCATGTACATTTTGAATCGTATTGATGAGATAAAAAGTCCATGAAAGAAAACCATTAAAGCTTACAATAATTTCAATATATCATTTTGAATTATATGTCTTATAGTTATAAATGCATAATTGAACAAACAGGTCTTCGTTTTGAAGTTTCAATTTCGTTACAAATAACTGAGATTAAACATGAGATTAATAAGTTTTTTTGTACGAAAGTCTCTCATGGTCGGTACTCCAAAAAATCCAAGGCATGACATTCAAATCGTAATTAAATATGATTGTTAGGCAAACCTGTAATTTATAAAAGAGGAAATGCTGCTACGTACATTGAATGTTGGAACAACAGTTACCTTTTCATAACAGCCTACTTTAAATAACATAACTTGTTTATTGCTATTTACAAACAGGAGAATTTGAGTACAGTAATGTTAAGTGGGTGTCGTTAAATATGAATCTAAAATTCATGCGAGACTTTTAGTCTGACGTACTAGTTTTACTGATTTGAACGTAACTTTTAGGAAAGAATATCAGACCTTAAGTATAAGTCAAGAATGTTTCTATCTTTGCTTCAGCAATTTTGAGTAGGCGATATTATAAACAGACCAAGTTAAGATTTTCAGCACTGTTTACTGGTTTATGGTTACTATGTTTCATCACGTGTGTGATTTGCAAAAAAAGACTTATGCCATGATTGAGAGTTAGGATAACCAAATGATATTCTATCCCATCAAATAATAGACATATTTATAGGAAATCAGAGTGGACGACCCATATTGATGCTGATTATAATACTTATGCTGCATTGTTTGACAAATTGATTTTGAACAAAAGAGAAATGATATCAATATATGTCATAGAAATTGTCTCACTTTTTCGGCAGCGTCAAAACTAGAGAAAAAAAACAGTAGTGGATGCTTAGAAAATATGATCAGCTGAAGTGATCTCATATCGCTAAAAAAAGATGTTAGAAAACGTTTTTCCAAATGTAAAAAAATTAATAGTTCAGCTACGTCTTTGCCTTGTGATTGCTAATGTTTGTGTAAACATCATTTTTGCTCTCTGTTGAAAAGACGTAAGATTACCAAAATAAATTAAACTCCTCAATTACTGTTTTACAGGCTTTTCTACTCACGATAAGGATAAAACCATTTCATGAGATGTTATCTTTACACGCCACATTACCCAAGAACAGTTAAGAATTTATTAACTGTTATGGTCTGATTTATAATCTCAGTTGTTGTCCTCATGCTGATCAGAAAATCTCCTTTGTATGATGTGTTGCTTCAAATATTCAACATTTTGTGGTTTTTGGATCGTTGATGGTTATATAATTCATATGGTCCCTGATTTTATGATTATTAATTTCATTCCAATCAATTTTAAATCTGTAGAATTTTTAAGTGTTGATACAGTTTAAAGCTTGGTATTCAGATGTTTAGTTACATTTTTCATTACAAAAAAATGTTTTTTTTTACAACAATCAAATTGGCATTGACATTTAATTTTGATGTGTTTTTTGATATCTTGAATCCAAATTGATCATAAAAAGTCATTGTGATAATATACATTTGTAATTTCGACATTCAAAGTGATGATTTAGCATAAATATGCTGCTTTCCTACCACTTCCTGGAAATACAACCAGTCTGTCTGTGATGGTTTATCCAAATATCCGGGGTCATCTGGATTATCCAACAAGCAGATGTGTTCTGAAATTTAAATTAAAAATAAAAGTGTATACTTAATATCTTGCAATCTTTACAAATTCATAATTGTTCAACAGACATAATGTTTGCACCGTAACGTTTTTTCTAGTTAACGTTATTCTTATATATTAAAACTGCATTGCTTAATATTGATGAATTTGTTGAATGTCTTTGAATACATATTCCAAATTGTTTGCCTCATAATCACACTGCATTCCATTTCGTATATAAGATAGCTCTACGACCAGAGCACACTGATTAATTATTTCACTTTTTTCCATCAATTTCGAATCTTTGGATAGAATAGATGATGTGACAAGCACGATAACTTAAATCTATATTCCACTACCTCACTATAGTCAATGATAAGTGATCCTTCGTTGTCACAAAATCCATCATGTGCAAATCCAGAGTTAATGCCTTATTTTGTAAGTTGCTTGCTTCATGGGCTCATTGCATTTCAATCTGGATATTTCATAGCCCTTTGACCATACCTCACTGATTAACTGTTTCACATTTTTCCATCAAGTTGGAAGCCTTATATGGTATAGATGATGTGACAAGGAAGATCTCAGTAATAGTTGATTCAATTTGCAGAATGTTGACATTTGATTAAGCAACTCATTATCAGTTACGTGTGAAGCGCAAGGCAAGAGATAACCTGCTTACATGTACATGTACATGCGATGGCGTTATGATATCAATCAGAAACATTGACAATAACATGTAATAATAAGGCATTCACCAAGTAAACATTGACAATAACATATGATGATAAAGAACTCGCCAAGCGCCAGTGAATGTGTTACATCTGAGAGATTAAATAAACATGATACATAGTTTTCAATTCCTGACTTCAAACACTGAGACAAAAATTATAGAGGGACGTTTCAGTTTCAGTTTCATGTTCATGGTCTTCTAAAACATACCTCCGTTAAAAAGTAGCTTGACAAAGGATTGAGGCAAAATAACCCTCCATATCTTGCACAGTTTTTGTCACAGTTTTGTCTTACATTTCATTTAATAAATGATAGATACAAAAAGTAACATTGGTTACCGTTACTGAATTAAGATGTAGTCTTGATATAAATGCATCTGATATATATAAATTTCACTTTTTTTCCAAAATCATTTAAAAGGATAGGTTTGTATCTCTTCCTGCACGTAAAATATCACAAGTGATTTTTCTAAATAAAATAAACACGTTTGTATTTAATATGTATGATATTTTGTAATTGAAATTATTTCTCTAATGAACTCCTGCATTGTTGTTGATTGATAATTTTACAAGGCTCATCCAACACCAATATAAAGTACTAAAAATGTATTGTTGCCGATGTAAAAAGAAATAGTTCCTCATTCCTGCACCACATCCAATTAGTTTATACTTGAGTAGATTATAGGATCAATACTGTACGTCTCAAGGGGTTAGATCAGTGATTACGATGTACGTGTCTAGACCATCTTTACTCAAGTTTGCGGAATTAGGACAAATGGAGCCTTTGGCTCATTTCTATGCTAAGCCTGTAATTCTCTGGTGCTTAAGTGTCCGAGTAAAAGGTCAGTTTGCACCTCCTAGTAAGTGAAGGAAATGATTATCATAGGTTTTGTACCGATAACGATACGTTTGTTAATAATTCAAAAAGGGTAACCTATGAATGCACCTCTGTTATTATTAAACAAGGAGAAAATGCACATGAAACATTATCAAGATACGAAATAAATTTTTCCAATGAAAATCATAGTGTCAATCATGTATGGGAATGAAAAACGTATGTTGAAATTCATATTATCATTGACAATTTTGATACGGTGCATTTTGTAGAATTCGTAATACAAATTGCATCTTCGATTTTATGTCAAATGTTGATCAATCAACAAAATGTTAAAAAATCATTGTAGATAGATTTATAGCCAATATGACTATCATTTCTGTTAAAACAGTCCGTAGATATCGCTAACATTGTCACAGCCAAAGGACAAAAAGGAACAAAATCAGATTTGCAAGGCGTTGACCTTATCGGAGTGGCAGTTATTTGATTAAGAAACCGAGGTAATGATACTATCTTGCTAACGTCTACTATTTCTTCTCCGTTATTTATTGAAATCTTAACGTACATGTATTGAAATAACGGTTCGATCAACACATGTTGGGTGTTGATTCTTTGATTTGGGTGTGTAAATTAGGATTGCCAGTATATATCATATGTTAAGCCTTGATAATCAATATTTATTTTCTGACAATATTGAAAGAAGAATTCCATATTATGCCTAAATGCCTGTTAATATTTTCAGTTTAGATTTAAATAAACAAAATTATTTCCTATTTTTAAATTTTCAGCGTTATCAACCCAAGTATCAGTAAAATGTTGTAATGGCATATAACGTTTAAAAAGAATATTTAATCTTCCTGCGCTTTCCAGATACCTATCTTTCAAAATAATCATGTGATTGCAAAAAGATTAATAAAAATACAAACAATTTTAAGTAAGATTGAGGTTTGTATTGATAATTCATCTATACCTATCTATTTGTCTTCTTATGATTGATGATTTCAGGTGGGAATTAATATCCTCTTTTAAAAGTTTTGTTTGTATCTTTAAACCAGGTATGAAATAGGATGGATAACAACAAGAAGACGTTTAGATACCTCGAAAGGATTTAAAGCATATATTTTAAAGATTAAAATTACGAAATCATTCATGTATAAAGATCTCAATTACTAATTCTAACTATTACAAAACTGTAAATGTTAATACACATCCCAACTTAAAAATGTGATTATTATAATTTTTAATGTAGTTTTAAAATTTCTTTCATTCGCTTTTATTCGCTATCGATTTGTCTTATCTCTGAGTACGGGATAGCTCAGTCGGCAAGAGCGCCGGTCTCACGTTGCTGAGGTCCGGAGTTCGAATCCCATCCAGGCCAAGGTGTCAAAACCTAGAGTTCACCTCTGTTAGAACTCTTTAAGTGTCACCCTGGAGCCCTAGTGTGTAGTGCAAAAAAAACACTGCGCACTTAAAAGATCCCACAAATTCATGTCAGTGGCTGGATGGTTATCAGCGTTCAGCAGTGTTGTCTTAGTTCACCCAGCTGTGATTGGGTACCCTGTAAGGCATAGAATGGTTCCTAACCTGAGCGCAACATATCTTGGATGCCGGTTGAATACTCCCCAGCGTGTTAATAATAATGTGCATACTTATATTGCGCCTTTTCCACGTCCTAAGACATGCTCAAAGCGCTACATTATTACCCCGAAGGAGTGTACTTTCACAGCTGCTACTAAGCGCTAATCATGACCATATAGGTCAGTACATCCAATTTTCAGGTACCCATTTTAACAGCTGGGTGGACTGAGTGCAATGTGGATGAAGTGCCTTGCCCAGGGACACAACACAGGACGAAACCCAAGTCACAAATTTTTGGTGTCTCCAAATTGGAAAAATGATCGGACGGTGAAAGAATGCCATTGACTAGGGGAAACAATGTAAGCGCCTTGAGAATCCACAAGTGGATGGATATGTGGGCTATATAAATATTCACATCATAATAATAATAATATTAGAGGCTGCTATCGGCGTGCAAATCTTTCGGACATAACATGTGAATACAATTGTCAATTGATAAATGTCATTGTCCACATTGAACAAAAAAACATTTTATTTGCTTACATAGTTGCTAATCATCTAGTCTCACTGCATAAGCATTTTTATTCAATATTACTGAATTACGTCTGCACTTGAACATTAATCATCTTATTGATTCCAACAATTTGTTCTCAGTGTCTGGCACTTGTGACAGTTTATCAATATCAAAACGCTGTTCATTATTGTGTCACTCTGGATGGACTAAATATACCTGAATAAGGAAGTCACCATACTCGAGCCCTATGATCCCATTAGCTACCTGCAAGACGTCTTTAATATCTGATTCTATACTTTACCTTGTCTAGCTTAAAACGTCCTGAATCTTGTCTCAACGTGGATTTATCTTGGACTAAATATACGTCCATTAGGAGTTATTCACGGCACAACAGCAAGTTTAAGCAGTTTCGTAGAAATACTGGTCTGAAATATCAGCTACGATAGTCATAATAAAGTTGTACATCTTGTCTCTCTGCGAATATAGCCTGGACTCAAGATGTGTGAATGTTAAATGTCCACACCATAGCATCACATATGCTTCCAACTAATCGTCTCAAGTCATCTCTCACTAAGAGCTGCTATATCCAGCTTAAAGAGGCGTCTTGCTGGTCAATACTCTAGTTATATTTAGTGCCAAGGCTGTGGAATTTCCCTTATCCGTAAAGCAGAGACGGCTTCCTCAAGTATCGTCTCTGCTATAATAGCATCGTACAATCCGGCACATGACAACGCTATTCTAGGGAGCTGTATTATCTTCTTGTGTTGCTGAAGTGTGTGTGACTTTTATGGTACTATTGTGGGACTCCCTTTTACGTATGACTGAGTCATATGTCTTATTTACGTACATACACTTATTCCTTCAAAGCAACGCATCACTTTGACCATCTGGGCTATTCTGGACTCCATTAGGCTATTTGTCTTGCTTGACGTTACTGACTTTGGATCCTGTGATATTCGCCGATCTTATCAAACAATACGCGACTTCTAAGAGAACACTGCAAAAGCTTGGTTCCATTCGTCACTGATCCTTGATCCTCTCAGCTCTTCTGGACAAATTTCCATCTATAAGTATTTCCTTATTCGTTGTGACGGAATGCATATACAAATTCAAACATTGTTGACATATGTGACATGACAAGATGGTTATACTTTGAAAGGTAAGATAATTTATTTTGTCCTTTATTTATTCATGAACTCTTTATGAATTTGTACAATAACAAGAAGATGTTGCATAAGGTACTGGTTGTCAATATCCACCTTCCTAATTTGAAATAACCAAAAAAGTAAAAGAAGCACCAAGAAAAATCTTCTGATCATATATCTTACATAAAAACATAGAGTGGCAGCATATTTCAACACTGACATACAGTAACGTAAGTAACTGTCATATCTAGGAATATGTAACAGAAACATGAGCCATACGTCTTAAACATAAACAAAACATTTGATTTTTTTGTCCAAAAACATCCATTATGTTTAAACAAACTCCTTCTCTTTTTTCATATCATATGAATTCACTGCTACAAATGCCACCTTTTGTTGAGCTGTAAGAAACGATATCAAGGATTTATACCTAACAGGTTTGTAAGTGTAGGTTTCAAACATCACCTACAAAATTGACATTATCACTGAATCTCTGATCAAGTGACCTTTAAAAGTGAGTGTAATATGATATTCATATCAGTGACAAAACAACCATTGGCAAAGTAAATGGACTTTGCGTCGCCTATAATCTTCATTGTTTAATCAATAACATCATTTTCTTTCATATAAAAAACCCTGTGTTATTTACATCTTGTGTAAAGGGGTTCAATTTATATCATATTCGTTAATTAAATTTTAGAAATGCGCTACATCATTGACTTCAATGATAAAAAGTAAAGTAGGTGATGAAAACATATCGAAGACATGTACATGTATATGTAATCTGAAGAACCCCTACATGTATGTACCTGTTAACAAAATAAAATAGTATATCACTTATAAGAAGTTTGTGTTTTAAAGGCTAAGTTGATGACTACTAAAATTAAATAAGGCAAACTGCCAACTGTCCATAACTGTTAAGGCATAAACGTTTTTGTTTTGTACATACATACATACATTTAATTATAACGAATATGATATCTACCTTAGGCTTTGTTTTATGAGACAACTTGTTCTCGATGTTAGTGTGTCATATAAATACGTTCTCTTTTTACAACACATAATATGCTATCATATATCATGAAATTGCTTCAAATGTGCACATCATAAGAATGATGGTGCTATTGAATCCATTTTGGATGAGATTCATTGATTTCAATTTTTATACTCACCCGTGGTAAAATCACTAGATAACAATGAGTTGGTAACACACATGTGTGTTACCATCTCGTGCAAAAAAACGGAATTACTTTTGAACGTCATATGACATTGTCCAAACATGGATTTGTAAGTGGTGACTGTCAAATTTTACATTCTCAACAAATTGGTTATTTGTTTGAAAGAATATTATCTTAGCGTTTTTTTCAATTTCATATGAATTATCTTTTTGCTAAACATCACAAATCCAGCATTCGCTTGAACACTTCACTTTCCAGCTTCTGTGCCGTCGCAAGCGGTGTTGCATCCTCTGCCTACCATAACATAAACATGGCGCTCTGACTGTTTCATTGCCACCCAAACCGTCGCTTTCCCCTTCTCAAGCACACAATCCGAACATGTTATCATGCTATCTTTCCCCAAGTTCTATCTCCCAGTTCCTATCAACATTTCAGTAACTCATGTCAATGTAATCAATTAATCTACCTCTGTCGTTGACCCTATTCGTTTTTAAAACTAAATAACGTGACGCAGTAACAGGACACATTCCGATGACGTCACTTGGTGATCTGGATGACGTCACGTTGCATCATATGTTGACAGTTTTTGTTGCTTCTAAGTGTTTATTTTATCAATGCATCTTTTCATAATGAAATGTTTCTTCACCAATTATATTTAAATAATGATACCAATTCTATACACTCGTTGCTTAGAAATGTTATCACATTACCATTATTTTAGTATTCTCTATATATTAAACAGGCTTTCTAAAGAGCACAAACCGAACTCACTTTCACATTTTACAATTAATATAAGAAGGTAGGTTACAGACTTGATGCCTTATAATCATAGAGTATAACTGAAAACAAGTTTGATAAAGATTTATTCATTTTAAGACTAAAATCTGTTGTGTATTTTCTGCACTAAATTATTATGAAATGTGGTAATCTAAATAGAAAGACATGCATTGGATTCTTTAGACACGTTATCATTCTTCTCACAAGAAAACTCTGAGTAATCTGGATATGTTTTACGTGTTGTGCAGAACTCTTTAACCGTATTGTGGTCATTGATCATTGTCAAGAAAAGCTCCTGTGAATGTTTAATCATTAGAGATACTAAGCATCTTGTGATTAATAATTCATTTAATGTGGCTGTTCAATACTTTTGATCAACGTTTTCCCGATTTGAATATTTTCCTGATTCATATTTACCGCAATTCATACTTTTAATTGGCTGAACATTAATTAGGTTACCATTGGCATTTACAATAATGTCAGCATAAAAGTATAAGTGATAATTGGAAACATCCTCCACAACAAAAAGGGACATATAATGAAAACCACTGACACAAACTATCTAAAAGCAACTTTGTAAAGTAAGGTAAAGTTCTTAATCGAGTGTAAAAGCTTTGAAAGTCTGAAGTGTCTCAACAATCCAAATACACTTGAATAGGATTTTTTAAATATTTTTAATATTTTGAAAAAATAATAATTCCAATACCCTTACCCTTTTAACAATCAACCCCCTATTCATTACAAATCTGATACAAAAACCATTACGAATACCAAAAGCTTGCAAATCAACAGGACATGAATACTACATAGAAAACACACAACAGAGTCTTGCCTCCAAGTGATGACACCTATAATCCTAAACTGACAGTCATTCCTTTCTTGGAACTACATGGGAGCCGTTTGGCATATGTCCTTTCTTTGATGTGCTATTGGTTGATTTAGGAAATAAAATCACAACGCCCGTCTCTCTCCTACTACAGTTTAGAGGAAATAGTTGTTTAGTTGATTTATAAAGAAATAATTTTAATTGACCAATCAATAAGGCATTTCCAATGTGTTTTGAAACTACATTTCTTTCTGATTTTGTGTATTGATGCAGGCGATAGCGTCTACATATGTCTACTGTACAGTATTTTGAGTAAAAACAGCAGTTTTGTGTATTATTGACGTGGGGCCTAATAAATGCGACGATCAGCGTATTAATTAGAGGTTCATTTTAAGTCAGATTGTTGAATAATAATACGGCATTATTGAAGATAAACATTGAAATTGATGTTAACGTTTTAACGGTACTAGTAAGAAAACCTTATCTGTGACATTTCAATCTGCATTCCTACAATGTTGTATATAGAAGTATACTGTACGATGTTTCAATGTTTTAAAATTGACTCAGAAATTCTCCCATTCCTTGTCTTATCTAATTAAGCAAATTCGAATCATCACTTGTACATTGGGTCTAAAATAACCTGTGTACTCTTCTTGGCTAGTAGGCCAGGTTGTTCAAAATTGTTTCCTTTTATCTTACTGAAGACTCTGTAAATCAAAACCATAGCATTAGGTCAGGTGACATTGGTATCATTCAAATAGATAATATTGAGAAAAGTTTTATTAATAGTCATTTTGTATCCATTTCTATTAAGATTACGAATTGAAAAAATTAATCTAAGCATTTTAGCAATGGCTTATGATGACAATAATCAAATATTTACTGGAGATAGATGTCGTATTACCATGGATTGTTATGACAATAATTTAATTCTTAGGACTATATGTCAATTCCGAGTTTGTTATTCTAATGCAATCAATATAAGGATGAGGATATGGTTATCTTCCAGGAATCAAGTACATAACAATATTGCTGAAATTGCGTTTTATGTAGACTTATTCATTTCTTTCCAAAACTCCTTTAAGGCCTTCATTCAGAGCTTTTGATTTTTCCGCAATCAAATATGAAATAAAATATAAAACTTAACATTGGAAATTATGCATTGATTGTTAAAACACGCTATTATTCTACTCCCTGGGTTATTGTTTCCTTTATTGGGAGATCATGACGTGATGTATTTAAAAAGTGTTAAGGTTGCCAAAATATCTCAACAATCTCAATACACTTGTTAAGTCTTATGAAACTTGCATAATTTTTAAAGACATCATTTAATTTGATTACCTTTTAATCATATCTCGAAATTTATGAGGAACTTTATCAAAGTTACAATGTAATATAAGTGTTTTCACTGCAATCCACAGTCCCAAAGTAGTACCTGCCATTTAAGGGATTTTTTATAAAATGGATTAATGAAATGTCACCATTAAAGCTGTGCTAAGGAAATCAAAATTATAAGATGATAAAGTCATTCAGTATTAACCTGAATGAAGCTGATATACATATTGAACAGATTAGAAACTTATAACGTTGCAAAAGAAAGGAACTTTATTACAGAAGTAATAGGGACAATATGATCATAGCTAAGCAGAGTCAACTATTGAAATAAAATTGAAGATGAAAGGTATCAATGACTTGACAATATTAAAATGACCTTTGGTAGGATAAACTATTGAGGCTCGTAAACAACAATGCCTGTTAGAAAGAATGATTGGCACTAAAAATATTCAACCTTAATCAAGAGAAAACACTTCGCCACTTTTAGTTGTTATACTCTTTTCTGGTTGTTAGTTGATATTTTGACACCAAAACCCATTGAATTAATTCTGCGACTAAACACATAGGTATTAAAGAATGTCAAATAAATGGCATTCATAAAGCAATCTCAGCAAAGCACCAATTAACGACATTTGTTTATTGACGTCTCAAAGAGAGCTTAAAATCTGTATAACATTTTCCTGCTTTCACTAATGACAGCGCCTCTAGCCTCGTTGCAAAGTAACTTACATGATATGGACATTTTCTCAATCAAAACAGAAACCTCGAGTGTACGATATGAGCTGGGCCATTTGTTACTATGAAAACAGTTTTTCCCTGACGTCACATTCATCAGTGATCCTCCGTCATCTTCGCACCAGTGGTCGAGTGCTTCAGCCAATTTTGAAAATCGTGTGAGTGAGGAATTTCCTGCAGTTTTGGATCACAGTAGAAGATTTATTCAAGCAATCCTTTTCTTCAGTTGCCTGTTACAATTTTATATGCCACATTGAGCTACGAGACCAATGCTCATGCTGGTCAATACTTAAGCTACTCTCCTACAGTGCGGTTGAGGAATTTCTTCTAGAGTCGTGTTATGTCTGGACGCCTTGCACACGTGTTGTGTTATAGTGCTTGTGATTTAACGGCAACAAGGTAAGAGTATTTTCACTGTAAGTTCAAGAAAATTCTCAGTTATATATATTTCAGTCATAGTATGGGAATTTATAATAATGACTTTAATCAATTAACAAGGAATTATAACTTGCCAAGCATATTTTCGTTGCAATGATAATTGAAGTATTTGTACTAAATCACAGGAATGAAGAGTTAATGACATTGTACGATACTTAAATGTGCATTTCTCATCATCACAAACCAATAAAAGCTTACCTATTGACAAATGTGATCAAAATAAGTAATAACGCAGAAACAAATATCAATTGAGTGATAATGCAGAAAATCTTCAATTAACATTAATTGAATTAATATCGATGTGAAATAATTCTTAAGCAACAGTAACTAGTCTATCAAACTCACTGCAACATTTGCAAATCGGGGGACAACCTTGTATCCTAAGAGCTCCTACATTAACTTGTTAAGATAATTACTCTGGCGACTCAGTCAAATAGATTGATTTGCAACAATGGATGCAATTGGTGAATTTCTTAACTGTGAATATACCATATTATCATATAATGGAGGGTGTTATCGATGCAATAAAGCTATCTGATAAACTTGGTATCTGATTGCCTCAAAATCTGATAAAGATGCAAATTAGGTCAAAACACGAACTATTTTCTCAAAACTCCATGCATGTCATGCGAGTCATAAAACGGTCACTGACCATTGATAACGTCGTCGGGAGTTTTCAGGTTTTGTGTTTTTTATCGAATAAAATATCGTATAAAAACCGTCAGGGTAAAGTATCGCTTGGTTATCGAAGCATTTCAAGTTGTTTTCATCGTTCGTTTACAAAATATAACGATATGCAGCTAACAATATCGACTATCGAAAAAATATGTGCTTCAATTTTCGTGAATAACATAGGCCTAGATCGCTTTGACCATGTCGGTTACCAGCTTATCAGCAAAAACAAATCATATTCTAGTGATAATACACATTATCTAGTACTGGAGTAACAAACGCAACAACCTCACCTTCGCAAATAGTCGGCGTTTGGTCTAAGCTAGGATACTGTAACTGAACTGGCATAACAACAATGACAATGCAGCTTTTCAAAATGCAGTTGAGTTACTTCCCCTGTTGTAGCGACGTTGACAAGTGGTTCTTACACATTTTGTGTTATAAAAAAATACAATATTTACTCGTGCACTGGGAATAATACTGAAAATGTTGATAGATTGTAGAAGACGTTTCTAACACTGTGAAAAAAAATATTTAATGAAGAAATATTTCTAGACTGTTCACAACTATACATCGCCGACAGTATGACCTTCACCTTGGTTTATTGTGAAAGCACTTACTCCGCGAAATCTAGGTCAAACATATTTTAAGTAGGAATCATATTTTTGTTTAAATCCGTTTATTTCAAAATGACATTATATGATAAAGAAATTATTAACCTTGTGTGTTTCCGTATCATTAATATCATATAATAGGAATAAAAATATATGTATTATGCTCGCCAAAGGCTCACATAATACAAAATTTATTTCTATTATATGATATTAATGATACGGAAACACACTCGGTTAATAATCTCTATTTATTGGATCAGTATTACTCAGGAAACGAATAAATACGTTAATCAAAGTATAACATTCACGTCAACATCTTCTTGAGGAGGAATTTCATGTTACATGATCTCAAATACTTTTTCTAAATGATGTCTAGGTCATGTCAGGACCACGATCTTACTACTTAGATCATTCTGACATGTCATTTTCCTATTTAGATTACATGGAGATGAGCTATTTATCAGGGACATACACTGAAATGTGAACTTGGTGGAATAACACTTTTACAATAATTAATCAGCTGATCAGTCATTGCTATCCTTTCTGTTTCTCATATATTTTGCATTGGAAAAGTCATTCTCGAAAAACAAATATGCTGAAAAAATATGTGTTTTGTAGATACTGACTTTAGTTTGCAATCATCCCTTAAATGCTTGTTAGTGACAAAGTTACAATTTAATGCATAACCATTATCATTAATCAAATACTGGACACTGTTCTGCAGCTAGAATGCTACAACTATTTCTTTTGAAGTAGACAGAAATATATGAAAGCTATGAAAATCGTATTTTATGGTTGATGCTTGAGTTGCATACATACATTTTATATATATTTGATTGAAATTAAATAAGTTGGTATTTATATAAGGAAAATATTGCATTTTAAGTTTCGAATATAGTTTTCAACAGATGCCATGTACGAATAATATACATATTCTGGATACAAATTCGTAGATGATAAACCAATGACTAAATCTACTCCAAAAAAGGACTCATAATATCTTTATAGACTTGGACGTGATTATTTGATATTTTTCTTGCTAAAGTAATCCTACCTTATATGTATCCAAGCTGTCTATTTAATGTCCTTGAAGCATGTTTCAAATATTTTGACATTTACATCAATAGATGGTGACTTATTAATCTGTAGTAGTAGTCTGTAAGGTTGACAGCAAATTACAAATCTTTATCAATGGCTTGATGTCTTATACTTTACTGCATATTTGTCAATGCTTCCTAGTAATTATCATAAAGAAAGTAGGTACGATATTGTAAACGTTCTTATTTATAATACTGCATTCGACCTAAAAGGCACCAGGGCGCTTAAACATTTACTTTGGTGGGAATTACAACTGAAAAATAAAGACATCTCAAGTCGAACTGTGTTTAGGTTGTCTTTGATAACTGATACAGGCGTTTAAAACATACTTACAAATTATTGAGTAGAAGATAACATGTATTGTCGATTAATGTACGTTGAATTTTATTATTTTAGTACCGCTGGTACATTGGTTATTAATTAAAAAACCTTAAGGGGGAACATCGCTTATTGGAGCAGGGCACATATTAGGTCAAATACGGTAGAAGGTAATGTGATGATTTGAAAAAGACCTGTATCTTGTGACCGGAATCATGATAAGATTATAGATTGTTGTCAAACATCCAGTCATGAGCATCCGGGAAAACAAATTGATCTATAATTTTCACAATTGCCCATGTACGAACATATTTTTTAGTCAGGCTCAGGTACTGAAGGCGAGACAGAGCCATATCATTACAATGCCTTACTTTTCTGATGCTTTACAATTTGACATTTTATTACTTAAAACAACCTGTTGAATGTTGTTATAATAATACTTATATAAGTAGAAGTAATAAGTGTATGTATTTTTAGTTTTCATCTTAAAAGAAAGAATGTTGACCTTCACTCGAAAAACCATTAACACAGTTAAACTTTATTTCAGTAACGTAACGAGAGAAGAGTATGAAGATATGTTAAACTTTTCTCTATATTATCAGCAAATAAAATCGAGGCCATTGCAAATATAGATGCGTTGTTCATCTTTAAGTTTGTTGGAAAGCAACCTTTGCAAATTATTTGGACCTTTCAATTCTAATATTTTTTTTTCATTATTTATCTGAATAATATGTATTTCCAAAAAACATGTCAAATGACTTGTGAAAGTAAAAACAATGATCTCCATAATCCACAGTTATATACTCCTTAACATCTTAACATGAAATCATTATATGTACGTGCTTATTTTTTCAAAGTAAGTTGTAAGTAATTACACAAAGTCACTGTCAACCTTTGACATATATCATAGCAGTCGTCAACATCTTACCTGTTCACCTTAAACATTAAAACAGGGTCTCAAACACATATGTGTATACCTTGCCTTAGTAATTATATTCTAAAGTTTTCACAATTAGGACAAATATACCTTCTAGCTTCTGTTTTCTGCTGTTTAAGTGACAAAAAAGGTATGTTTGGACTTCCAACAAGTTTGAGAAAGATTGTGGAGTAAAGTGTCGTTCTTTTGCCAAGGGTTAGTATGATTGTGCTTCATTGAATGAAGAAGGGATATTGATTCATGATCCACATCGCAAATGAAATATTGACTAAGCAGTGTAAAACAATAACTTCCTCATTCATGGTCCAATGGTACTATATCATATTGTTTCAAACAAGGAAAATCATTGATGTATGCTCAGGGAACATACAAGCTTTGTGTAAAAGTAATTGTCATACTTATTATTGAATGACAGCATTTAACGATTATTATGATGACACTCAAAAACATGTATAATTTATTCTTCTTAATATTGTGGAGTGCAAACATTAAAGATAAACAAGCAGACATTTTGGCAGAAATAATCACAATCACCGCCTTGAAGTCTTTTGGGATTAAGATTAAGATAATGTTGACACCGTCCTACTGTGGATAAAGGTTGAACTTATTGAAATGATCATCAATGGTTCACATATCACACTGTTCAAGGCGAGACTGTCATAATAGATGCAGAGAACGATGATTGATGTCATAAGTATAACATCATCTTGGTTCCTCAAACGTTTAAATGCAATCATTCCAATCTCTAACCTTTGCATCAAACCTGGAAAAGGTAACCAACGTGATAAATTGTTTTTATAGTTGATATGATATTCTATCTAACCATGAAAGTAGGAATAAACAAAGTTATAAATCAAACCCATTATTACTAATCTACAATGACAGCAAGAAGGAAAATCAATATTTGAACATGCACTATAATCAGGAAACTTTCATCATGAATTAAGATTAATTGAATTTAAGCATATTGGGCTTTCTTGCTACTTTGTGTTATGGAATTCCAGAAAATTTAATAATCCCGAGATGGATTTAATATTTAAAAAAACCCTTTTGAAATAACATTGAAAAATGTATTTTGATTAATTCCAATCGTTTTCTATCTAGGATGACATTTGGAAAATCTCAGTACATAAGCACAGAGAGTTATGTTGAAAGTGAACAACATGCAAGGTTAATGATAAATGTGATGTTTTGACTATTGTTATCGTGTTTAACAGGTATGCCACCGAATAAAGTCAGTCACTTTGGCAAGGACAGGTGTTAATTCAATTGGTTTGCCAAAAACAGCAAATGGTGTTAAGGGTGAGAAATCTTTATTGCAAATTGAATATGAAATTCTTACATCTAAATATATCGTTTTTAAGGTAAGTAGATTTTTTAAACCCTCTTTTTGTTATAATCATTTAAATTTCATATTTTATACAGGTTATACATTTGGTAGTACGCTAATCATTGGTAGTAAGCTTTTGTTTTATGTATGGCTGTTCACTGAAACTGTGAATTAAAAATATGTAAATATTGATCGATATAAAAATTACGACACAATGAAATATTTAAAAGGTAACTGTGGAAAGTGGCGTGGAGTGGAGATGAATTAGATTTAAAAACACCAACCTTTATGTGACTGGCACAAGGGAAAATCACTAGTTTATTATGTAAACGATTTCTTAAACTAAACTGCTAAGAGGCCTTATTGTTTTATTTTGATTTGCGATATAGAATAAAGATTGTTATTTCCATCTTTCATTTTGTATCATTGTGGACTAATTTTGAACTAAATATACTTAATAGATGGTCATGTCATCACTCTTTTGTGTTAACAGTGAACTATGTCTGAAAATCCACTGCTCTTTGACTATCCCGACTTGGTTAAGTTTGTTTAATTTCAAAGTTATATCGAGTTATACTTAAATGCTCCAAGAATGATAAATGACAAGCATCTTCACTTTGAAAACAAGATTTTGGTGGACGTGCAACTCAGCATCTTTGTCAGTATGCAACCTTGCACCTTGAGAAATTGTCTGGCACTTGCAAAGCACCCGCATAAGTTGTTAGTTGTCTGATGGATGGCATCATGGCAGAGTGGCCTTAGGTTGTGTCACAAATCCAATGTATCCGAAAAATTGCATTGTTGACATAATGAAATGGGGCAAAAATATGTAAAACGTGAAAAAAGTCATTTTGTTTAACTGAAATCATTTTCACAAATCCACTCCACCTCATGCATCTCCATTACAGGAATCAAATGTTATCAACACTAGATCATTCATCAATTCATATACTCTGCCTCTCTCACTAAGAGCTGCTATATCCAGCTTAAAGAAGTGACCTACTGGTCAATATTCTAGTTATCTTTAGTGCCAAGACCGTGGATTTTCCCGTATCTAAAGCAGAGGTGGCTTCCTCAATCAACGTGCCTTCTTTAAAAGCATTTCACAATCCCTGACATCACATTACTTCTATACATGGCTTAAGTACCATTTTCTTGAGTTACTTGATTACGGAACTCTCTCTACCAACAGTGATTCATTAGCCTCGGTGGAATATATACCTCCGATACATTTCACGTCTCTTTGATCATCCGAGTTAATCTGGACATCATATATGTAGGGCTATTTGTCCAGTTTGTATCGGATTATGGGATATTCTTGAATTTGTGAACAATACATGGCTTCATAGATTATACTTAAAAATATGTCAGAGAGCTTTGATGCTATGAGCGTTTTTGCCCAAGGTTAACAGTGCAGCATCTTTTTCACGGCTTTTGTTAAGGCGTCATTTGCAGTGAAGGAATTCCACTATCGATTCAAACAATGTTGAATGACCAAGGGAAAAAAAGAGTTATCATTGCCAGTAGAATACCTTTATCAATACCAACATGAATACCAAAACCTTCAAAATCAAAGAGATTCTTACAATGAAAAATACACGAAAATACCTTCTGACATTTTGACCACATAGAATTGACCAAGTGATGACACCAATAATCCTGAAACTGACAGTCATTCCTTTCTTGGAGCTATGTGGCAGCCATTTGACATTTATCCTCTCTTTGATATGGGTGGTATTATAGAAGATGGTGGAAATATAAAAGATGCAATAGATAACTATCCCATGATCTAATGTCCTTTATAATCATCCGTCAGTTGAGAAATTATTAAGAAAACCCTTTGAGTAGTTTGTAGAAAACAACATTACTATAAATTCGACAGACAGTATTCTTGAAAAGCATTTATTTTATTAATAACATTTTCATTTTTATGGTATCGTTCCCTCGGAATTACCTTATTATTTGTACTACTCTTACATAATTATGGGTAGAATGGCTGATTGCAATTCAACATCTTTTGTTTGAAAACATGTTGATATTGCACTGTTTGTTTTATTTGATTACTAATAGTGGACTCAAAAGTTTAAAGGAACATTGTCGGTTTGATTTCAGAATGATTTTTAACACGTAGCTAAAATGATTGCACTTTCAACAAACTGTATCTTATGAAACAGAAATCTAACAAAGGAATTGACATTAACAAGTTAAAAGCACAGGCCCTACTTCGTAAAAAGATTATTTTTGGCGACAAAAACAATTTGTATTTTTCATCATCTAAATAATTTGACTTTTGTATAATTGTAATTGTAATTGTATAATGTGTAAATACATGTCTGGAAACACACATGTACAACACCAAAGCCGATTAGGTTCATCATACAAATGATCTCCAAGTCACTAATTAACTACACTTGTTTGTATATTTAGGGACACATACAATATGCAATAACACCTCTTTGTTCATGTACTACAGCGATCTCCAAGCAGAGCTGCACATAAGTGTGTCTCAAAATAACCTCTTGGTATGAGAACATTCTTAATCTTCACAGCAACCGTAAGTTTATCCATACCAGTTTGAGCATATATTACCACACAAATGTCCGAGGCACCAATAACATTAGTAAATAGCCACTCGATAATGCATTTATCAGGCAAGAAATACAGGGCCCTCTTTTTAAGTTACTCGACCGATATTAATTAAAAGTGTTGGTCAGGATTTAAAGCTTTGAAACAGGTTTCCTCAAGCATTTCTTGTCGTCAGATGCCTGTTGCAATATTCCTTATGCCACATTGCGCTGCGAGACGACTTCGTTCTTTCTGTCATGCCGGTCAATACTGTGGCTACTCTCCTACAGTGTGGTTGAGGAATTTCTGCTAGGTTCGTGCTATGTCTGGACGCCTTGCACATTGCAAGATAGGGCTTTCTTCGCTGATAGTTTTGAAAAAAATAGATTATTCATAGTATGGAAACATAAGGTAGTAACTGTCAGCACATGCCCAAAACCTACCCCTTACCAAGGATTTGTTAACGATTATTATTGTAACCTGTTTTCATCAGAAAAAGTGGTTAGCATAAAAAGTAGTGACACTAAATATACGTTTCTCATCGTTACAAATCAAAACTGCAAAAGATCATTAATCATGATAAACATGTTACACATGTTAAAAATGTTACACAGCTATCCACAGAACTCCTACATTAGCCTGATACCTATCATGCTTACTGCCGTAAATGTAGATACAAAGTCACATATCTGAGGATGACAACAGTGAAACTCCTACATGTCTCTAAACACGGGTAGGATATGCCTAGGCCATGCCATGATTATATCCTTACCAATAATTCGATCAGATATGTTTTCTTCTTGATAAGGAACACTAAGAGTAGACTTTTCAGGCACATACACTAATGGGTGATTGGAATAACATTTATCATTATCAAGAATCAGATGATTGTTCAATGCTATTTTGACCTTTTAACATGGCTATCATTACATTTACCATTGAAATAGTTATTTACAATATTACGTTAGGTGTCAGATTTGCAAAAGGTTACTGACGTTGGTTGAAATTACCCTTAATATTGTTGCTGCATTTATTGTACTGAGTAGTGAGTATTGACCATATGTGGTAGTGCTATATGTTAAATCTTATTCATGCATGTACAATTTTATTGGCGCTAAAATTAATAAGGGATAGAATTCTTTTGGTGTCTAAATGTTGACATGTTTACAACTTTGGTAAATTACTTTTTTGTTTCAAAACACCGAAACCCTCTTAAAACTTTTCTTCATGAATATTGTAAATATTGAAATGTATTCAAAGATCACATCAAATTATTAATGACAAGTAAATACACGATTTTAAGGGATCTTTCAGTATAAAAACACATTGTGCATCACTATTACGTTTATGTTATGTCCTTTGAATTAATTATAGGATGAAGCAAATTTTAAAAACTTGTGAAGGCACCAAATTAAATTGTTATCACTTCCTGATAAATTAGTACTCATTACGATCACAAGTATTAAGTCCCTTTCGAGGTCAAAAAATATCTTTCTTCGATATTAACAATCACAAATAGATATAGATAATGTACATCACAAAGTCATTATCAAATATAATTTTTGAAAAGTCTCTCATAAATTTTCTGTATGAAAAAGTAGTTTGCTATTGTTGATTTATTGATAAATGTAGCCTTAACTTCAAACGAAAGTGACAAAGTATCTTAGAAAGGAATAAAAACGTAATGCACCTAAAACAATTAAGTTGTAGGACATTGTGTTTGTTATTTTTAATTATTGTCAAATGTAAGTATTACTTCAATATAAAGCGATAAAAAGATTGAGTTTAATAGATAGGGTTAAACGGATGAAATTGCAACGAAAATAATATACTTGTGCAATGATGTTTTGGTTAAAGTGATCACACAAACCAAATAAAACCAGCTAAAAAGTCACCTTCCAGAGGAATACTTTCTCTGGTTTATGCCTTTGACGGCTTCCTCTTTATGCACAGTTAGCGAGGAAAATGTTATCTGAACACTGACCATTAAACTTGAGTGAGTTATGACGATGAGTGTGATTGGACTCGATGAGTGTGATTGGACTCGGGCAGGGTTCACCATTTGCTCCTTTCTCATCGCAGATCAAATCAAAATCCTAATAATGCTCACAACAGATAACTCCTGATTAATAATATGAAAAAATCAGACAAATGATTACCTTTGAATAAAAAAAGGTAATTATTTATTTAACAATTCAATATGTGTAATTATATTAGATGTTTATTGCTAAAGTTTGAAAATGACGTTTAGAGTTATGGTACCATATTTCGCAGCAAGGAGAGACAATTATGGAAAATAAACGTTGTTGTTTTGAAATTTCGAAGATCTCTTACATGCTCTTTTCGCTCATTTCATGAATAAAAGTTACAAAATCATAAAGAAAAAGACTTGGGTTCATTTAATATTAACGCTTTGGAAACTCATCAGTGAAATATCATCAGTTAATATTTGGAATTACATGTAAGCAATCCGTTCAGAGAGTACTTTGGTATTTCTCGTTATGAATGTCGGAGCTTGAAGGAAAATAAAGCATTTCGTATTAGATGCAAACAACACAGACATTCCTAAAGGCTTTGTTCAGTAAGAAGGAGCACGGTTGCAGTTGGGTTTTCTTGGATCAAAATAAAGTTTTTTAAATCTAAGGATAATTTGATTTACCCTTTCAAAGACCATTCTATCTATCAATCTCAGATGTATTTCCATCTCAAACTATTCTAATTATACGTTTAGTCTACTTTTTTGATAGTCCTGCTGTTTTCAGGATCAATACTAACTAAATTCAAATCATTGTGCGTTAGTACTTACAGTTAATTCATAATTCATAAGGCCGACGACCTTAGAAACATAATATCAAACTAATGATGTATATGTAAAGCAAACAAAATTACAGAAATAAAAAATATCTCGTACTAGTCAACGAGTGTTACTGTTTTTATGCACTTTGATCTCCTGATGAATAAGGTTATAAGAGCAATTGTATGTGTAGTTGTAGAACAAAGAATTCTTTCTTTATCACCCTCTTCCAACATGCTGTTTATATAGACTCTTGGCAAAGTAGTTCTATATGTGCATATCAACTGTTTACCAAACCTAATGCTCCCAAAAGCATGTCTAGTGTTTTAACCGAAAACCATATCACTTGCAAAATTTGTTTCAAATTTAGCAGGTATTGTATTTTCTATAAACACCATATCAAAAGAAGACAAATAAAGCAAAAAAGATATAAAACAGCGAGTTTACCTAACCTTTTGAATTGTATTAATTATCGCTTGTAAAGTTATACCCAACCTTGAATAACGAAGCTGTGTATTCATAATATGCCTTCATCTTTTCCATCATCTCAACTTCAAAAGTACCAATAATAAAAATAAAAATGTTATTGTAAAAGAAATTGAAGAAACTGTTTATGATCTCAATTGCTCTAGTCCATATTTTTCATATGAGCCCTATTTGTTTTTCTTACAGACATAATTTACAAGAAGGCTATTGCATTTAGGTTGAGATTTAATGTAAAATGAATCAACATTAAAACAGTTAACCCATCAATATTTCGAAATTGTAAAGATAATTGGACCGTTTCTCCTTAAGTAGGATTGATAAAAGTCTTATTGAAAGCAATCACCAGAAAAGAAATTGATAATTGCACAATCACATTTCCTTTGAAATCATTGAATTAAAGAGCAAAATTTCAGCAAATTCTCTCTTTAGCTGTCTTGAATGTATGAATATTGCTTAGACACCTTTCTTTGATAACATAATTTGTAGTTTGTAGCCGTCATTTTGCGCTTCCAATCTTGAGCAAATTCTTTATTTTTGTTTTGAAAGGGGGCTAATCACCACAAAATGAAGTCACTGATTATATTGCATGTCCATTCTAAAAAATACTTTCATTCCTTGCTTTAGATTGCTATTTACATAACTGGATTTTGAAATCTTCATCACTTAACAATGAAGAATAAAGAATAAACATCATTTGTGAATGTGTGAACTATTTTTACAGGAATATTCAGGTTCAACTATCGACGACTAGTGTTTCCCCAATTACAGTAATGTGTCATGGGAAGAAATAGTTAGAGATGTTCCGTTGTTGATGCAATACAGCTGCTAAGAATTCGCAGCATTTCATTCAAATTTAGTGCCGATTTCATGTATAATTTCCATGCATTTGAGAACAAATAAGAAAAAGGTTTGCAACTTCAATTACAAATGAACTATAGAAATGTAGAAATAACTGGAATCTCTCCCTGGCAGCGCATCAGAATGACATCATACCACTTACATGATTTTGAAAACCATGATTGCCACAGTTTAACATCAATTCAACCCAATTAACCATTTGTGTATTTTACCAATTGCAGCAATGTCCATTTTGTATCGTATTGATGAGATAATAAGTCCATGAAAGAAAACAATAAAAGCTTTCAATAATTTCAACACATCATTTTGGAAGTTATGTCTTGTAGTTATAAATGCATAATTGATCAAACAGGTCTTCGTTTTGAAGTTTCAATTTCGTTACAAATAACTCCAAAAAAAAATAAACATGAGATTAATAAGTGTTTTTGTACGAAAGTGGTCGGTACTAAAAACATCATACAAGCCATTAAATTCGAATCGTAATTAAATATGCTTGTTAGGCAAACCTGTATTTTATGTAATGAGGAAATGCTGCTACGTACATCGAATGTTGGAACGGGGGGGGGGGGGGGGGCTATTCACCACAAAATGAAGTCACTGATTACATAGCATTCTCATTCTGTGGCAAAGACTTTCATTTCTTCCTTAAGATTGCTATTCACATAAATGGATTTTGAAATGAAGAATAAAGAAAAAACATCATTTGTGAACCTGTGAAATATTTTTACAGGAAAAATCTAGTTCAAATTTTGATGACTAATGTTGAATGCAATTTGTTTTTCTTGAAAGTGATTGCGTTTGATTAGCACCACAAATTAGCGCTTATGACATTGCCTTGTGTGAAATGTGTGCTATTTAAAATAATCAAACATTCTATATGGTTCAAAGTGGTAACTGATTAATCATAAAACTGTTTCCCCAACCTCAGTTATGTGCCATGTGAAAGAATACTTAGAGATAAGGCGTTGTTGATGCAATATAATAATAATAACATTTTATTGTCCTCAGTACATACATATATATTGGAAATTTTTCTTGTGCCGAAGCACCCGGCAGCCACAGTTCAGCGCCAGTTAAATCGTTGTTCTGCCTTTACAATGCTGAGTGTCAAGCAAGACAGCAACAACTCCCAACCTTTAACGTCTTTTGGTATGACGTAGCAGCTGCTTAGACTTCGTAACATTTCATTCAAATTAAGGGCCGATTTCATGTATAATTTGTTATGCATTTGAGAACAAAATAAGAAAAAGGTTTGCAACTTCAAATACAGATGAACTATAAAATGAAGAAATAACTAAAATCTTTACTTTAAGTGAGCAGACCACTGCACGTGTCTTGTACTATTAATATCTCCCCGGCAGCGCATCAGAATGACATCATACCACTTACATGATTTTGAAACCCATGATTACCCCAGTTTAACATTAATTCAAAACGGTTAACCATTTTTTTTTTACCAATTGTAGCCATGTACATTTTGAATCGTATTAATGAGATAAAAAGTCCATGAAAGAAAACGATGAAAGCTTACAATAATTTCAATATATCATTTTGAATGTTATGTCTTATAGTTATAAATGCATAATTGAACAAACAGGTCTTCGTTTTAAAGTTCCAATTTCATCACAAATAACTGAAAATAAACATGAGATAAATCAGTTTTTTTTACAAAAGTATCTCAAAACAAAACATCATACAAGCCATTACATTCGAATCGTAATTAAATATGCATGTTAGGCAAACCTGTATTTTATGTAATGAGGAAATGCTGCTACGTACATTGAATATTGGAACAACAGTTACCTTTTTATAACAGCCTACTTTAAATAACTTAACTTGTTTATTGTTATTTACAAACTGGAGAATTTGAGTACAGTAATGTTGAGTGGGTGTCGTTGAACGTGAATCTAAAATTCACACGAGACTTTTAGTCTGACGTACTAGTATTACTGATTTTAACTAGTACTACTGATTTTAACGTAACTTTTAGGAAAGAATATCCGACCTTTAGTATAAGTCAAGAAACATAAACCTGTCAATGTTTCTATCTTTGCTTCAGGAATTTTGAGTAGGTGATATTATAAACAGACCGAGTTAAGATTTTCAGCACTGTTTACTGGTTTATGGTTACTATGTGTCATCACGTATGTGATTTAAAAAAAAAGACTTATGCCAAGATTGAGAGTTAGGATAACCAAATGATATTCCATCTGATCAAATAATAGACATATTTATAGGAAATCAGAGTGGACGACCCGTATTGTTGTTGATTATAATACTTCTGCTGAATTATTTGACAAGTTTATTTTGAAAAAAGATACCTTATATCAAAATATGTCATTGAAATTGACACACATTTTCGGCAACGTCAAAACGAGAGAAAAAAAACAGCAGTAGATACTAAGAAAATGTGATCAGCTGAAGTGATCTCATATAGCTAAAATAAGATGTTAGAAAGACGTTTTTCCAAATGTAAAAATTTAGTTACGTCTTTGCCTTGTGATTGCTAATGTTTTTGTAAACATCATTTTTGCTTTCTGTTGAAAAGACGTAAGATTACCAAATAATTTTAAAATTTTCAATTACTGTTTTACAGGCTATTCTACTCAACATAAGGATAAACCATTTCATGAGATGTTATCTTTACACGTCACATTACCCAAGAACTGTAAAGAATGTATAAACTGTTATGGTTTGATTTATGATCTCAGTTATTGCCCTCGTGCGAATCAGAAAATCTCCTTTGTATGATGTATTGCTTCAAATTTTAAGCGGTTTATGGATCGTTGATGGTTGTATAATTCATAAGATCCTTGATTTTATGATTTTTATTTTCTATTCCATTCAATTTTTAGCCTGTAGAATAATGAAGTGTTGATGCAGTTCAAAGCTTGGTATTCACATTGTTTATTTTAAGATCATTCATTTGATGTGGCTGTTTAATACTTTTGATCAACGTTTTCCTGATTTGAATATTTTCTATTGCAATTTTCCTGATTCATATTTATCGCAATTCATACTTTTAATTGGTTGAACATTAATTAGGTTATCATTGACATTTACAATAATGTCATAAAAGTATAAGTGATATTTGGAAACATCCTCGACAACGACAATTAAACAAAAAGGACATATAATAAAAACCACTGACACAAACCATCTAAAAGCAACTTTGAAAAGTCAGGTACAGTTATCAATCCGAAAGTTAGGTCTTGAAAGTCGCAAATGTCTCAACCATCTACCTACACTTGAATATGAATTTTAATAGTTATACACAATTGCGCATATATTTTGAATACCCTTAACCTTGAAACAATCAATCCCCTATTCATTACAAATCAGATACAAACACCATTACGAATACCAAAGGCTTACAACAGGACATTAATACTACAATGGAAAACAGTTTTGCCTCCAAGTGGTGACGCATACAATCCTAAACTGACAGTCATTCCTTTCTTGGAACTACATGGAGGCCTTTTGACATATATCCTTTCCCGATGTGCAATGGTAATTTTAGGTGATAAGATTTACAATGTTAGTCTATCTCCTACCTTTTTTAGGATAAAAGTCCATTAGTTGATTTGTAAAGAAATAATTTTAAATGCCTGATTAGAATCCGACATTTCTTTTTGATATTCTGTATTGATGCAGGCGATAGCATCCACCAATGATAAATGTACAGTACAGTATTCAGTATCTTGAAGAGTTGAAGTAAAAGTTTGTGTTGATATTAATTGCCTAAGGCCTGAACAGTTGCGATCAACGTATGGTTTATCTGCTCTTTTAAAGAAAGATTGTTGAATAATCATTAAGCATTCTTGATGATAAACATTCTAATTGACTTTTGACGTTTTGCTACAGTACTAGTAAGATAACCTTATCTGTGACATATCAGTCTGCATTGAACATTGTCTGTAAGAAAGAATGATTAAACATTTCATAAATCTGTATTTTTCAAAACTTCTATCCAACTGTGTTTGGAAAGAGATTTTGCTTTTTTTAATGACAGTATTGACAGTATTGAAGTTTTCAGGTATTGACATTTAAAATATATAATCCTAATCAAGAGAAAATACTCCAGTGCCACTGCTTGTTGTTATACCAAGTTTTGCTTGTTAGTTGATATTTTGACACCAAATCACATTGGGATTCCGCAACTAAACACACAACTATCAAATACTTTCAACTAAATGGCCTTTATAAAAACAATCTCTACATAGCACCAATTAACAACAATTGTTTATTGGCGTCTTGGAAGCTTAAAAACATTATCACATTTTGCTGCTATCACTAATCTCAACGCCTCTGGCCTGGCTTCAAAGTAACTTACATGATATGGATCATTTTCTTAAATCAACACAGCAACTTCAAGTGTACGAGGCATTTGTTACCATGAAAACAGTTTTCCCCCGAAGCCACATTCATCAGTGATCCTCCGTCATCTTCGCACAAGTGGTCGAATGCTTTGCCAATTTTAAGAATCGTGTGAGTGAGGAATTTCCTGCAGTTTTGGATCACAGTAGAAGATTCATTCAAGCAATTCTTTTCTCCAGCTGCCTGTTACAATTCCATATGCCACATTGAGCTATGAGACCATGGCACATTTTGGTCAATACTTAAGCTAATCTCCTACAGTGCGGTTGAGGAATTTCTTCTAGACGCCTCGCACACGTCTCGTGTTATTGTGCTTGTGATTTTTAAGGGAAGCAATTTCAAGGTAAGAGTATTTTCACTGTAAGTTCAAGCAAATTCTCATTTGTATTTTAGTCAAAAGTATGGGAATTTATGGTAATGACTTTATCAAAATCAAGTGATTATAACTTGCCAAGCATATTTTCGTTGCAATGATAATTTAAGTATTTGTACTTAATCACAGGAATGAAGTTTTAACGAAATTGAAGGACACTTAAATGTGCATTTCTCAGCATCACAAACCAATAAAAGTTTGTCAAATATGATCAAAACTGTTCCTGAAGTAATAATGCAGCAAAAATATCAATTGAGTGATAATGCAGAAAATCATCAATTAACCTAATTGAATAAATATCAATGTGAAATAATTCTTAAGCAACATTAATCTTGACTATCAAACTCATTACAAAATTTGCAAATCGGAGGACAACCTTGTATCCTATTTTCAACAATGGATGCAATTGGTGAATCTCTTAAATGTGAATGTACCATATTATTTGATCATTATTACTCAGGGAACGAATAAACACGTTAATCAAAGAATAACATTCACGTCAACATCTTCTCCAAGAAAGAATTTCATGTTACATGATCTCAAATACTTTTCCAAATGATGTCTAGGTCATGCCAGGACCACGATCTTTCTAAGTTAATCATTCTGACATGTTATGTTCCTAATTTAGATCACATGGAGATGAGCTATTTATCAGGGCATACACTGAAATGTGTACTTGGGTGGGAGAGCACTTTTACAATAATCAATCAGCTGATCAGTCAATGGTATCCTATCTGTTATCATATATTGTAAATAAGAAAAGTCAATCTCCAAAAGCAAATAATGTGAAAAAAGTGTTTTGTAAGGTACCGACTTAAGTTTTGAAGTATCGTCTACATGCTTGCTTATTTTACAAGTAACACTGCAATACAAAACAAGGATTATTATTCAAATACTGAACACTGTTCTGCAGCTGGAATGTTACAGTTATTTCATTTGAAGTAGACATAACGATATGAGAAGTATATATGAAAGTCATATTTAATGCTTTATTGCTGGTTGATTTTTCTATATAACTGTAGATTAGATAAATGGTTCAATGAATATAAGTCTTATTTAAATAGGTTCATCAATAGTTCACATATCACACTATACAAAGCCTGTCATAATAGATGTAAATTAGATAACGTTGATTGAAGTCATAATAATAACATCATCATGGTTAATCAAACGTTTAAATGCAATCAGCTCAGTGTCTTTCCAATCACTAACATTTGAATCAAACCTTGAAAGGTTTACCAACATGATGAATTGTTTTTATGGTTGATATGCTATTCTATCAAACCATGAAAGTTGGGACCAAAAAGTTATAAATCATATCCATTATTGCTAATCTACAATGACAGCAGAGTTTGCAAACGACCCATAACAATAAGGAAAATCAATAATTGAACATGCACTTTAATCAGAAAAATTTCATCATGAATTAAGATTACTTGAATTGAAGCATATTGGGTTTTCTTGCTTCTTTGTGTTATTGAATTCCAGAAAATTTAATAATCCCGAGATGAAGTAAATATTAAAAAGCCCCTTTGGAAATAACATTAAGAAATGTTATTCAAGTCATTCCAATGGTTTGTATCTAGGATTACATCTTGAATATCTTAGTACCAAAGCGCTAAGAGTAATATCGAAGGAAAACAAATTACATTAATGTTAATGATAAATGTAACGATTTTACCATTATTATTTTGTTGAAAAGAACGTATGCACAACGTGCAAATTATGTGCCGTATTTTACCAAATAAAGTTGATCACTTTGTCAAGGATAGGTGTTAATTCGTTTGGCAAAAAAAGCAAATGGTTTTGAGGGTAAAATAATCTTTATTGCAATACGAATATGGAATTCTTACCTCTAAGAAATATATCGTTTTATAGGTAGGAAGCATCCAAAAAATTATTCAAACACTCTTTTTAATCATAATTATTATATTTTCATATTTTATACAGGTAATATTTTTGGTAAATACGCTTGTTATTGGCAGTAAGGTTTTGTTTGATTAATGTCTGTTCACTGAAACTGTTAATTGAAAATATGTAAACAATGCGCGCCGTGTATATACCAATTATTAACGATGAAATGTTTGAATAATAATTATGGTAACAAATCTTGTTTTATCAAATAGATATATTTTAATCTGTTCAAGTCCATAATATAGTTTTAACAGAGCCATCACAGCCACGAGTCAACTGTAGATAAAATAGATATTAAAGCATCGATCTTTAAGTGTCAGAATGTCGAGAAATTGCCAGGCACTTTTAAAGTTGTCAATTTTCGGGATGGATGGCAGAGCGACCTTAGGTTGTGTCACAAATCCAAGTTATCCAAAAAATTGTGTTGATAATAAAATATTGCAAAAATAGGTAATAAAAGTCATTTTGGTTAACTGAAATAATTTTCACAAATCCACTCCACCTCACGCATCTCCATTACAGGAATCAACTGTTATCAACACTAAATCATTCATCACTTCATATACTCTGCCTCTCTCACTAAGAGCTGCTATATCCAGCTTAAAGAAGGGACCTGCTGGTCAATACTCTAGTAATATTTAGTGCCAAGAATGTGGATTTCCCAGTATCTGTGAAGCAAAGGCGTATCTGTGAAGCAAAGGCGGCATCCTTAATCAACGTTCCTTCTTTAAAAGCATTTCACAATCCCTGACATCATACTACTTCTATACAGGGCATCTGTACTATTTGCTTGAGTAACTGAAGAGTATGTACGTTTTTCATTACTAAAGTGCGTGATTGAGGAACTCTCTCTACCAAACAGTGATCCATTTGCTTCCGTGGAATATATACCTCCGATACATTTCACGTCTCTTTGATCATCCGAGTTAATCTGGACATCACAGGTCTATTTGTCCAGTTTGTATTGGATTCTGTGATATTCTTGAATTTGTGAACAATACACAGCTTCATAGATTATACTTAAGAATACGTCAGAGAGCTTTGATGCTATGAGCGTTTTGGGCCAAGTTTAACAGTGCAATATCTTGTTCAGGGCTTTTGTTAAGGCGTGATTTGCAGTGAAGGAATTCCACTATGGTTTCAAACAATGTTGACTTTGGAAACTAAAATGACCAAGGAAAAAAAAGAATATTGACTTGGTTATTGTATTCATAAGCAGTAAGGAAATGAGTAGAGTTATCATTGCCAGTAGAATACCTTTATCAATACCAACATAAATATCAAAACCTTCGAAATCAAGTTCTTACAATGAAAAATACACGAAAATACCTTCTGACAATTTGACCACATACATTTGACAAAGTGATGACACCAATAATCCTGAAACTGACAGTCATTCCTTTCTTGGAGCTTTGTGGCAGTCATTTGACATTTATCCTCTCTTTGATATGCGGTGGTATTAATGAAGATGGTGGTAATATAAAAGATGTGATAAATCTATCCCATGATTTAATGTCCTTTATGATAATCCCTCAGTTGAGAAATTATTAAAAACAACCTTTGAGTAGTTTGTAGAAAACGACATTACGATAGATTTGACAGACAGTATTCCTGAAAAGCATTTATTTATAATAACATTTTCATTTTTATGGTATCATTCCCTCGGTATTACCTTATTATTTGTACTACTATTAGTACTGCTACACATAATTATGGGTAGAATGGTTGATTGCAATTCAACAACATTTTTTGTTTGAAAACATGATGATATTGCACTGTTTGTTTTATTAATTACTAAAAGTAACCTAAAAAATGTAAAGGAACATTGTTGGTTTGATTTCAAAATAGTTTTTAACACGTAGCTAAAATGATTGCACTTCCCTGATAAAGGTTTCAACAAACTGTATCTCATGAAAAAGAAATCTAACAAAGGAATTGCTTTTAAAAAGTGAACAGCACAGGCCCTACTTCGTAAAAAGATTATTTTTGGCGACAAAAAACTTTTTTTAATCATCTTAATAATTTGACTTTTGTATAATTTTGTAAATACATGTCTGGAAACACACATATGCAAAACCAAAGCTGATTAGGTTCATCATACAAATGATCTCCAAGTCACTAATTTACTACACTTGTTTGTATCTTTAGGGACACATACAATATGAAATAACACTCCTCTGTTCATGTACTACAGCGATCTTCAAGCAGAGCTGCAAATAAGGTGTGTCTCACAATAACCTCTTGGTATGAGAACATTCTTAATCTACACAGCAACCGTAAGGTTATCCATACCAATTTGAGCATATAGTTCCATAAAAATGTCCGAGGCACCAATAACATTAGTAAATAGCCAATCGATAATGCATTTATAAGGCAATAAATACAGGGCCCTCTTTTTAAGTTACTCGACCGATATTAATAAAAAGTGTTGGTCAGGATTTAAAACTTGGACCGATATTAATTAAAAGTGTTGGTGAGGATTTAAAACTTTGAAACCCAGACGAAGGTTTCCTCAAGCACTTCTTGTCGTCAGATGACTGTTACAATATTCCTTATGCCACATTGAGCTACGAGGCCACTTCGTTCTTTCTGTCATGCCGGTCAATACTTAGGCTACTCTGCTGCAGTGTGGGTGAGGAATTTCTGCTAGGTTCGTGCTATGTCTGGACATGTGTGGTTTTATGTTTCTCAAGACATCAATTGCAAGGTAAGGCTTTTTTCGCTGATAGTTTTGGGAACAGAAGGTAATAAATGACCTCGCATGTCTAAAACATATCCCTCACCTAGGATTTGTTAACGGTTACAATTATTATTATTGAAAGATGTTTTTATTTCAGAACAGTGGTTAGCATAAAAGAAATCACATTAAATATACGTTTCTCATCATTACAAACCAAAACTGAAAAAGATGGAGTCAATCAGGATAAACAATATTTGAAATGTTACACAGCTTTCCACAGAGCACCTACGTTAGCCTGACATTTATCATGCTTGCTGCCGTACAAAGTCATAATTATATTCCTTCATTTCTGAGGATGAAACTCCTCTCTACATGTATACTTGTTTACATGTCTCTAAACGTGGGTAGGATATGCCTAGGCCATGCCATGATTACATACTTACCAAGTAATTCGATCTGCTATGTTATCTTCTTGATTAAATGAACACTAAGATAAGACCTTTCAGGCACATATACTGATGGGTGTAAATGATTGGAATATACGTTTATAGAATCGGATGATCGTTCAATGCTATTTTGACCATATATCATGGATACCATTTCTTTTACCATTGAAATAGTTATTTTCAAAATAACGTTAGGTGTTAGGTGTTATCATAAGTGTACTGACGTTGGTTGAAATTACCCTTTATATGTTGCTGCATTTATTGTACCGAGTTGTGAGTATTGATCAAATACCACAGTTGATATATTATTTGAAGCGGACGGAAAAATAATTTAAGAAATTATTTGGAACAAGGTCTACGTGACAATTGGTAAAACGAAGTAAAGGAAGATAATCTGTACATTGTTTATTCAAAATCACATAGTTGCTCAATCATTGATGAACCTTTGTCCTTCAGAAAAAACTCTTTACAAAACCTACAGTTCCTTAAGCAAGTGTATGTCATATGCGGTGGAGCAATATGTTAAATCTTATCCATGCATGTTCCAATTTCATTAACGCTACAAGTATTAGAGATAGAATTCTTTCGGTGTCTAAATATGACATGTTTACAATGTCAGTAAATTACTTTTTTGTTTCAAAAACATCAAAATCCTCTAAAACTATTCTTCATGAAGATTGTGAATATTGATGTGTATTCAAGAATTGTTATTTGTTAACTACTGACAAATGTAGTATTACGTCAAATGAAAGTGATCAACAGATTGGATTTAACTGAATACAATTGTAATGTAAACAATATACTCTAAATTAACTTGCACAATGATGTTATTGTTAAAGTGTCTACACAAACCAAACAAAAGATCACCTTCAAGAGGAATACTAACTCTAGTTTATGCCTTTGGCATCTTCCTCTTTATGCACTGTTAGCGAAGAAAATGTTATCTGAATACGGATCATTAAACTTGAGTGAGTTATGACGATGAGTGTGATTGGACTCGATAAGTGTGATTGGACTCGGGCAGGGTTTACCATTTTCTCCTTTCTCATCGCAGATCAAATCAAAAGCCAAATTATGCTCACAACAGATAACTCCTGATAAATCTTGGTTTGATTTGTGATTGTGTTTGTGATTTCCAGACCTCTGTAGTCACATCCTGAGATTCCATTTCAAATATTATTAAACTAATCCTCTCAGTCCAGGAAACAAGGTGATATCACGTATATTTTCAAATTTTTAATGAGAATGATATAAAACAAAAAAGAATTAATGATATGAAAAATTCAGACCAATAATTACCTTTGAATTAAAACAGGTAATTATTTATTTAACAATATTCAATATGAGTAATTATATTAGATGTTTATTGCCAAAGTTTGAAAACGACATTTAGAGTGCTGGTACCATATTTCGTAGCAAGAAGAGACAATTATTGAAAAGAAACTTTGTTGCTTTAAAATTTCGAAGATCTCTAATAATGCTCTTTTTGCAATCATTTCAAGAATAAAAGTTACAAAATCCTAAAGAAAATGACTTGGGTTCATTTAATATTAACGCTTTGGAAATTCATCAGTGAAATATCATCAGTCAATATTTGGAATTACATGTAAGCAATCCGTTCAGAGAGTACTTTGGTATTTAAAATGGTTCTTGAATGTCAGAGCTTGAAAGTTAATAGAGCATTTCGTATTAGATGCAAACAACACAGACATTCCTAAAGGCTTTGCTCAGTATTAAGGAGCACGGTTGTACATCGAGTTTTCTTGGATCCAAATACACTTGTTACCAATGTGAGACGGGGATGTTTTTTTAAATCTAGACAAGGATAATTTGATTAACCTTTTCAATGACCAATCTATCTATAAATCTCAGATATATTTCCATCTCAAAGAAATCTAATTATACGCTTAGTCTTCTTTTATTATAGTCCTGCTTTTTTCAGGATCAATGCTAACTAAATTCAAATCATTGTGTGTTAGTACTTACAGTTAATTCATTATTTATAAGGCCGACGACCTTAATATAAAAACATCAAAACTAATGATGTAAAGCAAACAAAATTACAGAAATAATCTCTAGTACTAGTGAACCAGTGATACTGTTTTTATGCACTTTGATCTCCTGTTGAATAAGGTTATAAGAGCAATTGTATGTGCAGTTGTAGAACACAGAATTCTTTCTTTATCACCCTCTTCCAACATGCTGTTTACATAGGCTCTTGTGAAAGTAGTCCTATATGTGCATATTAACTGTTTACCAAACCTAATGCTCCCAAAGGCATGTCTAGTGTTTAAGCCGAATACCATATCACTTGCAAAATTTGTTTCAAATTTAGCAGGTATTGTTATTTCTATAAACATCATATCCGACGAAGACATTAAATAAACCAAAAAAGATATAAAACAGCGAATTTACTTAACCTTTTTAATTGTATTAATCATCGCTTGTAAAGTTATGGCAAACATTGAAAAACGAAGCTGTGTATCCATAATATGCCTTCATCGTTTCCATCATCTCAACTTCAAAAATACCAATTAAAGAAATAAAAATGTTATTGTAAAAAAAATTGAAGAAACTGTTTATGATCTCAATTCCTCTAGTCCATATTTTTCATATGAGCCCTATTTGTTTTCCTTACAGACATACAATTTACACGAAGGCGATTGCATTTGGGTTAAGATTTAATGTAAAATTAATCAACATCAAAACAGTTAACCCGTCAATATTTCGAAATTGTAAAGATTATTGGACCGTTTTCCCCTTAAGTAGGATTGATAAAAGTCTTATTGAAAGCAATCACCCGTCAATAATTTTAAAAATTCGTAAAGATACATGTAATTGAACCGTTTTCTCCTTAAGTAGGATTTATAAATGTCTTATTGAAAGTAATCATGAGAAAAGAAATTGACAATTGCACAATCACATTTCCTTTGAAATAATTGAATTAAAGAGCATAATTTCAACAAATTCTCTCTTTGGTTGTCTTGAATGTGTGATTATTGCTTAGACACGTTTCTTTGATAACATAATTTGTAGTTTGTAGCTGTCATTTTGCGCTTTCCAATCTTGATCAAATTCTGTATTTTTTGTTTTGAAAGGGGGCTAATCACCACAAAATGAAGTCACTGATTATATTGCATTTCCATTCTGTGGAAAATACTTTCATTCCTTGCTTAAGATTGCTACTTACATAAATGGATTTTGAAATCTTCATCACTTAAAGAAAAAACATCATTTGTGAATGTGTGAACTATTTTTACAGGAATATTCAGGTTCAAATGTCGACGACTAGTGTTTCCCCAATTACAGTAATGTGTCATGGGAAGAAATAGTTAGAGATGTTCCGTTGTTGATGCAATACAGCTGCTAAGAATTCGCAGCATTTCATTCAAATTTAGTGCCGATTTCATGTATACTTTTCATGCACTTGAGAACAAAATAAGAAAAAGGTTGGCAACTTCAATTATAGATGAACTATAGAAATGTAGAAATAACTGGAATCTCTCCCTGGCAGCGCATCAGAATGACATCATACCACTTACATGATTTTGAAAACCATGATTGCCACAGTTTAACATCAATTCAACCCAATTAACCATTTGTGTATTTTACCAATTGTAGCAATGTCCAGTTTGTATCGTATTGATGAGATAAAAAGTCCTTGAAAGAAAACAATAAAAGCTTTCAATAATTTCAACACATCATTTTGGAAGTTATGTCTTGTAGTTATAAATGCATAATTGAACAAACAGGTCTTCGTTTTGAAGTTTCAATTACGTTACAAATAACTGAAAATAAACATGAGATAAACAGCTTTTTGTTCAAAAGTGTCTCATGGTCGGTACTAAAAAAAATGCAAGCCATGAAATTCAAATCGTAATTAAATATGCATGTTAGGCAAACCTGTAATTTATGAAAAGAGGAAAATTTTATTACTGATTTAAACGTTTCATTTAGGAAAGGATATTCGACCTTAAGTATAAGTCAAGAAACATAAAACTTTCAATGTTTCTATCTTTGCTTCAGAAATTTTGAGTAGGTAATATTATAAACAGACCCAGTTAAGATTTTCAGCACTGTTTACTGGTTTATGGTTACTATGTGTCATCACGTGTGTGATTTGCAAAAAAAAAGACTTAAGCCATGATTGAGAGTTAGGATAACCAAATGATATTCTATCTCATCAAATAATAGACATATTTATAGGAAATCAGAGTGGACGACCCATATTGATGCTGATTATAATACTTCTTCTGCATTGTTTGACAAGTTGGTTTTGAACAAAAGAGAAATTATATTAATATATGTCATAGAAATTGCCTCACTTTTTCGGCAGTGTCAAAACGAGAAAAAAATCAAACAGTAGTAAATGCTAAGAAAATGTGATCAGCTGAAGTGATCTCCTATTGCTAAAGTAGGATTTAAGAAAAACATTTTTGCCAAATATAAAATTTCAATACATTAAGATACGTCTTTGTTTTTTGTGGGTTTTTTTGTAATATTTTGGTAAACATAATCTTTTGCTCTCTGTCCAAAAGATATAAAATTACCAAAATAAATTGAAATATTCAATTATTGTTTAACAGTCTGCTATTCTTCTCACAACAAGGATAAAACCATTTATTAAGATGTTATCACCCAAAAGCTGTTAAGAATTTATATTTTATGGTTTGATCATTTATCGTTATTGTCCCCATGCTGATCAGAAAATCTCCTTTGTATGAAGTATTGCTTCAAATATTCACCATTTTATGGTTTAATTGTCGTTGATGGTTGTATAAATCATATGATCCCTGTTTTTATGATTATTTTTTTTCTATTCCATTTAATCTAAGGCCTGTAGAATTATGAAGTGTTGATAAAGTTTTAAAGCCAGATATTCAGATATTTCGTAACATATTTGACAATAAAATTGACATTGACATTTTGTCTTGATAAGTTTATGGATATCCTGAAACCAAATTGACCATATTAATTCATCATAAATAAAGTCATTGTGATAATATACATTTGGAATTTCGACATTCAAAGTGATGATTTATCATAAATATGCTGCTTTGCTACCACTTCCTGGAAATACAACCAGGCTGTCTGTGATGACTTTGGATTCCTTAAGACACGCTTTTAAGCAGCACAGCTCCTCATAGCAGATGAAAACTACTAGATGTGTAAATGGACATCCCCAGGGACGCATTCGTCAACCATTAATCTCCTTGTTCCTATAACTACATCCTTCTCCTCGCCTCAGGCTAAGCTGCATTAGTATTTCCAAGAAATGTTAGGAATTCGAGTTTTGGATCACTGTAGAAGTCCTCAGGCAATTCTTTGTTTGAGCCTGCTCTGACAATTCCTTTTGCCTCGCTGAGCTGCTAGTCATCCTGCCAGTTAGGCTACTCTCCTTGTGCGCGAAGAAGTTTCTCCTTGATTCATGTCATTTATTTTCACGTTACAAATCACCAATGATTTATTTCAAAATGTGATCAATGTTTTCATTCCGTTACTTCTTGTGCGCTGATAGGTGAAACACACTGTTATCTAAACACCCATCAACAAACACGAAGTGAGTTATGGCGCTATAGTTTGACAGGGTTCATCATTGTCTCCTTTATCATTGACATTTGTTCAGCAGCCTAGTTATATTCATCAGAGATGCTTATTATTCTTTGATGTTTGATTTGTTGTTGTGTTTGCATTTTTTATCAAGAGCTGATTGCCAGATTTTTTATCTTAAGAAACTTCAAAATTGAAAAATAGCTGTTATAAATGCAAATTTCAATGATGGTGTCATCAAAACTAATTAAATTTGTAAATATTTCTAGAAAGACATATGCATGTGTAAGTTGGGTAACATCTTTAAGAACTTAATGAATCTATTTTATAAATGTAAGTTCTTAAACAAAATAGAAATACAATGTACTATCCGCTACATTAAACGCAGCAACAGCAAAAGGCATTGCTAAATAACAAAGAAGGTAATTGCAGTGTGTGTCAACTTCTTTTTGTTTTCCAAGTTACCCTGATACCTCTTTGAGTAAGTGTTATTTTTCTAATCTTAATGGTGGTGTTCCGAACACGATAATTTTATTAACCCCTTTTCAATTATCACTCTATTGCAGTAGCTTCGATTTCAAAGCAATCAAGTTATACTTTAGAACAAATTAAGTCTGCAATCTATTTTGACAGCCCTACTGATGCAGTTACACTGTTATGTTCTTGATCAATACTAAGAAAATTACAGGGACCATTGGGTTTTAGTACTTGGTTTATTCAATATTGATGAGATCGATGGTAGAAGTGGTCAAAGTTTATTGTTACAGAATCACCAGTGACCTATAAAACATAACATCATTACGTGGGAAGTTACTTTCTTAATTGAAATTGGCATGTGGTTAGAGGTTTAGTATTTAACACAAAATGTATCTATACCAGCAACCAGCTGCAAGGGGATATACATGTATATGTAGCACAAATTCCAAGGATCTTGTACATCTGTTTGTCAGTTTGTTCTTGTCGCTTTCCTACACACGTCTTCAACCCAATTAGAGGTGGGTTGCAGTGAAACATGCTTTAGACATTTTGCAAATATTTATTTTAAAAAGTGTCTTGTACTTGTGTGTACTTATGTATATCATGTAATTGAAAGAAGAAAAAATATTTAACATGATGTTCTTCATGAAGTGTATATTTTATCCTCAAAACTGACAGAAATCATAAGTTCACAAGAGAATGAGGGGAAATCTTTTTAAGAAATCTTAAGATAGCTTCGATGAGCTTTCAGTATTAAAAGTTATACGTAATAGTGTTAGTTGAAACATTGTTTTTTGGGATATTAAATAATTTGGAAAGGTATTTTTCAACAACCGGGACTGTGTTTCAAAGATTCGTGTTCTTTTGACTCCTTCGAAATGCATCTTTATTGGATGAGAGTAAACCTTTTGACATGAAATATATCAGATTTTCTGTAGTCCATACTGTGTCTAAAAACTAATGAAATTTAATTAATTACAGTTTTGTACTGATTTTGTGTATCAATGAAATGTTGAAATAGCAGTAACCTTTCAAATTGTTGCAAAGTTGTTCAAGTTGACTCTAGAAATACAAAATGTTAATGGTTGATAACAACCATTACAGTAATGTTGAGTGTATATCATTAAATATGAGATGCTCATTTTGTCGTTCTGGTTTTACTGTTGTTTTGAATTTTATTTTCAAGTCGTTTGTAGACGAATATCCTCCTACATTCAATAAACTGTTACGAAATCATTTGTTGATCATTATTTTGGTCAACCTTTAATAAGGTATATGAGCAGATTGAGTGTAATGATAATCGAATGATATTCTATCTTATCAAATCATATATATTTTCATAGGACGTCAGCGAAGAGGGCCTATTAATGTTGACCGATGATAAAAAATCAATTGTCTTGTTGTTGACTGACAAGTTAATTTCACAAGTGACGAAATGTCACTGTGATTGCCAGTGACAACTGTTTAAGCTTTCAAATGTTTAGGTAACATCATATAGATAAGAGAACAAGAAGACATGGTCATTAACATCACCCACCAAATAAGTTTTCATCAAAGCTCCCAATGTTTTCGTTCATGGACTGTAACTCTGTAATATCTAATTGCATAAATCCCATTTTCGAACTTCATGAAGGTATTGATGCCATGAAGACACATAGAAAGTTTTGTTTACCTATCTTAAACAGTTTCTGAGAAAATTTGCCCCCTTTGACGATACCCTCGAACAGAGTCCAAAGACATGGAACAAGGGCAATAACTCCGTACAAAATAATTTTGCGGTTCTGATTTTCAAACTCCAATATATTGATACCATGAAGACATACAGCAAGTTTGTTTGGTTAACCTATCTTGAATAGATTCTGATAAAAGTTGTCCCATTTGACAACATCCTTGAACAAAGGCAATAACTCTTTAAACAATAATTTTGCGATTCTGATTTTCGAAATCCATCAAGGTATTGATTCCATGAAGACAACAGCAAGAATAGTCTAATCTTGAAAAAATTCTGAGAAAAGCTGTCCCCTTTTACTCGGACAGATGGACACACGGACACACGGGCAGACGCACGGACGGAGCCCAAACCTATCTCCCCAATCGACTTCGTGGCGGTGGATGATAAAGTTCTTGTAATAAAGTCCTAGGAAAAATTAGCTCAGGTTATCTCATATTGCTAAAATCTGCATATTCTTTTGACTGCAAGGATAATATATTGACACACAACTTAATTTAAGAGAATTATTAAACGGTTATGGTGTGATTTATCATTTAGTTATGATCAATACACTGCTAATGCTGATCGGTAAATCTGTTGTGTATGATTTATTTATATTATCAAATAAAATTTATTGTTATGGATATTTTTTTGCGATGCGATAATCCCTGTTTTCTTTGTTCACATTAAATAATGAACTTTGAAGATAATGAAATACTTGTTGTTGTTGTTGTTCTAATGAACATGCAGATTCAAATTAATTGGAGTATGCTTGGAATAAAAACAGTACAAAAATATGTATTTGAATAAGTATAAACCCTTCAAAGCTTTCTGAAAATACAATCTGGCTTTTTGAAAGGCATCATACCTTCACACTTCTTAAGCGCCACATCTCGTTAACGCAGATACATGTATGTACAATTGCGTTTGTAAATTGACGTCACCAGTACGCATACGACAATCATTAGTGTCCTTTGCTCCTATAACTATTTTGCACCGCCTGCAGTTGAGCTGCAATACAATTTCCAAGAAATATAAGGAATGTCGTACGGTTTTGGATCATGGTGGAAGTCCTTAAGCAGTTATTTATTTGAGCTGTCTCTTGCAATTCCTTTGGCCACGCTGAGCTGTTAGTCTACTAGTCATCCTGCCAGTTAGGCTATTCTCCTGTTTGGTTGAAAACTTTCTCCTTGATTCATGTCATATCCTGAAGCCACACAAGTGTTCATATTATGAACAAGGTGACCATTGCCTGTACGATAATTATTGCTATTCTTTTCCTTTTTTTGTATAAGTATATGGCATAAAGAGTTTCATATAAATTCAGTGAAAGAGGACTTCAAGAACATGATTTTTTAGAGTTCTCTATATAAGTGTTTTTATCATTGATATTTTGTTATCACGTAAAAAAAAAGATAGAATTGACTTTTGTCAAATAATCTTTTCCTATGTAAGCCAGTCGTTTGTTTAATCAATAAATGTCAAATGGTACTAGAAAACAGATATGTTCAAAAGTGACCTTTTAAGAAGCTGTGAAAGGCATAGATCCTGCTTTAGGAAATGTCAATGATAATATGTGATTTTTTCTTGCCACACATTCTCTCATTCTTTGAAGTTTTAAACCAGACAATTCATGAAGATTAGAACTAATCTTGTAAGCATTTGATATGTGATTGAATATAAAAAAGGCGCAATTTGAAAGTAGTCAATTCTTCTCTGTCATCAAGGTAGAAAAATCTCAAATGTTTCAACAATTAAAAGGTATCAACACCGTTTTTTAAATGTGACTGCTCCTCTTTAAGGAACATCTTTATTTCTGCTTTGATGTCAGAATTTTGACAAACATGCCATACATGCATTTACCTTTATTGTGGTCAATAGAGTAGAGTAGTTTGCAGTATCTCCACACTTCAGATAGTTTATATGTTTAATTTTTATATCTTATATATTATAAACTGATTGTTATTTTCAAATGTGAAACCATACACTAATTTCCAATAAACCCACCCATTATTGTAGCAATATGATAATGATAATGCCCATATGACATTCAAGATAAGAGAGGTACTGTTAGTTCTCGCTTTGATGTAATATATGATTCCTATTTGATAAGTGAAGCACTCTGTAATCTCTGTAGGCATCATCAAACAAAACATCATGAGTTATGACTACAGTGTCATTAGAGACAATGGGATCACCATTTGCTCCTTTATCATTGCAGATTAAATCGACAGTCCAATAATGTTCTCTACAGATAAACGTTTATTGATATCTTTGGTTTATTGTAATCATTTTCTAATTAACTCTTCGATCAATTTTACCATAATCATGTGAACGTGGCACAATAAAATCTTGCTTTTCCTTTGAACGCTTTGAATTTAAAAGGTAGAATATCCTGAACTCTGGTCTGAAACACATACTGCAAGACTGTCAAACTCTCTTCATTAACACACTTCTTTTAAAATACAGTTAATAGCAATGCGATGGAGAAAAAGACTGTCTTGTTTAATATCTAATTGGCACATTTACCGCTTCATGTAAGTCAAATGGAACTTTTAAACTTTGACATTATCCATACATATTTGATCGTTCCAAAAATAAGTGTTTGGGCATTATGTTTAGACTGTATGACCGCAATTTAACTTTTGAAATTATTCACAAATCTACTGAAGAACACGATACGATTCTTTAGAATTTCATTTCAATCATTTCAAGAATTTCTTTCAGACAAAAAGATTATGTTATCGATCAATGTGGAAAATTGCCAATTATTTCTTAGGCTTTGATTGACAGAATATAAAGGTGCTAATGGTATTTCCTTGTGTTAGCCGTGTGTTATCTAAAGTATTGAACATTTTATACAAGTTCTTGCTGTTAAATGGATCAATCAATCGACAATTTGCTCAACTCTGAATCTCATGAACGAGTAATTGGAAACAAGAAACCTGTTAATCATGGGTCGGAACAAAATTGTTGGCAACTTTTTTTAAAATTTGAACTTATATCTTAGTAAATTTAAGTTCAAATTTAAATTTAAGAGGAAAGATAAAGACATAATTCTTAGCATTTAAGCATTTAGCATCTGTTACAAGTATATACAACATAATATGATAAAGTTGTTCAAGTAATAAACATGTTAATTTCAAATATATGTTGACATGAACATGCAAGATACAAAACAGTAAACATATTAATCTTAGGAAACATATTAATTGTTTTAATTAATCAAACAGCTTATTTTCATAACTGACTGAGAATCCATATAATTATGTCATGTTTCTTTTAAATTGAAGGTGATAGAAGGGAACCAACAAGCCCTGAACTAAAGTGGGGATAACGGGTTGTTGAAAAGAGGATAAGAACGGAATATTATCAAACAATTTCCTATCTTTGAAGAGAGAGGCTGTTCAATATTATGGATATATCTTGACTTGGATCACTTGATTAATCGATTTCATGAACATTTAAAGGATTTCCAATAGAAATATAACTAATGGAAAGAATTGGATAAGAAGCTGTTGAAACTGCAGAGAAGGTAAATATCAAACATTTTAAGCATGAAATACATGTACACGGTTGTCCTAATATGACACTTTTTACATTTTTACAATCTTATCAAATTCAATGTTGATTCCTTTCATAAAATATCAAGCATTACATGAGTTATAGAACTTTTTATTATGCTGTTTTATTCCCTTTAACGATTTTACAATGTGGTTAAACGGACGTGTTGATTAATTTATGAGGGGTTGTTATTTAAACATTTTTAACATAAACATTATTAAGATTTTCTTTCAAGTTTAAAACAATAAGATTTTGATGAATTGTCATCAGTCGTGGTACATGTAGCATATCATATCTGAAAAGTTATAGCATTCTAAAATACTTCTGTAGATTGCAAATGAAGCTTTCCCTAGGCATCCTCACGGTTTTATATAAGTTGTTTCGATTCGAACTAACGTAGAATATAATTGCTAATATCAAGTAACGTCTTATTGTATATGAAACAAAAGAACATTATTCGATGTCACATATAACATAATCACATGCTCGGTATTACAGTGATAAATTACTGCTATAGTTGCTACTTTAATATGTTCTCTCGCACTATGACATTTAAAGCAAGATACTGTTATCATTATCAGTATATAGATGTAGTGTTAATGGGATGTTCGTATCAGCTTCAATTATCAGATTCACATTTGAAACATGATTGATAGATTGATGAAATAACAGATACTTTGGAAAATGTGAAGAAATTGATGAGAAGATTAGTTGAAAACATTACCATTTACTGACCCGCAAGCACCAAATGGTTTAGGAATCAATTAATCATTTACATATCTTCAAGCATCTTAAGGTTCACAATATCTGTCAAATCAATATATAATTGACCTTGTATGTTGATGTTTAATAGTTCATGGAAAAAGACAAATAAAACTTAAAACTGATGAATTAATACAGAGGTATTTAAAGGGGCAGTAGCACGTTTTTTGATAATTTTATATTTTAAAATTTTCACTGATAATTGTAAGTTAATGCTAAATGTATTATCTTGGCAGTGTTAAAAATCTCATTACAAAAGCCAATCATCCATTGTCAGAGGACAAAGTATGAAGATTCACATAAAATCCACTGGCGGCCATTTGTGTGAACACCTTTAATTCATTTTGTGTAAGAAAAAGCAATCGCATGGCTAAACTTTACGTAATTTATTTGAATTATTACTGCTCCACTTAGTTTAAATACATTGTCTTTCGATTGAAACCATTAATTTTCATTTCCCTGACATCACCTTCTATAACCCCTAAAACGTGCTACTGCCCCTTTAAGGAGTTGAAGATAAGCCACGTTTATAGATAATAAGTTTCTTTATGGCAATAAACGGAACTTCTAGCTGTACATTACTAATACCTTATTGAACAAGTGCGAAGTAGAAGGGCAGTAGTTTATGACACTGTTTAATATAAGTTGAATATTCATCCTTATTGCAAATGTAAGTTGCATTAGAATAGCAATAAATAGAAGAAGAAGCATTGGTATAAAGCTTAAGCCATATACGATGAATGTGATCTAAAACTTCAAATATCACATATCTAGTCCAAACTATTGATACTTTTACTTTAACCTTACGTCATTAATAATACCTTCTTCCCTTTCTCTTCCCAAATCGGTATTTAAAATAACATGATAGTGTCTGCCTTTACGATAATCCCCCCCCCCCCCCCCGAACTCACACACAAGACGAAGTGTAGTAAAACAGCGGATCAGTATTGGCCCACTAGTTGTGAGGTGGAAGTGTTAGTCATTCCCGTCTTATAAGCTTCTATCAGAGGCTTCACTTGTTGATAACCAGGATGGGATTGTACTTTGTGGCAATAAGGTAAGTTCATTGTTTCGGGATATAACATCAACAGTGACCTTTGATCTGAAATCAAGTTAGCAGGTATTTTGGTTATACCATGTTTGTGGTAAGTGTCAAAGAACACATAAAAAAGCGGTATTTCCATTCATAACCCATTCTTCCAAATCCCCTTTCCCAAATGAGTGTGTAAGATGATACTATCCCCCCTTTACGATAATCTCCTCGAACACTCACTCAAGACGAAGTGTAGTAAAACAGCAGATCAATATTGGCCCACTAGTTGTGAGGTGGAAGCGTTGGTTAAAGTCATTCCCGTCTTGATAGCTTCTATCAGAGGGTTCGCTCGTGGATAACCAGGATGGGATTGTACTTTGTGGCAATAAGGTAAGTTCATTGTTTCGGGATACAACATTGACAGTGAAGTTTCTTCTTTTTATGAGCTTAGCAGGTATTTTGGTGTATTCCATGTTTGTAGTACATTTCTAAGAGCACATTTATGTGTGCATTCTTTGCAATCACATGGCAACGATTTTGAAGGGATATGTCTATTTGAAGAGAGGCATCCTTAAATGCTATATGATTTTGACATCGTTGTGAATGCCTTACAGAAGTGTTAGCAAATAGTCCTTGAACTCCAACACGTGTGTTTTAAACAAAGTAGAAATTTATTGCCAAAGTGGTATCTGACAATTTAATTTTGTATTCATAAACCTAGACAACCAATTGAAAGATTGTTTTGTCTCTTCAAATGCAAATTTAATGCGTACCTGTGTACAAGTTGATAAACATTTTCTTCAATAATTTAAAAACTCTCAATCGTGTTCAATTATAAATTTCTGGCTATTGAGTTAATGATGAATCATGCTTTATTTGATAATAATTTTGAAACGGATATACCTTTTCTAATAGAGGCATCCTCAGATGATATATGATTTTAATATCATTTTGAAATCCAAGCAGATATGTGATTAATGTGTTGTCAATAAATATTGTCATTAATTGGTTTGGCTTTTCAACAAACTTATGGTTGGAGTTTCTTAATTTATAAATATCTTGACTTTTGTTAAGGAAAACTCTACACTAAAACAAACATTGTTATTTGTGCCTTAAAGGAACAGAAGCATATAAGGCATATAAAGAGATCTGCCAAAACTAATAATAAATTTCACTAATTGTTCTAAATAACTGGATGCATTTCTACAAGAAACTAATATCAATCGAGTAAGGTTTGAGAATAGATATCACTATTGCAAATTATCAAATCTGTTCAAACATAATACGTTTAAATAGTCTTCAATTGATGCTTTATAATGTAATCTACGACTTGCGACATAAATTTATATGTGATTGGGACACTTTTAAGAAACCAATTAAAAAAGGGCAAGAAACTCCACCTTAAGCTTGTACATCCCACATCTTCCTTCCCACACCCCTCTTCCTCTCATGTATTATCCTCAAGTGGGTTTAGCAGCATGGGATCACCTTAATGCATTGTGAAAGGAAGTCGGACTTAAATAGCAAGCTGAACAGAATATTCCAGCTGATTAAACATCCAATCACACCCTCTTGATAACTTTTAGGAAAAATGTTCCTGACAGGAAATAATTCTACAAAACCGATAGCGTATCTATGATCATGAGCCAAAAGAAATAATTATTAATATGTTAACAGGTTTTTTCATCTAAAGTACAAGTTGTTGACTTAAAAAAACATCCTTCCCAAACAAACTTTAGATCAAAGATTTGCCATTCAGGTTATGAATTGATTTGAACAATTACAGTAAGACAAATTGCACAATGTACTTATATTATGAAGGAGTTAAACTTATTATTAATACACTTCCCTGTACATGGTGTTTAATCAGAAAAAGAGGATGTGTGTGTTTCAACAGTGTTTGATGTTTTGAGCTAACTAAATTAATTCTTAAACTTAAATAATCATTTTAATTCAATTAAATGAATAATGATTTTCATATTTTTGTCACCATGAAAACGTTTTATATTATCCTACTTAGCAGTAATAAGTACTTCAAACTGTCCTCGAAACATTTGCTTTATTTGTACCTCAACGGCGACAACTCTTTGTCAGATGACTTACAGCTTAAGCGTTTTTATGATGCAATAAGCAACTATGAAATGAGAATTTGATCTTCCTGAGGTAACAATTCATTGTTTTAATGAGATTAATATCATTATTTACAAATGCCACCATGATTACTGTCAGTAAGATTGTAAAAGAAACATTATTTCAGATTAACGCCATTTAATTGTGTATGGGTTTATATTGTGTTTAATATTACATTTCACTTCTAAAAAACTAATTACCAAAAGCTAAGGAGTAATAACTTATAGAAAGTTGAAATAATACATTAAGTATATAAACATATTACCATAATTCCAATTCAATCAAGCTTGTTGCAATCAAATGAGTCAAGTGTATTTCTTGTTAAACCTGATTCATTTTCATAACATTGGACAGTTTCCTAAAAAGAATAAGGATAGTCATTGTCACAAAAAGGGGTAATTGGAAATCAAAAAGTTTTAAAAGAACGCCACTTTACTCTGTTAATTGGTTTAAGCACATAATGTGAATCCTAAATTTTAAAATAGTACAAATTAAGCGACAGTTGAAACAGGAAGTTATGGTGATCAATAACCCTAACATTTGAGATAGGACACTAAATTGATCTCATGTCTGGAAACTTGTTTTTTGCAAATCCCATTTACGATCCATTTCAAATCGATTCGACTTGATTTCCTTCATTTATTCGCTGATTTGATTTAGAACGGGTGTTTTATTTCCGAGTAATTTGGTGTTTCATTTCATGATTTTCATTTTATCACATCAGAAATTTTAAAAAGATGATATTTCTAATGGTCCAAATTTACCACAATATGCATCTCAGTGTCCAAAGTCTTTCTACAAATAAGCGTGCACATGACACTTTCATATTTTCTGATATTTTCATTAATTGTGCAAGTAGAATATTTCTGTAACAAATTGTTATACTTAAAGTAAACACAAACAGCTGTTACTTTATTGCGATTCTCGAGTTATAACAATGTTACATATCTTACATGTATGTACTCTTACAAAACTGTTTATATGAATACGTTAGGCTAAAAACGTTTTAGTGAAATATCAATACAGGATATAAAGCTCCTGGTATTGGTAGGATACAAGTAAGCGTTAGATTTGTCAGACTATTACTTTATCGAAGTCTGAAAACTGATTAAAAAGGATTTAACAATGCTTCCCGTGCATCAACAAAACCAAAGAAATTAAGGATCCTACACGTACATGTATTTCTCAAAATTTGAGGAACAGTTATGCTTATGTAATGCTTCTTACATGATCTTAATCTGTATGGTATCATAATATAATCAAACTTGGTAAAATCTTGGGATTTCCTACAAAGTATTCATAAGAATTTATTTGATATGTTACCTTCAAGTGACACTTGTTCGGCGTAGATATGTTTGTGATTTTTATGTAATGACAATGTGATTGTATGTCAGAAATGTTCGTGTTCATTCGCTCCTTAGGCTGATAATTTCATAAATGCTCATTTTGATGAAAAGTTTAGGTTTTTGATAATCCAGTTTATTCCAGTTGATTACCCTTCTATTCAATGTTTGATATCTCATGGACAAATGCTCCAGTCACTATAGCTGCAAAATCGTGTTTGTAAGCATGAGTCAACAGAAATCATTATTAATACGTTGATAGCAAAATGTTGCTTTCCACGCACAAACTTCTTTCACCAGACTTATTCCGTCATGGAAACAGATCTTCAACTTGAACAGTCCAATGATTTACTATTCAGCAAATGCATTTGAATTGATCTATTACAGCAAGATGGAAGACAAATGTGCTTGAATGCAAAGCTTTGACTTTTTTTTAGTGTAAACTAGGCCTTAACAACTAGAAGAATAGAACTTTGCGTGTAAACCTTATCCATTTAGATCGTTGTAAATTGCCATGTCTGATTAAAAGTGTTTTATACTGGGAAAAGTAAAGAAGATTTCTAATCTATTGGTGTTACAAATTAGGCATATAAAAAAGTATGACATTCTGAGTTTTAACAGATATCGATCTTGTGTACTTTCACGATTATCTAGATATTTTCTTGTATTGTCTTGATGATCATCATCTAATATAATTTAATCTTCTTCATTTCCATCATTAACTTGCACCAAGATTTGCAAAAGATTGACCATTGAATCACCATTGAAGCCTCTTTTAATTAAATATTATACAATCTCGTGTCGTTATCAAGGTAATGATACCTTCCTAAATGATGTTGTTGCTAAAGTACACATAAGATTGATCAAATCAATGAATTATTGTCTCTGGTGTAAGTGTCAGTGAGATATTTTTTAAACAAAATGTTTTGAGATCAACATAAATTCCAGATACATTCGTGATTTTGTATAGAAACCTTTCAATAGTGAAGATAAATCATAGTCATTTGACTGTCATTCTTCTGTTTTGTGAATTAAAAGGAAGAACGTGTTAGCACGGTAAACAACAAAACCTCAAACAACAAAACCTCAAAATCCATCTCGGTTTATTGCAATTTTGTCATAGGTACTTCACCAATAGGACTACAACATTGAATAAAGAAAAGTAAGTTTTCTTCTAGGAGAAGATTTCTTTAAAATTACATCTCGCAGTTTGTATTTTGTTTGTATAAAGTTTAAAAATGTTATCAATACAGAATTGAAACTCTCCATTCTACTGATTATCAGAACTTTTGGAAAATGAATTCATATAAAATTGATACACAGGGCCATTTAGTTTGGGTTACAATACATCACGATCCAAGGATAATTGTGATTAAACAAGCTTAACAGTCAATAATATATATATTTTAAACGCAAAATATGTTTAAATAGAAAGACAATTCTCCTTAAATCTGGAAATAAAGTATTATTTTCTGACGTGTTGAGAAGAGACATTCAATAAAGATGTAAATGTATGACTGTTTTCGACTTCATTAGCTCTTACAATGAAACTGACTTGTTTTGATTCCCATAAAACATAATTTCAACTTATCTTTTATACAAAAGTACGTATCCTATTTTGATATAATGTCTATATGTCGGAAATTTTATAGTTATCGCACTGTTTGAATGCAGTTTACATGTATGTCATGACTGTAAACTTATCTAATAGTTATTTTCAATTGTTTCGCCTCTAAGCACAGAAAGGTCGATATTTTTTAATTATTTGGGATCTTATGTGAATTAAAGCTTTTATTCAAACAAAAATTATTTGTCTTCCTCGTGCATGTGCCTTGAGGAACTATGATATATGTATGAGAAATAACTTGATACTAAAATGAAATTGGAAACCAGCGAAGACGAACCATGATTACTGAAACATTATATTGCATGTGTTGTTATGCTTGACAATTTGATTGAGAAACTTGATATTGAAATAGAACTTGATCTCATTCGACATCAGAAATCGGAGAAATAGAGAGGTTGGACAAATAATTATATCATATTTTTTATTTCTGAGTTCTTGATATCTTCGCTTTTTAAGATGATTTTCGGTTTGCTTGTCACGCACATCTGTAAACACATTCATTGAGAAATTGCTTTAACAAGGCACTGCATTAGGTTTGTATTTCAATATTTTGTAATCTGGTAATTTGGAAATAGAGTTTCTGTCTCACTATAGTCACTTAAACGACATTGATAATACTAACAATTTTTTAAACCATTAACACCAAATGATATTTTACTTCTGGAGTTTTTCAAATAAATTCATCAATTTGATAGGAAGTAACTAGGAAAACAAAACTTTGAGTTATGGAATACATATATAATTGTCATATTTGACATCATCATATTTTCAATGATACATGTAGCTATCAGGTATCACCGCATTTTTTGATAGCTTAACAGCTACATGTATAGCTATGTTGCAGAATATCTGCAGACAATCCGGATCAAAGAGGAACTAACAGAAATTGAAACTTTGTTTACTAGAAATACCTAGGGGCCGTTCATTAATGTTAAGAAATATTATGCTTAGAGAGTGATTGTCCAAATATATGTATTTCAGAGGACAGTATAATTTTACTATTTAGATTATTGCAAACCTCACAATTTCCTACATAAATGAACTAAATGAATAAGAATAATGAAAAACCGTAAAGAAACCTCCAAAACATCGAATTCATCGAAGAAGTGATTGTCACAATCCTTTTCTGACACAAATCACATTATAATGCAAAGAACAGACACTTTCAACTCATTGACGATTGGATCCTCGACTATAAATTATATTTGTCTGATTATTAGATAATACCAACATGAATTAGAGGTTTGTGTTTGACACCATCATAACTGTTGCTCATGTTTATTAACATTCAAAATGTTGTCAATCATAATTGAGTTTCAAGACGTATCCTTTTAGACATTTCTTGAAGGACTTTCCCTTTAATGCTGTCAATTCAGTGATTTATTTGATGTATGAAAATGAACCTAACGTTTACAAAATGTTTTTTTTAATTGCTATTTGATTTTGATGCAATCGGTCAAACTGCATTACATAAACTCCTAAGGATATTTGATTACAAAGAGACTACAGATTTAAAACCAGGTTATCACAAGGCCAATCATTAATGGATTCCATAGGATGTTTTTGTCTATTTTGGTTTGTTTGTAGTTCACATTACAAATTTGTTTCAACTTTTAATTAACTAAATGCATGTTGAGCCGGATGAACAACATGATTAACCACCAAAATAATGAGACAAAACCTTCCTCTCCGGCAAATTGGCCCAAAAAAGAAGATTCTTTATTCAATATTTAGAGCAGGGGATAAACATTAGTTCAGCGGATGTAGTTGTTAAAAGTAAATGTCTTTATTTATGATCCCCAAAAAAATCTGTACATGTGACCTTTACATAAAACTAAATGTGTCTTTCAAAAGAGTTTTATAAATATTCAAATCATCATGTTCGTGATGTAAACCTATTGTATATTTGATTATCAGAATGTTTTCCGCCAAAATGGCTCTGATCTCAAGATTTCCACTGTCTTTCATTACCAGGTTCATTGAGACATGTCATGCCAGACGTAGTTAGAAATAATTTTTAATAGAACAGCAAGTCATTATGTTCAAAGATAGAATTTCAAACTCTCAAATGTGATCATTATGTAGGTGGAAAGGCTTTTAACGTGTTCATAGGGTTTCACAAAATAGTTTTCGATACAGAAAGTAAATGAAAATATAATCAAAAATGTTTTTATTTCTTTCATGGATATATACTTTCGTCGATGTTTCATATGACAGGGTCTATATTGAAATAGGTAGTAAATATGTATATGATTGCAAGAGTGTTCAGTGTATATTTGATTGCAAACAAATATATGAAATCCTATAAGTAAAGAAGATTTTTGCATTGGAAAATTGAAAAACATTCTCATTTTAGGTTTTTAAAGAAGGATAATCCAATAATATAGCTACATATAAAGTGACTCATTCAAGAACAGTGATATCGACTGAATGATGATGTAAATGATCAATGACAGCTACATACAAAAATTCTCATTCAAGAACAGTGATGCCGACTGATTGATTATAATTAAGTAAATGATTAACGATATAGCAACATACAAAACTTCTCACTCCAGCACTGTGATGTCGGTGAATGATAGTGTAAATTATCCACGATATAGCTACATACAAAGTTTCTCATTCAAGCACTGGGATGATGAGCGAAAGAAAATGTAGATGATCAACGATCTAGCTACATACAAAGTGTCTCATTCAGGTACTGTGATGTCGAATGAATGATCATGTAGATTATCAATAATATAGGTATATACAAAGTTTCTAAAAAAATTGTGTTTGGCAATGTCAACTGATGAGAAGAAAACATTGTTGTCTTCGAAAGTAAGGTAACAGTTTGAGTTTAACTGAGTTAACTGTTTTATCTTTATTGACAGAAAAATCAATGAGTAATGTTGTTGTTTCAAGAACGGAAATAGTGCTTTAATTGTGAGAAGCTTTTTTTCTCTAACTTGAAAACACAATAAGGATTTTGAAAAGCAGTGTCTGTGAAATAAACTTCTGAAATTTTTGAGACAAACTATCAAATCTGGGTAAAGTACTGATAGTAACTAGTGTGTTAGAAACAGTAAGTAAGAATCACATGATCATCTTTTTAAGAAAAAAATAATTTTTAATTCTTATTTGCAAAGGTTTGTGTATATTGAGGAGTAAATCATAAATGTGTTTTTATTTACACTCATGATATCAAAAAGAGTAATTGATTATTTCACTTACATTTTTACGACACTCTGTGATCAAAACCCAGCTGTTGTTATTCAACTCACCAATAGAAAATCTTAATATGTGCAATAAGCTAGAAGAGGTAGCGCATAAAGCTACATTAGTTTAAATGGTGGTAAACCAGAGCTTTCAGACACAAGTAATTTGGTGTATTAGTGTAGGGACATACGGCTTACGTACAACATTATCAGAAACGGGGATCACAGTCTCCAGATTCTTTCAGATTTTCCCAAGACATTCTAGTTCAAAGGGAAATGAATGACCGATCGTGGATCAATGTCTATCAGGGATAAGTTGAGATAATTGCAAATTAATACATAAGAATGCTGATGTGAGAAAATGAGGATAAACATTAAGTTTAATTGTTGAAGTATATAGTTATTGAAGATTGAAAGTGATTGAAATACCAGTCTCTTGTTTTCCCCCTTGTCACTTAAAATGTCACCTTTCAAAATAAAGCTCTAACTGAATCATATAAACTCGTAACATTTTAGAATATTGAAAGCACTATTACGGTGTTGGATTTCTTAATTCAGTGTCGGCGACGTTCTGACACATTGAGTTGATTTATGATATGATAACTTATATGTGTCAAAACTTCAAAAATGTTAATTTAAGAAGAAATAGCCATATTGTAAAAAGGAAGTTTGTTTTCATCTGCTGAGTTATAGTGCAATTTAATACATAAAATGATAACTTGTTTGTGAACGTTTCTTATGAATTACTGTTCTTTTTCTGACTAATGTTGTGCATGACAGCATGTTGTTTTAAGTATGTAGAATTTCAGTACAACAGTCTAAAGTGAATATCATTAAAGATAAGAGTTTAGTCTGTCATTCTTGCTTTACTGTTTTAATGTTTTTTTCTGCCATTTGTAGGCAAATATGTACAAGAAACAGGACACTCAGTGTCCTGATTAACAATTCTTTAAATGACAATCAATCTAATGTTGAGTTTAAGGTGTATTGGTTTAATAGAATAAAGAATAAAGTTTTTGCGATAAAGTCATAGGAAAATGCAATCAACTCAAGTTTTCTCATATTGCTGGAATCTATCGACAGCAGGGATAATATATTGACACACAACACAAATGAAGACTTTCGGGAATTAAGAAACAGTTATTGTGTGATTTATCATTTTAGTTATGGCCCTCTAATGCTAATCGGTAAACCTGCTGTGTATGACTTATTGATACAATAAAACACAATTTATGGTTTATGGATCATGTTTGGCAAAGAAAGAAATCATATGATATCTGTTATCTGTTTTCTTCATTACTATTTTCTATCAGATTAGATTTTGAACCTTGAAGTTATGAATTTTCGTAGGTTTATGTTATAGGGAGCATGCAGATTTACATACATTAGAGAATGCTCGGAATAAAACAGTTTACGAATATCAATTTGAAATAATATTGCCCTTAAAAAGCTTTCTGAAAATACCATCTAGCTTTTTTGGCGATACAAGAATCTTGAACCTTTAAAAACTTCATTGGGATCATACCTTTAGTCTTCTTAAGCAGCACCGCCCCCAATAGCAAATGTGTAAAACTGCATATTGACGTCACAGGGACGCATTCGTCAATCATTAATCTCCTTTGCCTACTTTAACTACAGCCATATCCTAGCCTCAGACTGAGCTGCATTAACGTTTCCAAGAAAAAATTGGATTATCCTGCGGTTTTGAATCAGGTAGAAGTCCTCAAGCAATCCTTTATTTGAGTTGCCTCGACAATTCCTTTGCCATGCTGAGCTGTTAGTCTACTAGTCATCCTGTCAGTTAGGCTATTATCCCTCTGTTCAGTTGCAAAGTTTCTCCATGATTCATGATTCATATCCGGAGGCTACACAGGTGTTCATAATCTGAACAAAGTGAGCATTGTTTGTACAATAATTACTGAATGTGGATATTCTTATCCTAGACTTTTTGTATTAAATATATAACACATGTTTCATGTATATTCAGTAAATAGAGAATAATATTTTGCAATGTAGAACAGTAATTTGCTTTATCCGTGAAAATCAAAAGGTTTATAAATATGTTCAAAACTAGCCTAAGAAGCTAGGGATACCCCTCTTCCTCTCAGGTATTATACTCAAGTGGGTTTAGCAGCATAGGATCACCTTAATGCATTGTGAAAGGAAGTCGGACTTCAACAGCAAGCTGAACAGAATATTCCAGCTGATTAAACATCCAATCACACCCTCTTGATAACTTTTAGGACACATGTTCCTGACACGACATAGTTCTACAAAACCAATAGCGTATTTATCATCATGAACCAAAAGAAATAATTATTAATATGTTAACAGCTTTCTTTATGTAAAGAATTAAGTACATGTTGTTGACTTCAAAAGTCATCCTTCCCAAACAGACTTTAGATCAAAGATTTGCCATTCAGGTTATGCATAGAGGTATGGAATTGCAGTAAGATAAATTGCACAATGTACTTAAAATACGATTTTAAATTTATAAAAAAATTATGACAAAAGGAGTAAGACTTATTATTAGTGCACTTCCCTGTACATGGTGTTTAATCAGAAAAAGAGGATTTGTGTGTTTTAACAGTGTTTGATGTTTTAATCTAACTTGATTAATATCTTAGAATTAAATAATCATTTGAATTCAATTAAATGAAAAATATTTTCCATATTTGCCATTTTGAAAACGTTTTTCATTATTCTACTGAGCAGTAATAAGTACATTAAACTGTCCTAAAAATACTTGTTCTATTTGTACCTCAACGGCGACAACTCTTTGTCAGATGATGTGACTTTAATCTTAAGGGTTTGTTATGTTGCAATAAGCAACCATGAAATGACATTTTGATCTCGCAGAGGAAACAATTCATTTTTTAATGAGATTGATATAATTATTTACATATGCCACCATGGTTTTTGTCAGTGACATTATATAAGAAAAACATTATTCAGATTAACGCCATTTAATTGTGTATGATTTATATTGTGTTTTAAATTACTTTTCACTTCTATAATACAAATTACCAAAATCAAAGAAGTAATAACTAACAGAAAATTGAAAAACTACATTTAGTATATAAACACTGAATGAAATTATTAACATAATTCCAATTCAGTCAAGCTTTAACAATCAAATGAGTCAGGTGTATTTCTTGTTAAACCTTATTCATTTTCATAAATTGGAAATTTTCCTAAATAAGAAAATAAGGATAATCAATTGTCACGGAAAGGGTAATTGGAAATCAAAAAGTTTTAAAAGAACGTCACTGTACTCTGTTAATTGATTAAAACACATAATGTGAATCCTAAATTTTCAAATAGTGCAAATAAAGCGACAGTTGAGACAGGAACTTATAGTAATCAATAACCCTAACACTCTAGATAATCATTATAGGACACTAAATTGATCTCATGTCTGAAAACTTGTTTTTGCAAATCCCATTTACGATCCATTTCAAATCGATTCGACTTGATTTCCTTCATTTATTTGTTGATTTGATTTAGAAAAGGGTATTTTATTTCTAAGTAATTTGGTGTTTCATTTCATGATTTTTCAATTTATCACATCGAAAATTTAAAAAGGCGATAATTCTTATGGTTCAAATTTACCACAATATGCAATTCAGTGCCCAAAGTCTTTCTAGGACAGAATTTAAAATCGTATGTAATGTCCTGTTGCTGTCTTCAATCAGTTGTCTGTAAATCAAATAATTTTATTGACTTGGTTCATCATTTGTTTTATTTAGAAAGGCATCTGCAAAAGGTTAAATTGATCACATTTAACAGAAAATAAGGATCCTATTTTTAAAAATGTAGAAAACAGATATGCTTATAAAATCCATCTTACATGATGCTATTCTGTTTTCAAACTTGGTTATGCAAAATTGAATTGACGTCCGTCCTAAAACAAACGAAACGTAGTGATTGACCAATTTACATTGAAACTCTTTACTCACTGATGTATAATTATTCGGTAACTGTCTTGGGAATTCCTGTATTCATAAGATGCTGCTTAATATTTAATTAGATTTTTAGTAAATGCGATGTAATTTTAGATTTTATGTCAGCAAATGTTCTTGTTCATTTAGTCCTTCGGTTGATGAATTCATACCTGCTACTTTTTGATGATAAGGTGTTGTATATTTCAGTATATTTCAAAATATGCCAGTTGATTACCCTTCAATTCAAACCGTCTTGACATCTCATGGGTAGACATTCCAGTAACTGTAGTTGCAGAATTATCTTAACATATCCTGCTTGTCATGGTCAGACAAAAGAGTTCATTATTGATTATTATGATGACAGCAGGAGGTTGTTTTCTAAGCACATTCCTTACTTATAACATCAGACACATTCATTCATGCCAACATATCTTCAACTTGAACAGTCCAATGATTTACCATTCAGCTTATGCATTTGAATTGATCAATTACAGTAAGATGAAAGATAAATGTGCTTGAATTACAAAGGTTCGACGTTTTGAGTGTAAAACAGGCCTACATGTACACAACTAGATCTAAGCGTGTAAAAGTTATGCATTCAGATTGTAAATTGCCATGTTTGATTAAAATTGTTTAATACTGTGAAAAGAACATGAGGTTTCTAATCTGTTGGTGTAATGAAAGATGCATTTGAAGCAAAAAAAGGAAGTTCTGAATGGTAACAGATATCGATCTTGTGTTCATTCAAGATATTTTTTTCCAAGTTATTCATTCAAAATGTTTGCCGTATGACAAATCATGATAATCATCTACTTAATTTTTCTTCTTGAGAGCAATGTTTATTTATATTTTTATTTACATCATAAACCTTTTTTGTACCAATTCTTTTCAAAAGATTTACCATTGAATCACCATTGAGGCCTCTCCTAATTAAATATTATGGTTTCCATGAGAATATAGAATCTCCAAAATGATCTCAAGGCGTTATCAAGGAAGCAATACTACCTTAAAGGGGCAGTAGCACGTTTTTAGGAGGAATATAAGGTGATGTTAGGAAAATGAAAATTAATGGTTCCAATTGAAAGACAATGCATTTAAACTTAATGCAGCAGTAATAATACAAATATATAATGTAAAGTTTAGCCATGCGATTCCTTTTTTTTACACAAAATGAATTAAAGGTGTTCACAAAAAAATGACCGCCAATGGATTTTAGGTGAATCTTCATACTTTGTCCTCTGACTATGGAAGATTGGCTTGTGTAATGAGATTTTTGACACTATCAAAATAATACATTTAGCGTTAACGTACAATTATCAGTGAAAATTTTAAAATATAAAATTATCAAAAAACGTGCTACTGCCCCTTTAATGATGTCGTTGCAAAAGTACATATAAGATTGATCAATTCAATGAATTATTGCCTCTGGTGTCAGTGTCAGTGAGGTATTTTTGGAAACACATTATTTTGAGATCAACATAATTCCGGATATGTTCGTGATTTCAAAAACATAATTTCAGATCTTGAATTCTGATGCAAAGTGAAGTAAGGATAATAATCCATCTCAGTTAATTGCAATTTTGTCTTAGGTACTCAGCAAAAGGACTTCAACATTGAATAAAGAAAAGTAAATTCCGTTCTAGGTTAAGACAAAAATACCTCATCTGATATTTCTGTTTTTCTATTTGATAACCGATGCACTCTGTAAATTCAACAGGTATCATCAAACAAAACGTGAGTTATGACTACAGTGTCGTTGGAGACGATGAGTTCACCATTTGCTCCTTTATCATCACAGATTAAATCTACAGATCAATAATTTTCTCTACAGATAAACGTTTATTAATATCTTTGGTTTATTTGTTATCATTTTGTGATTTACTTTTCGGTCAATATATCTTAACAGAATAAAGATCTGTCTCCATCTTTGGTTATGAAAATTCAGATGTCTGGTCTGTTCTGAGCTTCATTACAAACATATTTTGAGATCATTATTCTACTAACAACATGTTAATAGCACAACATCTCTATCAGTATTTCACATTTCTTTTTTGAAAGGAATTTACAACCTTTCAACCTTACCCTGTTGTATGAATTATGAAAAAGCTGCTATTATCATAAAGTGAACGTAGCACATCATTCAAATCTTGCTTCTCTTTTGAATGCTTTGAATTGAAAGAGCAAATTATCCTGGACTTTTGTCTGAAACACAAACTGCATAACTGTTAAACTCTCATCATTTACGCAAATTTTGTTAAAATGAACTGTCCTGTTTGATATCTTATGGCATATTTAACTCATCATGTAAGTCAGGTTGAAGTTTTCAACTTTGAACATTATCAATAAAGTATTTGATCATTCCAAAAGTAAGTATTTTGTCATTATGTTTAGACTGTATGACCCCAATTAAACATTTAAAATAATTCACACATCAACTGAAGAACAAGATACGATTCTTCAGAATCTCTATTAAATTGAGTAATCATTTTAAGAATTTCTTTCAGACATAAGGTTATTTTATCGATCAAAGTTGAAAATTGCCAATTAATTCATAAGCTTTGATTGACAGAATACAAAGATGCTAATGGTATTTCCTTGTGTCAGACGTGTGCTATCTAAAGTATTGAACATTTTATACAAGTTCTTGCTGTTATAAATAGACGAATCAATCAACAATTTACTCGACGCTGAATCTTAGAAAGAATAATTGGAAATAAGTCTTTTCTTTAAAGAAACGTGTCAATCATTAGTAAAAACAAAATTGTTGTCAACTCATCTCTTATCTTTTATCAAATTTTTACCCATGCCTTTCTAAATTTAAACTAAAATTCAAGATTAAGAGGAAGGATTAAAACATGAGCCAAGATTCAAATTGTTTTAGATCTGTAACAACTATATACGAAAAAATATGATTAAGTTATTCATTTCAATTATTTTATTTTATTTCAAATATATGTTGACGCAAAATACAATAAAGTACACATTTAAATCTTAGAACACATATTAATCATTTGAATTAATCAAACAGTTTATTCTCATAACTGCCTGACGTTCCATATAATTATGTCATGTTTCTTTTATGTTGAAGGCGATAGACTGGATCCAACATGTTCTGCCCTGAACTAACATTGGGATAACGTGTTGTTGAAAAGAGGATAAAAACAGAATCTTATCAAACAATTTCCTATCTTTGAAGAGAGGGGCTGTTTAGTATTTTGGATACAACTTGACTTGGATCACTTGATTAATCGGTTCAATGAACATTTAATGGACTTCAAATAGAAATTTGACTGTTGGAAAGAATTGGATCAGAAGCTGTTGAAACTACAGAGAAGGTAAATATCAAACATTTTTCAACATGAAATACATGTACACACCTACATGTAATTTGTCACTTTTGACATTTTAATAATCTTATCAAATTCAATGTTCATTCCTTTCATAAAAATATTAAACATAACATGGATTGTGTACCATGGTGTTTCTGTCACCTTGACAATTTTTATTAAATTATTGTCATGCCTGCAAAATGATTGAACGATTTTACCATGTGGTTTAATACAAGTGTGTTGATCAATTTATGATGGGTCGTTATGTAAAAACTTTTATTTACATAAACATGATTTCGATTTTCTTTCAAGTGTTAAAAAATAAAATTCCGATGAATTGTCATTAGTCGTTGTAGCATATCATATCATCTGAAAAGTTCATCCGAAATATAATTCCTAATAGAAAGTAGCGTCTTAATGTGTATGAAACAAAAGAACATTATTACAGTGTAATGTATAACATAATCACATGCTTGCATTTTGGTATTACAGTGATACATTACAGCTATAGTTAATACTATGATATGTACTCTCGCACTATGACATTTAACGGAATATACTGTTATCATTATCTGTATATAGATGTCATGTTAATAGGATCTTCGTATCAGCTTCCATTAGCAGATTCACATTTGAAACATGATTTATAGTTTAAAACACATCATTCTGTAAAATTAAGAAAATGTCAGCTTTAAGTTTCAAACAGTGATGATATGAAGGTAGAACTCGATGTAACATCAGCTTATTTGGAAAAGATAATCATTGAATATCTCAAAAAATTGATGAGAAGTTTAGTTTAAAACATGACAATTTACTGACCCACAAGCACCAAATTAATTACGAATTAATTAATCATTCACATATCTTCGAGCATCTTATATAAGGTCAAAATATCAGTCAAATCATTATATCATTGACTTTGACTGTTGGTGTTTAGTAGTTCATTGAGGAAGACAAATATAACTTAAAACTGATGAATTAAGACAGAGGTAATTCAGGTGTTGACGGTAACCCAAGCTTAAATATCATCAGTTTCTTTATGGCAATATATATAATAAGAATAGTAGCTTAAAATAGTAGAGCATAATTGGTTTATAAAACGCAATGCACCTCTTGTATATAAGGTAAATACATAAACAATAAATACTTAAAAGCTAAGATGTATAGTCCAAAAAAATTATATAACTTCCTTTATTAAAAAATAACTTGTGTCAAAAAGCGGTATTTCCATTCATAACCCATTCTTCCCATTCTCTTTCCCAAATCGGTATGTAAGACAAGATGATACTGTCCCCCTTTACGATGATCCCCTCACTCAAGAGTGAGTGTAGTAAAACAGCAGATCAATATTGGCCCACTAGTTGTAAGGTGGTAGCGTTGGTTGAAGTCATTCCCGTCTTGATAGCTTCTATCAGAGGGTTCGCTCGTGGATAACCAGGATGGGATTGTACTTTGTGGAAGTAAGGTAAGTTCATTGTTATGGGATACAACATCGACAGTGACGTTGGTTCTTACAATGCGCTTAGCAGATATTATGGTATATTCCATTTTTGTGGTAAATTTCTAAGAACACGTATATGTTTGAATTCTTTGCAAATGCTTGACACTGATTTTGAAAGGATATGGTTGTCTGAATAGAGGCATCTTTAGATGCTTAGATGATTTTCACATCATTATGAATGCGGAAGTGTTATCAACAAGTCCTTGAATCCTAAGACATGTGATATACACAAATTAGACATTTATTTCTATACTGATGTCTGACAATTTAATGTTGTATTCAATAAACCTAGACAACCAAATGAAAGACTGTTTTGTCTCTTCAAATTCAAATAACATGTGTACCTGTTTGTACCATTTGTTGATGCAACTTTTATTCATTGGAAACATTTCTTCAACAATTTCTAAACGCTTAACCGGTTTCAAGTTTAGATATTTTGCTATTGAGTTTATGATGAATCATACTATGATAGAGACTGGAGACAGTGGATATGTGAGCGTATTGTAATTATTTGTTATGACTTTTCAACAAACTCAAAGTTGGATTTTCTGGATGTTGGAACTCTCCCACTGAAACAAAATTTTAATGTGTACTTTAAAGTGACAGTAGCATTTTAGGCATATAAAGTGATCTCCCAAAGTTAAAAATAAATGTCAATATTTGTTATTAAATCATTGGATTAGGGTTGGTTAGGGTTTGAGAATCAGTTTCACTATTGAGAGTGATAAAATTTTGTTCACACAAAAATAGTAGTTTTCGATTGATGTTTAATTATCTCATCTACGACCTACGGCATAAACAAATTTATAATGGGAACATGTATAGAAAAACCAATTAAACAAAATGTGCATGTGCATTTTAACATTCGACATCTTCCTCCCCACATCACTTCTTCTTCCTCTTACACTTAAGTGGTTTAATGGCTTTGGATCACCTTAATGCTTTGTGAAAGGAAGTCGGACTCCAAAAGCAAGCTGGACAAGAATGTTCCAGCTGATTAAACTTCCAATTAAACCCTCTTGATAACTTTCAGGACAAACCTTCCTGACTTGACACAATTTTACACAACCGACAGCATGTCTTTCATCATGAGCCGAAAGGTACCAGCATTAATATGGCAACAGCTTTCTTTATGTAAAGAATTAAGGACATGGTACATTGTTTCTTTAACAGACATTTAAACCAATGATTTGCCATTCAGGTTATGCATTTTAATTGTGCAATAACAGTAAGACAACACAGACACAATTTAATCAAATAACGAATTTTACTTTATAAATTTGCCTGAAAAAGGAATAAGACACACTATGACATGCACACTCCCCTGTGAATGGTTTTACAAAAAGAAGGATCAGAAATTAGGACGATGTTTGTTTAAACCGTATTTGATGTTTTGAGCTAACTAGATTAATATCTAAGAATTAAATGATTATTTGAATTCATTTAAATTAATAAGAATTTCAATATTTTTGTTTTAATGAAAAATTCAATTCCAAGTACATTAAATTGTCGTCAAAAAAACGTTGTACCTGAACAGGGACAGCTCTTTGTCCGATGATGTGGCAAATACCACCATGGTCAGTATCATTGAAATGACATTTTTGACAAAGCACAATTTTTTTAGATTAAGGCCAATTGAATTTTGGATGGGTTTACATAATGTTTTTAATTGTGAATTCTTGAAATCTCAGTAGCAAAATATAAGGCGTTATAACTAACAGAACGTTGGAATAATGCATTAAACACTGAAAGAGATAATGAACATAATTCCAATTAAATGAAACTGTAACTTGTTGCAAGTAAATGATTTGTATTTCTTGTTAAACCTGATTCATTTTCATAACATTGGACATTTCCTAAATACAAAAATAAGGATCATCAATTGTCACAGAGAGGGTAATTTGAAATCCAAAAGTTTTAAATGTACGCCATTTTACTTTGTTAATTGGTTAAAATACTTAAAGTGAATCCTAACTTTTCAAATAGTACAAATTAAGCGACAGTTGAGACAGGAAATTATAGTAATCAATAACCCTAACACTCTAGATAATCATTATAGTACACTAAATTGATCTCATGTCTGAAAACTTGTTTTTTGCAAATCCCATTAACGAGCCATTTCAAATCAATTCGACTTGATTTCCTTCATTTATTCCCTGATTTGATTGACAACGGATGTTTTATTTCTAAGTAATTTGGTGTTTCATTTCATGACTTTCATTTTATCGCATCAAATATTAAAAAAGACGACATTTCTTATGGTTCACATTTACCACAATATACATTTCAGTTGCAAAGTCTTTCTACACATAAGGTTGCAAATGACATATTTTCTTATATTCTCATTAATAATTGTGCAAGAAAACTACTTATGTGACAAATTGGTCTACTTAGAGTAAATACAAACAGCGGCTACTTTATTGCGAGTCTCTAGTTATAACAATGTATCTTATGTCTTCTTTGGTTTACTGTAAATATGAAACAAACTTTTTATATGAATACATTAGACTACAAGGACTCAGTGAAATATCAATACAGGATATATATCTCCTGGCATTGGTAGGATACCAGTAAGTGTTAGCTTTGTACGACTATTACTTTATGTAAGTCTGAAAACTGTTTGAAATGGATGTTAACAATGGATTCCAATGCCTCAACAGAAATATACAATTCAAAGGATTTACAATCGTATGTAATGTCCTGTTGCTGTCTTCAATCAGTTTTATTTAAATCTAATGATTCTATTGACTTGGTTCATGATTTGTTTTATTTAGAAAGGTATCTGCAATAGGTTTAATTGATCACATTTAACAGAAAATAAGGATCCTATTTTTAAAATTGTAGAAAACAGATATGCTTATAAAATCCATCTTACATGATACTATTCTATATGGGTGTAATCAAACTTAGTTATGCAGAATTTAATTGACGTCCGTCCAAAGCAAACCAAACGTAGTGATTGATCAATTTACATTGAAACTTTTCACTCACTGATGTATAATTAATCGCTATCAGTCCTGGGAATTCCTGCATTTATAAGTTGATACTTAATATTAAATTAGATTTTTAGTAAATGCGATGTAATTTTAGATTTTATGTCAGCAAATGTTCTTGTTCATTTAGTCATACAGTTGATGAATTCATACATGCTACCTTTTGATGAACAGATAAGGAGTTGTATATTTCAGTATATTCCAAAAAATTCCAGTTGATTACCCTTCTATTCAAACCGTCTTGACATCTCATGGGTAGACATTCCAGTAACTGTAGTTGCCGAATTACCAAAACAAACCCGTGTTTGTCATCATGAGTCAACAGAAATCATTATCAATCGTCAACAGCAATAGGTTGCTTTCTAAGCACATACTCTTCAAAACAGACACATTCCTTCATGCCAACAGATCTTCAACTTGAACAGTCCAATGATTTACCATTCAGCTTATGCATTTGAATTGATGAATTACAGCAAGATGAAAGACAAATGTGCTTGCAATACGAAGGTTTGACGTTTTGAGTGTAAAACAGGCCTACATGACTACATGAGTAGGTCTTTGCGTGTAAAACTTATGCATTCAGATTGCTGTAAATTGCGTTGTCTGATCGAAATTGTTTAATACTGCGAAAGAACATGAGATTTCTAATCTGTTGTAACGAAAGACGCATATGAAAAGAATATGACGTTCTGAATTTTAACAGATATCGATCTTGCAATGTGGTTCTTTCATGATTATATTCAAAACATTGTCTTTCAAGTTAATAATTCCAAAAGTCTGCCTTGAGAAAAATCCTGATAATCATCAAACAGATTTAGCTTCTTGAAAAGTAAATAAGATTGACAGAATAAATCCTAATTGTCAGCCGGTACATATCAAGAATGAACCCATTGAAACTGTCAGCGAATGCAAGTACCTTGGAACTGTTATTGACAATAGACTTACATTCTCTGCTAATGCTGACCATATCTACAAAAAGTGCCAACAACGTATGTATTTCTTAAGAAGATTGAGATCTTTTAATGTTGATAATTCTATTATGAATATGTTTTACAAGTGTTGCATTCAATCCATTTTATCATTCTCTGTACAGTGTTGGTTTGGTGCCCTTTCCCTCCAAAACAAAAGCAAACTTCAAAAAATTTCTTAACACCTGTTCAAAAATCACGGCGAAACCGCATTAGCGGTGGTTGGGGACTTTCTAAGGGAAGTAACTCTGATTGAACCTATGGAAGCTATGCCACTTAGTTCCGTATTCACAATTAAATAATTGATTACAAGTAAATTAAGACATGTTAGTACTAAGTACGTTTATCATGTTTTCTTATTTAGTAATAGTGACTTTATCAGCAAAGTTCCCTCATCTTCTGGGTAATCGTAAATGTGGGCCCACTTGAACTGGTTCCTATATAGAGCCGAGATACGTGGGCCCACATTTGTTATCATCACGGTCTACCGACGATTTCGCATATTTGACAAGCGTGTAACAGTAGAAAAAGTAACTTATTTGGAGGGGAAACATTCTAGAAACAGTACTCTTATGTTCTCATACGAAATAAACATTACCAATGAATATTATTCTTGTTTTTTTCCCATCAGAAACGACATTAAAATTCTCCGCGAAAAGAAGACACAGCTCATGCATATTAATGAGTGATGTCCTGTCATTGGTCACATCAAAGGTCAGGACCTAGGTCAAGGGTCGTGACATTGATTCTACGTATATATCGACCATGTTAGAGATATTGATCACCAAATAAAATGTCTTTCGGTAAATGTGGGCCCACTCGTTTGGTCTCTTATAGGGAGCGGCCGAAGTGGGCCCACATTTTAGATTATTGATCTTGATGGGAAATATCATCTTGAATGTTGAACCTTTTCCATCAAAACTAATTAAATTTGTTTAGTCAAAATTTAACCACTTCGGGAGCTCCTTATAGAGGTCGAAACGAATGGGCCCACATTTACCAAAATACTTTATTTTATGATCAATTTCTCTGAAATGTTCTAGTGATGTTGTTGAAACTTTTCCATCAAAGTTTATTGATGGAAAATATCATAGAATAACATGAACCTTAATTTTCCATCAAAACTATTTGAATTTGCCTCGTCAGTATTTAATCATAAATATTTTAGAATATTGAACCTTTTCAATCAAAATTACATGATGGAAAATATCATAGAATGATATGAACCTTTTCCATCAAAACTATTTGAAATTGCCTCGTCAGTATTTAATCATAAATATTTTAGAATGTTGAATCTTTTCTATTTGAATTAGTCACGTTAATATTTCATCAGAAATATTGCATATTGGTGAACCTTTTCCATCAAAATTACTTGATGGGAAATATATAGAATGTCAATATATCACAAGTATAACAGAATCGCTGAACCTCTCGAAAAATTCGAATTCTGTAATATTGTGGTCCCACTGTCGACTGAGCATAAGGGGAATGAAAATCAGTGGGCCCACATTTGAAACAATCATTCTGCAGTTAGGAATTGTCACACGAACTATCCCAAAACATACTCATAATCTTAGGAAAACTACTCACCCTAAATCACATTTATTGTCGACTGTAGGTGCCATTTTACCAAGAAATCAAGGAAAATGTAACGGAGATAGGATACAGACACGCCATTAGTATCCATTGCGCGCGTGACTACGTCAACAACGGCCGTAGCTCCGCATGAAAGTGGGAAAACAGAGTTACTTCCCTTAGAAAAGGCCCAACCACCGATAATGCGGTTTCGCTAAAATCACTGGCACCTCTTTTAATTACCTCTGTCAACTTTATGAAAAGTGTGTTTTAAAGTCTGCCCACAAAATTTTATCTGACCCTTCCCATGATTTTTACAATTGTTACACACTTTTAACATCTGGACGCAGGTATCTTATTCCGAAATTGCGAAAGAAGAGGGCACACTCATCAATTTTACATACAAGTATTAAACTTTTAAATGAATCTTAATGTATACAATCACAATTTTAATTCACAGCCACTATGCTCTTATAGTTGTTATGTCTATGTATCTTGCACTATACACACTTTATCTGTATTTAATATGTATCTTTTATTTTAATTTTTTTATTTTTTCTCATTGTGTATCTGTATCTTAACTGTTGTGATATGTTGCATCACTGTTGTAAAAAGAATTCCTGTTAACTGTTAGTTTATATCAAGACAAAATTATCTAATAGTTATTTGCAATTGTTTCACATCTTGGCACAGTAAGGTCGATCTTTTTTTCAATTTTTCAATGACATGGATGTAAGTTATGTTTATTTAAGGCTTTGTTTAAACAGTGTCTCTGCACTTTACCTGTGAATGTGCTTTGTGGAATCATGTATGGAATATATAAATTGATACTAAATTAAAACTGGAAACCAGCGAAGGCGGAACTGATACATGATATTGCTGTATTTCTTGACAATTTGATTGGAAAACTTGATATTGAAATAGAAATCATCCTCGTTCCACATAAAAAATTGACTCAAAGGAGAAATAGAAAGTGTGGACAAATACTTGTATCATATTTTTTTATTTCTGAGTTGTTAAAATCTGCACTTTTTAAAATAATGTTTGGTTTGATTGTCAAGCAAATCTGTGGACACAATCATTGATCATTGCTTTAAAAAGGCATAGTATAATATTTGTATTTCAATTATCTTAAATCCGTTAACCTGAAATTAGAGTTTCTTAAAAATCAGTGTCACTATGGTTACTGAGACATTGATAATACTAACAATATCATTAACCGTTAACACCATATCATATTTTATTTCAGGAGTTCTTCAAATAAAATCATCACTTTGGTAAGATGTAACTAGAAAAAGCAAACTTTGAGATAGGGTATACATCCTATTTAACAGCTATGTTGCTGAATATCTCCAGAAAATTCGGTTCAAAGAAGAACTAACAGCATTATAGAGTTGATTATCAGAAATATCTTGAGGTAATAAAACATCTTTAAAAATATTACGTGAAAGAAAGTGGTTGTCCAAATGCATATATCTTGGCAGACAGTATACCTTTCCAGTATTTAGATTAATCCAAACCTCACAAGTTCATCGAACAAAGTATGAAATGAATAATAGATAACCATATATTGAATTCATTTAAGAAGTTGTGATTGTCACAATCTATTTCTGACGCAAATCACCTTATGATGCGAAGAGCAGACTCTTTCAACACTTTGAACATTGGATCCTCGACTATATATTAAATTTATCTAATTGTTTTATACTACCATCATGTCTAAGTGTTTTATGTTTGACACATTCAAATGCTCCTCTTGTTTAACATTCAAAATGTTTTAAATAATATTTGAGTTACAAAATTTATCATTTTATCCATTCCTTGAAGAACTTTTCCTTTAATGCTGTCAAATCAATTATTTGATGTATGGAAAAGTACCTAATGTTAACAACAATGTTTATTTTAATGTGTATTTGGCATACAACGATCCATCAAACATCATTATATAAATTTAACTAAGAGACAACTACAGATATAAAACCGGATGTCATAAATGGATCCCATAAGTATGTTTTTGTCTATTTTGGTTAAAGTGTAGTTACAAATTTGTAAATTAAACGTTTAAAACAAATGAATGTCATTAAATGCTTGTTAAGACGAATAAACAACATTATTTCCCTCCAAAATAATTATACATAAGCATCATCTCCAGAAAATTGGACTAAATGAACTATTTCAAAGATGAAGATTTTACATTCGATATTAAGAGCAGGGTAATAAACTTTCCTTCAGCGAATGTAAAAAATATCTAAAAAATGTCTAAATTTATGTACATGTAACCTTAACATAAAACCTTTTTCTAATCTATCATCATGTTTGTGATGTAAACCTATTATATATTTGATTATCTGAATGTTTTCCGCCAGAATGGCTCTGATCTCAATACTTCCACTGTTTCACATTACCAGGTTTATTGAGACATGTCATGCCAGACGTAGTAAGAAATGATTGTTTATAGAACAGCAAGTCATTATGTTCAAAGATAGGATTTCAAACTCTCAAATGTGAGAACTACAATGTATGTAGGTGGAAATGCTAATAACGTGTTCAAATGGTTTCACAAAATAGCTGTTGATACAGAAACCACATGTACAAACAACCAATGTCTTTATTCGTTTCATGGATAAATAATTTCGTGGATGTTTTATATGACAGATGTCCATAATGAAATACAATGTAAGTAGTAAATATGTTCATGACTGCAAGAGTGTTCAGTGTATATGTCATTGCAAACAAATATTTGAAATCGTATGAGTAAAGACGGTGTTTGTATTTGAAAATTTAAAACCATTCTCATTTTAGGTATTAAAGAAGGATAATCCAACGAAATAGCTACATATAAAGCTTCTCATTTAAGCACAGTGATGTCGAGTGATATATGATATAGATGATCAACGAAACAGCTACATACAAAGTTTCTCATTCAAGAACAGTGGTGTAAATTGAATGCTAATGTACATGATCAACAAAATAGCTACATACAAAGTCTCTCATTCAACAAAAGTGATGTCGAATAAATGATAATGTAAATGATTAACGATATAGCTACAAAAAAAAATTTCATTCAAGTTCTTTGATGTCAGGTGAAGGATAATGTAGATGATCAACGATATAGCTACATACAGAGTTTCTCAATGATTTTGTTTGACATTGTTTTCGAAAGTAAGGTAGCAGTTTGTGTTTATTGCCATTATTGTTTTTACTTTATTGACAGACAAAATCAACGAGTAATGGTGTTGTATTAGTTTTAAGAAAGGAAATATTGCTATATTTGTGAGAAGCTGTTTTTGAAAAGTAGTTCCTGTGAAATAAACTTTGGAAATTTATAGAAAAACTATCAAATCACGGTAAAGTACTGATTACAATCAGTGTGTTAGACAAAGTAAGTAAAAATCACATGACCATCTTTTTTTTTTAAAAAATCTTTAGTTCTTATTTACAAAGGTTTGTGTATTTTTAGGAGTAAATCATAAATGTGTTTTTTATACGCTCATGATATCAAAAACAGTAATTAATTATTTCACTCACATATTGACGACACTCTATGATCGAAACCCAGCTGTTGCTATTCAACTCACCAATAGAAAATGTTTATACGCTGACATACACTAGAAGAGGTAACGCATAAAAGCTACATTAGTTTAGATGATGGTAAACCAGGGCCTTCAGACACAAGTAATTTGGTGTATTAGTGTGGGGACATACGGCTGACGTACAAGATTATCAAAAATGGAGATCACAGTCTCTATCAGTTATTGCGGAATTCTCAAGACAATCTAATGCAAAAGGAAATGAATGACCGATTGTGGATTAAAGGCTTTCAGGGATAAGTTGAGATAATTGCAAATTAATACAGATGAATGGTGAGGTGGGGAACATGAGGATAAACATTAAGTTAATTTGTTGAATATATAGTTATTGAAGATTGAAAGTTATTGAAATACCAGTTCCTTTTAAAAAATCAGTAAATTGATATGTCACTTTTCAAAATAAAGCTCTAACTGAATTATATAAACTCGTATCATTTTAGAATAATAAAGGCACTATGTTGTTTTTTTATTTCTTAATTCAGTGTAGGTGACGTATTGATACATATATTAATATCGTTTTTCAAGGAAGTTGATATATGAAATGATAACTTATATGTGTCAAAACTTCAAGAATGTCAATTTAAGAAGAAATAGCCATATTGTAATAAGGAAGTTTGTTTTCATCTGCTGAATTATGTGCAATAGCTCGTACCCATGTTGACATGATTCATTTGATACAGAAAATGATTACTTGTTTGTGTACGTTTCCTTATGCAATGATCAGATTGAATTACTGTTCTTTGTCTGACTAATGCTGTGCATGACAGCTTGTTGTTTTAAGCATGTAGCATTTCAGTACAACAGCGTAAAGTGTATGTCATTAAAGATAAGATTTTAGTCTGTCATTCTTGCTTTACTGTTTTACTGCCATTTGTTGTAATAATAATAATAATAATAATAATAATAATAGTCTATTTATATAGCGTATATATCCATGCACATTGCATGCTCAAAGCACTGAGTGACATATTACCCCTGGTCAACGTGTACAGAACACTCCCTAAGGAGAATACAACCGGTCGCCTGTCAGGCACTCGAGGTTCAAATTAAGACTACCATCGTATCATACCAGGTACCCAATTACTGCTGGGTGGACAGAGGCACACTTCGAACTAAGTCACTTACCCAGGTGACACCACAAGTTTCTCAACTCATGTCTCAGTGTGGGGCAGGGAATCAACCCTTCAAACTCTCAGATTATCCAGCAACGGGTTACCCACCCATCCAGCGAGCTGCGCCCGTTGTTGCTGAACTACTCTGATAGCGGTCGACTGAGCGTTGCACAGGACCACGTGCCAAATATGTATTTGTAGACAAATATGTACAAGAAACAGGACACTCAGTGTCCTGATTAACAATTCTTTAAATGACAATGAATCTAATGTTGAGTTTAAAGTGTATTGGTTTAATAGAGTAAAGGATAAGGTGAATAAAGTTTTTGCAATAAAGCCATAGGAAAATGCAAACAACTCAAGTTTTCTCATACTGGTGGAATCTGCATATTCTGCCGACTGCAGGGATAATATGTTGACACACAACACAATTCAAGACTTTCGGGAGTTAAGAAACAGTTATGGTGAGATTTATCATTTTAGTTATGGCCCATACACTGCTAATGCTAATCGGTAAACCTGCTGTGTATGATTTATTGATACAATAAAACGCAAATTATGGTTTATGGATCATATTTGGCAAAGAAATAAATCATATGATATCTGTTATCTGTTTTCTTCATTACTATTTTCTATCAGATTAGATTTTGAACCTTGAAAATGAGATATTCGTTGGTTTATGTTATAGGGAACATGCAGATTCACATAAATTAGAATATGCTCGGTATAAATACAGTTTAAGAATATCTAATTTGGAATAATATTGCCCTTAAAAAGCTTGCTTGGGATCATACCTTCAGTCTTCTTAAGCAGCACCGCCCCCAAAAGCAAATGTGGAAAACTGCATATTGACGTCATAGGGACGCATTCGTCAATCAGTTATCTCCTTTGCCCACTTTAACTACAGCCATATCCTAGCCTCCGACTGAGCTGCATTACCATTTCCAAGAAAATTGGGATTATCCTGTGGTTTTGAATCAGGTAGAAGTCCTCAAGCAATCCTTTATTTGAGTTGCCTCGACAATTCCTTTGCCATGCTGAGCTGTTAGTCTACTAGTCATCCTGTCAGTTAGACTATTCTCCCTCTGTTCAGTTGAAAAGTTTCTCCATGATTCATGATTCATATCCGGAAGCTACACAGGTGTTCATAATCTGAACAAAGTGAGCATTGTTTGTACAATAATTACTGAATGTGGATATTCTTTTCCTAGACTTTTTGTATTAAATATATAACACATGTTTCATGTACATTCAGTAAATAGAGAATAATATTTTGCAATGTAGAACAGTGATTTGCTTTATCTGTGAAAATCAAAATGATTAAAAATATGTTCAAAACTAGCCAAAGAAACTTGGGAGGCATTGATCGTGCTGTAGGAAATATCAAGAATGTCAGTTTTTTATTTCCACACATCCTCTCATTCTTTGAAGTCACGAACCAGACGCTTCATGGACATTTGATCTTTACTTGTAAGCATTTGATATTTTATTGAATACAAAAAGCATAATGGAAAAGAAATAAATTTTTGCCTGCCATCAATGTAGAAACATGAAGATGTTGAAATGTTTCAAAGATGAACTTACTCTTAATCTTTTCAATCCTCAGAGTTATATATATATATTTTTAATACAATGTTTATTACATATGTGCTAAGAGGATTTTCAAGCTATCACTGTTTCAATTAAATAATATCAAATCAACAATCAAAAGGTCAAACACCACCTGATAAGTGTGACTGTTTCTATTTTAATGTTGCTTCGATGTTAGACTTTTGACAAAAATACCTCATCATGTTTTCGTATAATCAAATAGTTTGTAATATGTGTACACATCAGGTAGTTATTTTGTTATTTTCAAATGTGAAACTTGCTTTTGACAAACAATAAATTCACCCATTATGATAACATTACAATAATGGTACATGTATTTCCAAAATCACATTTAAAGGGAGTGAGGAACTGTCATCTCTGATATTTCTGTTTTCCTGCTTGAAAACCGATGCACTCTGTAATCTCAACAGCCATCATCAAACACAACTTGAGTTATGACTACAGTGTCATTGGAGATGATGGTTTTATCATTTGCTCCTTTATCATCGCAGATTAAATCTTCAGTCCAATATTGTTCTCTACAGATAAACGTTTATTATTATCTTTAGTTTATTTGTTATCATTGTGATTACTCTTTGATCAGTATTTCAAATCTGAATAAAGATCTGTCTCTATCTATGGTTACGAAAATTTAGATGTAGGGTCTTTCTGAGCTTCATAATGAACAGGCATATTTGGAGATCATTATTCAATTAACAACATGTTAATAGCACAAAATCTCTATCAGTATTTCACATTTCTTTTATGAAATAAATTTACAACCTTTCAATCTTACCCTGTTGTATGAATTATGAAAAAGCTGCTATTATCATGAAGTGAATGTAGCACATTCAAATCTTGCTCCTGCTTTGAATGCTTTGAATTAAAAGAGCAATATATCCTGAACGTTTGTCACAAACTGCATAACTGTTAAACTCTCATCATTTACGAAATTTTGTTAAAAAGAACTGTCCTGTTTGATATCTTATTCATATTTAACTCATCATGTAAATCAAGGTGAACTTTTCACCTTTGAACATTATCCATAAAATATTTGATCATTGCAAAAGTAAGTGTTTGGTCATCAGGTTTCGATTGTATGACCCCAACTAAACTGGAAATATTCACACATCAACTGCAGAACAAGATACGATTCTTTAGAATCTCAATTCAATTGAGTAATCATTTAAAGAATATTTGAATAATTTCTTTCACCTAAAAAGATAATTATATTGATCAAAGTGGAAAATTGCCAATTAATTATCAAGCTTTGATTGACAGAATACACATATGCTAATGGTATTTCCTTGTGTAAACCGTGTGCTATCTGAATTATTTAACATTTTATACAAGTTCTTGCTGTTAAATGTATCAATCAATCGACAATTTCCTCAATGCTGAATCTCTTGAACGAGTAATTGGAAATAAGTCTTTTCCTTGAAGAAAAGTGTCAATCATTGGTCAGAAAAAATTGTTTGCAACTCACACGTACATGTATCTGTTTTCAAATTTAAACCTATAGCTTTGTAAAGTTAGAATTCAAGTTTTAGAGGAAGAATAAAAACATTAACATAATTCTTAGAATATTACATCTGTAACAAGTATATACCAACTAATATCATAAAGTTTTTCATACAATAGTTATGTTCATTTCAATTATATGTTGACATGAGCATGCAAGATACAATAAAGTACACATTTAAATCTTAGAACACATATTAATTCCTATTATCAAGTAACATCTTATTGTGTATAAAGCAAAAGAACATTATTACAGTGTAACGTATAACATAATCACACGTATAACATAATCACACGCTCAGTATTACAGTGATACATTACAGCTATAGTTGCTACTATGATATGTTCAATCGCACCATGACATTTAATGCAACATACTGTTATCATTATCTGTATAAAGATGTCGTGTTAATGGGATGTTTGTATCAGTTTCCATTATGAGATTCACATTTGAAACATGATTAATAGATCGAAACACGTCATGAAGAAATAATAAGAGAATCTCAGCTTTAAATTCAAACAGTGATGATATGAAGGTAGAACTCGGTGTAATGCCAGATTATTTTGAAAAGATAATCATTGAATATGTGAAGAAATTGATAAGAAGATTAGTTGAAAACATGACAATTTACTGACCGGCAAGCACCAAATGCTGTACGAATCAATTAATTATTTACACATCTTCGAGTACCTCATATAAGGTTCACAATATAATCAATTTATCATTGACTTTGACTGTTGATGTTTAGTTTTTCTTGGACAAAAAAAGTACAACTTAAAACTGATGAGTTATTTCAGGAGTCGAAGGTGAGCCAAGCTTATGGATATACGGCAATGAATGCAACTTCTAAATTTAACTAATACCTTATCAAACAAGTGCCCAGTGGAGGGGCAGTAGTTTATAACCCTAAAGTGCACTGTTGAACAAAAGTAGAATATTCGTCATTATTGTAAAAGTTTGTTGCATTAGAATAGCAATAAACAGAAGAAGAAGCACTGATATAAAGCTTAGCCATATAATATTATGATGTATGTGATCTAAAACTTCGAACATTAGATATCTAGTCCAAACTATTACTTTGATGTGTCAAAATAGCAGTATTTTCATGCATTACCCCTTTAAGAAGACCTTCTTCCCTTTCTATTTCCCAAATGGGTGTGTAAGATAAAATGATGCTGCCCATCTTTACGATAATCCTCAAGACGAAGTGTAGTAAAACAGCAGATCAATATTGACCCACTAGTTGTGAGGTGGAAGCGTTGGTTGAAGTCATTCCCGTCTTGATAGCTTCTATCAGAGGGTTCGCTCTTGGATAACCAGGATGGGATTGTACTTTGTGGCAATAAGGTAAGATCATTATTTCAGGATACAGCACAATCAGTGATGTTTGTTCACATATTCATATATATGGCATATTCCATGTTTGTTGAAAAGTTCTGACCAATTGTATTCTCTGCAAATACATGTACTAGATAGTGATTTTGAAGGGATATGCATATCTGAATAGTTTAAGATCACTGTGAAGTCCTTAAACTGTAACACATGTGGTTTACACAAATGAGAAAATTCTTTCCATAGTGATATCTGATAAACTAATTTTGTATTCATAAACCTAGACAACCAAATGAAACACAATTTACAATACAATTGACTACATACATGTATAGTTGATTTTACGATACAGAGTGCACAAGTTGATGCAACTTTTATTAGGTGAAACATAATAATTTCACAACTCTTAACCGTGTACAAGTTTGAATTTCTTGCTATTGACTCAATGATGAATCATACTATAATATTAGTATTTATTTATGTTCCCGGGAGACAGTGGAGATGTTAGCCTATTGTTATTTGTTTCAACAAACTAATGGTTTGATATTCTTAAGTAATGTTTATTATTATCTTGGCTTTTGTTAAGGAACACTCTACGCTGCAACAAACATTGTAATGTGTGCTTTAAAGGAACAGTAGCATTTCAGGTGATTTCCCAAAACTAATAAATGGCATTATTTGTTTTAGATCATTGTATTCATTTCTATACGAAATTTACATTAATTGAGTAATGTTTGAGAATCAATTTCACGTTTGCAAATGATTAATTTTGTTCACACAAAAAAGGGGTGGTCTTCGATTGTTGCTTGATCTCATCTACGACTTCATCATAAACTGACATTGAATGGGAACAGTTTTAAGAAACCTATTTTGTAAAAAAAATATTAAAAACTGCAAATTGGACAAATCCTCCCACATATCTTCCTCTTACATGTATGTATTACACTCAAGTGGTTTAGCAGCAAAGGATCACCTTAATGCTCTGTGAAACGAAGTTGGACTACAATAGCAAGCTGAACAGAATATTCCATCTGATTAAACATCCAATCACACCCTCTTGATAACCTTAAAGACAAATGTTCCTGACCCGACACAATTCTACAGAACCGATAGCCTATCTATCGCCATGAGCCAAAAGAAAAAAATATTAATATGTTAACAGCTTTCTTCATGTAAAGAATTAAGTACATGCTGTTGACTTCAAAAACCATCCTTCCCAAACAGACTTTAGATAAAAGATTTGCCATTCAGTTTATGAATTGAATTTAATAATTACAGTAAAACAAAGTGCACAATGAACTTAAATTACGATTTTGAATTTACAACAAATTTGTGTGACACAAGGAGTAAGACTTATTATTAGTGCACTTCCCTGTACATGGTGTTTAATCCGAAAAAGAGGATGTGTGTGTTTCACCAGTGTTTGATGTTTTAAACTAACTAAATTTATATCTTAGAATTAAATAATCATTTGAATTCAATAAAATGAAAAACGTTTTCCATATTTTGCCATTTGGAAAACTTTTTTCATTATCCTCCTGAGCAGTAATAAGTACATCAAACCGTCCTCAAGACAGATGCTCTATTTGTACCTCAACGGCGACAAGTCTTTGCCAGATGATGTGACTTAAAGCTTAAGGGTTTGCCATGTTGCAATAAGCAACTATGAAATGACATTTGGATCTTGCAGAGGTAACCATTCATTGGTTTATGATTATTTACAAATGCCACCATGGTTAGTGTCAGTGAGATTGTATAAGAAAAATATTATTTCAGATTAACGCCATTTTATTTTGTGTGGGTTTATATTGTGTTTTAAATTTCATTTCACTTCTAAATAACTAATTACCAAAAGCTAAGGAGCAATAACTAACAGAAAGTTAGAAAAAACATTTAGTATATAAACACTGAAAGAAATTATGAACACAATTCCAATTCAATCAAGCTTTAACTTGTTGCAATCAAACGAGTCAAGTGTATTTCTAGTTAAACCTTATTCATTTTCCTAACATTTGACATTTCCTAAATCATAAATTAAGGATAATAAATTGTCACAGAAAGGGGTTATTGGAAATCAAATGTTTTAAATGAACGCCTTTTTACTTTGTTAATAAGTTAAAACAGATAATTTAAAACCCTAAATTTTAAAGTAGTACAAATTAAACGACAATTGAGACAGGAAATTATAGTGATCAATAACCCTAACACTCTAGATAATCATTATAGGACACTACATTGATCTCATGTCTGAAAACTTGTTTTTTGCAAATCCCATTTACGATCCATTTCAAATCGATTCGACTTGATTTCCTTCATTTATTCCCTGATTTTATTTAGAAACGGTATTTTATTTCTAAGTAGTTTGGTGTTTCATTACATGATCTAAATTTTTGTCACATCAAAAATTTTAAAAGACGATATTTCTTATGGTCCAAATTTACCACAAAAGTTATGCATCTCAGTGTCCAAAATCTTTCTACAAATGAGGGTGCTAATGCCATATGTTCTGATACTGCAAGAAGAATACTTATGTGACAAATTGGTCTACTTAAAGTAAACACAAACAGCTGTTACTTTATTGCGAGTCTCGAGTTATAACAATTTAACATATCTTATGTACTTCTTTGGTTTACTGTAACTATGAAACAAAACTGTTTATATGAATACGTTAAGCTAAAAACGATTCAGTGAAATACCAATACAGGATATATAGCTCCTGGTATTGGTAGGACACAAGTAAGCGTTAGATTTGTCAGACTATTACTTTATCGAAGTCTGAACATTGATTAAAAAGGATTTAACAATGCTTTCCGTGCAAAGACATTTAGGATCCTACATGTATTTCTGAAAATTTGAGGAACAGTTATGCTTATGTAATGCATCTTAAATGATCTTAATCTGTATGGTATCATAATACATGTATAATCAAACTTGGTAATGTCTTGGGATTTCCTACAAAGGATTCATAAGATTTGTTTGTGATTGTATGTCAGCAAATGTTTGTGTTCATTCGCTCCTTAGGCTGATAATTTCATAAATGCTCATTTTGATAATCCAGTATATTCCAGTTGATTCCAGTTGATTACCCTTCTATCTCATGGACAAATGTTCCAGTCACTATAGTTGCAGAATTACCAAAACAAAATCGTGTTTGTCACCATGAGTCAAGAAAAATCATTATTGATACGTTGTTAACAAAATATTGCTTTCCACGCACAAACTCTTTTCACCAGACTTATTCCGTCATGGAAACAGATCTTCAACTTGAACAGTCCAATAATTTACCATTCCGCTTATGCATTTGAATTGATCAATTACAGCAAGATGAAATACAAATGTGCTTCAATTACGAAGGTTCGACGTTTTGAGTGTAAAACAGGCCTACATGTACACAACTAGAGGATTACATCTTTGCGTGTAAAAGTTATGCATTTAGATTGTAAATTACCATGTCTGATTGAAATTGCTGTAATAACGAAATATGCATATGAAAAAAATATGACTTTCTGAGTTCTAACAGATATCAATGTCTGATTGAAATTGTTTAATACTGCGAAAGAACATAAGATTTCTAATACGTTGGTGTAACGAAAGATGCATTTGAAAGCCAAAAAAGGACGTTCTGAATGTTAATATTGTCTTCCATGTTATTCATTCAAAATGTCTCCCATAAGACAAATCATGATAATTATCTAATTGATTTTTTTTTCTTGAGAGCAATGTTTATTTTTCATTTTGATTTACATCATAAACCTTGTTTGTACCATTATTTTGCAAAAGATTGCCCATTGAATCAACATTGAATACTCTTTCAATTAAATATTACAGGTTTCACCAGAATATGCAATCTCCAAAATGATCTCATGGCATTATTAAGGAAACGTTACCTAAATAATGTTGTTGCAAAAGTACATATATGATTGATCTAATCAATGAATTATTGCCTCTGGTGTCAGTTTCAGTGAGGTATTTTTGGAAACACATTATTTTGAGATCAACATTAATTCCAGCTACGTTCGTGTTTTCAAAAACATATTTCAGATCTTGAAGGAAGGACAATATTTTAAAGAGATGACAGCACAAACATGATAAAATTTTCCATTTCTTTTGTTAAGCACTTTTAACATAAACTCCTAAACTGTAGGACATAATGGTTATGGTGTTGTTAATTAATTTTGTATAGAAACCTATCAATAGTGATTATAAATCACAGTCTTTTGACTGTCATACTTCTGTTTTGTGAATTAAGAGTAAGAACTTCTTAACATGGTAAACAACTAAGCATCAAAATCCATCTTATGTTATTGCAATTTTGTCAGAGGTACTTCATCAAAAAACCTTCAACATTGAATAAAGAAAAGTAAGTTCCCTTCTAGTAAAAGATTCCTGTAAAAGTACATTATCCAGTTTGTATCTTTGTTTGTATCTTTTTGTATGAAGTTTGAAAATGCAATCAAGACCGAATTGAAACCCTCCATTTTACTGATTATCGGAACTTTTGGAAAATCAATTCATATTAAATGGATACACAGGGCCATTTAGTTTGATTTGCAATACATCACGACCCGAGGATAATTGTGATTAAACAAGGTGAACAGTCAATAATAGATATTTATTTACACATAAAAATATGTTTAAGTGGAAACCAATTCTCCTTAACTCTGGAAATAGAGTCTTATTTTCTGACGTTTTTACATGAAGGTTTCAGAAGAGACATTCAATAAAGACAGAAATGTATGATGTAATGTAGTTTTTAAATCACATGGTGATCTTAGATAATATGTAAGTTATAATCAATAATTTTAATTCTTAAATTCAAAACAAAAATTATTTGCCTTCGATGTGAATGTGCCTTTTAGAACGGTAATATTTGTATGAGGAATACATTGGTACTAATTTAAATTGGAAACCAGTGAAGACGGACCATGATTTGTGATATATTGATTGTTTCCGCTGTATTGCTTGACAATTTTTGATTGAGAAACTTGAAATTGAAATAAAACTTGTCCTCATTCGACATCAGAAATTGAAACAAAGGAGAAATAGAGAGGGTGGACACACCATTGTATCATATTATTTTTCTGAGTTCTTAAAGTCTTCACTTTTTAAAACGATTTTCGGTTTGATTGTCACGCACATCTGTAAACACAATCATTGAGAAATTGCTTTAGGTTTGTATTTCTATATTTTGTAATCTGGTAATTTGGAATTAGAGTTTCTTAAAGAACAGTGTCCCAAAAGTCACTTAAACGACATTATGAGTACTTACAATTTCATAAACCATAAAAACCAAATGATATTTTACTTCAGGAGTTTTTCAAATAAAATCATCAATTTGATAAGAAGTAACTAGGAAAGCAAAACTTTGAGATAGGGAATACATATATAATTGTCATATTTGACATCATCATATTTTCAATGATAGCTATCAGGTATCACCGCACTTTTTGATAGCTTAACATCTACATGTATAGCTATGTTGCAGACTATCTGCAGACAATCTGGTTCAAAGAGGAACTAACAGAATTAGAAACCTTGTATACTAGTGGCCGTTCATTAACGTTAAGAAATATTATGCTTAAGAGAGTGATTGTGCAAATAAATGTATCTCAGCTGACAGTATACCTTTCCAGTATTTAGATTATTACAAACCTCACAACTTCATGCAAACAATAAATGAAATAAATGTTGATGATGAATAACCGTACTATGATACCCTTAATACATCGAATTCATTGAAAATGTGATTGTAAAAATCGTTTTCTGACACAAATCACATCACGATGCAAAGAGCAAACTCATTTCAACACTTTGACCATTGGATCCTCGACTTTGTATTATATTTGTCTGATTGTTTTATAATACTATCACGATTTGATGTTTTGTGTTTGATAATTTCAAACCGTTTGCTCCTTTTTTTAACATTCAGAATGTTTAGAATCATATTTGAGTTAAAAAACTTATCCTTTTATACATTTCTGGTAGGACTTTCCCTTTAATGCTGCCAATTGTATTATACTTATTTTGATGTATTGACATGTACCTAACCGATTTTTAATGTTGATATAATTGAGATGCGATCCATTTACGTTTGGCACAATGCCAATCAAAAAATGGATCCCATAAATATGTTTCTGTCTATTTTGGTTTGTGTGTAGTAAACATTACGGATTTGTAGATTAAACCGTTAAAACAACTTAATGTTTCTAAATGCTTGTTAAGACGGATATACAACATGATTTCCCACCAAAATAATGATACAAAAGCATCCTCTCCAGCACATTGGACTATATGAAAAAATTTAAAAATTAAGTTTTTACAAGAGCAGGGTAATAAACTTAACTTCAGCGACTGTAAAAGAAAACTAAATTTATGTACATGTAACCTTTACATAAAACCTAAATATGTCTTTACAAAGATTGTAATGCATTTTCAAATGTATCATCATGTTCGTGATGTAAAACCTATTATATATTTGATTATCAGAATATTTTCCGCCAGAAAGTCTCTGATCTCAAGATTTCCACTGTTTCACATTACCAGGTTAATTGAGACATGTCAGACCAGACGTAGTAAGAAATACTTTTTTACAGAACAGCAAGTCATCATGTTCAAAGATAGGATTTCAAACTCTCAAATGTGATCATTATGTAGGTGGAAAGGCTAATAATGTGTTCATAGGGTTTCATAAAATAGTTTTCGATACAGAAACTACATGTACATATAATCAATAATGTCTGTATTCGTTTAATGGATATATGATTTCCTGGATGTTTCATATGACAGGTGTCCATAATGAAATAAGTAGTATATGATTGCAAGAGTGTTCAGTGTATATGTCATTGCTAACAAATATTTGAAATCGTATGAGTAAAGATTTTTGCATTTGAAAATTAAAACATTCTCATTTTGGGTTATCAAGAAGGATAAGTAAACGATATAGCTTCATATGAACAGTGATGTCGACTGAATAATAGTGTAAATAATCAACGATATAGCTTCATACACAGTTTTTCATTCTAGTACTGGGATGTCGAGTGAATGATAAAGTAGATGATCAGCGATATAGCTACATACAAAGTGTCTTATTATTTTGTGTTTGATCTTGTCATCTCATGAGAAGAAAACATTGTTTCCTTCGATAGTCAGGTAACAGTTTGCGTTTATAGCCATAATTGTCTTTACATTATTGACAGACAAAATCAACAAAAAATGTTGTTGTATTAGTTTTAAGAAAGGAAATGTTGCTTACTTTGTGAGAAACTGTTTTTGCTCTAACTTGAAAACACAATAATGATTTTGAAAAGTAGTTTCTGTGAAATACACTTCGGAAATTTATAGAAAAATTATCAAATCACGGTAAAGTACTGATTACAATCAGTGTGTTAGAAACAGTAAGTAGGAATCACTGATCATCTTCTAAAAAAATTAATTTGTAATTCTTATTTACAAAGGTTTGTGTATCTTGAGGAGTAAATAAAAAATATGTTTTATATACACTCATGATATCAAAAACAGTAATTAATTGTTTCACTCATTATTGACGCCACTCTATGATCGAAACTCTCCTGTTGCTATTCAACTCAGCAATAGAAAATCTTAATACGCTGCAATAAAATGCTACCAACGACATGTCACCAACGACATGTTTGTTACAGAAATATCTCAGTTATTTGAAACAATAGCTATTGCTCATGGCCATCTCCTTATTGTGGGGGACTTCAATATCCATGTTGATAACAGTGATGACAATTTTGCTAAACAGTTCCTGCAGTTATTGTCATCAGCCAATCTCCAACAACATGTGAGATGTTCCACTCATCATCGCGGCCATACCTTGGATCTGGTTATTACTAGAGACACTGATGACTTCATTTCAGTAAGGGATGTTTTTGATCATCAGATCTCAGACCACTTCTTAATTGATGCTTCAATTGCTCTAGGTAAGCCTGGACCAGTCAGAAAAACCCTCACCTACCGAAAGACTCGAAATATAGACATAGAAGCATTTGTTGACGATTTAGATCAGTGTGACATTGTGACAAATGTCCTTGCATCCGACGATATTGATAAGAAATGTGAAATTTTCAACGAAAATCTTGTGGCAACCTTGGATACTCATGCACCTCGCAGGACTCAATCAGTGATAATCAGGCCTAATTCTAGCTGGTATGATGACAATGTCCGACATGTGAAACACTTGGCCAGGGCTGCTGAGAAGACATGGCGTAAGAGTAAGCTGGAGGTTCATCGCCAGATGTTCAAAGTGGCTAGAAACAATGTCAATTATGCCCTTAGAAGTGCAAAGAAAAACTTTGTTTCAAAAAACATCGAAGATAACAAAAATAACAGCAAGGAACTCTTCAAACTACTTAATCGATTGCTCAAGGGAAATGCAAAACATGGATTTTCTGAAACTGTCGATTCAACTACACTTGCAAATAAATTTGCAGCATTCTTCCAGGACAAGATTCACAGGATACGGAACGATCTTGCTACTAGCGATTGTGCTAAATCTGTACTTGACTATGAATACAAATTCTCAGGACAACCGCTTCACAGTTTCGGTCACGTGCCGGTTGACACTGTTGTAAAAGTCTTAAAAAGCGCAAAATCAAAAACCTCTTCCCTTGATGCAATTCCTACCTTGCTCTTCAAGTCTCTTCTAGGTCATGTGGCTGTGGCAGTGTGGGACATATTCAACACCTCACTTTCCCTTGGACACGTTCCCCTTGTCTTCAAACACGCTATAGTCACGCCGATACTGAAGAAAACTGGGTCTGATCCTCAGCAGTTAAAAAACTTTCGACCTGTATCAAATTTATCTTTTGTTTCCAAATGTCTGGAGAAGGTCGTAGCTGCACAGATAAAAAATCACCTGAAGATAAATCAGCTCGGAGAATCTTTTCAATCCGCATACAAGCCATGCCATAGCACGGAAACAGCCCTTTTGCGAGTTCACAATGACATTATGGTAAATATGGGTCAACAGAAAGTCACAGCTCTAGCTCTTCTTGACTTGTCAAGTGCGTTTGACACGATAGACCATGAAACTCTACTTCACAGACTTGAAGCTCGGATCGGCATAACCGGCACTGCCCTTAAGTGGATCCGGTCCTATCTAACTGATCGGACCCAATCAGTCAAAATCAATGATACCTACTCTCAAAAGTCAGCTCTATTGTTTGGTGTGCCTCAAGGATCGGTTTTGGGACCACTGCTTTTTACGATTTACATCCTTCCTGTTGGTGACATTATTCGGAAATATTCTTTGGAATTCCATATTTATGCAGATGACACACAATTGTATATCAGCTTCAAATCACCTGAACTCTCATGCAACATCTCAAAACTAGAACAATGCATCCAAGAAATCAGATTGTGGATGGTATCAAATTTCCTCATGCTAAATGAAGACAAGACAGAGTTTCTTCTTATTGGATCCAAGCACCAGCTCAGAAAGTTAGATCCCACCTCCATGTGCCTACACATCGGCGATGCTGAAGTCTTGCCAGCGCAAAGCGTGCGGAATCTGGGAATCATTCTTGACTCAACGATGTCCATGGAAGCTCATATGGTGTCTGTCAGCAAGGCTTGCTACTACAGCATATTCAACATCAGCAGAGTACGCCACTATCTCGACATTGAAACCTGCAAAACGATGATGCACTGCCTAGTAACCACAAAGCTGGATTATTGCAACTCGCTGTACGCCAACATGCCATCCAAGTCAATACAAAAACTTCAAAGAATCCAGAACTCCGCTGCCCGATGTATTTCCCGTTCTTCCCGTCATGATCATATCACCCCTGTACTTCAATCACTTCACTGGCTCCCCATCTCAGCAAGAATCACCTTCAAACTGCTCGTTCTAACCCATGACTGCCTCTACAATGAAGACTTCCCATCATATCTGAAAGAACTGATCTCACCCTACTCACCTCAACGAACCTTCAGATCCTCCAGTGACTCTCTCCTGACACAACCAAAATCACTGAACACCCTTTTTGAACGCTCCTTCTCCTTCGTCAGCCCACAACTCTGGAATTCTCTTCCCCAAGAACTCAGAAATACAACAACTAAAGACATTTTTAAATCTCAGCTAAAGACCTATCTGTTTTTATCTGTGTACCAGTAGACACCCATTCATGTATATATGTATATATGTTCCAGTTCTATCACTGTATCAGCGCCACTGAGCATCTTTAAGGTGGAAATTAGGCGCTCTATAAATGCATAATTATTATTATTAATTATTAAGAGGTAGTGCATAAAGCGACATTAGTTTAGATGGTGGTAAACCAGGGCCTTCAGACACAAGTAATTTGGTGTATTAGTGTGTTATCATATGGCTGACGTACAAGATTATCTGAAACGGGGATCACAGTCTCTGTCAGTTATTGTGGAATTTCTCAAGACAATCTAGTACAAAAGAAAATGAATGACTGATTATGGATCGATGTCTGTCAGGAATAAGTTGAGTTATTTGCAAATTGATACAGAACAATGCTGAGGTGGAGAAAATGAGGATACATATTAAGTTTAATTGTTGAAGTATATATCTTGAAAATGAAAGTGATTGAAATACCAGTTCCTGAATTGCTTTTTCTACCAGTCAATTGATATTTAACTTTTAAAAATAAAGCTCTTCAAGGAACAGCTATATTGCTGCTTTGATGGCAGACTTTTTACAGTTTTTAGACTTATATGATTATATCTTTACACGTCAGATAGTTAGAAATGTTATAAACCATATTGATAACTTTCTTCAAATGTGACACTATACATTGATATGCAATAAATCCACCATACATTAATATCATTACAATGATGATAATGCCCTAATGACATTAAAAGAGAGTGAGAGGAACTGTGGGTTATCGTTCTGATATTTTATATTTTCCTACTTGATACCAAACCGCTCTGTAATCTCAACATGCATTATCAAACAAAACGTGAGCTATGACTAGAGCGTCATTAGAGACGATGGCATTCAGGGTTCAACATTCGCTCCTTTATCATTGCAGATTAAATCGACAGTCCAATACAAACTTTGGTTTATTTGTTATTTGTTTCTGATTTACTCTTCGATCAATAATGCTTTTCATTTTTTATCATAATGAGTGAAGGTAGCACAATCAAATCTTTCTTTTCCTTTTAACCCTTTGAATTGAGGAAGAATATATTGAACTCTTGTCTGGAACAAACTAGATAACTCCTAAACTCTCTTCATTGTACAAATGCTGTTAAGATGAGGTTTATATCAATCACATGGGAACTGTTGTGTTTGATATCTAATTGGCATATATACATGTACTTCTTCATCTAAGTAACATGGAACTTTTTAACTTTATCCGTACATTTTTTATCATTCCAAAGAGAAGTGTTAGGGCTTGACCTTTAGACCGTATGACCCCAATTAATCTTTTGAAATTATTCACACATCAACTGAAAAACAAGATACGATTCTTTCATTTAAATTGAATAATCACTTCAGGAAAATTTGGTTAATTTCTTTCAGACAAAAATATTATTTTATCGATCAAATGGAAAATATTTCTTAAGCTTTGATTGACAGAATAGAAAGGTGCTAATGGTATTTCCTTGTCTTAACCGTGTGCTATCTAAAGTATTGAACATTTTAAACAAGTTTTTGCTGTTAAATGGATCAATCAATTGAACAATTTCCTCAGTGCTGGATCTTAGAACGAGTAATTAGAAATAAGTCTTTTCCTTAAAGAAAGGTGTCTATCATTAGTCAGACAAGATTGCTGACAACTCACACGTGTCCATGTTTCAAATTTGCAACTATATCTTACCTATATCTTATCTACCTATATCTTTGTTAAGTGAAGATAAATTGAAGTTGAACAGGTAGGATAACAACATTAAACAATATTCTCAAGTATATACCAAATAGATTGTAAAACATTAATCATATAATAAACATGTTTATTCAAAATATATGTTGACATGACATGCAACATACAATAGGGTAAACATTTAAGTCTTAGAAAACACATCTAACATTTGAATTAATCAAACAATTTATGCTTATAACTGTGTGAAAATCCATATGATAATGTCATTTTCCTTTTATCTTAAAGATGATAGCCAGGATCAAGCAAGTTTTGCTCTGAACTGACGTGCGGATAATGTATTGCTGAAAAGAGGATAAAACGGACTCTTATCAAACAATTTCAAGAGAGAGGCTATTCAATATTTTGGATATAACTTCGGCTTTGATCACTTGACTAATCTATTCAATGAACAATATATGGACTTCAAATAGAATTTTGACTGTTGGAATGAATTGGATCAGAAGCTGTTGAAACTACAGAGAAGGTAAATATCAAACATTTTTCAACATGAACTACATGTACACGTTTACGTGTTATTTGTCACTTTTGACATTTTGATATACTTTCCAAATTCAATGTTCATCCCTTTCATAAAAATATTAAACATTACATGAATTTGTGCACGGTGGTGTTTCTGTCACTTTGACAGCTGTTTATACAATTATTGTCATGCCTGATAAAAGATTGAATGATTTTACGGCGTGGTTTGAAACAAATGTGTTGATTAATTTATGAGGGATCATTATTACAATGTGATTCAGACTTTTTTTTTGTAAACAAAATAAGATTCTGATGAGTTGTCATTAGTCATTATAGCATATCATATCATCTGAAAAGTTTGATTTGAACTAACGTAGAATGTAATTCCTAATATAAAGTAACGTCTTATTGTGTATAAAGCAAAAGAACATTACTACAGTGTAACGTATAACATAATCACATGCTTGGTATTACAGTTATACATTACAGCTATGGTTACTACTTTGATATTTTCTCCCGCACGATGACATTTAAAGGAACATACTGTTATCATTATCTGTATATAGATGTCATGTTAATGGATGTTCGTAGATTCCATCAGATTTACATTTGAAACATGATTAATAGATTGCAACACATCATGAAGAAATAATAAGTAAATATCAGCTCAAAGTTTCAAACAGTGATGATATGAAGGTAGAACTCGGTGTAATACCACATTATTTAGAAAAGATAATCATTGAATATCTGAAGAAATTGATGAGAAGATTAGTTGAAAACAAAACAATTTATTGACCCGCGATGACAAAATGGTGTTCGAATCACTTAATTCGTGGGGCACAGTGGTGTAGTGGTAAGTATGCTGCCCTGTCACGCCAAAGACCTGGGTTCAAACCATGTGGAGACACCAAAGATTTGCGACCTGGGCTTTACACTGTGTTGTGTCCTTGGGCAGGCACTTTATCGAAATTGCACTTAGTTCACCCAGCTGTAGAATTGGGTACCTGAATATTGGAAGTACGGATCTTTGTCGTCCCGCGGAGCGTTTAGTAGTGGCTCTGAAAGAATGATTCCTTGAGGGTAATAATGTACAGCCAATGAGCAGTGCTTGCATTACTTGTCATTATTGTAATTATTTACTCATCTTCGAGCATCTTATATAAGGTCCACAATATCTGTCAAATCAATATAATGTTGCTGTTTAGTAGTTCATATACAACTTAAAACTGATGAATTGAGACAGAGGTATTTCAGGAGTTGAAGATAAGCCAAGTTTATAGATAGTAAGTTTTTTTATGGCGATGAATGGAACTTCCAACTGTACATAACTAATACCTTATCGATCAAGTGAACAGTAGAAGAATAATAGCTTGTGATATTAGAGCATAATTGGTTAATTAAACGCAATGCATCTCTTCCAAAACATTAATATAATTCCTTTGTTGAAAAAAAACCCTTCATTGTATCAAAAAGCGGTATTTCCATTCATAACCCATTCTTCCAAATCCCCTTCCCCAAATGGGTGTGTAAGATCACATGACATTGTTCGCTTTTACGTTAATCCCCTCGAACACTCCCTTAAGACGAAGTGTAGTAGAACAGCAGATCAATATTGGCCTACTAGTTGAGGTGGTAGCGTTGGTTGAAGTCATTCCGTCTTGAAAGCCACTATCAGAGGGTTCGCTCGTTGATAAACAGAATGGGATTGTACTTTGTGGCAATAAGGTAAGTTATGGTATCAACAGTGACGTTTGTTCTTATGATCAGGTTAGCAGGTATGTTGGTATATTCCATGTTTGTGGTATATTTCTAAGAGCACATTTATGTTTGCATTCTTTGCAAAAAATTGACAATGATTTTGAAAGGGATATGCTTATTTAAAAGAGGCATCCTAAGATGGCATATGATTTTAACATCATTGTGAATTCCTAACGGAAATGTGATTTGTGTGTTGTCAACAAGTACGTGAATTCTAACACATGTGGTTTACACAAATTAGACTTTCATTTAGTGATGTCTGACAATTTGGTTTTATTCAAACTATCGGTTTTAATCTTGACAAAGAAATGTCTCTTTTGTCTCTTCAAATACATATTACTACATACATGTGTACCTGTTGTTAACAAATGGCAAGTACAAGTTGATGAAAATTGTAGTCGTGCGAATAAAATTTCGAAACCCTACGGTTTTCAACTTTAAAATCTGGCTATGATTTAAAGATATACATGTATAAAAAATAATTTCAGTCTTGTTTATTTTGTTCCCGGATCACTGTTGAGATATCAGACTTTTGTCAACAGCGAGAATTGTTATCCCTTTTTAACATAACAATGCCCGGATTCTTTCATGATTTTTCAGCAATTCTTGTCCAGGCTTAGAATAAGTTGTCAAATCAAAAAGAAATTATTATTTGCATTTTCAGTCACGCTCTTTATTGAAACAAACTCTTTTATACGTACCCTAAATGGACATTAGCTTTTAAGGCATATACATTGACAACCAAAAAAAAACTTACCATGATCGGATATAGTTTGAACAATAATTTCACTGTTGCAAATGATTGATTTTGTTCACACAAAAAAGGGAGTGGTCTTCGATTGTTGCTTGATCTCATCTACCACTTCATCATAAACTGACATTGAATAGGAACAGTTTTAAGAAACCTATTTTGTAAAAAAGAATATTAAAAATTGCAAATTAAACAAATACTCCCACATATCTTCTTCTTCCTCTTACATGTATGTATACTCCCTGTCAAAAGTTTAGACTCATGTTTTGAATCATCTCCCATATCAATATTTTTCAGGAAAACAGAGAAAGAATCCATAAATAAAAGAGAAGAACATTGCCAGTTTACATTTTAATAACCAAATACCCCATATCAGGTTCAAAAACGAGCATTTTAAACAGACAACTCACAGCACCCACAAATGGTCAAATTGAAAAGTCTCTAATAGCGGTCGTGCCCCCCTCTAGCCTGGATGCAAGCCCTACAACGTCTTGGCATGCCCCGAATTAGCTTCCTAATGTCACGCTGGGGAATGTTCTGCCACTCTTCAACCAAGGCCGCCTCAAGGTCACGTAACGTCAACGGTCGCGGTACACGTCCATAGACCCGACGTCCCAGCATATCCCACACATGCTCAATCGGATTGAGATCGGGTGAAAGTGCTGGCCAATTCATGTGGTTAATTCCATGGCGATTGAGACATTCAGTGACAATCCTTGAGCGATGTGGGCGAGCGTTATCATCTTGAAACACAGGACGTCCTCTCATTGCCCGCAAGAAAGGAACCACAACTTGCACAATGATGTTATCTCTGTACTTTTGACCGGTCATATTGCCTTGCACTACAACAAGATCTGTCTTTGAATGCATTGTTATCCCAGCCCATACCATATTTGACCCTCCTCCAAACCGATCATGCTCTACTACTGTAACGTCATCAAACCTCTCGCCTTGACGTCGGTAGACGGGGTTACGCCCATCATTAAAGTACAGATTGAAACGTGATTCATCAGTGAATAAAACTCTGGACCATCGGTGATTTCTCCATCCTGAATGATCATGTGCCCATATCAAACGGTTCTGTCTGTGATGTGGTTTGATGGGGGGTCGGACGGCAGGAAGTCTGGCTCTTATCCCGTGTATCAGTAGACGGCGTCTAACAGTTGACATTGACACACGGGTTCCTGATTCTCGATGTAAACTGTCTTTCAAAAGTCTAAGTGTTGTGTGTCTGCCCCGGAGAACTGTCAAACGCATGTATCGGTCTTCCCGTCTTGTTGTGACTTTTGGTCTCCCAGATCGAGGACGATCTCGTACAGAATTCGTCTGTTGGTACCGTATCCATAAGTTGGATATGGCTTTCTGAGACACCCCAAGTTGTCTGGCAACATATCGCTGAGATCTGAGAAGTGCTATGGCTTGATGGCGCTGTTCTTGCTGAAGACTTCGACCTCGACCCATAATGATGTTGGCCTGAATGTATCGTCCTTTCCAAGAACAGAATTTATACCCTTTTACTCAAGTTTGTCATGCACGTGAATTGTGCTTTACATGAACATCATGCTTTCACATGGAACCTCCTCCCTTGGGCTGCGTTTAGGCTACAAATTTCGAACCAAATCAGTTAAAAATGACACATTCAGATGGGTGCTAATAAATGATCATGAAAGCCAAGGATAATGAAACGTTCTGTAGTGAAAGGTTGAGTGTGTGTAATCAATTGTATACAGAACCGATCCAGTTCCTGTGTACTGCTATGACTTTGTGTGAGTACTTAACTATCATGTCATGTCATGCTTCCGGTGGCGCTGTCTACATGAGCGGACGGTAGTAACATCGCTCTCTCCCCTAATCACGTCAAAGTCGTAACATAATGGCTACAAAGAAAAGCAATACACCTAAAAACACCACAGAAGCTCAACAAAACCCTACAACAACTAAAATGGACGAATTTATCCAGACGAGAGCCCGTGTCAAGACGTCCGACCCAAGTTCAATGAAAAGCCCGACCACGCCGCTCGCCATATTGGACCCGGCCGACACGGCCTCGACTCAACTCAGGTCGTTTATTCTCGAGGTTCTCTCGGAACATACTCACACAATTGTAAGTAAAATAGATGAAGCCAATGCCGAGTTGAAACAGCTTCAAACTACAATTAACGATATTTTGTCGTCCGTATCTGACAATTCTCAGCAAATCCAGACACATTCAACTGAGATTGAAAAACTGAATCAAGATATATCCGAAATGAAAAAGAATTTTGAAGTGAAGCTTCTGACTATCAAACTATATTCCCGACGTAACAATCTGTTACTGTATGGTATCCCCGATACAAGGGACCCGGAGACAGCAGCGAGGGAAGTATTCTCCTCTCTTGGAGTGAATGAGAAGATTATGTTTGATAACATTCATCGTCTCCCCCGTAACAGCACCGACCCGGCCAACTTCAGGGCAGATATGCCGAAGCCCATAGTCATGAAATTTGTCAAAGCTGCTGATAGACAAACCATCTTTAATGCCTCTGTTAAAGGCTGGTCCTATCTGAAGAAGAACAAAATAAGCATTCGATCTGACCTGCCGGTCCCCCTGAAGAAATATAGAGGTAAACTTGCCAATCGAGCTTTTCAGCTCAGGAACACGCAGAAGGTTCAAACCAGGATCTTGGAGAGAGGAGTCAACTTAACTCTTCAAATGAGGAAGAACCCCCAGGAGAGCTGGCAGACCGTAAACTTGGATGAAGATAACATCGTGGGATGATCACTCTTTGTGCCCCATCTCGAGGATGTGAAGTACAGGTGTTGTACATATTCCTATGGATTCCACTTTTAGCCACCCAAGGCGGTGAATAAAGATTTTATATTCATTTGTTTCTACTCCACATGTCGTTGGAATTACACGGACAAAGACTATCAATTATAAAGATCAACAAAACAGTGCCACAATCGACATGATCAGCACAACATGCTTTTGTTTAAAAACACTACCACGTGCTTTTGTTTATAATCACTACCACGTGCTAAGCTATTTATAACTATTTACTGCGCAACTGTTGCCCATGTGGTTGTAGTACTCGGATATAACTCGTATTTGTTGTAATTCAAGATTTGTTTCTGCAACTATTGATATCCTAAACGGTTATGGACATGGTGTTTATTTTTTAGAGTGCTATGTTTAATGTAGATCAAGACTTTCACTGCGCAACTGTGTCACTAAACCGGATGTAACGAGTGTAAGAACCTTGTCTGTGACAGACAGTGAGTATCCTTGAAAATTATCATTCAAATTGGTCATATTTATGTACATGTATGCCTCAAGAATCTTTTATTATAAATACACTACAAACATGATACATTTCTCGGATGTCAAATGACACTGACCCCCAACACCCGGCCACTATGTCAACATTTACCAGCTCTGCGCTTCTAGTATACTAGAAAACATGTTTTGTTTAGTAGAACTATCTTGGCCTATATTTCCTTTTTGAAATGACTGGTCTCGGGGAGGGAGGATTAGAAAACGCCACCAATTTTTGTGTTTTTAACCGGCCCTCCCTTTTTTCTTTTCTTTTTCTTTTCTCTACGTCTTTCTTCTGTTTTTTATCTTTCTATATTTGTTGAAAAAATGTTCCCATGTATTACATTCTACATTCATCGAATTGACAGTTTTACTACAATATCAGACCATGATCTCACAAGTGTATTGATCTCTATTCCCTTTAACATGATTTTTTTATTGTACAATGAATAATTACATCAAAAAAGTAAAACTTCTCTCAGCCAACTGTAGAGGACTTGCAAACAAGTCTAAAAGAAAAGAACTAATGAATATATATAGAAAAAAATCATACTCAATCATGTGTTTACAAGATATCCACATAGATGAATCTACTTCTAACACTATGAGAAATGAATGGGGCTTGCAATCTATAATCGCTCCTTTTAAATCTAATTCCAGAGGAGTAGCTATACTCTTTAACAATAACATTGACATAATAATACATAGAACCATAATTGATGAAAAGGGAAACTATATCATTGTAGACATTTCAATAGAGGATAAAAGAATGACCCTAACAAATCTATATGGCCCTAATACTGATGACCCTCAATTTTACATTGAGCTTTTTGATAATATTTTAAAATTTGATAATGATTCATTAGTTATAGTCGGTGACTGGAACCTTGTACTTGATCCCTCCATTGATCTAGAGAATTATAAACATGTAAACAATCCAAAATCAAGAGAGACTGTTTTAGAATTTATTGAAACTTATAACCTTATTGATATTTGGAGACTTTTAAATGACAAATCTAGAAAATATACCTGGTGGAAAAAGAATCCAAGACAACAAGCTAGACTTGACTTCTTTATTGTATCCGATGACATATTTGATATAACATTGGACTCTGATATCTTACCAGGATATAAAAGTGATCATTCAACAATAACATTAACTTTCTCAAATACTTTAAATCAAGAAAGAGGAAAAGGATACTGGAAATTTAATAATTCTTTATTACTAAACCCAGAATACGGGAATTTAGTCAGAAATACATTATATGAGACAGTACAGGAATATGCATCAGAAAAGATTGACGACTTCGAAACTCTTGAAGATATTAACCTTTCTATTTCTAATTCTTTATTCCTTGAAACTTTATTGATGAAAATTCGCGGAAAGACTATATCTTTTGCATCTTATATAAAGAAATCCAAAACAAAACTTACAGAAGAACTTGAGGAAAAAATTAAACAAGTTGAAGATAACATTAGAAGAGACTTTCAAAATATAAATGAGGAAATGCTCTCTGAACTATCAAAATATAAAAATCAATTGGAAGAAATAAAAAAAGAAGAAATTAAAGGAATACAAATCAGAAATCGAATCCAATGGTATGAAGAGGAAGAAAAACCATCAAAATATTTCTGTAACTTGGAAAATAGAAACTTTTCCAAAAAATCAATTAATAAACTAATAACTAAGGACTGAAATTACAGACAGTAAATCAATACTTAATGAGGTTAAGAATTTCTATGAGAATCTATATGCTTCGCATGATGAAGATAGAGTAAAGGATTGTCTAAAAGATATTAAGACCCCAACTTTACACAGAACACTGAGAGAAAATCTTGAAAAAGAAATCAGTATGGAAGAAATCAGCAAAAATGTTTATAAAATGAAAAATAACAAAAGCCCAGGAATTGGCGGTTTTCCAATAGATTTCTTTAAATTTTTTTGGAAAGATTTAAAATTTTGGATTTATAGATTTGTTAAAGATGTATCAAATAAGAATGACATGTCCCTAAGTATGAAGAGAGGTGTAATTACTTGCATACCAAAAGCAAACAAAGACAGAACATTACTAAAGAATTGGAGGCCTATCACATTACTTAATGCAGTTTATAAAATTATCAGCTCATGTATAGCAAATAGATTAAAGACTACATTAGATGAATTAATTCACTCTAACCAAACCGGTTTTATTCCGGGCAGAACCATCAGTGAAAACACAAGACTCTTATATGACATAATTTTTGAAACTAAAAAACAAAACATTCCTGGCCTTCTAATTTTGATTGACTTTGAAAAAGCATTTGACTCTGTTTCTAAAAATTTCATTAATGAAGTTTTACAAAAATTTGACTTTGGACCTGAAATGATTAGATGGATAAATATTTTGACATATGACACTACCTCATGTGTTATCCAACATGGCCATATTTCTGAATTTTTCCCTAATGAAAGAGGTTGTAGACAGGGAGATCCCTTGTCTCCATACCTTTTTCTTCTTGTGGCTGAGATTCTGGGTTGTATGATTAGAAATAATGACAAAATCAAAGGTATTACTATTAACGATACTGAATATAAGCTTGATCAATATGCTGATGACACAGAATTATTTCTTGATGGTACTGAAGACAGCTTGTATGCTGCTATTGACACAATTAATAAGTTCTACAAAATGTCTGGTTTGAAAATTAATTTAGATAAATCAAAAGCAATTTGGATTGGAGCAAAAGCTAAATCTATTGACATAATATGTAAAGATCTCAATATCGAGTGGATGACGGGTGAATTTGATGTACTTGGTGTTAAATTTACGCCTGATCTTGATAACTTATGGGTGATAAACACCCGAAAGAGACTTGAAGAAATTAATAGACTCTTATCATCATGGAGGAAAAGAAATTTAACTCTTATTGGTAAAATTACAGTGATAAAAACTTTAGCAATTTCTAAATTAGTTCATATCTTTAACTCTTTACCTAATCCCCCTGCTGAATTTATTACTGCTCTTGAGAAATTATTTTTAAAATTCATATGGAATGGAAAAAATGATAAAATAAAAAGAAATGTTCTAAAAAATAAATATGATGATGGGGGTTTGAGAATGATTGACACAACTAGATTTATAGATGCTTTGAAATTATCCACCTTAAGATTGTATCTAAAAAACCCTATGAAGAATAACCCCTGTCAGATACCTTTTGATGATATTTTTAATTTTGGAGCAAACTCTGATACTTATTTGAAGATAGAAAATCCTTTTTGGCAAGATGTATTAAAGGCTTGGAAAGTATTCCACAAAAAACATTATGTTGACCCTGACATTTTAGATAATATTTTACCCCAACCTCTTTGGTTTAATCACAATTTCAAAAACAGATCACACTTTATAAAAGATTGGGCAAATAAAGGAATTATGACTATTAATGACATATGTGATGAAAAAGGTCTACTATCAATGGAATCTATAAAAGATAAATACAGCATCAAAGGTACATTTCTAGATTATAATTACTTACTATATATTTTGCCTGACTTATGGAAATATACCCTTACCCACTCGTGTACAGAAATAAATGCCAGAAGCATAAATGTTACTGAATGCCAGTTGAATTTAATGAAAACATCAAAAGGCTCAAGACTTTTTTATGACATACTTATCTCAACAGTTGAATACCCTAACATTTGTAACAAATGGCAACTTTTATTTCCTGAAATGATATTTGATTGGAAAAACATATTTACAATATATATGAAGGCATTAAAAGACACTAAATTACTGGATTTTCAATATAGATTTCTTCATGGTATCATCTACACTAAAAGAGAATTACTCAGAATGAAAAAAGTTGACAATAGCTTATGTTGCTTTTGTAAGAATGTTGATGAAAGTGTCTGTCATGTATACTGGGAATGTGAGGAAACACAAATCTTTTGGAATAATTTACAAGATTGGCTTAATAACTCATTTCCAACTCCAGTGATATTTTCTAAACTCTTAGTCTGGTTTGGTACTCAACACCAAAACAGACTAATTAATCACATCATTATTTCTGCTAAAAGATATATATATCTTAGCAATATCAAAAATACATCACTAAATTTCAATATATATTTAAAAATTTTGAAACAAATATTCTTTGTAGAAAATTTTATTGCAACCAGAAACAATAAAAATCAATATTTTGAAAATAAATGGCGTCTCCTCACTCCAGTTCTTATGTGAACACCAATCTATTCCATATTCAAATTGCCTGTTGTACTCTTTATTGTTTAATCTGTTTAACATTGCCTATGTATGTTATTCTATATGTAACTATGTAAACATTGGGAACTAATAAAAAAAAAAAAAAAAAAAAAAACAAAAAAACTATCATGTCAGAAATTGTCAGCGAGTCTAAACTTTTGACGGGAAGTATATTACACTCAAGTGGTTTTAGCGGCATAGGATCACCTTAATACTCCAATAGCAAGCTGAACAGAATATTCCATCTGATTAAACATCCAATCACACCCACATGATAACCTCAAAGACAAATGTGCCTGACCCGACACAATTCTACAGAACCGAAGGCTATCGTCATGAGCCAAAAGAAAAATACTAGGCCAAAAAAGAAAGTGTGCATCATTAAAGTTGATCAAACTTCTTAAACATAATTGTGTTAGTGTAGAAAATGTAAACCTGTTCGTGAATAAGTCATATTGAACACAAAAGCGGGTTTTCCTCGTGAAACTTGCATTCACGGTTATGACGTGCTGCACGTTTGTGAAAAGGCAGTGTGCAGCAGTGGGAATCCATGGGTATTTAAACACCAAAGTAAGGCTGTCATATCGTTCCCATTTAAACTTGCGCTGCTGTTACAACGACTCCACATAAGCATGCCAAGATTGACTAATGATCAAGGTCTCTTTGCCCTGGGTATGATTAGAGCTGGCAGGACACACAGAGAGGTTGCTCTACATTTCAACTGCCACCGTAACACTGTAGACAGGCTAGTCCAGCGACATGCACAACATGGTGCCGTTCGAGACCAACCCCGCTCTGGGAGACCACGGGTTACCACCCCCTGCACAAGATCGGTATATCCGTGTAGCCCATCTCCGGAACCGGCAACAAACTGCAATGACGACAGCCAGGAACATCCCTAACCTGAGACGGATACATCCGCAAACAGTAATCAACCGGCTGAGAGAATATGGCTTACATCCTCGAAGACCTGCAATTCAACCAATTTTGACGTTATGTCATCGTCGTGCTCGTTTGCAGTGGTGTAGACAACATCTCAGGCATCCCTTACACTGGTGGAGACGTGTTTTATTCACAGATGAATGTCGTTTCCATCTTACATCATCAGATGGCCGCCAGAGAGTGCATAGACGTCGAAACGAACGTTACGCAGATCCGTGTATCGTGGAGCGTAACCGGTATGGTGGAGGGTCTCTCATGGTGTGGGGTGGTATCACTGCCCGTAACAGAACTGAGCTAATCATTATTGATGGCAACCTCAATGCAGCCAGATATCGTGATGAAGTGATTGCACCTGTTGTTGTCCAATTTCTGCAACGTCACGGCCCCGGCGTCATTCTACAGCAGGACAACGCCCGACCCCACGCAGCCCGTGTTGTTCAACAGTATCTGCAGCAACAACAAGTGGATGTACTTCCCTGGCCCGCAAATTCGCCCGATATCTCACCAATTGAGCACGTATGGGACGAAATGAAACTTCAGCTACGCCGGCTTCCCCATGCACCGCCAACGCTTGCGGAACTTCAAAGACAGATTATCAGAATATGGAACAACATCCCACAACACTTCCATGCTAACCTGTTCGCTTACATGAGGCGTAGATGCACAGCAGTAGTCGATGCAGACGGAGGTCATACCAGATATTGAGTGTGTGATTTTAGTGTTTGACCCCTAGTGTCTCTGACTCTTTATGACACCAAGATTGTTTCTCCGTAATGTAATGAAATTACTTGTGTGGATCGGAAAAAAGATTGATCTGTGATTTATTCACGTTTCTATGAAATAAAAGTTTATATACATATTGTAAGTGTTATTTTTTAGCATGCACACTTTCTTTTTTTGGGGGAGTATCAATAAAGAAACCATCCATATAAAGAATAAACAATCCTTGGCAAAGAGACGTTAGATCATTTGAGATTCAGGTTAAGAATTTAATTTAATAATTACAGTAAGACAAATTGCACAATGTACTTAAATTACGAATTTGAATTTACAACAAATTTATGTGACACAAGGAGTAAGACTTATTATTAGTGCACTTCCCTGTACATGGTGTTATATCAGAAAAAGATGATTTGTGTGTTTCAAAAGTGTTTGATGTTTTGAGCTAACTAAATTAATATCTTAAAATTAAATAATTATTTGAATTCAATTGAATGAATAATGATTTCCATATTTTTGCCATTATGGAAACTTCTTTCTTTATCCTACTGAGCAGTAATAAGTACATTAAACTGTCCTCAAAACATTTGCTCTATTTGTACATCTCTTTGTCAGATGATGTGAGTTTAAGCTTAAGGATTTGCTACATGTACGAGCAATAAGCAACTATGAATTGAATTTTTGACCTCGCAGATGAAACAATTTAATGAGAATAATATTATTATTCACAAATGCCACCATGGTTAGTGTCAGTGAGATTATATAAGAAAAAAAATATTTCAGATTAACGCCATTTAATTGTGTATGGGTTTATACTGTGTTTTAAATGGCATTTCACTTCTAAAAAAAAGTAATTACCAAAATGAAAGAAGTAATAACTAACAGAAAGTTGAAATACTACATTTAGTATATAAACACTGAATGAAATTATTAACATAATTCCAATTCAGTCAAGCTTTAACAATCAAATGAGTCAAGTGTATTTCTTGTTAAACCTTATTCATTTTCATAAATTGGAAATTTTCCTAAATAAAAAAATAAGGATAATCAATTGTCACGGAAAGGGTAATTGGAAATCAAAAAGTTTTAAAAGAACGTCACTTTACTCTGTTAATTGATTAAAACACATAATGTGAATCCTAAATTTTCAAATAGTTCAAATTAAGCGACAGTTGAGACAGGAAATATAGTAATCAATAACCCTAACACTCTAGATAATCATTATAGGACACTAAATTGATCTCATGTCTGAAAACTTGTTTTTAGCAAATCCCATTTACGAGCCATTTCAAATCAATTCAACTTGATTTCCTTCATTTATTCCCTGGGTTGATTTAGAATGGATGTTTTATTTCCAAGTAGTTTGGTGGTTCATTTCATGTTTTTCATTTTATCACATCGAAAATTTAAAAAGGCGATAATTATTATGGTCCAAATTTACCACAATATGCATCTCAGTGCCCAAAGTCTTTCTAGGACAGAATTTAAAATCGTATGTAATGTCCTGTTGCTGTCTTCAATCAGTTGTCTGTAAATCAAATAATTTTATTGACTTGGTTCATCATTTGTTTTATTTAGAAAGGCATCTGCAAAAGGTTAAATTGATCACATTTAACAGAAAATAAGGATCCCATTTTTAAAAATGTAGAAAACAGATATGCTTATAAAATTCATCTTACATGATGCTATTCTGTATTCAAACTTGGTTATGCAAAATTGAATTGATGTCCGTCCAAAACAAACGAAACGTAGTGATTGACCAGTTTACATTGAAACTCTTTACTCACTGATGTATAATAATTTGCTAACTGTCTTGGGAATTCCTGTATTCATAAGATGCTGCATAATATTAAATAAAATTTTTAGTAAATGCGATGTTATTTTAGATTTTATGTCACCAAATGTTCTTGTTCATTTAGTCATACAGTTGATGAATTCATACATGCTACTTTTTTATGAACAGATAAGGTGTTGTATATTTCAGTATATTCCAAAATATTCCAGTTGATTACCCTTCTATTCAAACCGTCTTGACATCTCATGGTTAGACATTCCAGTAACTGTAGTTGCCGAATTACCAAAACAAACCCGTGTTTGTCATCATGAGTCAACAGAAATCATTATCAATCGTCTACAGCAATATGATGCTTTCTAAGCACATACTCTTCAAAACAGACACATTCCTTCATGCCAACAGATCTTCAACTTGAACAGTCCAATGATTTACAATTCAGCTTATGCATTTGAATTGATGAATTACAGCAAGATGAAAGACAAATGTGCTTGCAATACGAAGGTTTGACGTTTTGAGTGTAAAACAGGCCTACATAACTACATAAGTAGGTCTTTGCGTGTAAAACTTATGCATTGAGATTGCTGTAAATTGGGTTGTCTGATCGAAATTGTTTAATACTGAGAAAGAACATGAGGTTTCTAATCTGTTGGTGTAATGAAAGATGCATTTGAAAGCCAAAAAAGGACGTTCTGAATGTTAACAGATATCAATCTTGTGTTCTTTCAAGATTACGTTCAAGATATTGTCTTCCAATCTATTCCTTCCAAATGTCTCCCATGAGACAAATCATGATAATTATCTAATTGATTTTTTTTCTTAAGAGCAATGTTTATTTTTCATTTTGATTTACTTCATACACCTTGTTTGTACCATTATTTTGCAAAGGATTGCCCATTGAATCACCATTGAAGACTCTTTTAATTAAATATTACAGGTTTCACGAGAATAAGCAATCTTCGAAATAATCTCTTGGCGTTATTAAGGAAACATTTCCTTCCTAAATAATGTTGTTGCTGAAGTACACATAAGAGTGATCATATCATTCAATTATTGCCTCTGCGAACAGTGTCAGTGAGATTCTTTTTGAAACACATTTTTTTTAGATCAACATAAATTCCGGATACTTTAATGATTTCAAAAACATCATTTTAGATCTTAAATTCTGATGCAAAGTGAAGGAAGGATAATATTTAATAAGGATGACAGCACAAACATGATCAAATTTTCCATTTTCTTTTGTTAAGCATATTTAACATAAACTCCTAAACTGTATGACATAATGGTTATGGTGTTGCTAATTAATTTTGCATAGAAACCTATCAATAGTGATTATAAATCACAGTCTTTTGACTATCAAACTTATAATTTGTGAGTTAAAAACATGTTAAGATAGTACAAAATCAAACTTCAACATTCGTTGAATAGATATTTTGTTGTGACCATGCTATTAATTTCAGTACGCAGTTTTTTGTATTTAGTTTGAAAATGCAATCAAGAACTAACTCAAACTCTCTATGACCCACAAATAATTGTGATAAAACAAGCTTGATAGTCAAGAATAAAGAATTATTTACTCGCGAAAACACATTAAAGTAGATACACAAATTTCCTTAACTCTATAAATAGAGTATAAGATTGTCTGATGTGTTTACATGATGTAAATGTGACATCAGATGTAGGTTTAGGAACAGACATACAATAAAGTTTTCGATTACTGTAACTCTCACAATGAAACTAACTTGTTTTTTGATTCTCATAAAACACAATTTCAACTTATTTATTGTACAAAAGTATATATCATATTTAAGTACATGTATAATGCCTAGATGTCAGCTGACTGTTAGTTTATGTCAAGACTGTAATTTATCTAATAGTAATTTGCAATTGTTTCGCATCTAGGCGCAATTATAGAATTATATGGGATCTTAGCTATGTATGTTATAGTGATTTTAAGGCATAAAGATCTTTATCTTCCCTGTGAATTTGCCTTTTGGAATGGAGATATATGTATGAGAAATAAATTTATACTTAATTGAAATTGGAAACTAGCGAAGACGGACCATAATTACTGATACATGATATTGCAGTTGTTGATATGCTTGACAATTTGATTGAGAAACTTGATAATGAAACAGAAATCCTCCTCATTCGAAATCAGAACTGGCTGCAAAGGAGATATGAAAAAAGTGGAAAGATAACTGTACTATAAGTTTTTTTATCAAGTTGTTAAAATCTTTTTTAAAATGATTTTTGGTTTGAATTTCATGCACGTCCATAAAAACTATCATTGAGAACTTGCAAAACAAACGCCCAATATTAGATTTGTATGTCAATATTCTGCTTAATTTCAACTTTTTGCAATCTTGTTATCTGTAATCTATCACTATGATTTCTTAAACGACATTAATTCACCTACCACTATCATAAATCATTAACAGCAAAAGCTATTGTATTTCGGGAATTTTTCAAATAAAATCATCAAGGGACTAACTTGAAAAAACAAACTTTGATATATTGAATACATTCATGTACATGTATATCAATGTCAGACTTGACATCATCATATTTTTCAATAATAGGTATCAGGTATCACCACACTATTTGAGAGCTTAATAGCTTTGTAGCTATGTTGCAGAATATCTGCAGACAATCTAGTTCAAAGAGGAACTAACAGAATTAGAAACCTTGTTTACTAGAAATACCCAGAGGCAGTTGATAAAGGACAAGAAATATTGTCCTTAAGAGAGTGATTGTCCAAATAAATGTATCTCAGCAGACAGTATTAAAATCGAATTCCTCGAACTTGTATATGTAAAAATCGTTTTCTGACACAAATCACATCGCAAGGGGAAAAACAGATTTTTTTAACACTTTGACCAATGGATCCTTGACAAGATTATATTTATCCGATTGTTAAATAATACCATCATTATTTGGTGTTTTGTGTTTGACACATTTAAAGAGATTGCTGTCTTTATAACATTCAAAATGTTTTTAATAATAATTGAGTTACAAAATGTATTCTTTTATACATTTCGGAAAGGACTTTCCCTTTAATGCTGTCAAATCAATGATACTTCATTTCATGTATGGAAATGTACCCTACGTTTACAACAATATTGATTTTTAATGTTTATTTAAATTTAATTGATATGTGACTACAAAGAGACAACTACAAATATAAAAACAGGTTGTCATAAGGCCAGGCATTAATGGATCCCATAATTATGTTTCTGTCTATTTTGGTTTGTTTGTAGTTCATATTACACATTTGTAGTTTCAACCTTTAAAACAACTAAATGCATCTAAATGCATGTTAAGATGTAAATAATTTCCCATGCAAATAATGACACATAACCTCTAAGACAAATTTCACTAGATGAAAATTTCAAAGAAATGAAGATTTTACATTCAATATCTAGAGAAGGGGAATAAACTTTACTTCAGCGGCTGAAGTTGTTAAAAGTAATTATATAATTGTCTTGTTTTTTATCCAAAAAAATATCCAAATTCGTGTATGAACATGTAACCTTTACACAAAATGAAATATGTCTTTCAAAGACGTTTCGTTTCCAAATATATCATCATGTTCGTGATGTAAATCTATTATATACATGTATTTAATTATCAGTATATTTTCCGTCAGAATGGATCTGATCTCACGTCTCCCACTGTCTCACATTACCAGGTTAATTGAGAAAAATGTCCAAATATATGATTTCAAACTCTCAAATGAGATCACTATGTAGGTGGAAATGCTAATAACGTCTTTAAATGGATCCATAAATAGTTTTCGATACCGAAACGTCTTGTACAAATAATAAATAATGTCTTTATTCGTTTCATGGATACATAATTTCCTGGATGTTTCATATGACAGGTGTCCATAATGAAATAAGTAGTATATGATTGCAAGAGTGTGCAGTGTATATTCCATTGCAAACAAATATATGAAATCGTATGAATAATGATGCAATTTGCATTTGAAAGTTGAAAACCATTTTCATCTTAGGTAATTGATAAAGGATAAACGATATAGCTACATACAAAGTTTCCCATTCAAGTACAGTAATGTCGAAAGAATGTTATGTAGATGATCAATGATATAGATACATACAAAGTTTCTCATTCAAGAACAGTGATGTCGAATGAATGATTATATAAATGGTCACCGATATAGCTACATACCAAGTTTCCCATTCAAGTACTGTCATGTCGAGTGAAAATAATGTAGATGATCAACGATACAGCTACATACAAAGTTTCTCATTCAAGTACTGGGATGTCGAATGAATGATAATGTAGATGATCAGCGGTATAACTGCATACAAAGTGTCTAATGTTTTTGTGTTTGATCTTGTCATCTCATGAGAAGAAAACATGCCTTTGATAGTCAGGTAACAGTTTGCGTTATTTCAATAATTGATTATACTTTACTGACAGACAAAATCAACAGAAAATGTTGTTGTATTAGTTTTAAGAAAGGACATGTTGCTTAAAATGTGAGAAACTCTTTCCGCTCTAAATTAAAAACACAATAATGATTTAGAAAAGTAGTTTCTGTGAAATAAACTTCGAAAATTTATAAGAAAAACTATCAAATCACGGTAGAGTACTGATAACTATCAGTGTGTTAGAAACAGTACGTAAGAATCACATGATTATCTTTAAAAAAACTTATTTGTAATTCTTTTTGACAAAGGTTTGTGTATTCTGAGGCATTAAATATAAATAGATTTTTTTATATACACTCATGATATCAAGAAACAGTAATTAATTATTTCACTCACATATACACGACACTCTAAGATTGAAACCAAGCTGTTGCTACATTTATAGAAAATGTTTATACGCTGACATACGCTAGAAGAGGTAACGCATAAAAGCGACATTAGTTTAGATGGTGGTAAACCAGGGCCTTCAGACACAAGTAATTTGGTGTATAAGTGTGGGGACATACGGCTGACGTACAAGATTATCAGAAATGGGGATCACAGTCTCTATCAGTTATTGCGGAATTTCTCGAGACAATCTGGTGCAAAAGGATATAAATGACCTATTTGGGATCAATGTCTATCAGGAATAAGTTGAGATATTTGCAAATTGATACAGAAGAATGCTGAGGTGGAGCAAATGAGGAAAAACTTTAAGTTGAATTGTTGAAGTATCTTAAAATTGGAGACTGAAAGAGATTGAATACCAGTTCATGAAGTATCATGTCACTTTTCAAAATAAGGCTCTAACTAAATCATACAAACTCATATTATTTTGTGCTAGAGGCGCTATTGGGATTTGGATTTCTTAATCGGTGTTGTGACGTTTTGAAACACATACTAACATAATTTTTTCAAAAAAGTATCTTTGTCGAAACGTTTGGCATGCCAATACATGAAGAAATTGTTACATTTCGTTTAGAAAGGAATATATATTTATCTGCTGCATCGATAGAGATTTATGTGCAAACGTCATGTCCCTATGTTAACATGGTACATCTGATAAAGAAAAATGATTACTTGTTGGTGCATGTTTCGCTATGAAATATTAAGATTAAATCACTGTTTGTTGTCTCTGATAAAAGAATTAATGTTGAACATGACAGCATGTTGTTTTAGTTTCAATGATTACATGACCCAAGTAATGAGGAGAAGGGATGACATTTCCGTTCAGCTACTGTAGAAAATTGATTTCATGAATGTTAAATCACTCGACAAATACGATGGCCTTCGCTGTCAATTTAGGGTACAGCTTCTTATTGTACTGAATTTGGAAAGAGGAGATTTCCTAATTTGTTTAAAAGACATGATTGAATGACTTCCAAAAATGTTTTTTGAAAAATAGGTGATCTATTAAGAAAATATAAATATTTGAATTAGTATTTCTTTGGTGGTCACCAACTTTTTTTATATAGCTATATCCGACGAGGAGTAAGGTGTTTTAATTTTATAAAAAGGGTGCGGATACATTTGTTCTCCAAAGAAATGAGGGTTATATTCTATATATAATTTTCACTAAGTTTCAATATAAGATGTTCATCTCTGAGTATTGTACTACCCTGAAATTACCAATTCAGTGATGTTTGAACATTTATACAAAATTCAAAGCTCTGTCTCCTGTGAAACATTGAACAAGAAACCCAGGTAGTACAAATGAATAATTGAGAGGTAAACACCACATACTTAGTTTCACTATTTCTGGTAATTTTCAAAAGTTTTAAAACCAGATATAATATAGTCATTGAAATATAACAATCTAAGGTACATGGCCATAGTTCAAAAAAGCGTTTTTTAATTGAGAAAGAATTAATATTCAACGTTTATCACCTGGGATTGAGCAAAAGAATTTCAAAAGTTCGTAAATACATATATATATATATAGTATTTGCTGTGACTTCATATGAGAACATTACCGCATATGTTGCACTATTCAAAGCAAAACAATTATTGATGGTTTCATTTTTAGATTTATTCTGTGAACAACTACAGTTATTCCTTTACATTTAAAAAACAAAAGTGTTTTTCACCAGTAAGATACTTTATTAATAGTTTAGTCTTGTTTCTTTGTATTGCGATCAAGCTGTTGATACTATGTTGGACTATGTCTGTCTTTATATTCATAGAGACGTCTCATTAAAAAATTCTTATTTTGTAGTTGGAGTTTAACAAACAGACATACAATCTTTCTGAACTGTAATATGACTTTGAATACTGCAAAAGAAAGCGAAATAAAACTTCTTGTGTGAAATCGATGAAGCGGCCGTCCACTAAGAGTGTTGTGATTGGCACATGGAGACACGTATCTTCATTTCGAGGTGATTATAAAAACCTAATTATTTGTTTAATCAGGTTTTAAATAGTAAGTATGATTTTATGTCGATGGAAAACAAAAGGGTAATGGCTTTACAATATATCTGAAGTAACATATATGCATTTCGTGTCAAAAGGGTGAAAAATTGAAAACAGTCTGCAAATAAGTACATTTATGTTTTGCTTAAATGTTTGCAATAACATGATTTCGATTTAGAGGAGCACAAATTTAAATTTATTGATATAAATAGAAGGAAGACAGTCAAAATACTTTTTAAAATATTCAACTTCACTACCTTTTGAATATTGAACTTGAAAAAATGTTTTGAAAAAAACCCCTTAAAGAACATGTTTTTCTCACGACCCCCTAAAATAACAGTCTTTGTAATGGTGAAAATTCTTTTGAAGTTTGACATTTGTTATGACGACATTAAGAGATAAGTCTCATTTTCTGACAAGCAGGGTCTCTGATGTCTCGTTAGCTTCCCTTAGAATACTTATATTCCTATTTGGTCTGAATATTTCTGATTGCCATCTCACGAGGGAATGTTGACCCTGTCTTGAAACATGAACATGAACCTTAGAATGTATGAGACACCTGGGACGGTAAATGACCAACATACTGACTCTGTAAATGACTAGAAGTTTAGTTTATCAAATGTCACAACCCCAATATGACAATTTTGGTTGATAATTACTACGCATTATTTATTTGAATTTGATATCGACATTTACTTTTTACATGTTGATTTTTTATCTATATTTCAGATATAAAGACGATAAAATATTTTGATTGCTGATACAGAGAATTATTGATACGAACTTGATGAAAAGTTCATATGAAAACAGAAAGTTATTTGAAGCAAGTCAAAACATATTTTAAGTTCAACATCAAAAAATGAATTTTTGTTTTACATAGAACTTTTTAAATGTATCATTAATCAGGTTTTTAATTTAAATAAGCCCGGCCTTTCCACACAAGGGGAAATAGTCTGAACTCCAAATCTACATTTGTATGTCTAGGCGAAATGTTTAAATCTTAAATAATATTATCAGTTGCAAATTATTTGAGGGTTAGATGTCTCAGCAAGAATATTTGACGATTAGTATTGATGCTTAAAGAACAGCATCACTCACATGATTACAAAACAAACATATTCATAAACAAAACCTTCATTTTCCAAATGGCCCTTCTTATTCAATTAGGAGTTAAAAAGGAATTTTGATGACTGTTTACAACCCTTAGATACAACGAAGCTTTGTAAATGTTATTTGAGACGAATCTACCAATCACATTAGATATTCATTTAAGGTTTGATTTCGTCGACTGATTTTACATGACTATGTGGTTGATACCCCGAAGGAATGAATTCTGACCAGATTGAGTGACAAGATTACTTTCTGATATTCAAACTTATCCAATCATCAACACATTCATTGAGGCCAACAAGTACAGCTCAACAATGGTATGTTTGCTGATCTTCTATCAGTTTGGCAGCTTGACAAATTGTCTTTACAAGGAAGTGAAAATATCATAATGGACCTCAGGATTTCAGACATTGGTGTAAAGGAGAGAGGATAATATAGAATAAATACTTAATTTTTTAAATCAGTTTTTCACTCTTTTTTTACTTTCTTGTTTCAGTTTTTTTCAAAAAAGTCTTTTTATATGTTTTGTACATGTAGTGCATAACACCATACCAGACCGACAAAATTCACTATCTCTGTCTTAGTTTGCCGAACCAAGTATTATTTTAGAACAGTTCACACTCTTCTATTTTGGTTAAATTCAGAAAGACAGCACACATTTCAAATGTTTGTAATCATGTTCATGTTAACAAGGTTTTCAATTGTTTCCATAAAAATGTACACGATACTCTACAGTAGTATAAATATACAGAACGTCATACGTGTGCATTTGGGTCGTTTGTATTGAACTCGAAGATGTCATGGACGCGGAGAAACAACGAGTTCGAAGAACGAGTTGTTTCTCCGCGTCCATGACATCTTCGAGTTCAATACAAACGACCCAAATGCACACGTATGACGTTCTGTATTCATTATATACTCTCTTTTTAACCTTTTTAAAAGTAATTTTGAATTGCTTAAATAATCCGAGACGTCGCACTGCGCATTGATACATAATGCAAAGAAGGCGATTACCTATGACAAGCTCGACTGATGATTTGATACCTCAATTATCTGTTTATTTTCTCATTACTTTGCGTAGTTAAACGTAAGAGGCAATTTTCTCAAGTGTGAAAACTAAATACAGTGATAAAAGGTTATCCTTAGTAATTATTTATAAGTTCTGAATATGATAAACGTAAGTTCAGAATTCCGAGCGACGGGATCCTTTCAAACGACGTCACCATGGAAATGACGTCATAATCGTTGTAGGCTATGACGTCATAGGGCCAAGTGTCGCTGGCGATGTTCTCGGAGTTTTGTTTAGGATTCCTATTTTATAGTGTTTTGCAGTTTCTTTACTAACGATAACACTAGTTTCTCACTATATTATTCTTCAATATCATATTAAAAAGTAGGTTTGTGACAAATGCAGTTGAGATACGTCAAATCCGGTGTTCTAATAAGGAAAATGATTGTTACGAACGGAAAGTTGCGAGAATTGCCGAAGCTTGAAAAAAGTAGAACCGGCAGGCGTGCAATACGGATTCTGGAGTGCAATACGGAATTTGAAGACGTATTCCGTATTGCACCCTTGTATTACTATCCTAAGATAACATGAGTATATAATAAATTGTCCGATTGGCACCATCGTTTCTTCATCATCTCCACCTTCTTATTTATGTGATTTGTGTTTGACCATGTCACATTATGGAAATAAAAGATACACATTTGTCATTTCAATGTTACTGTTACATAAATGATTTAAGGTCTTCTCAGTTGTCCTTACATCTGATGTATATAAGAAGCAGCTAAACAGTGATAACAGTTTTGGCAGTAAGTAAGCGTTAAGTGGCATCTTGGAAAGTACAATTCTTCAGGGTAATCATTGTTTGTAGTGCTTTGAGCATATTTCAGAACGTGGAAATGACGATATATATACTCAGATTATCATTGTTATAGATGAAGAAACAATTGTTACCTTCGTGATGGTCGAGGAGAGAAGTAGCAGACAGTGATAACCTACTCAATCGATAAGGGAGTGAAGTAGCACTGATTTCCTACCTGATCGATATGGAAGGGAAGTAGCAGACAGTGATTACCTACTTAATCGATAAAGAAGTGAAGCACCAGACAGTGATTACCTTCTTAATTGATAAAGGAGTGAAGTAGCACTGATTACCTACTTGATCGATATGAAAGTGAAGTAGCAGACAGTGATTACCTACTTAATCGATAAAGAAGTAAAGCACCAGACAGTAATTACCTTCTTAATCGATAAAGGAGTGAAGTAGCACTGATTACCTACTTGATCAAGAAAGGAATGAAGTAGACAGCGATTATCTACTTGATCGATATGGAAGTGAAGTAGCAGACAGTAATTACCTACTTAATCGATAAAGAAGAAAAGTAGCACTTGTCTTGGACACTGTAGGGTATCATATTTTTAATATCACTATTATATATATAAGCCATATTTTTTAAAACCACATTCTCACTGAATGAACATAAATAAAACATAAATGTATATGACTTCACAAGCGATGTTCATTCAATGGTAAACATTTGCATTCAAATATAACACTAGAAACATAATAAACATTTGACGTTCCTCATATCATGTCAAGTATATCTCGTCTTTTATACATGTACTAGAACATTTTTAATGTGCACATGAATGCATAATTCCTCAATACATTAATCTCCATTCCACTTGATTAAGAATACACAGTATTCGACTTAAAAATATGCAAAGTAAGATCATGTTGATAATAAAATTTATCAATGCAATGTGAAAGTGCAAAGTTTCCAAGAATGTAGGCACAGCATTCATAAAAGGTGAAAAACAGTAAGTTCATTCATTAATCAAACAGACCAAAAAGTCATGGCCTGAATGCTAGACTAATTGTTGAAATCGCATAATTTTTATATCATTATATGTTACAAATAGTTATTCTTTTCGGTTAAATATAACTGGGGTTAATTTGATGAGATTACCACTTGTCCAGATTTGGCAATATCAAACTTTTACCATTCATAAATAATACTTTCCATTGTCATTATAAGCTTTAAACATAATGAAATATGTGCAAATAGCATGTTCCTATGTTGACGAAATTCATCTGATTAACAAATGATTGCTCGGAGGTGTAAGTTTCACTCTATTATATTAAGATTAAATCACTGCTTGTTGTCTCTGATAACATAATTAATGTTGTGCATGACAGCATGTTGTTGATGTAACAATGATTACATGGCACGAGTCATGGGGAGAAGGAATTACAAATCCGTTCTGCGTGTATAGAGAATTGTTCCAAGGTTGTGAAAGCAAACATTAGGGTGACTTCGAGATCTTTGGCTGTCAATTTAAGGCGCAGCTTGCATCTACCAGTTTAAAAAGAATAAATTTCTGATCAAATTATGGCAAGGTCCTGATAGAGTAAAACTTTCTAAACATAATATGACATGTCATTGTGAAACTAATAGGTACACCAACTTTACCAGTTTACAAATTTGTGGACTAATTAAATTTGAAAAATCAATAGTTTATATACATGTATATAACTCAAAATTAATTATGATCAAACCTTTATTTCTCCTTACCATCATCATAGATGGCAAAACAATTGCATGGCTTTAAAGTAAATCCACACGTGTGTTATGACCCAGACAATGTTTTCATCCTAAGTGTAAAAAACCCTGTGTGGAACCACCCTGAAATCATTGAGTTTTTTCTCTTTGCTGACTTTTGACAAAGTGATGAATTCTAAATCGAGAGAAGCATTGTAGTGATTTTGGAGCTCATATTTTCACGGAAAACGGCTTATTGCATGTCTTAAGATATAACCAAACTATAACAGTCAGGTCAGATGATACGACGTTTCGGTGATGCAAATATTTCTTTATATTCTTTTTTTAATTGGATTTCTCAGGAGAGTGTAATACTTGTTTTCTTTAAATTCTTTAATTCATTTTGTGTAAGAATTGCATGGCTAAACTTTACGTTATGTATTTGAATTATTACTGCTCCATTTAGTTTGAATACATTGTCTTTCAATTGGAACCATTAATTTTCATTTTCCTGACATCAACTTATACTCCCCCTAAAACGTGCTACTGCCCCTTTAATGTGTTGGTTGTTGTTTTTTACAAGTTTTCAATGAGTTCGCATTTCTATTAGATATCATTGGGAGTTATTGTCATTGTCAATATCATGTTTAATAGCATTTCTTTTTATATACATATATATATGTTTATATACATGTATATAACTCAAAATGAATTATGATCAAACCTTTATTTCTCCTTACCATCATCATAGAGGGCAAAACAATTGCATGGCTTTAAAGTAAATCCACACGTGTGTTATGACCCAGACAATGTTTTCATTCTAAGTGTAAAAAACCCTGTGTGGAACCACCCTGAAATCATTGAGTTTTTTCTCTTTGCTGACTTTTGACAAAGTGATGAATTCTAAATCGAGAGAAGCATTGTAGTGATTTTGGAGCTCATATTTTCACGGAAAACGGCTTATTGCATGTCTTAAGATATAACCAAACTATAACAGTCAGGTCAGATGATACGACGTTTCGGTGATGCAAATATTTCTTTATATTCTTTTTTTAATTGGATTTCTCAGGAGAGTGTAATACTTGTTTTCTTTAAATATGGAATATATGTTTTGTTTACAGCTTTTATCGTCATGATGTACTGAGCCTATCTTAGTTCTGCTTAAAAATTTGCAAGTTTTATCTTTTCTGAAAATATGTTTGCCATTAACTTCCTTGGACTAGCATGATATGTTAGCACTGATAATACTGAACTCTAAAACACTATCAGTGTCTTATTTTGAAAAAGCGTTCAACCTTTAAGAACTGTCATGTGAAGATGTCTAGCATTGTAATGTGAAATCAATGAAACTGTTGTTGATAAGAGTTCTGTAAGTGACAAATGGAGACATAAATCTTCATAGGAGCAGGTTTTAAAAATAAATATATTCATTAAATCAAATTTTTGAATAATCAATATCAGATTCTCATGATAAAGAACAAAAGGTAATGCCTATACAATATCTTGTAATCAACATCAGGCGCCTTAAAGGGGCAGTAGCACGTTTTTTGATAATTTTATATTCAAAAATTGTCACTTATGATTGTAAGTTAATGCTAAATGTATTATTGTGACAGTGTCAAAAATCTCATTACATAAGCCAATAATCCATAGTCAGAGGACAAAGTATGACGATTCACATAAAATCCATTCGCGGCCATTTTGTGTGAACACCTTTAATTCATTTTGTGTAAGAAAAGAAATTGCATGGCTAAACTTTACGTTATGTATTTGAATTATTACTGCTCCATTTAGTTTGAATACATTGTCTTTCAATTGGAACCATTAGTTTTCATTTTCCTGACATCAACTTATACTCCCCCTAAAACGTGCTACTGCCCCTTTAATGTGTTGGTTGTTGCTTTTTACAAGTTTTCAATGAGTTCGCATTTCTATTAGATGTCATTGGGAGTTATTGTCATTGTCAATATCATGTTTAATAGCATTTCTTAGAACAACATGAAATCTCGGATTATAAGACTAGAACATGCATTTCATCTCGACAATTTGGCTAATTAGTTTTACAGATAGAGGAAATTAACTAATTACTTTCAACATGCATAGACAGTCTTCAGGAATTAAAGTAGATTATCCAAGACAAAAAGGTTGAATAAACCTACATGTACCTAGATTTTCGAAACATCTTGATGATTTACATTACCTATGATTATGTGATTCAAAATGAAATGTTATTCAAATTTCATATAAATTAAGTTTCACGTTATGTATTTAACTGATTTATTATAATCAATACGATCCTCATTTAAAGAAGACAACCTGACAAAAGTCCCTTTTTAAAATTTACTTAAAATAATGTTAACGTGTTATTGTTATGACATCATCAAAAGACACCAGAATGTGCATATATCAATCAAGTTCATGATCGTAAATATGTGAAGGCCCATTTAACCAAAGGATGCGTCGTTGAACTTCAAATTTATATTTCTTATCATGTAACCATAAAATTGCAAATTTCTTTGAAGTTCGTCGTTTGCGATTGTGACGATAAGAGATAAGTCTCATCTCCTGACAACCATAAACCCTGATGTCTCATTGGCTTCCCTTAGAATACTTATTGAAGTTCGACATTTGTGATGGTGACGATAAGAGATAAGTCTAATTTTCCGACAACCAGGGTCCCTGATGTCTCATTGGCTTCCCTTAGAATACTTATTGAAGTTCGACATTTGTGATGGTGACGATAAGAGATAAGTCTAATTTTCCGACAACCATGAACCCTGATGTCTCATTGGCTTCCCTTAGAATACTTATTGAAGTTCGACATTTATGATGGTGACGATAAGAGATAAGTCTAATTTTCCGACAACCAGGGTCCCTGATGTCTCATTGGCTTCCCTTAGAATACTTATAGTCATATTTGGTCTAAATATTTCTGATTTTCATATCGCCAGGGAGTTTGCCCTGTCAAGAAACAGGCGCAACATGACCGTCATAGACAAATGATACAACTGACAAATAAGTGATCAACATATTGACTACGCCAATGACTAATGGGAGAGATATCTTCCTCACTTTATCAACTGTCACATACCCTAAATGACAATTTGTTTATCATAAATGCTCAATTTTGAATCAAATTTGAAATTAAAAAAGATAAAAGGTCTCATTTTGTGACCACCAAGGATCCTGATGTTTCATCAGCTTTCCTTAGAATATTTATTTTTCTTCTTATTTTGCATATTTCTGATTTCATCTCGAAAGGGAATGTTCTCTTTGTTTTGAAACATGGACACTTAAAAATGTGACGACTGGGAATCTAAACGACCAAAATATTGACTTTGTAAGTGACTGGCAGCATACATGTAGATATATCTTCCTCATTTTATCAATTGTCACTAACCAATATATTTTATTTTGAATTAGCAATTTGGAATTAATTTTTAAATTATATTTACTTCATATATATATTGATAAACTAAGATTATCTTTATTTCAAACAAAAAACCAACGAAAGCTTTACTTTACTGAAACAAAGCATAAATGAAACAAACGTGTGAAAACTAACATATGAAAGGCAGAATGTTGATAGACCAGGTATCTACAATCTATTTTATGAGGTCAATACATATTATTTAGAATTTAACATCAAAACCAAAATCTTCAGATAAAATAGTATGTATCAATTATCAAGTTTTAAATTCAGTCCTGTCATTTGTAGGTCAGAGGTTATAGTCTGACTTGAAAATATTAATAAGAATGGTAAATTTTCAGTGATAAGTTCAGATAATTACAAATGTAAACAAACGAGTCTGAAGAAAGATGAGGATCGATATTACAGTCTAATAAACTTTAATTTCTACAACGTATACCACAGAGATCACAATCGTAGATTCGTTTCAACTTTGACTTTAAATTGATCTTATATCATTAAAGTGTACCTGCTTTCTGTACCTCAGACGAAAATATGAATAATAGAGCGATTTTCATATTTGTTATAAATTTCAGAGTCAATTTCTTTTAATCATGAATGAAAGAAAAAAATTGAATCTAGGGATATTTGTATAAATGTAAATGATTGACTAAATTAAACATACTGCTAAAAGTAGTCTATTCTGAAAATCAAATGCTTTCTATCGTGATTTTCCTTTGTGTAATTGTAGTAATAAATTTATGTACAATTTTGACACACGTTGATGATATGTCTTTAAGTAGGTACTTCAGATATGCCTGATAGTAGAGACAATAAAATACCAACTTGATCGTATTTGCACGACTTTTCTCGGAATAACACCTATAAACAGACTCTACACTAACTGTGGTACCAATGATCTTTCGTTATCATCTTATTTTGGAAATATATTCTCAATATTGATATCTAAGATTTCAACAAGTGACTATAGTCATTTTCCGGTGATAGAAAATCAAAAGATCTCAAAACTGGTACATGCCAATGTGATTATATATTTTTTATTATATTCTTACATTATATTGTCATTGATGAGTCTTGTTTGTTCGTCTTATGAATGTTGTTTTTCTGTGGTTATAATACATGTGGTAGTGCCTACATGTCGGATGTAAAGCACTCTAACTACACCCACTTCGCAAATGCATAGTTTTTGAGAAATAATACATACTACTAAATATGATTTAAAGGGGCAGTAGCACGTTTTTTCATAATTTTATATTTTAAAATTTTCACTGATAATTGTAAGTTATTGTTAACTGTATTATGTTGACAGTGTCAAAAATCTCATTACACAGGCCAATCATCCATAGTCAGAGGACAAAGTATGAAGATTTACATAAAATCCATTGGCGGCCATTTTGTGTGAACACCTTTAATTCATTTTGTGTAAGAAAATGGAATTGCATGGATAAACTTGAAGTTATATATTTGGATTATTACTGCTCCATTTAGTTTAAATACATTGTCTTTCAATTGGAACCATTAATTTTCATTTTCCTGACATCACCTTATATTCCCCTTAAAAACGTGCTACTGCCCCTTTAAGGGTCAAGCTATTTCTTCTTGCCATCATCATAGAGAAAAACCTTTGCATCGCTGCCAGGTAACTTAACATGAGTAATGTGGCCCCATAAATCCATCTGAAGTGAAAACAATGTTTTTGTTGAAGCCCCTTAGAGGCATAAAATGTGTCTTTCTCTATCTAATTCGCTTTGTTTACGCCTGACAATGAAGAATTTTACAAGAGCAGCATGGTAGTTATATTTTGGCTCAAATTGTTCTAGGAAAACGCTTATTGCATGTACATTTATATGGACAATGAAAACTATTTGTTCCATCCTTTATTTGAGATAGAATAGACGTTTTTAATAAATAAATCAAATAGATTGTGGTGAAATTTCTTCCACCATGAGAAACTGCCGGAAACCCGGGATGTGGTCTGATAATAACAGAGGTTCCATCAACATTAATTTTCATGACTTAATCTGCCTCTGAGGAGAGATAATGGCGACCTGGTCATCGTTCTCTTTAAAAATAGAATATGCTGACTCAGTCTTATTACTTCTGAACATGAGTTAGCAGTAATCATCCAGAGTGTCATCTCTTAGTGTATTATTTAACAAATACATGTAACCTTTAAGAACTGTAATATGAAGATGTCTTTCATAGGATGAAACATAACCTTTTATGGAAACTGTTGTCGATAAAACAGTGCTGTAAGTGTAACATGGCGACACATATCTTCACACAGAACAGATTTTAAGAATAAAAGGTTCATTATTTCAAGTTTTATAATAATCAATATGTGATTCGCAAGATAAAGAACCACAAAGGAAATGCCTAAACAAGGTAAAGGAATCAACATACACGTGATATTTCTCAGGAGGAAAATTGTGTTACAATTGTAGGTTTAGTTAAGTTTAAATGAGTTAAATTTGTTTTATAGATTTCTTAATCTTTGTCATATGATATGGATATTAGAAATTAATACTTTTTTACCATTCTCTGTGGTCGTTTACCAAGTCATGGACGACATGATACCTCAGATCTTAAGCAAGTGACCCCCTTTAGCCGTTTACGAATGCCTTAATATATCCTTAATTTTCATTATCCATTAGCTAATTGGTTTTACAAATAGAGGAAGTTAATTCTTCCTTTCAACATGCAAAGACAGTCTTCAAGAATTAAAACAGATTATCTAAGACATAATATTGTAAAACTTACCTAGGTTTTTAAAACACTTTCATGATTAACAATACCACAAATAACTCAATGTACATAAGATGTAATTTAAATTTTTTTTGGTTAAGTTTAGACTTAATCGTCATAATGTATTTAACTGCTTTATAGTGATTGTTTAAATCATTTTTCAATGACACAGTCCCTTTTTTTGCTTAAAGTTATGTTTAAAGTTTCATTTATATTTTTTAATCAAAAGAAACATGTATTAATCTATTTCAGGATAAAAAAACATAAATAAACATATACGAAGGCCAACTTTACTAATGTTGAAAGGATGTAACGTTGATCTTCAAAGAACGGCTATGTCGAACAGTCTTATGATGTACGAAACACAGATGACTTTCTAGTTGGCAAACCTGTTTGAAGTTGGACATTTGTGATGGCGACGGTAAGAGATTAGTCTCATTTTCTGACAATCGGGGGCCCTGATGTCTCATTAGCTTTCCTGGGAATACTTACAGTCCTATTTGGTCTGAATATTTCCGATTTTCATCTCGCCATGACATAGTTGACTATTTCCTGAAACTGGTGCATCATCTTTTTATCCCACCGGTATGTAATACCGTGGGATATAGTCATCACCCTGTCCGTCCGTCCGTCCGTCCTTCCGTAATCATTTCGTTTCCGGAGCAGAACTCAAAAACCGGTCCACATATCTTTCTGAAACTTTACATGTGTATTGCCCACCTACTGAAGTGGTGCCTTTTGATATTTTCAAATTCTGAAAATTTTATTTTTTATTATTCCATGGAAACGGTTCTTATTTTGACTCTGTTCATGAAAGGTTTCGTTTCCGGAGCAGAACTCAAAAACCGGTCCACATATCTTTCTGAAACTTTACATGTGTATTGCCCACCTACTGAAGTGGTGCCTTTTGATATTTTCAAATTCTGAAAATTTTATTTGTTATTATTTCCATGGAAACGGCTCTTATTTTGACTCTGTTCATGAAAGGTTTCGTTTCCGGAGCAGAACTCAAAAACCGGTCCACATATCTTTCTTAAACTTTACATGTGTATTGCCCACCTACTGAAGTGGTGCCTTTTGATATTTTCACATTTCTGAAAATTTTATTTTTTATTATTCCATGGAAACGGTTCTTATTTGGACTCTGTTCATGAAAGGTTTCGTTTCATATATATTAGCTCATACTATTATGAACCTTGCTTGAAAAATTTACAATTATCTTTCAAAGGTTTACATCTTACGATCATGTGGAACCGGTGGGATATGTCATCTTCTGGTGACTCTTGTTACAATATGAGACCACTGGGAACTTAAATGACCAGCGTATTTACTACGTAACTGACCAAAAGAAGAGTGAAATATTAATCATAATATATGTTTGAAACCAAGAGAACATTCTTGTTTTATCCCAATTGCATGTTTTCAGTTTGATTTTACATTACAGTTTACGATAGATATATTTTAAAAATATTTAATAACATAACCATCACAATGTTGATTGAGAATGTAAAAGACAGAAACTTGTTGAAATATGTCATATGCATTGAACAGACAAACTCTTGTGAAAACCTTAAATCTACAATTTATACAATGTCAATATCTAATTCTCAAAGTCTCACATCGAGACACGAATCTTCATATAAATAGGAGTGTTTGAATAATGTATGTCTAATCAAGTTCCAATTTAAGCCCTCTCTGTTATTACATCTTACGTCGTAACACTCTCACTTCCTCACAAAGGCCAAAATTCTGAACTCTAAATCGACGGAACACTTTTTAGAGAGTGATGTTTCTGCAAAATTTAATATTTAACAAAAGGAATGGATGATATAAGAACCCATCTATTTTCAAATCATTAACATCATCCAACTTTCAAAATACAAGTACATTTGCTCTTGTATAGATTTTACAGTTTTACATTAAAACGAGTGTAGATTTTTCAAATGCTTTTAGTTGAGACCATGCATAAAATGTTCGCAATCCCTTAGTCGCGGTATGTGCGTCATTTTCATTATCTTGTTCTGTTGATGGTTGCAACTCAAATTTGTGTATTATTATACCGTTTATGATCATGCATGGCAAATTTTGCCTGTAAAATGAAATCTAAAGGTTATGCATTTTTTATGACGAACATTCAGTTGATGATATCAAACCTTGCTAATGTAATTTTTTTTACTAACATAAGCGTTTGAACATTATAAACATGATTACCATGTGAACAACTTTCATTATTGATTTCTTATTCAATTTGTTTGATTTGATAACTGATTTGATAAATGTTTTGAGGTTGCAGATGTCTGAGATATCCTACATGTATGTAAACAATAATTTGTTGAGGATAAACTAAGGCTAATCGAAATCTAACAGTTATTTTCATACAAATTGTAAGCCTAGCATCTATGTTGGATAAAATGTCCAATAAATTAATTCTATTCTTCGTTTATAGCTGAAAACTATTGTAAAAATAGAGTAAAATATCATGTTGATATTATACATGTACCTTGTTGTTAAAGGGGCAGTAGCAGGATTTTGATAATTATATATCTTAAATGTTTCACTGATAATTGTTAGTTATTGCTAACTGTATTATATTGACATTGTCTACAATCTCATTACACAAGCCCATCATCAATAGTAAGAGGACAAAGTATGAAGATTCACATAAAGTCCATTGGCGGCCATTTTGTGTAAGAAAGCATGGCTAAACTTTATGTTATATATTTGAATTATTAATTACTGCTTAATCTAGTTTAAATACATTGTCTTTCAATTGGAACCATTTTCCTGACATCACCTTAATATGTTCCCCCTAAAAGCGTGCTAATGCCCCTTTAAGATATATCATCGGGAAAGATGATATTGGACTAATCAAAGATTGTCTTTCATTATGGATTTATGATTCTTTTGATTGTATGTACGGTAACAGGAGACACGTTGATTGTTCTATATAGAGGGCTTAACTAGGGTTTAACGCCGTTTTCACTTAAGTGTGGTTATGCAATGCCGTAAAACGTGCGAGCGTCGGCTGGAACTAACGAACCATAAGTAAATGGTTCTGTGATGAAATTCAGTGTAGCATTGCACCCAAACCTGACTGGGTGTAGAACAGTTCCCTACTGCAGACAAAATTGCCCCCCCCCCCCCCCCCCCCCCCGGCGGGATTCGAAACATGAACCTCTTGAACCGAAGCCGAACGCGCTAACCACTGCACTACCCCGCCCCCTTTATATATAGAAAACCCTGAATTGATTGGCAAACTTGAACTCATTACTCCTTGACACTCCTCCGTTGCATGAATTGCACTCATCACTTTACCCGACAGTTAACATGAATAGAAAGGTTGCTTTTGCTGTGTTCGTAACATAAAGAAAGGACAGCCCTTCTTGCACTTATTAGTTTACCTGAAAATTCAAATGACAAAAAAACTGTTTGTTCTTGGTTACATAGAGAAAATAACAGCCCACTTTCAAAATGGCCTTGCATTTTACGTCCATTGTTATGGACACAACTGATTTTTCTCATGCATATTTTTCGGGATGAAAGACTTCGTCTTTCGAGGTAATTGTAATTCCAACTGAGCGAATACAGGTAGTGGTATAAAAGGCCAGCCATAATTGATCTACTCGTACTCGCTACATGATAGGACAGAATGAGACCAAATAGGATCGATATGACGAACGTATGTTAAAGATGTTGACAGTGGACTTTATAGAAGCATTGGATTAGACAAGGATGTCTCATCTATCCGAGCAACGGTTTCCAATTGTTGCAAATAGTTTAAAATTGAAACAAGTTGTGACAAGGTCTCAGATGTTTGCGCAAAAATTGATTTCAAGTAAGTTTTGCCTTTATAAGGAACGCTTTTAAGAAAGATTTTTTGAAAAATTTAATGTTGATTTGCATCCTAGGTATGACATGTACATACAAACATGTATAGGACATATATTTGGGTATGTTAACTGTAATGTTTCAAAAATGATAGAATATCTTTCTTAACATGTAAAGTTGTGTATCCATTGCCATACTGTTTATGCTTCACGGTTGTCGGTTAAATACAAAAACATAAAGAAGTACTAATAGCGATTAATCGTTAAATTGCTGCAGTTCATGTTACGAATTTTATACGAATCTACAAATGTTTCATTTAATTAAACAAATTATTGTAAAATTTCATGTTCAGCTTTTTGAATTTATAACACTTTCAAGATTTAATCTTTATGGATCTTAGCTTCCTTTCTTTCTTATTTCTGCATAACACTTGTAAAAACAATTTCTCTATCATGTTACCAATATTCATATATTATTGTCAGTTTGTTACTTATTACTGATATTGCTGCAGCACATATTCAGTTGCTATATTATGTAACACACATCTGTGTAGATATAATGTTGTATCTAGTTCTATGCTTTGGGATATTTACAAGATACAAGATATTTGTTATAAAAACAATTTATGACTTAATGGTGTAGCTAATTAGAGTCTATTATTTAAACAGACAGTTAATTTCAGAGTACTCTCAAGACATCTTTGTGTCTATCAAATTCATCATCATTTTGAGGTCACTTTTCTAAATTTGTTCTTGTTCCTGTTACAAAGTCACAGTCACAGAGATAGATTCTACCCATTCCGGTACCGCCATCTATTAAGTTATGTTTTTCTATGTTTTCAATAGGTGATAGCATTGCAATTCCCTTGTTTACATCTAACTCATGATAAGAAAAGTACTTTCTGAAAAGATGTAATGGTTTAACTATAGGCGAACATAGATCTTTGTTCGGGTAAGTCTGTAAATATAGCTAGAAATGATAATAGAGTGAATAATCTGCAAGAAGCATGCCACAATCTGAAAGAGATACATGCCCATCATAACAAAGAGATTCTGTTTATGCTCCTGTCAATTAAAAGTTTTATCTGATACATGTCACGATGTTTTTGTTACCAGAGAGACACCAACTAAGTTTGGACAACAGAAACAGTTTATAGAATGCAAGATGTTGAACTCACGATCATCATGATGACAATTATACTTATATTAAACACGTCATGATTCTGTCTGATGCGGACATTATTGGATTTCAAGATATTTCTTTTATTTCAAGACTAACAAATTAGCCTGTTAAATATATGTTATAAGGAATGATTAAAGTACAGCTTTCTTTAGTTCAATAATGAATTATGTCACCATTTATATGTTATGAAAAACACGATAGCCATTCTTGATGTAGGGATATGTCTTTGATAATATTGTTTTGACATCAAAATGATGATATTTCACATACAAAAACATGATATATTTGATTCATGTATATGCTTCGCCAATTAAATATATTTTCACAGACTAGAATTGATAAAAGTTTTTAGCAAAGCCTACAATGTATCCATACATTTTCATCAAGTATGAAATCATATATCTGTTCAAGACATATATTTTGGCTGTCCGCAACTGACATGAGTCACAGGAAACTTATATATTAAAAATATTAATCTAGAAATTTATAAGAAAAGAATTATCAAATTACATCACATAACTGTCAACAATCATTTGATTTATACATGCGTATGAAATACACCAATTGGATGTTGTATAGAGAGCAGCCTATGATGATTAAAATGATTAAAATAATCTGAAACCGATTTGGTGTTTATTTGCTAAAGATACTTTTGACATCATCTACTTACAGACTCACTATTTTACCTGAAAGTCAAATTCAATAAGAAAAATGTTTTGTCGGTGACATTAATAAAAAAAAGTCCGTTCTAAGCAATAGCAGTAAAGTAATGTTCTAATTACATATTTACGGGATGTACGACCCATACGTTAAACGTAATTGCAATTACGCCCGAGGTAATGCAGGTAGTATAAAAGGCAAACTGTAATTGAGCTACTTTTTATCCACGATGTTGTTATTTGATAGTTTAGAGAGCACAAAAGATCAATATCACCATCTTTTGTTATGTTTGAAGACACTGGGGTTTTTAAAGACATTTTATGGAAGACCAGAATGCCAGCTGAATGCTTACAAATACTTTTATGATACTCTAGACGTAATTATCAAACAAGAGGTTTCAAACATTTGACATATTCTGAAGGTCTTAAATGATCTCAATGTTTGTCAAGAAGCTCGTTTCAAGTAAGTACCTTTGAAGTTTTTTGGTTTTTTTAATAGTGTGGTATAACTTAAATGCAATTCTCCTTGCAAACCCTAACACGAGACAGACGACACGTGACCTTTTTCAGTTAGGATTCTTTTCCGTTTCATGTTAACTTGACTTGCAGAAACAAACTAAAGGTTTTTGGTTGTTGCTTTATCTTTGTGGCTGAAATCATATGGTTCTCGGACGATTTTTACATTAGGAATGTTTATATTACTTTAGAAATGTAGACATGTTATTTGTAACGATTGCACATTTGCAAGCTATGCTTAAAGGACTCATAAGAGAAGGATGATGTTTCGATAGAACTAACTTACCATTAACATTTAGTTAACAGCAAGTTCTTATGGAACGAATGGAACAAGCATCATTTATGAGTTGTTTATATTTGTTTAGGAATTATTTTATTTATTTTTCAACTTTTTCAATTCTCTTTTAAGTTACTTGTCTCACGTGGTCTCTATCAATCATTAAGAAAACAAAGAGTCCTCCAAGGACGTTTTTGGCTTTTTTCACTTGGTAGTAGAATATGTTTTCTTTAGTTTATGAGGTACATTTGTTATATTGTTATATTTCTAATCTAGTTGACATTTTCATTGTTTTCCATGCATGTGTTTGGTATGCTTTCCTCTTTTAGTGTTTTTTCTTAGTTATAATCTATATGGCATCATTCTCAAAAATTAACATTCAAACAGGAAACTGTCAGTAAGGTACGGGCATGGTTTGTTTAGTAATTGAAGTAATCGTATCCATGGTGACAAATCTCAAAGTTCGGAAACATAAATATTTCTACCAAAGTCGTTGATTTTCAAACTGGATATCCTCACAAAGCAAACTCACAAAAAATTAGGGTAAGCTAGTTCTATCATCATTTCATATAGTTTTCATTACATGTTATTTTCTTAGCAGAGAATCGTAAACAAGCTTGGATAAATTTTATATTCAAAACGGTTATTTGGAATCGTCATTAAGTTCAAAACGTTATTTGAGTATGAAATATTAAGTTGCTTTTTTGGCACAATATTTTGGGTATTCTAATATAACAAAAATGTAAACGAAAAAAGCGTTATTGTGCAATCATTTAGTCAATGTTTAGGCAGAGAAGAGTTCATTTGCACGATATTTGTCTGTTGATCGCAAACTGATAGAAATCATAAAAACACCGAGTTCAGGGCAAGTAACTAGAAACAGAAAGCTTACTGGTAGAATCAGGTCTTAACTTCACATTTACTCTATGTCATTTTTTATGATAAGGTTCATCTTATTATACCACGTCGATTGATCATTAGCAAAATGTATTCTATGAAAAGTATAGGATTTAGGAAGAAAACTTATCCTGGATGATAATTCACTGTCCTTTCATTCAAATGGATTGCATTTGTGAACATAATAAAACAAAGTTACAGGTTCAGAAAAAGATATCTCTCAATCTACAGAAAAGTACTGTGACAAAAGAGATTTTGAAGTATACATGTACATCATGTTTTTAACAAAGAATAGTTACTACCAAAAGCCTTAATGTGCTTGTTATTCAATAAACTAATAACATGGTAATTATGAAAAAAAGCTGCAGTGATATTATTCAGAAATATGTGATAATATGCAGTGATAATATCCAATAATCCAGAATCCTTGTGAATACAGACTGCAGTTCAGTCAGACTTCCTTCAACCTCAGGTTGCCAGAAATTTGGTTAAAATTAAAGTAACGCATAGTTTATATGTAGTTTGTATGAAAGAAACATTTCAGAAATAACAACACAACAGTATATGGTTGAAGCATCCAAACTGATTTTTATCCGATCTTCGAGTCTAGTATGTTAATAAATACGCCAAGACTGTTGAATTGCAACATTCGAGTTACCTTAACAGCCTATTGATAAACATCAGGAGACAGGATTAGAACATAGCATAGCCTTGGTTAGTTGAGACACATGATCCTGTGGACAAACTGGAACTGATTATTTCTTGACAGTTTCCGTTGCATATTGATTGGAATCACCTGTATCTAGACTCATTAGTTTACCTGAAAGTCATATCATCACCAAAGTCCAAAAGTTTAAAGGTTTAATGTCCACGAACCTTAGAATTCTTACCTTGTTACTTATTGGTATACTATTGTTAGGAATATCACTATCATATCATTGTTGTCAATATTCATATGTTGTTATCGGTTCATTGCATGCACCTGTCTCTGTACTAAAGCCTTTGATCGATATTGTAATACTTCATATTCAGTTGCAATTATGTATCACATACATCTGTGTGCATATGAAACTATGATTGAATGTAAATTTGAAATTACTAGATATTTTAACTGCGTTGTTGTTTTTCACGTGTGTTTTCTCACATAGCTGTCAAAACAATCAATTAGGAATTTACATACAAAACAACTAACAAAACATTGACCTGATTGATGTAGTCTGGCATATGTCCAAGATAATGATGGATGATGTTGGATTTTTCTCATCTCACATAAGAACGTCTTCCTTGAAACATTGTATCCAAATTAATGTTTTATCACATACAGCCAGACATATTATTCTAACCGTCAACCGGAATGTGTCACAATTGAAATATAAATAGATTAAAAATACTAATAATGATTAATATCAGCCATATATTGACATTAAAGGGTCAGTTGCACGTTTTAGGGGCAGTATAAGGTGATGTCGGGAAAATGAAAATTAATGGTTCCAATTGAAAGACAAAGTATTTAAACTAAATGGAGCAGTAATAATTCAAATATATAACGGAAAGGTTAGCCATGCGATTCCTTTTTCTTACACAAAATGAATTAAAGGAGTTCAAAAAAAATGGCCGCCAATGGATTTTGTGTGAATCTTCATACTTTGTCCTCTGACTATGGGTGATTGACTTGTGCAATGACATTTTTTACACTGTCAAAATAGTATATTTAACAATAACTTACAATTATCAGTGAAAAATACGTTCTACTGCCCCTTTAAGATTAATGATGCCAGAAAGCCGATGACCATTCGATATAAATACTTTAAGACTTGTCATAAGAATATAAAATAAAAATAGGACAAATCGAATAGAATGTGTAAACCTGATAACACTGAATTGAAAATTACTGTTTCATTTCACCTGAACGTAACAAGTTGTGCAGATAATTCAAGGACTTCATACATTTGTTTGGTGTGTCTTCCATTCTGGTACGTTGATAGTTATGATTTGAACACGATCAAACAGCAAGGATTTAACGTTTTTATTGTTCATCACCCAAGAAATGTATATGAATATCCCAGTTGAATATATGATATTTTAGGCATGTAAAATAATAAATTTGAATTTTGTTTGGGTTGTTTAGGTTTTCACAATGATAATATTTTTCATTTTATTGACCAAGACTGCAGTCAAAACATTGAATCAGAGGTATTTTGGCTATAATGTTTCACAGATTAACCCCATTATATCTAAAAGTCTGGAGGACTCTGTTTAGATCTGTAGTTGACTCTGTGTATCCAAGCTTGATAAACAGCAGGTATTTAAAAATATTTTATATGCAGACCATTTACATGCTAAAGTTGTGTATCGTGAAGTACATAATATAGTAACTCTAGCCATCGACCAGACTGAATAACCTACCCAGCTTCTGTAATTGACCACTGACCGCCACTATCTCCATTATCTAATTAACTTGACAATGATCAATTACTTCTATTGATGTAACTGGTAAGAATGGAAGATCATTCAATCCTGGTATCATGATTAAGCAGGTCGGAAACCAAAGGTCTGAATGCAATTAATTTTACAGTAAATTCTAAAATGATGTCTTTACATTTCAAGAACAACTAGAAGGGATATTCAGGTGAATATAATGTTACCAATAGCAGTGTAAAGGCACTAAGTCTTACATTTATTTCTGAAATGATGTCTTTAGATTTCAATGACAACTAGAAGTGGTTTTCAGGTGTATACAAGGTAACCAATAGCTTTGAAAGGCACTGGGTTTCATCTGCTATGGTTTCATGGAATGAATGTGTCGATATTCAGTCAAGATGAATTATATTTATTTTACTAATCACTTCACACAAGTTTTTTTAATGTCAGCTGATGCTTTTATAATTCACCATATATGGCATCGTAATAACATTTTATTAAAACAATATGATAAAACATATTTTTCATTAGAGCATTTCTAACAGACTTCTCATGGTATGACCAATCATATCTGCTTTTCATTTGCAAACTCTCTTATTCATGTCAATTGTTATATGACTATTACAATGTTAAAACAATTTTGCAAATTCAAATTCATACTTCTTTTTTGATAACATGTTGTTTTTCATGAATATATATTAAAGTATATGTAGGGATCTCAAAGAAATATTGTTCTTATGCTGTTGCAAAAATAAAAGGTCAATATCTCCCGAAGATTGCGTTGCTTTGTCTAAAGTAAAAGGACAATCTTTCCCGAAGATTACCAGTTTTCTTTGAAGATGTACCTTTGGTAGTGACGATAACAGATAAGTCACATTGTCTGACAGTCACAGGCCCTGGTGTCTCATTAGCTTTCCTTGGAATACTTAAATTCCTATTTAGTCTGAATAAATCTGATATCCATCTCACATGGGAACTATCGACCCGGTACTTGTAAAAGAATTTACCCAACATTGAGGAAATAATGTGACCGCTGGGAGGATAATTGACTAACATACGGACTTCATAACTAATATAAATTCTGAGATAGACAAATATTTCTTGCAAATGAAAAACTCTTTGTATATTTGATGCTGAAACGTAAATCTTGATGAAGATACTTATGACAAAAAGTGTATTCATAAACCGAGTTTGCCATTTCAACGCAATGTACATACATGTATCGTTATTCAATACTGTAAAGATTTGCCAAGGTTGTTTGCAACAATATTCTCAGGCCACTAATTGGATGGTAGATAATGATTTTTAATATGAAAACAAATTAACAAATCTGTTTGACAAGTGCTTCAAAACAAATATGCTGTGTGTTAAAAAATTAACTTCGTTGTCTGAAGAAAATATGATAGTTATAACTCAATATAAGATCTGAAGTAGCTATTTGGATAATTCAGAGTACATGTCGATGTATGAAGGCATGGTGCAAAAGGTTCCAGGGAAGTAAAGATGGAACTGACTATTATTCAGCACAACCAATCAATTTGAGAAGAAAAGTCAAATTGAGATTTCATAGATTGAGAAATTCCAACTTATTTCTTTAAACAAAGGTATCAAATTACGTTCAAGAACACTTTTCATTATATATGATAAGTATGAGACACGAATAAGAGGACAGCCCAAGTTCAATGAAATGATCCTTAGACAATATAATTTGCTCTTATGTCCAACAAATATTTTTTGAATCATGAACATCCAGACTCCCATGTTTATCTAAAAGAAAAATAATAGAAAAGATGTATTGCTTGGGACATGAAAAACTGGCCCTGTTTTCTTATTAGCGTACCTTTGTCCCTTCTTGAATACAAAGGACTTTTCTAATGTACAATTACGCGATGAAAGACCCCGTCGTCCAAGGTAATTGTAATTCTACCTGAGAGAATACAGGTAGTTAAAAAGGCCAGCCTTAATTGAGCTACTCATTTATCCACGATGATGCTGACATATGATAGGTTATAGAGCACAACTGATCAATAACGGCATCTTTTTATATACATAATGACAATGGATCTCAAAGACACTTGATTGCACACCAGAAAGCCAGCTGCAATGCTACAAACAGTTATATCTATGATACTCAGAGTTTGAAATCCAACGAGGTTTTAAACGGGAACAGAAGGTATATAGATTTGCAAAAGTTGTCTCAAATGTTTGTTAAAGTTATTTTGTATGTTTTTTATTTGATAAATAGAAACATTGATCATTGACATAACTCATGTATATTCATTTCAGACTTTAGTGTCCCTAGTAAGTTCTTTTGGACAATATTTAAAATATGAACTATGTAATTCAGAGATGGAAACTAGTTTAATAAGCAAAACAAGGGTTAACATCAGATTGCGATAAAACCAAATTACAGAGTTACTGAGATCAATTGTCAAGACGTTTTCTGTCATAGTTCGACTTACATTTATGAAGAAATACGCAGTTGTAACCTAACGTGTTTGATGAATAATATGAAGTCAGACATCCAGTATGTGATGTCATTGCATTGTCGGAAGTGTTATGGCTAAAATGTTGGTATGCTCTGATTCATTCCTGATTCGCCTGACAACGACATTTATTTTCAAATATAGGCATCTTAAGAACATGTAGAACTAACTTACAAATCATTGTATGTTTTATGCAGGTTTGAATGTTTTCCAGGAACTAGTTAAAGTTAAACCATGAATGGATGTAAATAACAACAATTCGGAATCTAGTACACGGCATGAGTAAAGTAGAAGTATCAAGTGTTTCCCAACTTTCCCATATTCTGCTTTCAAATGTGCTAACAGAATTAAATTGCAACATCAAAATTCCCTCAACAGTCCCGTGACAGATATTCACAGGACACAAGAGGGGGCATGCACTGCAGAGAGCAACCTTAGTTAGTTGAGACACATGATCCTGTGGACAAACTGGAACTGATTATTTCCTGACAGTTTCCGTTGCATATTGATTGGAATCACCTGCATCTACACTCATTAGTTTACCTGAAAGCCATAATGAAAGGAAATACCCGTTGTGGCTAGTACCATAAAGGCAAAACAGCTCCATTTCTTAATGAGTTTACCTTGGCCGGTCCCTTAGAAATGACCACAAAGACCTGTTCTAATACAACTGTGGATCGTTAAAGGCGCCGTCGTCCAGGTTAATTGTTATTTCACCTGAGACACCAGGTAGGCACAATAATTGACCTACTCGTATATGGGCGATGTCGCTGCTACATGATAGGATAGCGAGACCTCCCAGGATCAATATCACCAACTTATGTTATAAATGATGACAGTGGACTACACAGAAGACATTGGATGTTGGATCGTATGGCTGTAGGCTGCGTGGGAGCGATTTCCAATTGACACCATCAGTTAAGAATAGATACAAGCGATTTGGATTTAAAAACGGATATAAAGGGATACAAAGAGTGTCGAATGTTTGCACAGAAATTGGTTTCAAGTAAGTGATTTATGTTTTATTATAAAATGGGTTTGGCTGTTCAATCCAATTCATTGTTATGAAACTTTAAATGCTTATGTTGATGGTGAATTTAAGATATGAACATTATTCTGATAATTTAAGCTCGATTCTAACGTCTGTTGTAATTTAAATAATATATATATGAGTTTATGGCTTTCATTCTTCATTGTCGTTAAATGTATCAGGTTGCTTATGATTGTTCTACAATGGAACACTATTTAAAGTTATATAAGTAAATTATCCATTGAAATTTATCTCTGACTCTTGTAGAATTTTGTCAAACATTTCACCCAGGTGAACAACTTCAGTTATGAAAACGTTATCTTAATGATTCTACTCTTTGGTTAAAACGTAGAATCCTGTTTATTATAGTTTGAGTGTCAGTTGAACATGGCTTTCATTCATATAATTCTCTATATATGATGATATAAATGAAATTCTATATCAACTGTAAACTGTAGTTTGTGTTTTTTGGTAAATGTTTGCATTTGCGTATATACTCATTGTGTGGTTTCCATGCTTGAACGAACAACGAGGCTAATATCTTCGGTTCATTTAACTAATGAAACGATGGAAGATTTCAGTGAATAATTAATGACTCTCGGATTCAATAAACAGCTGCTCGCATTGAATTAATTCTTGCGTTTCATTGTTCACTTCAGTGCTGAAATGTACATAATAAATAATGTAAATGTAAAAGTGAGATCAGTTAAAAATGCTCTCAACAACGAATGTTCACATTGTTTTCACCAAATCACTTCAAACTTACCACTTCATCAACTTAACGTCAGTTATTAAAATTACAATGAACTGATCAAGATTGATCATACTGTTCCATGTACATATCAGGTTTAATCGTCTGTTAAAAAGCTTCGGGCGTCTTGCTCAGGGAGGATTTTATTGTCTTTGATCATTAAATATGGTTATCCCCAGGAGACATACAACGTATGCTGCAACTAGGAATATTGAGGTTGTATGGATACAAAGAATCAATACTTTGCTTTACAGGTTATTCAATATGCTTTTCTACTTTCTGAAGTGTATACCATCGACAAGTAACTACATATGTTGTTAGATCATAATGTAATGTTAATATGGGGAAATTGATTTAGCCTTATTTGGATTTCTACAATATGTTTAAGGTAAATATCTAGAGCGGAGTTGATGGAATTTGGAGATGTTAGGAGAAAATGGTACCCATCCTTGATGTAGTCTTCATCACATTGTAAAAGAGGGAGTAGATGGAATTTGGAGATGTTAGGAGAAAATGGCACCCATCCTTGATATAGTCTTCATCACATTATGAAAGAGGGTGTTGATGGAATTTGGAGGTGGTAGGAGAAAATGGTACCCATCCTTGATATGGCCTTCCTCACATTGTAAAAGAGGGAGTTGATGGAATTTGGAGATGGTAGGAGAAAATGGTACCCATCCTTGATATGGCCTTCCTCACATTGTAAAAGAGGGAGTTGATGGAATTTGGAGATGGTAGGAGAACATGGTACCCATCCTTGATATGGCCTTCCTCACATTGTAAAAGAGGGAGTTGATGGAATTTGGGGATGGTAGGAGAAAATGGTACCTATCCTTGATCACATTCATCACATTGTCAATACAGTCTATCATTTCGATATATGATGATATGCCCTCGATTTTCAACACGTAATCGATGTGAAGTACGAAGGCCAATTTCCTGTTCCCTAACCATGACTAAACTGATAGGGTGAATTCTTACAGATTTTTGTTTGCAATTAAACACAAGGGCATTTGCATAACATGAGGTTCATATAAATGTTTAATTATATGAACTTCTTTCACTTCCCCTTGTCTATGTATAACGCTGATTTAGTTTCCAGTTATTTTTTCCTAAGTCTAGATCGATATGCTTAATATAACAGGAGACTTGACATTGTTATTCACACCTTTCTCACGCCACGTCGGTATAACAAATGAGCAGAACGCTTTGTAGTCTTATGGGATAATCGATGCATCGATCCGCCGATTCTTTGGGACAATGCCCTATAAAAATCCTTTTGTGAATGGCGTTTTATGAACGAAAATGATCACACGATTTTGCGGTAAATTAGAATGCCTTTTTTCAACAGGCATTGATTTTGTCAATGACACGCATGAATTCTTTTCATGTTCTGGTTCAATTACTTTTTGTACGATAAATGTGTATCGATAATGGTGTAATGGTAACATAGATGATGCAGGTATAGTTCAATAGTTTTGTATAGTTCAATATAGCATTGGGTTGTATACTTTATGTGATGCTCATAGTTCAATATGTGATGCTCATTTCCTGTCAGATAAGGAACAAAAACAACGTAAGTCTACATTTAATTAACAAATAAAAAAGCTGTGTTCCGTTCTAAGGATTATTTCGTTTATGGGCAGAGATGCGATTTGGTATAGTTCTAGCCAATGGATGATATTCATGACAATATCCTGGTCCATATTTCACAGATTAACAGGAAATGCCGTGGGCAATGATGTATACGTTTATTGCGTTTTTACTAAACTGGTAATGGCATGCTCATGATATATATATGATAGACTCTGTTGGTTGGAAGTTGTAGAATATCCACCACGTGATTCATGTTTTGGTTTTGTTGAAAAAGAAGTAAAATGGTATTAAAGGGATTGTTTAGTATGCTGCATCTTTGTCAAAAGAACAAACCATTATTTTTACTGACTTCGTGACATGTGACAGGTTATTGACAGGTTATTGTTCGGATGAAATCGAGTTATTTGTGGTATCGTTCACATGGGAAGTAATGACCTTAACAAATTGCCAATTTAGGTTACTTGATTCAATATTATCGAAAAGGAAAGCTTTAGTGTTTTGTGATCGAACATCTAACATTGTTTTCGGAAACGGAACTTCGTGTAGCAAACAAAACGATAATCTGTTTGTGAATAGGGTTTTAAAGGTCGTAAAAATAAAATATACATGTAGTGTACATGTAAAGGAACGTACATTTACAGTTGCTGAACATGTATAAGGCTCTTATTTGGTCCTCTATGAATAATACAAAATTATGTATTTAATTATTAAGGAAAAGTAAGTACATCTTATGACATGATAAATCGGGACATGTCATATTTCAGCACAACCATGGTACTACATGTAGCAAACAAAACGATAATCTGTTTGTGATGGGGTTTTAAAGGTCCAAATACTAAAATATAGTGTACATGTAAAGGAACGTACACTTACAGTTGCCGAATATGTTTAACAGGCCCTTATTTTTAATGAATTGAATAAAATGTATCTAATTATGAAGGAAGAGTAAATACATCTTATGACATGTTAAATCGGGACATGTCATATTTCAGTACAGCCGTATATTTCCATGTCACTGTAACCGGGATCTAACCTCAAGAAACTACATTGGAGTGGAGACACGCAATTTATACATCACATGTGACAGCATGCGTGTATGATGTTATATTCGTCGGCGATTACATATTCTTTCATCAAAAGTAATCAATCGGATCACCTTTGCTACGAAGCATTATTTCCTCGATGGATAAAGTCTCTTGTAGAAATTTGAAGATAAGCTTCACAGACGAAAGGATCTGTTTCTCCTCTCATATGATGACTTCGTATGTGAAATTTTCCGTTTCATGTTTCATTTCTAACATTCTTAGAAGTGAATTGGCAATGTTTCAAAGATTTTAATCTTTAGAATCTCTTTGACGTAGTTGTCTCAAAGAATATCTTTTGAATTACATATTCCTTTATTATAGAAGATGAAGTCACAAACTGATATCGAAAGCAAGACTGGATTATTACATCAAATGTCATCCATAACAAGATCTGCATTAAGTAATCTTGTCCAATTTTGTAATATCTTTATCGTTCACTGATCACCGAAAGGTAATTTTTTATCATTCAGGATGAAAGACAAACAGTATTCAAACAACATGTTTTACACTCGACAGACAATAACTTTATGGTAAAACCTTTGAGCATGTTGTTTATTATTTGATGGAAGGTCATCTAAGCACATACGTATTACCTTCGAGGGCAGTCTCATCGGGGTTCATTTTATCACATGATGCCCTAGGGCAACATATCACTTATTCCTTGTGACCTCATGTTTAACAATGCTTTGACATCACGGTTTGCCTATGACGTTTCGTTCTCTAGGGGAAGTTGGCGGTTAGTCAGCCTATGCGGAGTCATTCTCTCCCCACAGAGGCAGATCAAGTCATGTTGATTTAGCCTCTGTTCTATTACGCCGACTTTGTGGGATAGAATGGGAGATGCCTGATTGGAGGCAATCAAAGTTAGTTGTGCAATCAGCGACGCTGTTCTTAAATCATCGTTTTGGCTACTGAATCAAGGCAAAAGCATTGTGATATTAACCACCCTTTCCATGCGAGAAGCGTTGTCATTTGATAAAGAAATTCAAATTGATTGTGATGCAGGTTTTTCCGCCAGGGGATACTGCCGGAACCCACGGATTTTGGCGTAATAGAACAGAGGCTAAATCAACATGACTTGATCTGCCTCTGTGGGGAGAGAATGATGCGGAGTTGATATTGAGTGTATTCTTTAATTACACGACTACGGAATAAAAGATTAACATATCATTTTCATTATGATCTTTCCGTTTAAGGCTAAAGGTTAAAATGAATATCATGTTTAAAACGTGCAATGGAAAGGTTAAAATATGAAACAGACATTGAATACAAGTTTCTCCCAATGTGACCAAGGTTATACACAAAATTATACTTAAATTCAAAATTTTACTTTTTTCTGATGTCAAAAACATTTTCAATTTAAAAGATGTATTGGTCAACCTTTCTTATAAATCTCTTATCAAACATTTCAGATGTTTTTGTAGCGGACGTTAGAAGCTTTATTTAAATATCCTAAATGACCTCTATACACCATCCCAAGCAAATCAATGATTGAGATGGCTTCATAAGAGGCAGTAGAAATTTCCGATATAGAGAGTTGTCTCATTATCTTGAATTATCCATATATGACATCATCCATGACACATGTCAACGATGACTTAAGGCTGTACGAAGTCAAGGATATTCCGTTTTACAGAGTTCTGTAAATTTCAATATAGGACATTACGCTACATTATTACCCCGAAGGAATGTACTTTCACAGCTGCTACTAAGCGCTAATCACGACCACGTAGGTCAGTACATCCATTTTACAGGTACCCATTTTAACAGCTGGGTGGACTGGGTGCAATGTGGATGAAGTGCCTTGCCCAGGGACACAACACAGGATGAGACCCAAGTCACAAATTTTTGGTGTTTCCACCGGGATTCGAACCCTGGTCTCTGGCGTGAGAGGCCAGCATGCTAACCACTACACCACTGTGCTCCACAATTGGAGTTCTATAAATATCTAAAAAGGTTCAATATATGACATTGTCCATGGCACATGTTGAAGATTGCTTCATAATGGAAGATACAATGTTCAGAATATTTCAATATATGGAGTTCTATAAATATCTAAAAAGGTTCAATATATATCATCGTCCATGGCACATCTTGAAGATTACTTCATAATGAAAGACACAATGTTCAGGATATTTCATTATACGGAGTTCTATAAATATCTAAAAATATTAAATATATAGCAACGTCCATGGCACATCTTGAAGATTGCTTCATAATTGAAGATACAATGTTCAGGATATTTCAATATATGGAGTTCTATAAATATCTAAAAAGATTAAATAGATAGCATCGTCCATGGCACATCTTGAAGATTGCTTCATAATGAAAGATACAATGTTCAGGATATTTCAATATGTGGAGTTCTATAAGTATCTAAAACGGTTCAATATATCACATCGGCCATGGTACATCTTGAAGATCGCTTCATAATGAAAGATACAATGTTCAGGATATTTCAATATAGTTCTATACATTTCTAAGAAGAATTCAATATATAGTATCGTCCTTGGCACATCTTGAAGATTGCTTCATAATGGAAGATACAATGCTCAGGATATTTTTAATTGGAGTTATTCAAATTGATCCCTATACCACTTCCTCAATGGAAGACACAGTGTTTAGAATATTTCAATATACGCATTTCTATAAATATCTATCAATATACAACATCGTCCATGACACATGTTGAAGATTGCTTCACAATGTTCAGGATATTTCAAATTGGAGTTATATAAATATCTAAATTGATCCATATACCACATCTTCAATGAAACATGTTGAAGATTGCTTCTTAATGGAAGATACAATGTTCAGAAAATGTCAATTTACGGATTTCTATAAATATCTAACAATATATAACATCGTCCATGACACATGTTGAAGATTGCTTCAAAATGTTCAGGATATTTCAAATTGGAGGTCTATAAATATCTAAATTGATCCATATACCACTTCCTCAATGAAGCATATTGAAGATGGCTCAATAATGTAGGATGTCCAGGATATTCCAGTTTATGGAGTGCTGGATATGACACTCCTGAAATATCAATTACTGGAGTGATGAGCCAGTACATTCACAAGGTCGCTCTATACCACTGTAACAGCTGTGGTAGTTTCCCTAGTCTACAGACACCCACTGAGTTCCATCAGAATGAATAATTGCTCCCAGCTTAATTAACCAGACAAATGTTCAGCGAGCTCTCAGTGGATAGACGTTCTTCTAATGTACATGGATTTTACGAGCTTGACCATGTCGGCCGGTGAGTAGGTTATTTGTGATTATTTAGTTAAGATGTATTTACATAATGATGCTATGAGTAGGTTATTTGTGATTATTTTGTTAAGATGTATTTATATAATGATGTTCTTTCGTATACTGTCAACACGTGAGGTGTGTTGATTCTAGGAATTTAGATATGGAGGCATTTTCAGGGTTTCAACTGTCCGAGGATAGATATTCAGTATCAGGTTGTACCACTGCTTCAAATCGACGATGTCACAGAGTGTTACACATTTGTTTGATTCTTCCATATACTTGTGTTTTCGGTTATAACTTTTGGGTTTATTTTCATAATCAGATGATAAAAATATATGTTTATACATGTACATGTATGCTGTCATGCATTGCATCATACCATTGTGCTGGGTTTTGGTTAATTCATATACTTCTTTTCACTGAAATGAGATTTCCATTTCAAATAGTTGGATGTAAATCAATACCTTTATGAATACAGAACTAATTTTGACATGAATATTAACACGTGTTAACCAAGAGACAAATTGGGATCATGATATTCTCATTGCAAGTTTAAGCGACTAAATTTGTATATGACCGTCTGTTGATAAATATTTCATTGGAAAGCTGCTGTCGTTTAAATAACCCCATTGTCATCGCATGTGTTGGTATTTGTTTAAGGTTGTATAAGGTGAAGTTTGACTTGACAGAACATATTGATTTTACATGATGCTTAGCTACTTGTATGGATCTGTGATTACTGAGGAGCAAATGTTGGATGCTTTACGCTGAATAAGCCCTGGGACAACTCATCAGTAAAATCTGTAAGAAATTACCACTCCATGAGGTCTAGGTCAAATGGTCCTGCAAACCTCTAAAAAGAAACTGATATGCAATTCCAGCATTTACCTCACTCTTTCGTGTTCTCAACCTCCTTAATGACAGGACTCTGTGTTTACTTCAAAGCCCTGCTTATAAATGAACAAAGAATATTTATTAACATAGATACCAAGACACGTTTTTTTATTTATGTCTTGTTTTTACTTTTCATTAGGTATATCTTGTTTTTAATAATATTCAAGACTTCTTAGGAAAGAATTGCCTTACGAAAAGCCCTAGGGGTGGTATGGTGTGAAGCATGGGGGCATTCGGTTCTAGATAAACGAGTATTTGGTCCGGACATAGCTTAAATATCTTGAATAGCTTGTTAACAATGCCACTGTATTTTGATACTTGCTAAGGCTTGTGTAACCGGAATAAAAACGCGTGTACATGGCCATTTGTTGGATTTTCATAAACTCCTGTGAAATTGAGTTTCTGCGTAAATTATTGATTTCTCGAGCCCTAGTTGTAAAGGCCAGTATTTGTATGTATCCGCGTGTTACGCGTATATTATATTATTAATTGTGGTTGTCGGGAGTTATGTAATGGTTACATTAACTAATTGGGTCAAACATTGGTAAATAATGTGTGCCATGTGATGTATGTCAAAGTTAGACATCTGCATTAATAATTTTGGCCGAGTCATTACTTGTGGAATAGTACATCATAATTAAGATTTTCTGTGTCAGTATTCAATCTTCTGAACATGTAGTTGGTTAAATTAAGATATGTATCGACTTGATTTTTCTACATCCGTGTTAAAGTATGTCAAGAGATCACTTTTATAACATATACGATTTTTTTATTGATAAATGGCAGATGTTTGACCTCTTACAAAAACTACTGTCTAAACTTATTTTGCGTTTTTATCAATAATTTGATAATTTCTGATTATGAAAGGTTGTTATCTATTTCAGAAATTCCACCTTGGTAAATATTGTTTTACTTGAAAGAAAGAGATACATACCTAATCCTAATGTATTCGGTAATAGGTTATCCCTTTTGATGAATTGGTAGAGTATCTGACTCAACAAGAAGACCTAGGATTCTTTCTTGATATGATCATGTTGGTATATTAACTTTGCAAATTACCATCATATACAAAACATCACTTTATTACTCGTAAGATATCGCAGTGTAATATTTATCCGGCAACATCCAACTAGTGTAATACCATAAAGCAAGCATGACGTCACATTGTAAAAGCAAACTTACAATGGCTGCCGAGTTGCGGAAAGGATATTTAATCGCATTGTCGTCAAGTTTGCTTGGTTTTTAGGGCAAGTCATAAACAGAATACTGAACACCCTTCCATTATATACTATTTTTATTAAACTCGTGAATGGTTGTGTATCAAACTCGCTTTCGCTCGTTTAATAAAAATAGTATTAAATGATAGGTCCCTTAGTATCCTCTATTTATACACACTGATAGACGTTATTTCCCTCATTCATTTCTTATTTGCTTACAGACTGTCGCAATGTCTACAACAAGGAACTTAAAGCCAGGACGACGGCTTTAGCAATGGATGACGGTGAGTAGCATATATCCATGAATCGAAACTACAATTAATGAGGACTTGAAATGTAGGTTAATGTGAAACTTCTGCTGTTTTTAAAGCAGAAATATGAAGTTAACCAGTAAGTAAAAAGATTTCCTTTACAGATATATCTTAACTTAACAGGCGGTAGAAGAAGGGCCGTCTCCTTTAAAGGGGCAGTAGCACATTTTTAGGGGGAATATAAGGTGATGTCAGGAAAATGGAAATGAAGCAGTAATAATTCAAATATATAACGTAACGTTTAGCCATGCGATTCCCTTTTCTTACACAAAATGAATTAAAGGTGTTCTCAAAAAATGGCCGCCAATGAATTTTACGTGAATCTTCATACTTTGTCCTCTGATCATGGATAATTGGCTTGTGTAATGGGATTTTTGACACTGTCAAAATAATACATTTAACATTAACTTACAATTATCAGTGAAATGTTTTATATATAAAATAATCAAAAAACGTGCTACTGCCCCTTTAAAATCATTGTCAACTGTTATTTCGTTTAGAAAAAGGAATGGTTTCCCGGAATCAGCAAAATCCATTAGCTACTACAAATCTATAAAAGTTCAAATTGAAAAGAAAATTCAAGCACCAATTCTACCCTATCTATTACAAGATATTGTAGGGGATCCAAAAGGATGTAGACAAATTTACGATATTCTGATATCATCAAAACCTATAAAACCTTTAACATACCGAGGAAAATGGCAAAATGAACTGAAAGAACACATTGAGGAAGAAACTTGGGAAAAAATTGAAAAAATATCCTTTAAACCGTTTAACAGTGTTAAGCTATCCTGGTTCCAATACAGTATAATTCATAGGTTTCTGCCAACAAATGATTTGCTTATGAAAATGAAATACATAGAATCTAATAAATGTTCTTTTTGCAAATCCGATGTAGAATCAATATTACATCTATTATGCGAATGTAAATTCGTTAAGAGTATATGGAAAGAAATAGAAAAATGGATATATGAAAAAACCGGTACAATAATTACATTTTCCAGCAAAAATATTATCTTAGGATATTGTGAAAAGAGAAACTTTGTTTTAAATCTCATCACATCAGTTGTAAAATATAACATTTTCAAAATGAAACAAAGGGAAAGATTGCCAAACTTGAAACATATAAAGGAAGATATTAAAACTATGTACTTCGTTGACCGCTATAATTCGTATTCAGAGTGCAAATATGATGATTTCACTAAGTTCTGGTCCATATGTCATAATCTTTTTTGAATACTGCTGATTTTTCTCAACTTTATTATTGTACCTAACCACAAACGTGATTGTGTAAATACCTATGTACTGCTTGTGTTCACATTGTTTATTAACCTGTATTTCATATTCAATGTTTCTTTGACCTACTGTTGTTATGAAATGAACTGTATAAATGACTTGTAATGATGGAGAAACAAAAATAAAAAATTAAAAAAAAAAAAAAAAATCCATTAGCTGCTGATCGTTCTCCCTAAGGAAAGGATAAACTAAGATTAGAATGCCAGAAAATGTTGTCAAAATATCCCTATGAAGTGCGTGTCACCGTTCTTTTATAACCTGATTTTTATTGGATAAATCTCCTCTTAATAGATTTTAAAAGAACATGGACAACTATCTCTTTTTTCACAAAATAATACGAGTATTGATTAACTTTGATTCCTGAAGCTGCCAGGAACTTTCGACAAATCGGGAACCAATTAAGGAAGATTTGACATCATAGTTACTTGATTTATTTTGGCTTAAATACACCATTTTCAAGGCGATTCCACTTAAACAATTGACTTACAGCATTGCTTTCAAAACAACTTATGATCGTTATGCTTATTTAATGTGATAAAGACAATTCATCAAAATGTTATTGTCTGTTTCACCCTGAACACCCTGATCCTAAACCACAAAGGAAAAGAAACATCAAATAAGCATCCTCCTTAAAGGGGCAGTAGCACTTTTGTCTTTCAATTGGAACCATTTATTTTCATTTTCCTGATACCACCTTATAGTCCAAAAAAAAACGTGCTACTGCCCCTTTAATCAACAACCAATTCATAAGTATTCTTGAATTTTAGATGTGTAAGTTTTATCACTGACGGTTTTTACCCTGTATGACTTCCGATGTCCGAACTGACATGATTTTGATAATATGTATTTAGCTTCTTACATATCAAACAAAGATCAAATGACCTCTAGTACATCATTCACTTTAAAGGAAGATTTTATAAAATAATTCTTCTGTGAAATCACCTATAGAACAATTATTCCAACTTCTTATTGGCAAGGCAACGTTCTGGTGCAACAACAAATATATCACATTGATAAGTGGTTTTCTCCACTAAGAAAAGTTATAATTATTATATTTCTTTCCTTATATTTGACTTTGACATTAGAGTTGCAAATGATGCTAACCATGTTGGCGAATATATTAGGTTCTATATCGAGATACCTGATTACCAAGAACATATTTTTTCTCTGTTTTATTTCAAGTTAATTGAAAGTTCATGTAAATTCAAGATGACAGGGATCATGTAATTGTGCCTTATATAGTAAATGTACAGAGTAAAGCATCGATACTTAGTAACAGATAAAGAAAACGTTTACAAAGAGTTAGTACATAAACATGTACTGTATATTCATAAACAACTTACATACAGACTTGTTACAAAAGTACTTAAAACCCTTCACTTTCATAAGATTTCATGAATATATATACGCAAATGATCTACTATACATTCTGGCAGGGAAGAAATTGTCAGTCTGGCTATAAACTTCATAACTCTGAACCTGATTAATTCACTTCAAATTGACACTTCACTTTTCATATTTGCTTGGCCATATTTGCAATCACAAGTCTTACTTAAAAGAGCTTGAACTTATCAATCACTGCAAAAATCAGGTACAAGAAACATCAAGGACTTCCTACATCAAGTGAAACCAAAAATAAAGCCAATATCGCTACCTGATTAAGCATACACCACGTCTTGGGTCTTCCTCCAATATGAGGCACCATTGTTGCTAACCCTTTTACCGTTTTCAGTCGATGACAATCAGTCTTTATGTGCGGGGGACAATGTAATAACCCATCCGAAGATCTCAATCATCCCCAGTAATTGTCTGCCAATCTTGTTTGTGCTCTTTGAACGGTAGTCAAGTCAAACATACCAGACAGAGTTGTAAAAGGTCTTCACTTCACAGCAGTTTGTCAAAGTTCTTCAGAGACAGAGCTTCTGTTACCATAATTGGCACTGATTTCTCAACATGTTTACACGGCACAAGACTTACGTTTCTTCAACTTGGCAGTCAACTTGAGAAGTTTGGATCGATTTAAAGTGTTCGAGGGTTATTTGTGCTCCATATTTAAGTCAAACATAGGCCAACGGAGGGATGTGCAATGTTCCGTCGAGGATAGGACTAATGTTGCTTAAGTTTGCACTGTTTCTTAATGTGATGAGGATATGTTTTCTCTCCCGAGTGTCTGAAGAACTGTGTGCTCTTGGTACAGTACTCAAGTCCACGGTATTCTGGTGAAGTGATGAAGGGTGCTTTTTCTCCTGGCACGATCTCGGAAATGTTCTTTGTGTCAGGATATGCCTCCTGCTACCTTCATTGGCACTGATGGTTTTATGTGTTGAGGACATTGCTTTGGTTGTCTCCCGTCAACTCACGTTCTAACGAGACACAGTTTGTCCTAAAGAATCTGAAGATGTTTGTGCTATTGGTACATTCTTATGTTCGAGACATTCTGACTGACTGATATGGGATGCTCTTTCTTTTCACACTTGTCAATATCCTTCTAAGGCCATGGCATATCTAACTGCGAACATAAGTAGTGGTTCTGTGTTCTTATTACAAAATGAATACAGTATGCCTTTTGATGGTTTCAACTGATCATGAATGTTTCATGATTGTGTTCTCAGTTACACATAACATGTCCAGATAAAGATTTATGAAATGATATCTCTTGGATATGCCTTGCTTACAACATTCGACCATCACTAGTTTAGTGTTCTTATTTCATGGTGACTATGCCTTTTGAAGCATACATTTTGAATGTTTCGTGATTGGGTTCTCAGTCACACATTACATTGCGGAATGATATCTCATGGATATGCCTTGCTTATATCATTCGACCATCAATGTGACTTCTCAGCTATAAACTGTTAAGGAGACACAAAGTACCAAAGGAGCCACGATTAATATAACTCCATTCTCACTCTCTGTTTGATCTGACAGCGTGTTAACTGTTCCTATTATGTCCGTCTGCTATACAAGACTCTGCCTGTCTAGGACATTTAGTGAAGGTCAGTTGTAACATTACATATATTCGACCCCTATGGTCTTAGACCTTGAGGTCTGTCAGTATTAAATCCATAGACATATTGATGCAAACGATTAAAGTAAAGAAGAACTGATTTTGCTCAATCTTTCTTTTTACGATATGCTTGAGAGTTAACATAAATCTGATCATGGGAGAATTATGTCCTACATTGATATTCGGTAAAAGCGGATAAAAAGAAAAACGGTTATCCCAGTGTATTTACATTTTACCTAGATTAGAAATTATTTTAAACCTCTCTTATTTGAAGAATATTACGAAAATGACGTAATGGTAGTATTATTGCTCATGATTTTGGCACATCAAGCTGTTCCATTATTTATTGTGTATTTTTTAATAATCGTTTACGAACAAGAAACGAACACGTACAGCTATTCATTTTGACATATGAATAAAACCTGTTGTTTACTGATAGAAATATGATAAGTTGAATATTAGTTTATTGGTATGCAAAACTCTAGATTTTGAACAAACGTACCAGATGTTGCCTTAATTAAGGACAGTGAATAATGCAGAATATAGAATGTCTTGTTACCATATTCAGGTATGTTGCATTATACGGCTCAAAATAATCGGATTATATTTGCAAATATTACTTTTGTTTTTATGAGGGTTTTTTTTTGTCACTTTTGATTTTTGTGTGTATATATAACAACAGGTCGGAGAAGGGAAGGGTTTCGTCCATGAATGGTATTGTAATGCTGTGAAAAGCAGCTGTTAAATAACAAAAGATGCAATGACAAAATTTACAATTACTTATGTCCTGGTTGTCTTTGGCTTCAAAGAATGAAAGTTATGTTTAATGCTTTCAGTGCAGTTTAGTCTAATGAGTTGATCGGTGGATGTCAACAGTGAATTAATTTAAACTAAGTGACTAGAGACGTCGATCATTTTGAGTAGACCACTTCTAAAACGAAAGAAACATGAAGATTGGTTATCCTATTTGAAAAGCAGCATGGGGCTATATCATACATCTACACTGCGACTTCAGATTTCTGTCCAATAAACATATTCAAACATTTGCGCCTTTCAAGGTACTGGAGTCTATACCAGTTATACTGAGATAAATATAGAAGCCATTTGTCAATGAGTATGTGGAATTTATTGAATTTATGTCGTGACTAATGTCAATTAAATGCCGAATCAAAGCAAAAGAAAAGGATACGTAAATCACGGAGAGGCTCTTTAACGTTCAATTCATTCCATGATACAACTTCTTTTAAATTGGCTCTTCTCTCTGCAGACCACCAGATCCTAATACCACGAGACACCCCACACGAGGACACCCTATACCTGACGGGAGACTACCAGTGTGAGAATGGCTACCAGCTGTACAGGGAGGACGTGTCCTTGGCTGAGGACAGCCTGGTGGACAGCTGTGTGGACAGTTATGTGGACATTGAGGACGATGTTCAGCTCGAAGCACCGCCCCTTAATGACCTCTATAGGTAAAGAAGTTCTAGAAGAGGTTTAATAACAGTAGTTTCAAGGATAAAGCAAATTACCTAAATATTTACAACTATTTTTATGTTTACAATCCATTGGTTCCATTTAAGGGGTATGCAAATGAACAATCAAACATCTCTCTTTAGAAAAAATATATTTGATATTGTGTTAAGCAAAGATTAAAGGATGAATTGGTTCTCTGTATCTATGTCTTACTTAAAAAACTTAAAAGAATCGTATCTAAGATCTACCCTTTACCAAAATCATTGAATTTGGTTTTGAAAATATCACCCTTTCCTTAGAAACATAAATCATAAGAATGCAACATACTTCACAAGGTTTGACTTTGTTAGACTTATACCCAGCGGTATATGATGATGCAAATGCTTCATGCTCTTCATGGTTATGAATCGGTCGTGTTTTTGGACTAAAACCTCTTTCCACGTTCAGTTACCACAAATCTTCTAAATGATTTTGTATTTGCCATGTGCCATCTTGTGCCATTATTGAATTTTAAACGTATATAAAATTCATAATTATTTAGAACTACACTAATTCAAGGCGGAAATAATAACAACGCAGCATGCGCTTCATGGGGGTGATATATCAGACTTACACCCTGAAGTATAAAGTAATACAAATGCCTAGTGCTCTGCATTGTATTTGTCTCTTTTGACTAAAAACTCCATTCCTATTCAGGTACCACATATTCTTCTCTCACAACCCGTCTGACGTGGACTGGGTCAGGAATACCGTGGATAGCTTGGAGAGTCCACCCTACAAGTACAAGACCTACCATTTGTGTGAGAAATTCAACAGGAGGCTTAGTATTACCCAGAACCTCCTGTGTGCAGTGATGCTAAGTGAACGTGTTGTGCTGGTGCTATCAAAGAAGTATATTGAGGAGACCTGGCCAGAGTTTCAGGATATCCTCAAGAGTTTGACTGCAACGAGTCTTCATAAACAACGCATGTTGGTGGTTAAGACAGAAGAGTGTGAAATTCCTGAGATATTGGATATTTGTAGTTACCTCGATGCAACAGAGCCAGGATTCTTTCATCTATTTGCAAGCAGGTTGAAAAGTGGTAAGCAATACATTTATAGCATTAAGTGACGATTATAATTTTTGCTGCGTTTTAGGCACACAACGTTTTGGCACTGTTTTGACTTTTTCGATTCAATCCATTTATATTTCGGTTTTGTAGGTCATTGGCCCAAGTACAATTGGAATGTAATTCACAATATAGCAAGTAGAGTACCAAATAAGATAAATTAATAAATTATAAGTCAAGTTACACTTTTATGAGCAAGAATTTTCTTAATATATTTTGTACATTTAAACAATGAATTACTACATTTGCTGCATGCACTGATTTTGATACCCAAATAGTTCTTCGGATTGCTATATGATTACGTTTTCTGAAGAATATAAAGTTTCGATTGTAATGATATTGTCTCATGATGTCAACACACCTTTGACAATACTTTTAAAATAATTTGATCGATGTTAACTAAAATCTTTGGATATCCGTTTCATCATCAAGAAATGATACAGAATAAAACACAAGTGTGTCTCACATCGGAAGTAAAGTAATTACTAACAGGCTTTAACTGTCTTCCCATCTCACTATATAAGGATCTCACAGAGGGAAGAATAACAATTTATGGCTAATCTATAGCTATATAAGTTTAAGAGAAAAACGTTCTTCTGTTTATTATCGTTTAAGTAAAACGACCGGTTACCTTTACTATTGTATAAAGATATGATTGACCAATTCATAAGAAAAGTTATGTTTTTTTAAATATACCATTACAGCGTGTGGGTCAACATGCAAAAAAAATTGATAAGATTATTTTTTAAAGTTATGTTAAAAGAACTTAATGTTTATTATAAGAGAAGTGGCCTGGTCGAATGTTGACGTGAAATTGTGACACAGTTATGCTATCATCATCCATGGCACACATGTAAATGACCATTCGAATTCAAATATTCTTACAATGTTTTTATAATGTTCAACTTTTGATTCATCTAGTATGTGTTAAATACAACGAGCATTGAATTCAACTTTTTTGTACGCAAAAACTTTCGACTTTAAGTGTTTCTTCAAGCAAACCAGACACCATTCTCAACTTAAGTCAAGATGCATTGCGTGCAAAATCTGTCTGTCAAAGTCTTTTACGAAGAGCTTAATTCATTGTCTTTGCTTTTCCTATAGATGTGGCTAACGCCCTACAAATATCCTTCCGGACCATTAATCACGTTATGTATTAAGCCATGTAATCGAACAGACAGTTGAACCCAGACTGTTCGCTATCAAGTCTCACGCAAATCAAAGTCAATCGATCTAGGCAACGTTTACAATTGCAGGGGCAATAACGGTTTACAAACTGGTTCTTAAATCAGAGTATACAAATTATCCGATTAACAACTTCTGAATCCGTATTGAGTTGTTTGTTCAGTTTTGAATTTACTCAGGCGTTTTTTTACGTGTTATTCAAATCCTGCAATCTGTCTATCAACATTATGTTGCAAAATATCTAGATTTCAACAAAATACATTCACGTTATAAAACTGATAGAAAATAAATGTAAAAGATAAGCAAAATATATAAGAGATATGCAAAATATATAATACATATTTTCTTTTTCAAGACTGCAATCATTGCAAACATTATAGTGAAAAGCAATAAAAACATTATTTACTTGTATGCTATCATTTGTTCGTTATTGCTTAGTCTCTTTGATGTCTGTGGTAAATTCAACTGTATGCCATTTCTCGTTTTGAAAATAGTAAAGTTTCATTTCAGACTTTCGATGGCATCTTTTGTTGGCTTGAATTTTCAAGTATCACTTCATTGATCGGCTTTCACTTCAATTAGAATACGTCATCAAAATAAACTGAAATTGTAACTATCAGCATCTCCATACTAGAGATCAATATGTAAAGTATCTATAAACGCTTCCATTGAAGATCGAGGAATCGGGTTAGTCAAACTTGGCACTTTTACATACAGAATTGTTTGAAAGATTAGGATATCCTGAAAAACTAAAAACATGAACACCTATTGACACTACTGTATTCTAAAAGAATTCCATAAAATTTGTATCATATATTTTGTTTACATTATTTGCAATAGTACAGATTCTTGTACCTTTTCGGGCCGCGCCCATTGCGGGATTCGAACCCACACCGTCAGAGTCAGACACACCGCCACCAATTACATTTACCATACGAGTAACTTACTAACTTGCCCGTTTCGCCATCCATTCGCCATTCTTGTGTTGCTTTTAGCTTCTAACTTATAAACTATCATTAAGACAAAATCACAAATCACAATTTGTTCTTAATCTATTTTTGTTCAGAAATAGACCCTGATTAAAACACTCTTCTGCACTCTTTTGCTTACCTTTAAACATATTCATGATAAAAGAGAATCAGGAAATCCGAATTTAGAGCTTGGAGTGAATGCGTTGTATTCACAAGAATTTCTATTCATTTGGAAAAGTACAGCTGGCTGAAATATTCTTAAACGGAAGCGCCCCACTGTTGAGTTTTAATTGATTGTCAAATGTCTATATAAAGCATTATTAGTGTTCATTCAGAGACATCACAGATATATTTAAGGAAACATGTTCAACATTTCTGTACAAAATCATTGGATTTTTTTTCAAATAAAAAACAATTCTTTGTCTAATATTTTTATTCGAATATTTGAATAAGTACAAGAGATGTTGCCACTTTGATTAGTTCGTCCATCACATCAGACACGTTCTCCCCACAGAGGCAGATCAAGTCAAAACATGTTGATACAGCCTTTGTTCTAATACGCCGAAATCCCTGGGTTCCGGCAGTGCCCCTGGCGGAGAAAAAATTGCACCACAATCATATCACGATGCCTTTGTCATCATTTCTTAGCCAAAATTATGATTTAAGAACAGCGTCGTTGATTGTACAACTAACTTTCATTGTCTCTAATCAGGCATCTCCCATTCTATCCCACAAACTCGACGTAATATAACAGAGGCTGTATCAACATTTCTGGACGTGATCTGCCTCTGTGGGGAGAGAATGCACATCAGACTGATGAGTTTCAATTGATTATCAACGTCTATATCAAACAAATTAAAATGTTCATTGATAAAAATGACAGATATAGGTATACAACATTTTTAACATTTCTGTAAAAACTCTTTGGAAATTAGAAAAAAATAGAAGAAAAATGTAAATAATCTCTTTACTCAAGTATTTTCATCAGTACATAAAAAAGGTTGTTACATCGATTGCTTCGTTCATCACATAGTAAAAAATTAAATCCATGCGACAGCTGCTGTAAGTTTAAACAAACAATGTTAATGCGTTTTAGAAATGCTCTACCGTATTCAGAAGTAAATCCCGAACACAAATTAACAACAATAGGTCTTTGAATTACACTTGTGACGTCAGCCTATTGTTCTCACGCGCCATTATTTTTCAGTAATGGAGTGTTGTATGTTACATCAAGTTTTTCACTTGAAATTTAATTTTTGTAACTATTTTATTTTATGATTTTGAATAGGCATTATGTTAAGTGTAATTTATGTCGGTTAATATCCTCGTTATTCTCTCCATTCCTAAACGATAATGAGCCTCGGGCCCTAGGGTCCATTAGTTATTTTGCAATGGAGAGTTATTCGAACATTAACTTATACGGAATATTTAAGAGGAATGTGTTGAAGTAATGCAATAGAGCATATGCCTCTTACTGAAACTAGAACATGTTACTCTCAAACTGGTGTATAATAGAAACGTTTCATATTTAGGTTCAAAGAGTATAATGTATTTTGTATCAAAATGATGATTAACGCGAATGATAACCAGCGATTAAGAGGGATTAGCAAAAAGGCTACTGGTGTGACTCAATACATGTCCCCAGTATGTTAACTTTACATCAATCCAGACTGACAGGCTTTTCAACATGAAACACAAGAGTAGATTTAGATACTTAGGTCTACCACTTTATCTCTGAGGCACGTAACCAATACAAACAACCAATTAAAGCTAACACGTAATGCCAAAAACAAAGTATTTCTATTCCAACAAATAAACATTACACGAAACTTCATGACATGCTAGAATTACCTATATCCATACCGTCCTTAAACAGATTTTTCTATTTAAAGAGAAACCGATAATATTCATGTATACACGTATGTATTCATTCATTTAAAAAGGAAATATCTTTCTTCAGGTCGCCTACCACGAAGCAGCGAATCAATAAGCAGTGATATAGCAGCAGTGTTGTCCACACGGGCAAGTGAGCATGTTTTTATTCATTAAGTTCTACATATCTATATTTCAATCTATACATGAAAAAATATGCATATTTTAAAGACTTGCAGACTTTAAGACGAAATCATTTGTAGCAGAACTTTTGAAACTACTGAGCAATTTTATAGATAATTACAGATTTCAATCAATCGCAAATTCGTTTCAAAGCTTTTAAAATACTAGTCCCAGTTCACTTTTATGTGATCTAATAAGTTACAAAATTGGAGTTACTCATCATTGATGCGATGTTTTAGTAGAGTAACAGAATTCTATTTTGAAAAAATATTAAATTATTATAAACATATATATATTTTTTATATAAATTGTTATTAAATTAATAAGTTTGATTTTTGTGTCAGATCTCGTCAACGGCCAGGTGTTGGCCTCCGTCCAGTTCGAGATACGTGGATACCTGCAGGCACACCTGATGATTGATGAGAAGGATGAGGATATACCTGGTCCACTCCGGTGTCACGGCATCAATGTACGTATATACTACCATGTTGGTTAATCAATCAGTGAACTATGTGCCGACGTATTGGAGCGCGGTGGTGTAGTGGTTAGCGTGCTGGCCTATCACGCCAAAGACCCGGGTTCGAATCCAGGTGGAGACACCAAAGATTTGTGACCTGGGCTTTACACCGTGTTGTGTCCTTGGGCAAGGCACTTCATCCACATTGCACTCAGTCTACCCAGCTGTACAATTGGGTACCTGAATACGGGAAGTACGGACCTATGTGGTCGCGCGAAGCGCTTAGTAGCGGCTTTGAAAGTAGTTCCTTCAGGGAAATAATGTACAGTCAATGAGCAGTGCTTGCAATAGATATTAGGCTTAAAAATGTTCATTATTATTATTATTATTATCAATGTTGGTCTGTTAACCATTCGTAAGATGTCACAGAGGTATACACTATCGTACATTGGTCGTTATTAAGTTACCATATCAATGTATGTGTTTCTCACACCTGATCCCTTCTCCCGCAAGTATACACTATCGTACATGGACAATTTAAGGTCACGATATCAATGAATAAATCATACGTGAGCCCTTCTTTTACTATGCGAGAATAACCCGAGCTGCCCCTCAGGCGTCTAATAATCAAAGGAAATTGCATTGCATCTTTCAGCTGTCCAGCTGTTATTGGAAGAACCTAACGGGTACTTGTTATACCTTGGCCCCTCCAGTAGTTGACATTATTGTAGATATAATATTACCATGCTTGTCAGACACACATCCAATAGCCTAAGTATATGCAGCTATACAGCTATACTAAGGAAATACTTATTGGACAAATTTATATGAAATCGTTCATTCTAATCTAAGTATTTTTAAAGTCATCAACACAATTCCGAAAACTACAATGACGACTTGAATAATTCAGTTTCCAGGACATTAATCAGGTCGTGATGAAAATAGTAAAAATCACTTTGTATCACATGCTCAAATCAATATTCACGTGAACATTGTCTATCAATATTTGAATGAATTATTTTCAAATCAACTGATATGAATGAAAAATTCCCCTGAGACATGTTACAATAATATGAAATGACCCTTTCTGCAGCTGGACCAGAGTGAGTACTGGGACATGCTCCAGAGTATCAGCCAGGTGAACCACGGGTCTACACAAGCTCCCTGGGTCTTCTCCCTGCAGCCCGCTATAGTCCTGCTGTCTGCCTTTGGGGTGTGGACTCTTGCTTTTATCCTCATCATCGTCGTCTTTGTAGACACAAACAGAGCAGGTAGACTATTTGTTATATTATGGTACCAGAACCAATGAAGTTGGATGGTTACTAACAATGTCTTTATAGAAACTAGAACCAATTGCATCTTAAGGTAATGGAATTAAATTGAAACCCTTCGGGAATGTTTCTATTCAATCTACGAGTACATCAAAAGTAATTGTTACAGTGATTTGGTAGGCATTGAAGGCCTGCAGCTATCATTAGCTTTCAGGTATTCATTGCTGAGGCGCCGAATAAAGACTTCAATTTGTTTAATCGAAAAATAGATCTTATTATACTTTTAGATACGATATCTTGTTATGTTTAAACTGAATAATCGTATTCACTGGTCATATTCTTAAAATCTTTCTTGTTTCAAAACTGCGTGTTTTGGATATTTAAAAATAGTCAAGATTTGTTCTTCTGTGTTTAGGATATTGAACCTACCCAAATGGTTAGTAACGCATTTATAAATGCTACAAATAACAGACATGTTAAATTCTGCGGTCATAACTTCGTTTCACATAGTGTTTTTTTATGTCTAATTCAATAAAATGTCTCGTGCAATAAGTTACATATCATATACTGCTTTGCTTTGCTATGCGTATTAATACCCGTCAATGTCCGATACTCGATCACAAAGAATTCAAACCTCCTTGTTGTCACTAAATGACGTAAATTAGTTTTAAAATGATTCTTTCCTTCAATGGTCGATCATATTACACTATTGGTTAAATTTCGCATATACAAATGTACGACCTCTGTCAACTCAAGCAGTGGCTCTTTCTAAGCTTCTGATCCCTTGGGATATTGGCTACCCTTGTTGCAGTCACGTGTTTTCTTTTCGGGCGAAATAAAATATGAGTGATATTTGAACGATAGTCTGTTATAAACTTAAAGATAATGGGAAAGTGACAATATTTTCTTATCATGAACACTCATGATTTATTTTCAACTATTCAAATATGAGTCAGTTATTGTGGTAATTATCATCACTATTGCTAGTAATCTTACTTTTCTGTTTTCATTTTCAAAGGTTTCTGACAGTAGTTAATATCGAAATGCACAATTTATGATCTAGCATACTCTGAAATTGTTAGTGATTTATATCATGCGAGTCCAAAAAGAGACTATGCCAATATCTATAATTATGTGTGTGACAAAGAGTATAGTTAATTTGCTAGAGCAAGAGCTTAATTACATTTTGAAACCTTGAATAAGTTTGTCTGTCGAAAGTAGTTTGCAAGATGTTTGCTAAAGAGTATTTCTTGTTACAGTTCAATCATGTGCTGATAGTGTGCGTCATTTCCTCATTTCTTGGCAATTAATTTCAAATCTGCGGTCTTGTGTCAACAAACTTCAAATTGATGGGTTTGCTTTTAATTTTTTAGTAACAAAATCAATATCACCATGTCATTAGTTTATGCTTGATGGCTGTTTAAAAATAGAGCATTGCCCCATAAGGTGTTTAAGAGAGAAAAAATGCATGGAGGTAAGAAGTGTTGAGATTTTCATATTCATCAAATAATAATGAAGACTTTGTTTTTACGCTAAACATGACACCTGATCGATAAGCACATTTTTTCATTTCGATTTCATCTGGCTTATGCCATGGTGTCCGGCGTCCGCCCGTCCGTCCTTCCGTCAGACCGAAAAGGATGTACATTTAAACTTCTTCTGAAGTAGCAAATTGCGTAGAAAGCTGAACTGTTGTGTACAGACTCCTTGGCGTTTTAGTATAATATACCCTGTTGACCCTGTGGCCCCAAAAAGTGCAACAGGTGTCATGACCTTAACACCAATTTAATCTTTGTTCTCCAGAAGCAAAATGCCTAGAAAGCTGGTATCTTCTGTACTGACTCATGGACTAGTTAGGGTTAAAATTTATAGCCTTGGTGACCCTGTGACCTCTTATAAGGACAACAAGCAGACATGCATACCCTAACGATTATGTTGTGCTTTATTACGACCTTACTTAACTTCTTAATGATGTTGATACATGTCTATGATGAAGTTCTGAATCAAGGTATGCAAATGCAATTTACAAAATCACATACGGTAACACTGGAAATCAAGTATCGTATGTTACATATCTAGAAGCTAAGGAATTCATTCCCTCGGAAGTTTGGCTGTTCAGATTCGTTCCAACAATTTCTTACACAGCGCTTCATGTTTGATATCATTTTATACAACATTATTCTTTAACGCGTTTTGTAAGTTTTATCGATATGATATTTTATTATATATTTTTCCTGTACACCCTGTTCCAAACAATTACCTGTGATGAAATAGATGTTTCGCTCTGTAATATAAGAATTGTGTTAATCTCCAGATCAAAGAAGGCAATTCCATTTAATCGTTTGCAGTATGTGAAGCAGTTAACAAAATGTCCTGTGTAAATTAATGTGTGTCATGATCGGAGTGTAAAATCGTTTGATCCCACGGGCTATTAGATACGTCTCGCTACCTTCCATTTTCACAATTGTGGATGTCCAAACTGTGTGTGGTTTTTTAACGAAATGTTTCTGTTAATAGTAGAAAACGATTGAAAGTGTATACTTGCCGTTATTGCCAAATTATTCCATAAAATAATCTTGATGACAATTGTTTATGAGAAACTTATTTAGATATTTACCATCGATTGTTCTCCTAAAGATTCCTGTTTACAGACTGTCGAATTGTTTGCCATTATACTTGTCTTCAGAAACTGTAGATTTTGTTATCCTTTTGTCGATTAGAATTAATAATCGCCATTGTAGTCTTATATAATGGTATCCCCTTTTCATATTCTTCAGAACAAAAGGGCTTAGATATTCTTTACTGCTTGGGATATCGGTTTATGAATTATAAATTTGGTTGGGCTCTGACCTTTAATATGGACTTCAACCTTTAAAACTGTTCACGTTCTTCTCTAAAAAAAACATGCTAAAATCATTTGCACAGACTTCTTAACATCTTTGAAATAAAATCAATATCTCGTGTCAACAAATTTCAAATACATGGACGTGCCATACCGAACGTAATCAATATAATGCTTTCTTTCAGTATTTTCGTTCCTTTACTTTTTGTAGTTATAAATGTAGCGCATCGTGAACAGGTGTTGAAGAGGACGAAAATAGCACTATTTTGCAAATTCATCAGAAATTGAACACGATTGTACTTTTATATGAACTCAAGTAGATTTGACAGCTGTTTGGTTCACACTCTTCAAAACCCAATAAAAAGTTGAAAAGGTTTTCTTTACTTTTGTAACATGTTTGGCAATTAAGTTACATGTGCTTCCTCCTGAAATCTGATTTTTAATAAAGGATTTTGTGTTAACAAATCGAAAGAAATAATGAGCTGGATTTTATCTGAATCTCGTTCAAGATGCTGATAAGTAAAATGTAAAATCAAATTCATTTAATTATGTATTGTGTAATATGTAGCCAATTGGATTTCCCCGATATTATTATATTATTATTCAATCATATGCCTTATCAGATAAGTGTGTAATGTTCCCATGGTAGTAGCAAGGTTACTCTGTTTCTGATTGACTTCAGTTTTCTTACACATATAAATATTTTGCTAGGCCTATTGTAAATATAACAATTTTTTTGTTCGAGTATGACTATGGTTACATTTACCATTATTCTATGTTCATCGGATGTAATTCAATTACAAATTCAGACTTGAAAAAATAAATGTTAATGCTCCATTTAATCATAATACAATGATATCAATCGGCTTGTTGATGTTATTCGCATATCAACTATTCTGGAGGATAGAGTTTTTCATTTACACGTGAAAGCCAGTCAATAAATGACTATTCCTTTTGCAGCTAAGGATTCTTCGTTCTTCATCTAAAGACTAAACACCTGTTAATAAATGACTTTTCCTTTTGCAGCTAAGGATTCTTAGTAATTCATTAAAAGACTAAAAGCCAGTTAATAAACGATTATTCCTGTTGCAACTAAAGATTTGTATTATTTTATCAAAAGACTAAAAGCCAGTTAATAAACGACTATTCCTTTCGGAGCTAAGGATTCTTAGTACTTCATCCATAAAAACTAAAAGCAAGTTCATAAACGACTATTCATGTTGCAGCTAAGGATTTTTAGTATTTCATTAAAAGACTAAAAGTCAGTTAATAAACAATTACATGTATTCCTGTTGCAGCTAAGGATTTTAGTGCTTCATTGAAAGACTAAAACCCTGGTAATAAACGACTTTACCTGTTGTAGCTAAGGATTCTTAGTACTTCATTTGGTGACTGAAAGCCAGTTAATAACCGACTATTTTGCACCTAAGGATTCTTAGTGCTTCATTAAAAGACTTAATACATCTTAACAAACGTCTGTTCCTGTTACAGCTAAGGATTCGTAATGTTGCCAGTTGACAAACGACTTTTCCTGTTGAAGCTAAGGATTTTTAGTACTTCATTGAAAGGCAAAAAGCCAGTTGATAAACGTTATCAAATGTCAGAATCATCAGTTTTAAAGGCTTCTAAACATTCAAGCTACTCTTCACAATTACATTGCTTTGTTTCAGACATCCTCACTGTTCGTCTCGTCACCTTTGTCTTCCCTCTCTTGTTGATCTCTGGAGTGTACGTTGTCAGGTGGAGACGGAGACGACATATACGAATGGTAGGAAAACTCTACATGATGACAATAGATTTAACACTAGAAGTTAACTCGGCTATAGATAAACATCTTCCTACGCAATGCCTAAAGCGCTAGTTTCCGAAATGTCACTTTTGTGCCTTGCTGCTCTTGCATGTAGGGGCGCTGATATCAGCACAAGAAAGTAAAGGTTCAGAAGCAAGGCATAATATGATAAACAGGTGTTTTAGGCTTTGCGTACACGTCGGCGACATCACCGGTAGGTGAAAGAAGACGTTAAACTCCAACCCAACAACAACAACAGGCTTTGCGTAGGAAGTTGTAGCAAAAAGTTTGTGATGCACTTGACGCTGCATGAAAAATTAACGTTTAAATAAAGTAGGCGCTCCAAAACTGAAAACAGGTTTCGAGATTAAATGTATTTGTCCTCATACTTGAACATTTATCTTCAAAACTCTATTAACATCTATCTTTCAATATCGATCAATGTACATATATAAATCTTTATTAGAAGTTTGCAAACGAACATTGTCTCCAATATCTTGTTTATATCTTACTCGAGATTGAATCATGACAGAGTTTATTTGTTCCAGTTATGTAAACGAATGTTAAGTCGTTGCCTACATATCAACAGCGCTCTCTACCTGGAAGATAGACCTCTTATACTCACGGTTTCACAGGAAAACGGAGCCAGATTTACTGTATCCTTTACAGCCAGAGACTTGTCTTTGTAGGTGATCAGGATATTACCCCAGTGTTAGCAAAATGTAGGGTATGAGCTCCAACGACTAAGGTTAACTCTGTTGCAATTGGCCCATTTTCCCGTTTCAGTTTTAGACAGTGCACGGGGCTTATATCTTTCCTTTGACAATTATTGATAGTCGTGCTAAGATAAACATCTTTGTATGTATTGTATGTGATATGTTTCACATTTGCTATCTAAATAACGTTGCCTTTTTTATATTCATTAATATGTAAGAAATTTAAGATATCTTTATAAACAATGTTTGATAAAGACAAATTATTACCCATAGTGTATGGCAATGTAATGTGTCAGAAAGCCCATTCAACTTTGATGTTTCCTTAATTGATGCAGGTTCACTTTTACTATTTTGTGATGATGGATTGTTTTGTAAGTATTCTTAACTTTAATGTTGACATTATTCTTGATAAGTAACTCCCATGGATTGCAAATTAAACAAATTTCATTAGATTTTTAAAATTAATAAAACAAATCATATTTCTTGTGTAATGATCTTGAAAAAAGAAATGAATTAAATAACAAGTTTATAGTGCACCTAGTTTTGCGGTACCTAGCTGGTCTGAAATATTACTTATGGTTATGACTTCAACCACCCACCATATGATATTAGATGCACCTTTCATGATGACTGCATTAAAGTAATATTTTATTATGAAATGAAAATGTAAAAAAGGCGTGTTATATATCTAGTTCGTGTGTATGTTTTACAGGAGGATGTGAACTTACTTCTGTGCAGTTGTTTAGATGAAGATTGTGACAAGTTGTGTCAGCTAATTAAAGTCTATACCAAAGACTGTGACTATCTAAGTGAGGTGAGTCATTTAATTGTCAACAAAGTCTCAGCCCCTCTTGGCAATAATTGTTAATTAATATGGAGTAGATAAACATGTTGATCGATAACCAATGTACATTTGTGAAGTATGTATTCATGTTTTTATCGGGCAGAATCAGAAGCTTTAATGTGTTTGGGAGTAAACAATTTGCAACTAAACGAACACAATGATTTTTATTTTTTCATCTAATTTATTTATCTTTGTATATTCATGCCCATTAAATACGTATTTCATTGTCACTTTGGCAGGTTTCCTTAGCGGAGCGACTAACAGTCATGATGGCGGCACCCTACGCTTTAAAACTATCCCGACATCAACTTCCGGTTCCGCCACAACAACGCCATGTTGAACAACAGTTGTGTCTGTGTCAGTTTACTGAGGAATGCGTGTCTCTTTATACTCACTGTGTTGCCAAGGAAAACACTGCAGGTCTCATAACACTGTTTTCAGAATATCTCCACGCTTTATGTACTGTCCGGGAGTTACGAGAGATTCAGAGCCTGCAAGACACATGACATCATAGTAATTGCAAATATAGAGAAAAGTCCATGACTTTGCTGGACAAAATAAATAAAAGGAAAAGTTGCATGACCTCATGGCGAAGTCAAACCACATTGTTACTGTGGTAGATCATGACGTCATAAGAATTGTTTACCAAAAAAAGAATTTCATCACAAGGCAAAGATTTATGATGTCATGCAGATTATCAAGTGAGAGACACATTCTTGACGTAATAACGATTGTGATGTATGAGATATCTATATTACGTCACGAAGGATGTTTACTGAATGTAAACATCATGATGCAAGGACAAAGAAGCTGTGATATTTTAACCAGAAAGGTTTTCTATTTTCATACAAGTCATAGGTTTAAGACAATGTTGCAGCAGTTTATATGCCATTTTCACACCTTTTTTATGAACTTTAAAACACATTTTTAGAAAAGGCTGCAGCAGCGATTGTTTATTGAATAAACGAATAGAATAATAACCGACTTGTTATTTGTAAATATCAGTAAGAATATACATGTAAGAGAAGCAACGATCAAATACTATGAATGTAGACACACAATACGGACAACAGCTTTGCTTTCTGTATCTCACTATGCCTTTATTTCCGTCATCCTTTTGATCCCTGATCTGTCACTCTTAAATAAATAGCTGAAACGCGTTAAATCTCAACTCAATCACTAACTCACTCACTCGAAGTATCAGAAGAAACATACACAATCTTCTATCAGAAGCACCATCGTCATTTTAGTGTACATGCCAGACAGAGAAGCAGTCTTCGGTGTGGAAACTACTTAAGTGTATCAGCATCATGAAATGTTGATACAGCCTCTGTTCTATTACGCCGACTTTGTGGGATAGAATGGGAGATGCCTGATTGGAGTTAGTTGTGCAATCAGCGACGCTGTTCTGAAATCATCATTTTGGCCACTGAATCATGGCAAAAGCATTGTGATATGAACCAAAACTTTCCATGCGTGAAGCGTTGTTATTTGATAAATAAATTCAAATGGATTGTTGTGCAATTTTTTTCCGCCAGGGGAAACTGCCGGAACCCACGGATTTCGACGTAATATAACAGAGGCTGTATCAGCATTTCATGACTTGATCAGCCTCTGTAAGGCGAGAATGAATGCATAGTTAAATATCTTTAAAAAGTCTCCTATAAATCGATAATTTCTCACCACTGAAATAAGATTGAAACGTTCAAGAGTTTAATGCAAAGAACATCTGTCAGTCTGAAGGTTTGGGCAATTTACATGTAACTATATAAAGTTCATCTAAACGGCAAAATTGACAGAGGCATAATAAAATTATGTTGTTGCAGTTGTTGCATTTCTTTGAACCTGCAGATCACAAGATGTTCCTTACTCTTTCCAGAGATTCCTCTATTAAATCAAACATGAGCTGGTCAATGTATTTGTTTCTTTAAAAGAAACTACTAATCCTTAAGTACATGCAATCGATGATAGTTTTCTTGAGGTACACAGATAAAATATAACACCTTTTAATTTGTGTCACTTTCGAAGATGTACGTATGTTTAAAAGATATATTAATACCTATAATTGTCCAAATCAAATCGTTCAGATATTTATAGTAAATTGAATGGTCTTTGACGAGTTAAGTAGCTTAGTAATGTAACTAGTATACAGAATCGGAAATGTGAGTCACAGACATTCATTTCTTCCACCTTCTGTTAACAAGAAGTAGTTTCCTGCACCATATAGGTCTTTGTCGTTCCGGATATGGAAAGATCAAACCTCTCAGACTACTGAAGGGTCAGCCTAGCAGTCAGAAGCATTTTACCTATTCAAAAAAGCTATTTCTAGTAATTGCTGAGGTTTTTTGGAACTGCTCTGACAAAAAGGTGATGGTCTACTACCCTTTTGAACCAAATTGATTAGGCATTGAGGTTGAAGGATTTTTTTCAGATAATCACGGGAAATTCATACTAATGATCACATTTCAACTAGGGTCAATCATATCATAAATCTGGCCAAACTTAAATTGTGATCATAAGTTAATGCTATGTGTGTCATTTTGACAGTGAATGTCAGAAATCTCATTACACAAGCCAATCATCCATAGTCAGAGGACAAAGTATTAAGATACACATAACTCCATTGGCGGCCATTTTGTGTGAACACCTTTAATTCATTTTGTGTAAGAATAAGAATTCGCATGGCTAAACTTTACCTTATATATTTAAATTATTACTGCTCCATTTAGTTTTCATTTTCCTGACATTACCTTATATTCACCCCAAAAATATGCTACTTCCCCTTTAAAGCATGAGCTCGTGTATTTGGAGAAGTCATTTTCTTTTAAATTGCAACTATATCGTCTGTTATCTCGAACAAATGGTTGCATATGTGTTTGAGATACAATTATGGCAAGGCGTAGATTATCAATAGGGGAGAACTGGCGAATTATTGGTATGTTGGATAAGAATGTCCTGTAGAGCTTTTGCTAGACAGTTGGGGTATCATCATATCAAACGTTAGGAATCGCCTTCGAACGGCGGGTTATAGGGCACCTATACCAGGTAAACGTGTTAAATTAACACCACGGCACATGAACGAACATCTAAGGTGGTGTAGAGCGAGGTTTGTTTGAAATTTGGCATCATGGCGCCAGATCCATTGGTCTGATGAGTGTAGCATGCTTTTGCATATTGTGGATGTTTGGTGCCAAGCTAAGATCCCTTTCGCACCAAGCCATATCCGACCAACATACCAGTGTGGTAGTGACTTTATGACGATATGAGGTTGTGTCTCCTACTGTTGTAAACTCGACCTTGTGACGTTTCAAGTTACACTCAATGCTCAGAAATATCGAGATAAAAACATCTTTTCCCTGTGGGAATTCCAAATTCTGACAACCACCATCTTCGTATAAGTCCGGTTTACATGGATGACAATGCTAGACTTCACAGAGCCAGAGTGGTAACACACATTCTACAGCTGGAAGCCATAACAATGCTACCATGGCCTGTTTGCAGTTCCGACTTGAACCCGATATGGGATATTATTGGTCGCCATATACGTAGAGGAGACCCTCCTGTTGCAGCCTACATCAAGAGTGGCAGCAAATTCCTCAATAAGTCATACAGAGACTGATGCGTACCATGTCGAGGAGGGTCAATCAAGTCATCAATGTACAAGGGTCATACACTCGTAACACTTAACACTGCTTTACTCTATTCTCCAGGCCGCAATGTTATCTTTTAAGAGAGTCTCATTATTTTTTATCGACCGCAATAACAGCTACATGTATGGGTATAGTTGTTTCATTGCACAATTGCTGGAAAACTCACTGTTTTGAATTTAGTCTACAGAGAGTAAAATGAGAGGCCATCCACTTATTGTTGTCAATTTGTTCAAGTCGACACACCCTTATTACCACTGGATACCAGTTTATACATCTCTATTATCAGGAGTTCATGTGAGTTACGTTTATTTGTTAAACTGAAATTTAAATTCTCGTGGCTCTTAACTTTTAGTACTGAGTATATAGTATAAGGTATGGCTCCAAACCCCGGGTAAATGGTTTATTTGGTACAATGTCCATTAAAACTCATCTTCAGGTTTATACATTTAAGCAAATCAAATATTTCAGGTATGAATACCATGAAATTATACAATTAAGAACTTTTCTAGATAAGTTATCATTATAAGATAAGACTTAGATAATTTTCGACAAAAATAACTCTTTCACACAATATTTTTCTCTTTTCACAATATTCATTTTATTACGGTCGGTGTCTCTTTTGTTTGCAACATTTAATTAAATTGTTGACGTTTCAAAAAGACTTATGTACATGTACATTTACCACATAACTTGATTGCTAAACTAATATACTTAATATGTTTGCATTCTGCATATATACGTTCATAACATTAGAGATGTTCCATTTTGGAAGCATATTATTAAAAATGCAAAGGAGTAATATGTGTATTGTATTATGAGTATTTTGTGGGTTTTTTTTATCTCCCTGGTCGAAACTTATGAAGCCCTCGAAGCCGTTATTTTGATTGAATAACCAGGTCTATCTTGAAGTTATTTTCAAACAGTGTGATGTAAAAATATAGTGCTTTGGTACATGTAGCAATTATTGATCAAATACCACGATTACGAATACTATGAAATTATGCCCTTTGTATTTATGTATTTATTTCCAATCAAAGAACTAATTACTCGCAAAACATCCTGATTTAAAAAAAACACTTTTGTATGGTATTTACAAGAGAAAACATTGATTTGAGTGATACGTTATTTGAATTTTCTTTGCATTCTTGGTGCTAAGTAAAAACAAAAAAATTAAACAATTCAGCGGAATAAAGTTTGATGTTAGATTTCACTCTGATAGTATAATAAATCCTGTGGTCACTGGAATGCGACTTTGAAACCCTACGATAGAAACGTGTGTTGTGAAGAAGTGCTCACAATTTCATTTAATCAAAGCATAATGTCTTTTAAAATACCCATGGGTCTCCTTAAATAACTTTTTGAAAATGTTTTTGGTCAGAAGATGTTGAAATGAAATTAAAGTCTTATGAAAGTATGAAGTTTTATAAACATAAGATGTTGATCTAACCTTCACAGACAATGGTTTCTTTAACGAATCTGTACTGTAGGAAACTAGAAAAACAAGTAAATAGCTCTTCTTTAGATTGCAAGCTCTGTCGTATTTGACCTTTTACGATCCCTAGTCAATGAGAGTCAGTCTTTATGTGAGTTGAAGTAATAACACCCCTGAAGATCTTTATCATTGTCTGTAATTGTTTGCCATTCTTGTTATGATCCTTTGGAAGGTTGAACACAGCAGACAGAGTCATACATATATGTCCATAAATCTTTCATAGTGTTTTGTCGTGATGATAATCTATGCTAGGAAACTTCTTCAAAATTGGTTTTGTTTTAACAGCATATGAACTTCCATTATTTAGCTTTGTTTGTACAGAAATGAAAAGTGATGTCAACTCAGTGCTTATAATCATCTCCTTTGTCTTCGGTTATTGTCGACTTAGGAACAAAATCATCTTTTGACAAAAAAAGAAACAGGGAAAAAATTGTGTTGACAGAAGAGAAAAAAATTTAACCAGAGATTTTACATTTAGACATAAAAGTTTAAAAGTTGAACAAAACTAGGGAGAGTAATTGAGTGCTTTGACTCTTATCAGTTCCACATTCATACCCGGTTTCCATCTGCACGTTTCTTACGCGTCGCACGAGCCGCACGGACTGATGTTTATTTCAATCCCTCTGAAATAACTTTGTTTACATTGTCAATTTCGGCTCGTCAAACTCCCGGTCAGATAGTTGCATATTTCGTATCACCACTGAACGTTCATGATCAGGTACCGTATTCGAGCCTACATGTATTACGACTTTCAAGAATTTTAATTCCAAAATTTGTATCTGATTGTATGTTTTCTTGGCGTGATCTCTTTGTTCACACGGTGCGCTGTTAAATTGTGTCCATTTTTGAAACATGTAACATTTGATATTGAAAACTAATGGCAGAAGTTTCTCTCTATATTACTCTTGGAAACTTCAAAGAGAAGTTTCAGCCAATGATATTTGTTTTAAGCATATCTTGGTATTTCGAACGACCAATGGACAGAGCTGTATCAAATTTATACCCACGTGACCATGTGGGTGGTACGAAATAATTGGCAAGCTTTAATTTGGAAACTGATTACTATAACAATGTTATGATGTAAAATATATCGTATATTTTCAACAATATTATATGGATGAGCGTTTACACCCTTAATAAATATAAATTTTGCATATGCATGTGAGCTGTTTTGTAGTTATTCGGTGTATTTTTTTGCATTCCACATTCGGAAACGACGTTCCATTTTTGTATCAACTAGGAACTCGGTCCTTCAATTTGTCACTATAACGCGAGCGCTGAATGTCCCACTATATTCATCTCATCGCTTCACGGAAAAATTGGTACTGAACAGGCCATTTTCAAATTTTATGTTTCAAAACATAACGTTATGGATGGTTTAGTTACAATTAAAGGTGTCTTTCGAAGAAACTATCGACATAGGGCCTAAAGTATGATAAAATATTCTTATTACACGATGAAAATAATGAACTTGTAGTTGAGATCATTTCTGAATTTATCAGCAACTTTAATATCGGCTGTCAACACTCAATTAAGGAAAATAATTCTTGCAACATGTACATATGTATTTAACCTGAAAGTCGTCGGCTTTAACTAAATTTGCGGGTATTGGAAAACATAGGATCCCGGAAAGTTTACTAGCGCATCTATTTATCATCTAATTAATCACTGGTTTTTGTATAAAACTCACCGTCAGCTATCTTTTAAAGCAACATAAATTTGAATTACCGTATTAATGTTTAAAAATTTATAAAATAATTGAGATAAGAGACACATCTATCATTGTTGGAATTTAAGCGGAACGAACGAGATGTGTTACTAAGTACATAGTGTACTGAAAAATATCAAAGCAAAAAACATGCGTCTCCGATTGGAGCAATTTAATCAAGTAAAAGTCCCCGTCCCGTCCTCCCTAACCTAAATCTCCTGGATCTATATAGTGATACATAACCAGGTGCCCCAAAGCTTGCCTTTTTAAAGGCTTTTCTTGTTATAGCTACTTGATACTCAAACTCACGTCTTAAAGCTTCAGTCTCCTGTTATATCACTTTGGCAAATTTTCGTGCGTCCCTTTCTCATTAATGTCGATTAATTGCTATGAGAAATGTTCCTGCATATATTTTAATGCGGCCAGAATATCTGCAGACGATGTAAATGAACCTTAAAATACTTCTATCGTGTTGGCAGATATGTTAGTGATTTCACTAGCGTTTAGTCTTGTCTAAGATGGTTCATACATATTAGCAACGCTACATCTGTGACCAGTTCAGGTGTTATTGTTGCTTCAGGGTAACGTCATTAATTGATGGCCTTCAAGAAAGTGTTTATCTTCAATTTATCGAAATTGCGACAAAGTTATGCAAAATTCTCAAAAAATGACTATAGTGTTGTCAATTCTTCATATAATAAAATAACACCCCCGCCTTCCTTATCTTCTACCCAATAGTCGTTTAAAAGTTAAAACTTCTTAAAGTGAATTTTAAATTAACTGATATTTGAATATGGATAGACCAAGTATTCATTCATTCACAAGTCATTAAAGATAAACTCTAAAATTATATAATTTACTCACATAGGTTTCACTTTTTACTGTTTTTATATAGATTTTTATCCCATTTTATCTGTTTGTCTTAAGCAAATACTTGGTAATTCTTGATATTCCTCAGTCATATCGTTTTTTTACAAACACCAAAGGCCACGTTCTTTCCAAGATCAAACGAAGTCAGTTTCTTTAACTTGATAGGATTTTTGTGAAGCAGTTAACAAAACGTCTTGTGAAAATACGTCTGACCCAATGATCTAGTTAATACTGTCTGGTTTCTTTCATGTGAATAGTTTTGGCGATAAGAAAGTACGTGACATTTAAACGGTATTTTGCATCGAAACTTTCACAATTCATTTTCTGAGCAAATCTCTTAATATCGAAATAATTGAATGTTTAAAAATAGTTTAAAACTTTGTAAGCAAGTCTGCTTCTTCATTGCATGTATATTGATGTTTAATTACATCATATTTTTCGGCAAATTGTCAGTTCAAAGGCAGTCGTTTCAAATGAAAATGTACATTAATGGATTAAAGCAAAAACTCTTTCTGAGCCTGCCGTATGCAAATTCATTATCACGTCTTTGTCAATTATCTTTAAACTACCTGAATCCCGCCAGGAGTTCGGCAACTTCGTCTGCAGTAGAGAACTGTAACTGTTCTACACGCAGTCAGGTTTGGGTGCAATGCTACACTGACTTTCAGTGCAGTACCACCCATGGTTGCTAGTTCCAGCCGATGCTCGCAGGTTTCACCGCAATGCATAGCCACAATAGTGTTGCGGTCTTTCTCCCTGCAATGATACTAGCAGCCGCGATATAAGTGAAATACTCTTGAAAGCGGCGATAAACCACACATCACCTCACCTCACCTTTAAGCTACCTAAAAGAGGTGACTGCATGTTAAAGGTGGTATGAGATTTCCGATGAATGAAATGACAGTGGGCATTTATATATTTTCCCTATCCTTCTTCTATGAAAGCGATTTAAAATTTGGGAATTCTTGTCAACAAATTCAAAAGGTTAGCTGTGTATGTCAGCTTAATCAAGCAAATTCAATATGTCCATGTCACTAGTTGCATTATTTTTTAGACCCTGGTGTCATTCAACAATTGTGTATGCGCTTCATATGAGAAGTGGACATTTTCAGATTCATGGGTTGAAATGTCAAGAATCGTAAATTCTTTAAGAAATGCCAGAAAAGATTATATTTTATGCGTAAATTAAGATCTTTTAACGTAAACCAAAAAGTGATGCTGTTGTATTACCGTTGTTTTGTTGAGAGTATTTTAACATTTTCCATGCAATGCTGGTATTGTTCTCTTAATATCAAAAGCAAATCTTATCTTCACAAAATCATTTTAATGGCAAGTAAAATATCCGGTGTTTCTGTTTCGGACTTACCATCCCTTTTTAATGCCCGTGTTGTTAACCTCGCTGAGAGGATTTTATCTGATTCCACCAATGTTTTATTTCAAGAATATAATCTTTTACCCTCAGGCCGCCGTTACCAAATGCCCCGTTTTAAAACCAAAATAGTTCAAAATTATTTTTTCCATCAAGCATCAGCCTCTTAAATGACTTTTAACTTTATTTATATGTTGTGTTGTTTGTGTTCTATTCATATGTCATATGTGTTCACTTTCAAATGTAAAAAGAATTCCCCTCGGGGTAATAAAGTATTGTCATTGTCATTGTCATGCCATTTAATTGGTGAAGACGAACTAACAGCTCTTTATATTTCTCCCTTTCCTATAATTGTTTTATGACTTGATCTACCTCTGTCGGGAGAGAATGGGGTATATAAAAGTGATATCGTCTTCAATTCGAACCATTTATTTTCATTTTTCTGTCATCACCTTATATTTCCCCTAAAACCGTGCTACTGCCCCTTTAACAACAAAAAAACACAATCAATGCAACAGACTGAATTATTGCATTTCTTGATTCATTCTCAGCTTGTGCAGTTCTCATTACTCATGTATTAATTCTAGAACCGATCTGAAATTTGTGCAAATTAATGGATCTTGGTCAGGATATTTTGAACCAATGGATTGGATGCCCTGTTCTATTTTCAAATTTGGATCAGGAAGTTAATTTGATTATCAATTTATCATCTAATAAGGGGGGAAATAGAAAAGTCGGCGCTTAATGATAAAAGTTCAAAATTGATTACATAAGTCTATAGATGGAACACGATAATAATATTGAATGTTTTGTTTGCTTTAGAAAAGGTACTTATCATCGCTACAACACTATGTCTCTTAAAGGGGACAGAATGTATTTTTTTTAATTCCTATTTTAATTATTTTTTCAACGTATTATTGTACTTTAATCGTAAATGTATTAATTTGATAGTTACTCAAACCAATAATCCGTAGTAAGAGAACAAATTATAAAGATTCACATAAGGTCAATTGGCGGCTATTTACGTGAACACCTTTACATCATTTTGTGTAAGAAAAAGGAACCGCATGATGTTTTTGATTTATTACCGCTTCATTCATTTTCCTTGCAAGCTTAGATACAGATTTAATATGAATGCTGAAACTGATGACATGTGATGCCATTTGTCACTTGCATTTGATGTTTTGTTTTTTTAAGTGATGCCATGCGAATTTTTCATACCTGGAACCAAAGTTACTATTTCTTTAAAGAATCATATTGTAAAAATGATTTCAACGAACGCAAAAAAGAGCCAAAATACTGATCCCTGCTAACTTGAGAATACATAATTCGTTATTCCCCTTTTTATTTTAAATTGTTTTAATAAAGAAAAAAATGATGGGAAAGTATTTTGCTTGAGTTTTTATGATTTTGGCTCTTTATGAGTATCAGAATGAATGCAAAATATGGTGAAGTGTCTTATGGACTGTCAGCATATATGATGTTAGGGTCAACAAACTTGTATGCACTTTTATAAAGTTTCATTACTGAGAAGCATTGATTTCTTCCAATGTCTAATTCAAACTAAAGATTATCTATAATGGGTAGTTGATCCTACTCATTCCTAATTGCAACGTGAAATTTATCCCTGTAGTTATTTGATTTGTATGTGATTACTATCATTTTGTTTTAAGTAAATGGCAAAACTAATTCAAAATCTGTTAAAATTGTCTTGAAAAATGTCTGTGATACTTTGAAAATGTGCAAACCCTTTAAGGAATTTTTAAATCAGGTATTAAAGGCGTGTTAGATACATGGCATCAAATAGAAGAAATTCAGTATATTGTGAGGGAAGTAAACAGGAGAATAAAAATGAGTTCACATTCAGAATTCAAGGAGTAAGATAAAGACAATATTTCTTTCACATTTTGTTAAAGAGATGCAGTTTTATTCCATTATCTCCCGACTCGTAAACTGCTGATCCTACCTCTGTTCGAATTAGAACAAATCAGTGATTTCCGGCAGCTTCACCAGGCGGACAGAATTTGCATCCGAAAACATATGATTTTTTTTAGCAATTGACAACACTTCGTTCTCGCTTGGATATCACAATGCATTTGACATGATTCAGTAGCCGAAATAACGTTTTTGCACATCTAACTTAACTTGCAACCATCCAATGGTAAAGATGGTTCAAATCACAATGTCTTTGCCATGAGTAAATAGCCAAAATGATAATTTACACAGCGTCGCTGATTGCACAACTAACTTTGCTTGCATCCAATCAGGCATCTCCCATTCTAGCCAACAAACTCGGCCAATTGGAAAAGAGGCTCGATCAACATTTCACGACTCTGACTATATGGGGAGAGAATACCAAGGAGTAATATACAGAACATATCTTCTTCAATTTTGTTTAACAAGATGTAGTCTTGATAACTAAATTTCATTATGGTCTTTATATTCAGACAAAAATGATGCGATGACCCAGATTTTTTTAATTTCCAAATTGTTATTATCATTATTGAACAGGAAGAAACAGGAAATAAATATTTCCTTTGAATAAACTTTTCACTGTGTCTTTAAAGGCACCCACGTACAGAAGCAAGTAACATTTTAAAGCTTGCGTTTCAATGTTTTCTCTAGGCCACAGGACTAAATTTGCATATTTCCCTTGTCAACAACTTGAAAAATAAGGATTGATGCGGTGGTTTGAAACTGATGCTGGCTGAAACCAGAAATAAGTTACTTTTTTTCTAGGCCTAATGTTGAATACTCAAACAAGGATAAAGCGTAAATCTCTCTGGCTCAAAACGGAAACGTGCAGTCACAATCATTTAACCAATTGTAGGTTATTGCTATCACTGTTAATGCTGATATTCAGGTAAATGCTATAACGAGACTTTCAAAAACTGCTGATTTCGAACACTTGTAGCATGGCTCATTGAGAGATATTTTTGTTCGCAATTTTTCTTCAGGTTTAACGAACTATTCAACATTTCAAATCAGACATGACAAATCTGTCACAAATCGATACTTGTTTCTGCCAATTTATTACCTCTGAACAATTAACATGTTGAAAAAGTTTTGAACCATTTAAACTTTTGTAAACGTTTACAGATTAACAAGTCAGGACACTGTTATATTACATGAATTGTAATTTATGAAGAATATTTATCTTACGAGAAGAATTAATGATAAAAGGTACATATATACTGTTCGAAGAAATCCCTGATATTTTCATAGTCATGTAGTGATTAAAGTAAATTTTATTCCAACTTTCTATCCTAGATAAGGATTCAAATGTTATATGGCCATGTTATTGCTTTATTCGAAACAACTTACAGTCGGGTACCTTACCAGAGTATATTGATGAAATTATAATATGATTTGGGCTTGGTTTGGACAATAAATACTAAACTTCAGCAGAACTGCAAAATAATCCCAAAATGTCTATTTGTGTATCAACCATCATGTAACGACATTTTTGGATTGTCTTATCTCTCATACTAAAGAAAGAATATATGAAGAAATGGACGGTAGGGGGTCAAGTTTTGGAAATTCTTATTTTGTTTAACAATATCTCATATCGACTCTCCAGAACTGTTAAACTGACTATATGCAAAGAAATACATATCACTAGCGTTAAAAGCTGTTGATCACTTAGGATTAGGTAGAAAAATAGAATGGAAAGTTTGACCCCTGGTCACTTCAATGTCCAGCCAAAACTCTCACGATAAACTTTGAGTGATGACATACAATTATGTTAATGTACAATTAATTTTTACTAAGTGGAATTTCAACACGAACCGATTCATTTGTCCATGCTGGGATGCCTCGAAAACATCCCAAATTATATACAAATAGATATATGCAATATGAAACGCAGGTAGGGGAGACCAGGGCAATGCGCGCCCCCGGGGCAAAGTGACCAAGCGTTATTTCTTCCAAACTATCGACAAATGGAGTAATTTGTCATTTCTAACAAATGAAAGTAACCACAATGAAGCGTTGAAACCAACGCTGGAATCATTTGCCTGAGTTGTGGACGCAGAATTTCAAAAATTAGAAAAAACGCGATTTCTCTATAAGGAACGGATGTGTCTCAAATTCAAATATTTCATAAAAATACAAAACGGAACAATGAAATCTCTTGCGCATGTAACATGAATTGGTATCGTTAATTCATTGAATAATGAAATTTGTAATTACTTGCTTTAAGGATTTTCTATGATGTACAAAACAAATGCTACCCTTGATGGGGTAAAACGCGCCGGGGGGAGCGCTTTGCCCCGTGTGTTATAAAATATATCTTTTTGGTTAACATATTGGTGTAAACGTTATTATTTTACATTTCTTAAGCAAATAATGTAAAGGGGAACTATCATTTTCATATCAGCATGCTGCTGTATATTATAAAAATGAAATATACCATTTTACTTAAAGGGGTTTGTTTTGTTAAAGAAGGACGACAAGTAACAGTGTCAAAAACAAATTTTTCTGTTGTTTTTTAGATTATGAAAATATAATTCATTGTGCATTTTTGTTCAACCCTAAACGATATGCAATTTATGCCGTTATGCCAAGTTCGACACAAAATAGATGATGTGAATTCTTTAATTCTTCCATATAAACAATTCATTTCTTTTTTGCTTTTATGTATTACTGGTTTTGATAGTCATTGACCTACATTAATACCACTTTCGTAGTTAAAAGAAATGTACATGTATCTACAATAATGATATTTGGACATTGAGAATGTTTAACATGTAGGTCCATGACATGTTAAGGAATATTTTGAGCATTCTTGCATATATTGCCAACTTTTATGTTAATTCTATCCTTCATATGGGTTCGATTGTTGCCTTGCATTATCAAGATGATAGCTTTTGATTAGTATTGGCTGATTATATGTGTGTAATATCTATTACATTCTGTGTTGTTTTTCACATGGGGCAAAGCGCCCAGGGGACCGGGCACTTTGCCCCAAACTACAGGGCAAAGCGCGCACCCTTAGTCAAAATACATTTACGTAAATATATCCTAATGCCAAAATAGTAGATTAAAAAAGCATGTGCCATGTAACAGTCTATCTGATAAGTATTAGAGACAGAGTGCAAGTTGCGTTCTGTACATGTCAGGGTGCCCACTAGACGCACTTATATGTTAGGGGGCGCGCTTTGCCCTGGTCTCCCCTAAGTGACAAACTTAAGTTACGCTGCTGTTTTAAAGGGGCAGTAGCACGTTTTTTGATAATTTTATATTTTAAAATTTTCACTGATAAGTGTACGTTAACGCTAAATGTATTATTTTGATAGTGTCAAAAATCTCATTACACAAGCCAATCTTCCATAGTCCGAGGACAAAGTATGAAGATTCACCTAAAATCCATTGGCTGCCATTTTTTTGTGAACACCTTTAATTCATTTTTTGTAAGAAAAAGGAATCGCATGGCTAAACTTTACATTATATATTTGTATTATCACTGCTGCATCACGTTTAAATGCATTGTCTTTCAATTGGAACCATTAATTTTCATTTTCTTAACATCACCTTATATTCCTCCTAAAAACGTGCTACTGCCCCTTTAAGGCGAAATAACGCCTTAGAACGTTTGTTGTGAAATTGCTTGGCCCTGAGAGGAGCTGCCTCGAGTTAGAGTTTCATTTCGTGCAAACACAACCCATTGCGCAAAACAAATAACGTCTTCTGTCATTATCTAACAATAAGCCTGCAGTCGTTTACGACAATGTCTTATCTTACAGTAAAATAGAAAGAAAATTTCATTCCGGAAAATATATTGTCGTGAATGCAGGTCTCACATAAGTGGAAGATAGACAATAAATAAAACAATCTAAGCCACGGACAAACATATTTTATTTCTTGATTCATTCTTATATTTTACAGTTCTCATAACTCAATTGGAACTGAACTGAAGTTTGTGCCATTTAATGGGTTTCAGTCAGGATATTTTGCACAAACGGCTGTGATGCATTGTTCTATGTTCTAGATTTGACCAGGAAGTTATTATTTTCCCCAATTCAATATAAAACAAATGATATTTACGTTATTCATAGAATACTATGGAATATACGAAAAAGATCTGAATTGCTATTCGGAATTTTATCTGTAGAGCTTTTAAGAAATCAAAATTAAAGGTTTCATCTCGTTAATGATTTACAGCAAATTTGCAAGTGTTAAGGAAACTCGAGCTCATTCGGTTTATAGTTAAAAAACTTTTACTGCACTTTGATTAATGATAGTTTATTTGTGCAAATATAATATATCGATAAGAATAAAATAAAAAAAAATTCCGGGATTAATTCAATTTATTATTTAACACAACTGATACATCTGTAACTCGGTCACGGTGAACTAGGTTAAAGATTTGCTGTGTAGCCCCAGTTTCAAACGGCAATACTCAGATATCACCATATTGGTGTAAGATATTAGTTTCAATATAAACTCTTATTAAGTGAAGCCGAATTCACATTCTTCTTTATTCCAAATCATGTCTTTTGTGTCAAAGTCGGGCAGATGAAATGACACGGTTCCACTGATTCACCCGGCCGCTATTTCAAACTACTTGTACACGACTTTGCACGTGCTGCACGCTTTTCGCGTGCTGCCCGGAAACCTTCGTGCTAAAGCAATAACTCTAGTACGTAGCATGTAAAGTACTAGTAGTCCAACCTTCCGATGTCACATGGTTTTCTTAACGAACCAATGAAATAGCCGCTAGGGTTTATTACACATCTATATTATATCGTACATTATATCATGGCTTATTTAATCACATATTGATGATTATTTGATATATACGCGCGAGTATTCCATTTTGAAGTATTAAGACTCAAGATCAACAGTGATGTAACTTATAACACTTTACACAACAGCTGAATTATCTTATTCAGTTTTTATCAAATTAATGTTTTACAGAATCTATCTTATTATTAACTGTATTTGTAATGCTTTTGCTAATTCTTCTAATTTTTGGTCTATTGAAAAAAAGGAAATAGTTGATATTCGTTATCCATTCTTACACTGACATGTAGGGTTCCATGCCAAGATGATGCAGCTATTCTCTTATTTAGTTTATATGAAATTTATTGAAAAAGGTCATTCTTCAGCCGCTTGATTACATTCCAAATCTCTTAAACACGTTTTTTCGTCAATAATCTGATCATGGCAGTGATATTTGCTGAACCATTTTTATCTTACAGTTCAAAAGAATGGTGATTGATGTATTCTCCTTATCTCTTTACTAAGAAATAGAATTCAAAGCTGTGGTCTTGTGACAACACATTTAAATCGTCAGCTGCGTATCTTGGCTTATTTAAACAATGCCATTATTTGAGACACTTCAGTCATAAATAAAATAGTGATCAAAATATTAATCTGAGTTAAAGGAGATCCAAAGTGTTTGCTTATTTTTATAGGAGAGATATTAATTCTTCAAATTGACGTTTTCTCAAAAACTGTTTAAGATGGGTTAACCAAATTTTCTGTGTGTCTTAATTGTATCAATTATTTCATGGAGTTCAAAAATCAGAACCGAAAAATTAGTTTTAATTTTAACTGTCCTTGTGTGGTGTTTTTGGACTTTGTTCGGGGGTGTCTTCAAATGGGGAATTTTTTTCTCAGAAACTATTTAAGATATTATAACCAATTTTGGTGTGTGTTTCAGGGTATCAATACCTTAGTGGACGTCAAAAATGAGGTAAATTCATGTTATTACTGAGTTACGGCCCATGTAGAAAGATAGTTGGAGCTTAAATGAAAACTTATTTGGCGGGGGATGTTGATGACCATGTATTTTTGTTAATGTTCTCTTTTAATTTTTCATTTGCTTTACATGATATTGATGATGTTAGACTAAATTTTAATTAAAAAAAAGAGAAGGGTAGCTATATTGATTTGTTCAAAGATATAAATAAGTTAATATCCTGATGTAATCAAATCGTAACCTTGTTCTCTAAATAATGTTCTTTTTACACTATTTATTATAATAATGTGAAGATGACCTTTAAACCCTTCTCTGGTAATCCACTGTGATGAGATCCTACCTTTAAAGGGGCAGTAGCACGTTTTTAGGGGGAATGTAAGGTGATGTCAGGAAAATGAAAATGTGTGGCTCTAATTGAAAGACAATGTGTTTAAACTAAATGGAGCAGTACTAATTCAAATGTATAACGTAAAGTTTAGGCATGGGATATATTTTTCATAGACAACATGAATTAAAGGTGTTCACACAAAATGGCCGCCAATGGATTTAGTGTGAGTCTTCATACTTTGTCCTCTGAGTATGGATGATTGGCTTGTGTAATGAGATTATTGACACTGTCAAAATAATACATTTAACATTAACTTACAATTATCAGTGAACAAATTAAAATATGAAATTATCCAAAAAACGTGCTACTGCCCATTTAAGGAAGATAAAATGCAGGTAAATTCTACTTACTATGGTAGGCATTTTATAAAGGGTTGATAGTTATTGTGTATTGCTGGTAGACAATTGCAAACCATCGGATAATAGATGTAGATGTACATATGAAACTTTGCTGCGAATGCGAGAAAAAACAATGATCTTCTTTAACTAATGAGACGTGTTTTATATAAACACAGTGTTAGAAATGTAAAGCAATATTCGATTGTTTGATCTATGCAACAAGGCATGCTGGGAAAAAAGCAAAATGTTAAAGGACATGTATTGTTAATTGTGATAAAAACTTTTGACTCTACAGTTTAACCAATTAATTTAGCTCATTAACGCATCTCCAAGAAATACATCTTTAATAACACATTGTGTCAACAAGTTTAATATCGATAAGTGGGCTTCTTTTCCATTTCTAACCAATTACCTTCAGTATTTCCTTTTCCCGATGACTTTTTATCTATCAGGTGGCGCTTAAAATTACATTCGTTTAAAACATAACTGAGATGCTTTCAATGTTTTCAAGTAGATTGACAGCTGTTTGCTTCACGCTTTTCAACGTCAAAAGAAATAATTGGTATCTTCCGGCCACATTTAAGACTTACCAAGAATATAAGCTCATTATTTGATCTTTTATACTAAAAATTGGCATTTCCTTATATTTCTTACTTAAAGTAAACGTAACAGATTGAAATTACTACATGATTTATTTCAACATTGTCAATACAGAATCATTAAAATGAATTGATTCATTCCTTAACACACAATGATCTAGAATAAGTGTTAACTCGGAGCTAGAATTGCAACAAATTCCTTTAACTTAAAACAATTTATTACCTATGAGGGCAGTAATACCGAGGTTCATAATGTTCATATGTTGTCCTAGGGCAAAACATCACTGTTTCATTGTGACTTCACGTTAAACGCAGTGCTGAGAAGTAGGTTTTGAGCATTTCTTTAATTCTGGGACTACGGTAATAAACCGAATATTATATTCGTGCCCATGACATACTATGTTTACAACACTTGTGCCTAAATAACAGTATATCCCTCGCTATCGCTCGGGAAATACTAATATTTAGGCACTCGTGTCGTAAACATAGTATTTCATGGACACTCATATAATATCATCTATGTATGTAATGGTATGATTAATCCATTAGTACATTTTTTGTAGGTTGGGACAAGTCAGAACGGTTAATTGATTGGTCCTTAAGTCAGACATGATTGTAAGACATTTATGCCGCTCCGATTTTCTAATTGTCTGGTTAAGACAAAATATTTCCTATAATTGTAAGATGGATTTACTCGCAACCATGTACACTGTCGTGATCAGATAAGTATTTGATAAGTATGATTTGTTTGTCAACAACATGTGGCTGAATATAACACACACAATAACAAATTGCTAATTGCGGAATGTGAGGAAAGAAAAATGTATTTTCAAAACATACTTTTATAATGACATATTAGAAATAAAGCAACTTAATTAACCGAATTGTACTGCCAGTTGAGAATGTACATTGACTAAAATAGTCAATCAAAGAAATTCGCACACGAAATCCAATAAATTCTAACACATTTAGTTAAAAAAATAACTTTCTTTATAATTGAAGTCTCCGTCACTGCATGTAAGTCTCTCTCACTCGTGAATGAACTGCAATCACAACCAATTTCACCAATCCAAGTTGCTGTCGTTGTAAATCCTAGTTTTGAAGTAAAGCTTCAACACAAATGCCAGGATCTCGATTCTTTTTTTAACTTCTGAGTTTCGTCAATCCTGAATGGGTCATTAAGGCACTTTTTCGCTTGCAATTTATCTTCTAGTAACGAGCTATTCAACATTCATAGTCATTATTTTAAGTTGCAATCACAGATTATCTATGGATAGAACTCTTTAAGCACTGGACAGTTATTTTCTGCCAATTTAATCTCACTGACACTTTGAACTGTAAAAGGATAGATTCTGCAGATATGACTTTTATGTCTTTTATTGGAGTTGGTTCATTTTTCTTTTACTAAGTTATTTTATTGAAAACTAACCATTCACCTATTACCACAAAATGAATTGTCAGTATAGTTTCGTTATACACATTGATATTATTGTATAATTGTAAGGTATTTACTAGTATCACTTGTAAAACAAGCGTAGAAGTTAGCAGAGCTCATATACCCCCACTTCCCGCTTAGGTCAAATAATTTAGAAATAGCGAAAATCACATCATTGTAAAAGTATTATATTTGATGAGCATACTTTTAAAGTTGTTTTCACTGCTATATACTTTCAAGTTATTGTACACGTATAATTTTCATTTACCATGATATGACTTTGAAGTCTTTTATTGGAGTTGGTTCATTTTTCTTGCTGGTGAGCATACTTTCTTTATATTCATCCATAAACCTGATACCTGATTTTAGGATTTGAGGTCGTTTTATTGATATATATCGCAACATAATATATATAGAATAAATATTGTAAGTGTGGGCTTGAGATGCAAAGACGGGAAGTTGGAAGTGAATCCGTTTTCATTAAGATACTCTCATTTCTTTTGTAGCTTACATAACTCCTACATACTAATTAAACCTACAAGTCCATATATACTAAATAAGCTGTCTCGCTTTTAAGTCAACGTCTTCATAGAGATAATAGACAAGTATCCACAATTTCAGATCCTTGCTTAACAACAAAAAAACACAATCAATGCAACAGACAAAATAATTGCATTTCTTGATTCATTCTCAACTTGTGCGGTTCTCATTACTCTTGTATTAATTCTAGAACCGATCTGAAGTTTGTGCAAATAAATGGATCTTGGTCAGGATATTTGAACCAATGGATTAGATGCACTGTTCTATTTTCAAATTTGGATCAGGAAGTTAATATGATTACCGATTTGTCATCAAATAAAGGAGAAAATAGGAAAGTCTGCGCTAAATGATAAAAATTGAAAATTGATTACATAAGTCTATAGATGGAACAAGATAATAATATTAAATGTTTTGTTTGCTTTAGATTATAGTTATAATGTTTGTCTCTTAAAGGGGACAGTACCACGTTTTTTGGGAAATTTCATATTTTCAATTCACCATTTCACTTATTATTGTACGTTAATCGTAAATCTATTAATTTGATAGTTACACAAACCAATTATCCATAGTCATTAGAACAAATTACAAAGATTCACATAGGGTCACTTGGCGGCCATTTATGGGTGGACACCTTTAATTTATTTTGTGTAAGAAAAAGGAACCGCATGGCTCAACTTTACGTTATATATTTGATTTATTAAGTGTAAATACATTATCTTTCAATTGGAACCACTTATTTTCATTTCCCTGACATCACCCTATATTCCCCCTTTTTACGTGCCACTGTCCCTTTAAGCAAATGCTGCATTCCACTGAAGTTGTACATGTAGAATATACTCTCAATGATACTCGGTATATGGATCAATGATCATGTGTAGATGTGCCTTTTGGAGGGTTCAAGTTCTTCGGCTTATTATTTTTGGCGGTTTCCATAGAAACATACTTTGAATTTGGTTTCTGGAGGAAATCTCAAAAGCTGTAAGACCTAACTCAATAAAACTTGGTATGTGGATTAATTATCTTGTGTAGATGTGCCTTTTGCGAGTTTCTACTTTTTGGGATTATTGTGCTTGGCAGTTTCTATGAAATTGTAAGTTGTGACAATTTATGCCACCAGTAACGGGATATACCTAAATTCACAGTCATTGTTTATTTATTTAAAATATTCCAAATGACTTAAAAGATTTCTTAATATATAAGAGATTAGTTTTTTGTAAAACGTGTTGTGCAAACGCATTCTCTCCCAAATGAGATAGTTCATGATTCAGTAACCAAACTAATGATTTTCGGACAGCTTCTCTGATTGCAAACTTAACTTTGATTGCATCTTTGATTTTATCTCACAAACTCGGATAATTGAAACAGGGGCTTGAGTAACATTTCCTGACTTGATCTGCCTCTGTTTAGAGAAAATTATGCAAACGGTGAACACAACAAATAATTATCATTGCGCTGAGGTGGTTCAATAAAGTGTAAATCTTTGCAACTGTTTGAAATGTGTTTTCACATTTCAATGAGCAGCGAAATCCAATATTTCGAAGTGAGTTTGTTGAAATTTATATATGGTCTTAAAGGTCACTAGCTTGATTCGTAGAAAATCCTTTAAATCAAACTCTTGAAATCTTTACGACCCTACCCTGCAATATATTGTATTGGTTGTTACGTCACTCCTGTCAAATTCTAATCTAGAATAAAGGCAAGTAATTCCAAAGGTGATCACCCAGACTACAGCTCACATTTGAAAATAAACTGAACAATAAATCACATAATCAAAGAGACAGCCAAACAAATTACATTTCTTTGTTCAGTTTAGTCTTTTACAGTTCTCATTCCTCGCCATATCTTGAATCTGGGACCGGACTGATGTGATTTACATGCAGAGATTACTTGCACCATTTCATTGATTCCAGGCAGAAAGTTTGCTTCAATGGCTTTGAGGCTTTGTTTTTTCTATTTCAGAATAAGGAAGCTTTTTCAATTTACTATTTATCACTTGCTTAAAAGCCAAGATAGACAATTTGAAAATGTATGCCAAAGGCTTTCCATTCTCTCCCCACAGAGGCAACTCAGTCATACCTGAATTAACCTCTGTTCTATTACGGCTAATACATGGGATAGAAAGGTAGAAATATGATTGGAGGCAATCGAAGTTAGTTGTGCAACAGCGACGCCGTTTCAAAAGTGGTCATTCGCAAAACCTCGGCCATCTCCGTGCTGTTCGTCAAAGCTTTCGTTGAAATTTAACATCCAGGGGAGGTAATTATTCATATTACAAACCATCGCATTTTACCTTCTCATAAGTTATTATTTGGTTGATCAGTAAAATAAAATCTATCATAAAACAATTAATAATTTACACATTTATAAAACAGTTTCTATCTAATGAAAAACCCTAGGAAAGGTTTTTGGTCAGCTTGTAACTTAAAAGTATTTTAATTTCGCAAATGTTGTTATCCCCGCCTCGAAGTCTTTAATATCGTGCCTCTGTCTGTCCGAGTAAAAGGGGACAGATTTTCTCAAGAACTATTTGAGATAGAATAACAAAATTGTATGTGTGTGTTCACTACCTTGATCGAGTTCACAAATCAGAATCTTTAATAAAAACTTATTTGGCAGGGGATGTTGATGACCATGTAAATAAAGTAGTGAGTGTTACATTGTTGTGAAAACAATATAACACTGAATTGTTTTACCCTTTTGAGATAGTTCTTTAGCTGTTTCTACAATGTACTTTTGCAATTTTGTCAATTTGATCTTTCAAATCTACTAATTACAAAAAGGACCATCACAATGATTCACAGCTAAACATTTTAAAATTTGTTCTTTATTAAATACACTATTGTTGAAAACAATCATTGATATTAACCCAAAATGGGCAATCTTCCCATCTGTACCCCGAATTGATCTCTATCCTGCAAGGTCACGTTCAGAGCAAAGGCTTTTTGTTGCTGTTATATATATTATAAAGTACGGAATAAATCTAGACCGTTACTATGCAAACGAAGGTTGATAATGGTAACTTTCACTGGTTGCAGAAAGTAAATCTAAAAGCCATGCATTCGTATTAGCCAGTAATTTTGTTTGTGTTGAGTTTTGTCATTAAAACTCTAAAGACAGCTAGTTAAACAGTTTTGAAGGGTTTTTTTTGTTTTTGTTTTTTTTAAAAGTGTGACCCCAGATTTAATAATTTTTCCTGTATACATATAAGAATGACTCATAAAAATGACAGCAGTTATGTTTCAATATGACTATGATAAAGTGATTAGTAGTCAGCTTTCAGATCGTGAAGTTTTATAATTACACAATTCCATGATCCTGTGAATTTGACATCTTGTACGCTAACAGGCATCAAACTTACAAATACATATACCGAAACAACAAAAACTCAACGTTTAATGAATTTGTTATCCATGGTAAAGTGTTAAAATTTCAATAAAAATAATAATTTTTAAACAAACATTTTTACTACTTGCTTTTGAAGTGACATCATATCATGGCCTTGATATACCAAAATAACAAAAACTCAACGTTTAATGAATTTCTAATCAATTGTCAAGTGTTAAGGTTTCAATAAAAATAATAATTTAAAAAAAAAAAAACATTTTTACTACTTGCTTTTGAAGTGACATTTTATCATTGCCTTGATAGACAGTTACCAAGGACATAATTGCTTTTTAATTATACATGTACATATTTCTTTTTATCGTGAAATATATGTCCTTTTTTAGATATAACATGCCTTCTTATAACTTGTCACTAAATGTAGATAATCAACTTGTAATGGCAATGCATTAAATAGCTTTTTTTAAGAGCAAATCCTAAGAGTGAGATGAGTTTAGCAATAAATCATTAAATAATTTTTTCAAATTTCATAATTTCTCCAAAATCAAATTGATATTTAAAGGTAAGATTAAAAGGTGAAGGTCACAATGGAGTGAGCGAGTGTTTTTTCTGCTCCGGGAAATATGCTGTAATCCTGTTCCTTATGAAGCAATCTGGGCTACAAAAAGTGATTTATTGACTGACATTGTCTTCATGTGATTAAGTGTAAGTAATTTCTACCATTTCCACTGAACAATATCACTACATTGACACAAACTTGAATAGTGACTTGTGTGACTTCACTCATCAACAAAACAATATGGCGTCACGATCAAGCAATCGTCCTTCGGGTAATACACGCTCCTCAGATACAACTTCTGACGAATCAGTTAGTTTTAATGAACTTAAAGAATTGATACTGGCATCAGAAAGAAATTTAGCAAAGAAAATTGACACCATAAACTCTAACTTAGAAGAGGCTATATCGAAGATAGAAGCTGATGTGGCTTCAACAAAATCACGTGTGGACGAGGTAGAGAAATCCCTTGAAAATCATGCAGACGACATGGACTCGATAAAAGATTCGATAAATGTGTTAAGAGCAGACATTACCCTCAAATGTACACAGCTGAAACAGGAGGCCATACTAAAGGAACTACATGACAGGAGACCCAACCTTTTATTTAATGGTATAAAGGAGGAAAGAAACGAAGATCCTGAATCGGTAATCAGGAATATCCTTTCACAGAATTTAAAACTTCCTGCAGATAAAGTAGATCAAATCTACTTCAAATCTGTACACCGCCTACCACAACCAAGATACAATGTCCAGTACAACGGTCCCCCAAGACCCCCTACCATAATAGCCTCCTTCCTGTCAATGGCTGACCGTGAGGAAGTATTCAGGGCAAAATCAGCACTATATGGAACAGGGATGAACATTCAAACCGACCTTCCAAACCCCATGAAAAGAATACGGTCACATCTTAACAAGAAAGCATATGAACTGAGAACCAATAACAATATGTACAGGGTAAAAGGTATCGATCAGGGTAAAAGGTATCGACCTTGTCTTGGAACAAAAACTGCCAAGTGATCCACAAACTGCATGGAGGCCAGTTCATGTGAGCATACCTGATCACCTGCTGCATTATTGAATAAGTGAACTGTCAGATCTAATAACATCACTACCTAAAGGTAATCATCTCATTTAAAGTAAATGGAAAATATTCTTATTATCAATAGAGATGACTTGAACAATTGCTGTTGCATTATGACACTTGCACTTATATCACATGTGTATGCTGAATCTATATGTAAGTCTAAAGTATGCTTGATAAAGCAGTATTTCAACTATATATTATACCAATTTGTATAAGACAGTGCTTACACTTATAAGTCTATGATAACACAAAACAGATGAAATGATAATATTTCATGATATAAGATAAATGCTCATATAACATTTACTTCTCTTTTGGGTAACAAGAGAAGATGATATTTTATGTTACAGAATTGTACAGTAATTTATGCTATTTCTCTTTTTTTTAATAAGAGAAAATGGTATATCACCTAACATAAATGTGATTCAATCTATATTAAATCATTATGCATTAAATCTTATCTTCAAATAATAAATGAAAGCAATAATTCAAATAAGATACATTTATGATAATGGCATATGTTAAAAAAACACCATATATATATTTTAATTTATATTTCATAGTTCTTTTTAAGTATTGACCTTACATAAGAATTGGAATATGCTACATTAAAACCCATATACATATCAAATATATAGTTATATGCTTGATTGTACTGCTTAGGAAAGGGATATATTACATTTCAATACAATGCTTTATACAATTTGGAATTTTTCAGATTGTCTGATTGAATTCTCTTGTTTAATATGAAGCAGAAATCTTATCCATAGAATCAATGATGGGAATGACATTTGACATATATAGCCAATGCTTCTTTCTTGTACCTACAAGTGTAATTTTCTCACCCATCAAAGATTTGATAACAAGCTTATACATTATAAAACAATTGAAAGTATCAAATAACTGTTTAATAACATTTACATTATATGTGTACATAATATGAACATAATTATGTAGGTTTGTACATATGTATATATGCATCTGACTATTTATATGGTATATATATATGATTGTGTTTGAAACAATAACTTCTTATTTATAGAAATATATAAAAAAGGTATTTAATGTAAATAATTTTATTTTTGAATCTTACTTACTGGTATTTATAGTAAATACAAACCTGTGTTTATGAAAACAGTCATTTTCAATTATATAGAAAAGCCTAATGCATGTAAAAAAACTAATATTTATGGTCATAAATTAAACATTGTCTAATACCAAATGAATTTATTATGATCATTAGCAATTTGAATAATAAATGATAAAGTAAATAGGAATTTAGAAGTCTTTATAATAGATAAATCTAATTATACTTAAGTATTAAGGAACATAAAAAAATATCATAACAAAAAGAATTATATTTACACAAAATTAACTAACTATATGCCATCCAACAATAACCATTTAGGCAAGAAAATGGAATCATAAAAACGTTATTACATTACCAATAGCAATGAATATCCAACACGTTATATGTACACAATCGCATGAGTTAAGAAAAGGCTAGGCCATGAAATTGACACGTAAAAATGCAATGCCCGTGCGGCGAATGCACTGCACGATTTCAGCAGAACATGACATTTCCCACAACTCATATCGATTCTGAATTCTTCAAACACATAATGTAGAGTCTTTATCTGCCCACAACCACATCCAAACCCTACAGGATTGCACATAGCCGGAGAACATAGTGAACAAATGAAGGTAATTACCAATAGCTTCCTTTTTTATTTTTATTCTTTTCACTCTTTCCATCATCTTTCACTGCTTAATTGAAAAAAATTTTCTCCATACACAAATTTACACACAAAACAGCTCATTCATAACAACTTCAACGCAATATCCACCGTAATGCATGACACATTGAAAATAATATCTTCAAACTGTCAAGGCCTGAACAACAAACGAAAACGAATCGATGTTTTCAATCATCTGAAAAATAAAAAGGCACATATATATTGTATTCAAGATACACATTTTACGAAAGAATTAGAGAACAAAATTAAAGAGGAATGGGGATCAAAATATTGCTTTTTTAGCTCTTATAAAAGCAATGCTAGAGGGACAGCCATACTTTTTAATGACAACTTTGATTTTACAATTGAAGACAAACGATACGATGTTAACGGAAATTATGTAGCAATAAAAATGAAAATTTGTGATAAGACATTAACTTTAGTTACCATATACATGTACGGACCAAACACTGACACACCAGAGTTTTACGAAAATGTCATATCAGTTATAGATGAATTAGAATCAGATAGTTTTTCTATATGCGGCGATTGGAATTTTGTACAAGACCCTAACATAGACTACTTCAACTATAAACATGTCAATAATATCAAAGCAAGAGAGACTTGGCTAGAGATAATGGAAGAAAACGATCTGGTAGATCCATGGAGGGAACAAAATCTTGATATCAAGCGATACACGTGGCGACAGAAAAATCCTTTTAAACAAGCAAGACTACATTATTTCATCATATCAAAAAGTTTAGAAAGCTCAGTCCAGGAAACTGGAATTGATGCAGCCTATAGATCAGATCACTCTGTGACTTGGATAACATTGAAGATAAGCGATACTGAACGCGGTAAAAGTTATTGGAAGTTTAACAATTCGTTACTCCATGATAAAATATATGTTGACAAAGTCAAACTTTTAATTAAAGAAACAAAAGAACTTTATAAATCATACATAGACGAAACTGGTAAATATGTATTTAAAATCAATGACCAACTATTTTTTGAAACGTTGCTCTTAATGATAAGAGGACATACAATAACATATTCATCTTATAAAAAAAAGGAAAGCTTAAAACTCAGACAAAACCTTGAAAAAACAATTCATGAGCTTGAAAATGAGATTGACAAATTAGATGATATTGATTCTAAGCAGATATTACAAAACAAATTGATAGATGCAAATGAAAAATTACAGAGTATTAATAGAAATGAAGTCGAAGGAATTCTCTTGAGATCTAAAGCTAAATGGAAAGAAGAGGGAGAAAAACCAACAAGATATTTTTTATCATTAGAGAATAGAAATTTCTTAAACAAAGCAATATTCAAACTTGAAAATGAACAGAAAGAAATACTAACAAAAAAGGATGACCTAATAAAGGAGACTAAATCGTTTTACTACAACCTGTACAATAAGAAATCATGTAAGAAAGTAAATCTCAAAGAATTACTTAAAGGTATTGATGTTCCAACATTATCTGAAGCACAAAAAGTAACATTAGAAGGGAAGCTTGAGTATGAAGAAGTTTTAAAAAGTCTGAAAAATATGAAAAATGAAAAAAGTCCTGGCTCATCTGGATTTACAGTTGAATTCTTTAAATTTTTCTGGTCAGATATAAACGAATACCTTATCAGGTCTTTAAACTTAGCTTATGAAAAAGGTGAATTATCACTGACTCAAAAGCAAGGCGTCATAACCTGTTTTCCTAAAAAAGGGAAATCTAAACATTTGTTACAAAATTGGCGACCAATCTCTTTACTGAATGTATCATATAAAATTGGCTCTTCTACTATAGCGAATAGAATCAAAACTGTCCTACCAATTATAATAAATGAAGATCAAAAAGGTTTCATGTCGAAAAGATATATTGGTGAATGTACTCGGTTGATTTATGACATAATTGACTACACCGAATATATGAATATACCAGGAATTCTTCTACTTATTGATTTTGAAAAGGCTTTCGATTCTGTTGATTGGAATTTCATTCAAGAGGTCCTTACATATTTTAACTTTGGAAAATCTATCACGAGATGGATAAATACTTTTTTTAATAACATCCAATCATGTGTCGTTGTAAATGGTTTTCTTTCAAATTATTTTGATATATCAAGAGGGTGTAGACAGGGCGATCCTATATCCCCGTACATTTTCCTTATTTGCGCAGAAATATTGGCCATAATGATACGAAACAACGATAAGATAAAAGGGATACAGATAGGAGATATAGAATATCTTATATCACAGTATGCTGATGACACTTCACTTGTTTTAGATGGCACTGAAAAATGCTTACAGGCCACGTTAGAAACACTAAGCATATATGCCTCTTTCTCAGGATTAAAAATAAATATCAACAAAACACAAGTAATATGGATAGGTTCAGAAAAAAAATCGAAAAGAAAATTTTGCAGAAGTTGGAATTTAGATTGGTGTAATGATTCATTTACATTGTTAGGTATTGTATTCACTCATAATCTTGCGGAAATGGTTGAACGCAACTACAAAGACAAACTTAAGCTTTTGAAATTATCGATGAATCAATGGTTAGCTAGAGATCTAACTCCCCAAGGAAGAAATGTAATATTGAAAAGTCTATTACTTCCTAGATTTAATCACCTCTTTGCCTCCCTACCCAATCCAAATAATCAAATGATTAAAGAAATTGAGCAATTATGCTTTAAATTCATATGGAAGAACAAACCAGATAAAGTTAACCGAAACACTATAATAAAGCCGTATGAAAACGGTGGAATACGAGCCCCAGATATAGTAAGTCTTATTCAATCGCAAAAAATTTCATGGATAAAAAAAATAACAAACTCCGAATCAAAAATTAAGCAATTGTTACATGTTAATACACAACGGGACATAAACAGCTTCATACAAACATGCGAAACACATATACTCGAATCTGTTATTACACCAAACACTAATCCATTCTGGAAAGACACACTTGAATCTTGGGGTAAATTTATAACAGCAAAAACTAGGAATGTACAAAACGCAAATGATATCCTTTCCCAGAATTTATGGCTAAATGAGAACATAAAAATCGGTGGAAAAATAATACACTATAAACATTACTCAAAAAGAGGAATAACATATATAAACGACTTGCTCAACAATAATGGCAATTTCTTAAATATGGAACAATTAAACGAAAATTACCAGTGCAAAACGAATTTTATAGAACTCCAAGGCTTAATAGAATCCATTAAAAACTACTGTAAAAGAGCAAATGTTCATATTGAAAAGAAAATTGAAACACCAATTCTTCCATATTTATTACAAAATATAGTGGGAGATAAAAAAGGATGCAGGGATGTATATGACATTCTCATATTGCAAAAAAATATAAAGCCTTTATCATACCGAGAAAAATGGCAAACTGAACTAAATGAAAACATTGACGCAGAAACCTGGAAAAAAATCGAGAAAAATACCTTTAAATCATATTATAGTGTAAAACAATCTTGGTTCCAATACAGTATAATTCATAGAATTCTGCCAACAAATGATTTACTAACAAAGATGAAATACATAGATTCAAACAAATGTTCCTTTTGCAAATCCAATGTTGAGTCAATTTCGCACTTACTGTTTAAATGTAAATTTGTCAGAAATATATGGAATGAAATAGAAGAATGGATAAAAGAAAAAACTGGTACAAAAATAACTTTCACTGGGAGAAATATTATCCTAGGATACTGCGAAAAGAGAAACTCTGTTTTAAATATGATTATGTCAATTGTTAAGTATAATATATACAAAATGAAACAAATGGATAGATTACCAAACTTAAAATATATAAAAGAAGACATCAAGACAAGTTATCTGATAGACCGCTATAATTTGTATTCACAATGCAAGTATGATGACTTTATAAAATTCTGGTCTATATGTCATAATCTATTTTAATACTTTTTGTAACCTTTTCTTGATGTACCTATCCAATTACAATCTGCAAACCTGTATTTTCAAACTGTGTTTATGTAACTATTGTTATGCAAATCATGTATGTAATAATGTTGTGAAATGAACTGATTGAATGTATTGTACTGATGGAGATTTCAAAAAAAAAAAAAGTTAAAAAAAAAAAAAAGATTAAATATTTTAAAGTAATACAAAAAGAATTAAAAATTTAAGGGTGACAAGTGAGCTGAAGGCTAACGCAAAGCTGTCTGAAATGATTTAAATATAAGATGTCACAGCCAGATTAATGTTCTATTGTTGATACACAGGTCGAAGTTCAAATAAGGAAACAATGTCAAGGATACCTTGGAACACTTAAAAATCATTTACATGATGTTGAATTGTTTAACAACTAAGATTCTAAGAATGCATTGTCACATATTTTTTTAAAACAGTTAGCCCAGGAAATATATGTTGAAGATTTTATCTAAGAACCAGAACAAGCAGAAAGGAAGTTTTGAAGGTTGACTTTTTTTTCATATGAGTTGTAAACGATATTTTTTTAAAGTAGCAACTGTCAATACTTATAAACTTGTGTCATTTTGTTTGACAAAGAGTATGAACAAATCATAGAGACACTAGTTGTTAAATCGTTTTTCAGGAACACATTTATATATATATTTCTTCATTGTATCTATTTTTCGTGTTAATCTTGACTCTAATGACACAAGAGCTCACAAACCATTTTGAAAAAAATACCTGCATCTTATAGGTTTCAAAAGGTCATATGTAATTTGTAATCATCGTCAATACGAGGATTATCTAACGACAAATTTATTAAATAAAAAGTATTAATTGAAATGCATTCCCAAATTTAGGCAATTTGAATTGCTTTCACTTTACTCAAGACTAAAATATTGCCTTAACGGCGCTTTACAATAAATACACTCACTTACTCACCAATAAAATTCTTGAATAATGTTCAAATCAATTAGATGTCAAACATTTTACTTAACACATTGATCAATTAACCTGCCTCCTCAGCTCATATCCAAAAAAAGTTATTTTCACTTCAAGATATTGTGTCAAATTGATTGACGGGCTTCTTATGTTGTTCATCATCAAATCGTCAGCTCTATTTCTTTCTCTATCTCCTCTTCCAGAATTTTTTATGCAATCATGGGTTTAATGATTACGTGTAGCAAATGGGCTCAGAAATGTATTAGATCAATTTAATTGATATGGAACACATTAAGATGTTATATATATACTCAAATAGATTTCACAGCTGTGTGTTTCTCATGTTTATAACGATCCAAACATAATTTTTGTATCTTTACCTTTTCCAAATGATTTTTAAATTCAATACAACACGCAATTTAGTTTAAGGCTATATCATTGTTAAGTCAAATATCCATCATTGTGAAGCCAAAAGAAATAACAAAAGAAAAATTCTTTCCATGTAATTTTAGTTTGCCTTCTAGCTCCATGTACATTGCAGACAATAATGAAGTGACAATGTAGTAATCGAGAGCAATCTATTGTCCAACATTATACAGTATACATTATGCAAAAGTAGTTATCAAATTTACCAACTATACAGAGATGAATGGGAAATGAAGTCACAACTAGTGCATGCTCATTTCTAATTCATATTCAATTTCTCTAGGTAAAAGCTAAGAATCGAAAATAGTTACTTTTAGTAAAACGTTAACTTTAAACAATTCACAACATTTTAAGTGGAATATATCTAACGTTTGGAGTAAAATTATAATTTAAGAAACATGGAAATATATTGAAAACATTTCATTTCTCATTACTAAAATATCTCCATCTTTTTTTCCCCAAATCAAATGAGGATTAATCTAGAATTTATTTAAAGATAATTCATTCAACGTTTGTTTATAACATGTGAGGGGTAACCGCTTTTGACAATCATCATCTTTCTTCAAACATATAGTGATGATATTCGTTATGTTCCCAGATAATTAAGTAAGTTACATGTACATAAGGTCGGATTACTTCACAAGTGACTATCAATAAATTATATAAAATTTCCTCAACTTCACGGCTAAGTTATTTCAACGAAATAATTATATGAATCATAATAGTTAATCCTTAATTTGATATTATGAGTTGGACAGGATTGGGAACAGTAATCTAGACAATAAGTTCCCATTTCAGACATGTGTGTAAGAAATCTATGTTCTTCATTTGAAATTCCATCTCGAAAAGTCATCTATATCTTAAATCAACCATAATAGGTTGATGATTTTATTTGTTCAAATAGCAACATAGAATTAAATACTGTACTTATCTTGATTTCTGAGGTATTTCTACGATAGTTTATCAATGATAATAACACTATAATGATGTCAAAATAATATTAATACCTATGAGGGCATTCATAGAGGTTCATACTTTGCATATGATTCATTATGACGTATGTTAACAATGCTTTGACGTCACGGTTCGGCTATGACGTTCCATTCTAAATGGGCTATTCTGCCTGTTCAGAGAAGTAGATTTTTAGTATTTTATTTTATTTTATGATTACGGTAATAAACATAATGTCATATTCGTGCCCATGACATACTCTGTTTCATCACTCGTGCCTGAATATATTGACCTTAGAAATAAAATCACATTTACATCTAGTTTGCACTAAAAATATAAAAAAACACGAAATAAACATATCATATGATTTATGTTGCACGATGTTTGGAATATAAGCTTAGAATATATCAAAATACTTTAATGAAGATACGTAATAAGATTTTTATATAAATAAGCTATAAAACCTGAGCTAAGCTTGATACGTGTATGATAAAAGTATGGTTTAATTGGAAATCAAAGAGAAAGTGATTCTTAATAAAAAACACTGTCACAATTCGACACTACTAATGCGTCCTGGACCTTCAAAATAAAAAATAAATGAACAACCTGTCAAACTTTGTCTTGAAGAAGGCTCCTTTTCATGGATTACACGAAATTTACAAGGCCAAAACATGTACTGTGTGCATTACGTTTTGACAGGCAAGAGGGACGTACCCCACGCTTTGACGCGCAAGAAGCATGTGCTTTTACACCCTTCACAGTACTACACATAAATCAATGAAGTGGCCCTTAGAAGGTTGAAGAAAATTGAAATTATATTGAAAACTATTACTATTGTGGTTGATTTACTTGGATCGAGTGATATGCTAGAAAGTCACTTTTCATTCAGTTGCAATACTTCTAAGTTTAAATGTATTTTATGTCTTAGGAATAAAAATATTTATCGGCATGAATCCATTAATACATATCTGGTTGCTTTGTGTGAGTTTAAATGATAAATTGATTGGCACTTAGTTAAGACATGATTGTAAGACATTTATTTCGTTACATTAAAAGGAGGGAATGATTTTTTCGTGTTTAGATATGTGATTGATAAGTATAATTTGTTTATCAAGAAGTATGTGACAAAATATAGCACACACAAAAAAAAACATTGAATATGTCCTATGTTATGAGGAACCGGAATTTTAGGAAGAAAATTTAGTTTTCAAATTAGGCATTATTTGGGTTGTAGGTTGGGATATATTCCATATAATTCAGTAATACTCTTAGCTCCGAGAAACATGTATTTGATTATTTATTTGAATATATGTTTATGGCCATTGTACACCCTTTACGAAATATTTATTTTTTTAAATCAAACTATTAATGAAAAACAAATTATTTAATTAATTATTTTATAATGACATACTTTCTAAGAAATAAAGCAACTTAATTACTAGAATTATATTGTCATATGAGCATATGCATGAACATTGACTGAAAACCTCAATCAAAAAAACTCGCACATAAAGTTCGATAAATTCTTATACATGTTGTTAAAATTATAACATTCTTTATAATTTAAGTCTTCATCACTGCGTGTAAGTCTCTCTCACTCGCAAATGAACTGTAATCACAACCAATTTCACATATCCAAGTTACTGTCGTTGTAAATCCTTGTATTTAAGTAAAAGCTTCACAAAAATGACAAGGTCTCGAATCGGTTTTTTTTTTTCTAACTTTCGTCAATCCTGAATTGGTCATTAAAGCACTTTTTCGTTTGCAATTTATCTTCTATTAACGAACTTTTCAACGTTCAAAGTCATTATCTTAAGTTGCAATCACAGAGTATATATGAATAGAATTCTTTATGACCTTGACACTTATTTCTGCCTATTTAATCCCACTGACACTTTGGAGTCTAAAAGGACTTGTAATGCTTTTTACTGGCGTTGGTTCATTTGTCTGATACTAATGGGACAACTAACCATTCACTGTTTATTTAGTTGTAAAGTTGTGTTATGTACATTGTTATTATTGTAATTTATTTTCTAATATTACTTATAAAACAAGCGTAGAAGTTAGCTGAGCTCATATACCCCCACTTCCCACTTAAGTCAAATAATTTAGAAATAACGAAAACACATTATTGTCAAAGTATTATATTTGATGAGCATACTTTTACAGTTTTTTTCACTGCTATATACTTTCAAGATATTGTACACTTATAATTTTCATTTACCATTATATGACTTTTAAGTCTTTTATTGGAGTTGGATCATTTTTCTTTTTGGTGAGCATACTTTCTTGGATCTTTCCGCTGCTATATACTTAAGTTATTCTACACTTTACTTTTCATTTACCAAAATGTTAATGTAATAAATATTCATCCATAAACCTGATACCTGATTTTAGGATTTGAGGTCGTTTTATTGATATATATCGCAACAAAATATATATAGAATAAATATGGCAAGTGTGGGCTTGAGAAGCAAAGACGGGAAGTTGGAAGTGAATCCGTTTTCATTAAGATACTCTCATTTCTTTTGTAGCTTACATAACTCCTACATACTAATTAAACCTACAAGTCCATATATAATAAATAAGCTGTCTCGCTTTTAAGTCGACGTCTTCATAGAGATAATAGACAAGTATCCACAATTTCAGATCCTTGCTTAACAACAAAAAAACACAAACAATGCAACAGACAAAATAATTGCATTTCTTGATTTATTCTCAACTTGTGCGGTTCTCATTACTCTTGTATTAAGTCTAGAACTGATCTGAAGTTTGTGCAAATAAATGGATCTTGGTCAGGATATTTGAACCAATGGATTAGATGCACTGTTCTATTTTCAAATTTAGATCAGGAAGTTAATTTGATTACCAATTTATCATCAAATAAAGGAGAAAATAGGAAAGTCTGCGCTTAATGATAAAAGTTTACAATTAATTACATGAGTCTATAGATGGAACAAGATAATAATATTGAATGTTTTGTTTGCTTTAGAAAAGGTATTTATAATAGTTATAATGTTTGTCTCTTAAAGGGGACAGTACCACGTTTTTTGGGGAAATTTCATAATTTCAATTCACCATTTCACATATTATTGTACGTTAATCGTAAATCTATTAATTTGATAGTTACACACACCAATTATCCATGGTCATTAGAACAAATTATAACGATTCACATAAGGTCAATTGGTGGCTACTTTTAGTTCATTTTGTATAAGAAAAAGGAACCGCATGGCTCAATTTTATATTATTTATTTGGTTTGTTAAGTGTAGATAATTATCTTTCAACTGGAACCATTCATTTTCATTTCCCTGACATCATCCTACAAGTATATTGCCCGTTTTAAGGTGCTACTGTCCCTTTAAGAAAATGCTGTATTCCACTGAAGTTGTACATGTAGAATATACTCTCAATGATACTTGGTATATGGATCAATCATCATGTATAGATGTGTCTTTTGGATTGTTCAAGTTCTTCGGCTTATTATTTTTGACGGTTTCCATTGAAAGGTATGTTAGAATTTCGTTTCTGAACCAAATCTCAAAAACTGTAAGACTTAAGTCAACGAAACTTGGTTAATGGGCCAATCATTATAAGTAGATGTGCCTGTTGGGGGTTTCAACATCTTAGGATTACTATTTTTGGTGGTATTCCATGGAAACGTATCTCAGACTTATCTTAGATAAATCTTATAAACTATAAGACCTAGATCTACAAAATTTGGTATATGGATCAACCATTTTTAATTTTGTAGATGTGCTTTTTGGGGGTTTCAACATCTTCTGATAACTATTTTTGTGGTTTTCCATGGAGACTTATCTCGGACTTCCGTTCCGGAGCAAATCTTATAAACTGTCAGACCTAAGTCATCGAAACTTGGTATAAGTATCAACCATTTTTAATTTTGTAGATGTTCCTTTCGGGATAATCATTTTTGGCAGTTTTCATGTAAAAGTACCTCAGACTTGCGTTTCCGGATCAAATCATAAAAATGTAAGACCTTGGTCAACGAAACTTGGATCAACCATTATTAATTTGGGGGTTTAAACTTGGGATAATCATTTTTGGCAGTATCTAAAAATTTCGTTTCCGGAGCAAAACTAAACATACATGTAAGACCTAATTCAACTTGGTATGTGAATTAATCATCTTGTGTAGATGCGCCTTTGGGAGTTTCAACTTCTTGGGATTATTGTGTTTGGCCGTTTGTATGAAATTGTAAGTTGTGACAATTTATGCCACCACTAACGGGAGAGACCTAAATTCACAGTCATGGTTAATTTATTAAAAATATTCCAAATGACTTGAAATATTTCTTAATATACATGTATAAGAGATAAGTTTGTTGTTAAACGTGTTGTGCAAACGCATTCTCTACAAAATGGGATAGATCAAGTCATAGAATGTCGATCCTACCTCTGTTCGAATTAGACAGAATCAGTTTTCCTAGAAAAAACTGCACCAAAATCCATTTGACTTTTTTTAATGATTGAAAGGGTGGTATGTCATGATTCAGTAACCATACTTATGATTTTCGAACAGCTTCTCTGATTGCAAAATTAACTTTGATTGCATCTTTGATTTTATCTCACAAACTCGGATACTTGAAACAGGGGCTTGAGTAACATTTCCTGACTTGATCTGCCTCTGTTTGGAGAAAATTATGCAAGCGTTGAACACAACAAAAATTTGTTATTGCATTAGGGTGGAAGTGAGTTTGTTGAAAGTTACATACGGTCTTAAAGGTCATTAGCCTGATTCGTAGAGAATTTTTAAATCAAACTTTTGAAATCTTTAGGACGCCAACCTGCAATTAATCGTATGGTCGTTACGTCACTCCTGTCAAATTCTAATCTAGAATAAAGGCAAGTAATTCCTAAGGTGATCACCCAGACTACAGCTCACATTTGAAAATAAACTGAACAATAAATCACATAATCAAAGAGACCGCCAATCAAATTACATTTCTTTGTTCAGTTTAATCTTTTATGGTTCTCATTACTCGCCATGTCTTGAATCTGGGACCGGACTGATGTGATTTACATGCAAAGATTACTTGCACCATTTCATTGATTCCAGGCAGAAAGTTTGCTTCAATGGCTTTGAGGCTTTTTTTTATATTTCAGAATAAGGAAGCTTTTTACTATTTATCACTTGCTTAAAAGCCAAGATAGACAATTTGAAAATGTATGCCAAAAGGCTTTCAAGTAGGAAAGGTTTTTGGTGAGCTTGTTACTTAAAAGTATTTTTCTTTCGCAAATGTTATTATCCCCGCCTCGAAGTCTGTAATATCGTGCGTCCGTCTGTCCGAGTAAAAGGGGACAGATTTTCTTAAAAACTATTTGAGATAGAATAACCAAATTTTATGTGTGTGTTCAGGGCGTCACTACCTTGATTGAATCTTTAATAAAAACTTATTTGGCAGGGGATGTTGATGACCATGTAAATAAAGTAGTGAGTGTTACATTGTTGTTAAAACAAAATAGACTTGTTTTACCCTAACCAAAAAAAATCGATGAAAAATAAATAAATAAAAGGGTGGGTGTCTTTGAATTCAAATATCTTTTTAACTAAAATGTTTATTTTGAAAATTGAAATTGCATGTTATTTTTCAAACGTTGTTCTACCTACACACCAAGTTAATTTTGGTTGATTATTAAAAAAATGACTGATTATGCCTAGTGTTACATTGTTGTTAAAACAATATAACACTGGCTTCTTTTACCATTTTGAGATAGATCTTTAGCTGTTTCTACAATGTACTTTTGCAATTTGGCAATTTGATCTTTCAAATCTACTAATTACAAAAAGGACCATCACAATGATTCACAGCTAAAGATTTTAAAATTTGTTCTTTATTAAATACACTATTGTTGAAAAAATCATTGATATCAACCCAAAATGGGCAATCTTCCCATCTGTACCCCGTATTGATCTCTATCCTGCAATGTCACCTTCAGAGCAAAGGCTTTTGGTTGCTGTTATCCGGAATATCAAAGTACGGAATAAACCTAGACCGTTACTGTGCAAACGAGGGTTGATAATGGTAACTTTTAACTGGTTGCAGAAAGTAAATTTAAAAGCCATGCATTCGTATTAGCCAGTAATTTTTTTTGTTTTGAGTTTTGTCATTAAAACTCTAAAGACAGCTAGTTAAACAGTTTTTAAGGTTGACGTTTTTTTTCATATGAGTTGTAAACGATATTTTTAAAAAGTAGCAACTGTCCATACTTATAAACTTGTGTCATTTTGTTTGACAAAGATTATGAACAAATCATAGAGACACTAGTTGTAAAATCGTTTTTCAGAAGCACATATACAGTGGAACTTGGATATAACGAACTCCAAGGAACCAAAAAATTTAGTTCGCTATAACCGGTGTTCGCTATACGCATATAATTTTAATGATATTATATAGGGACGGGACTTGAAAATTGGTTTGCTATATCCTAGTGTTCGCTATATCCGTGTTCGCTATATCTGTGTTCTACTGTATATATATTTCTTCATTGTATCTATTTTTCGTGTTGTTCTTAACTCTAATGACAAAAGAGCTCACAAACCATTTTGAAAAAAATACTTGCATCTTAAAAGTTTCAAAAGGTCATATGTAATTTGTAATCATCGTCAATACGAGGATTATCTAACGACAAATTTATTAAATAAAAAGTATTAAGTGAAATGCATTCCCAAATTAAGGCAATTTGATTTGCTTTCGCTTTACTCAAGACTAAAATTAAAATATTGCCTTAACGGCACTTTACAATAAATACACTCACTTACTCACCAATGAAAGTCTTGAACAATGTTCAAATCAATTAGATGTCAAACATTTTACTTAACACATTGATCAATTAACCTGCCTCCTCAGCTCATATCTAAAAAAGCAATTTTCACTTCAAGATATTGTGTCAATTTGATTGACAGGCTAATCATGTTGTTCATCATCAAATCGGCATCTCTATTTCTTTCTCTATCTCCTCTTCCAGAAATAATTATTCGATCATTGGATTTATGATTACAAATGGGCTCAGAACGTATTATATCAATTTATGTGAGATGGAACACATTAAGATGTTTTATTCATCCTTAAGTAATTTCACAGCTGTATGTTTCTCACTCTATAACGATCCAAACATAATTTTGCATCTTTACTTTTTCCCAATAATTTGTAAATTCAATGCAACACGCAATTTAGTTTAAGGCTAAATTATTGTTTAGTCAAATATCCATCATTATGAAGCCACAAGAAATAACAAAGAAAAGATTCTCAACATGTTATTTTAGTTTGCCTTCAAGCTCCATGTATATTGCACGCAATAATGAAGTGACAATGTAGTAATCGTGGCCAATAAAGGGTCCAACAGTATATATACACAATGTTTGTTTGGAGTAAAAGTTAAGAAACATCGAAATGTATTCAAAATATTAAATTTCTCATTAGTAAAATATCTTCATATTTTTTGTCAAATTAAAGTCGAATTTAGCATTTCTTTAAAGAATGCTCATTCAACGTTTGTTTATAACATGTGAGGGGTGACCGCTTTTTACAAACATCATCTATCTTCAAACATAAAGTGATGGTATTTGTTATGTTCCCAAATAATTTGCATGTACATAATGTCGAATTAATTTCAAAATTTACTATTAATTGATCGTATGAAACTTCCTCAATTTTGCTGGTTATTCATTTCAAAGAAATGATAATCTGAATCAAAATGGTTAATTCTTAAATTGATATTTGGAGCATGACAGGGTTAGAAAGAGTAAGCTAGACAATTTGTTCCCAATACAGGCATGTTTGTAAATAATCGCTCTTCATTCGAAAAGTCGTGGATATCTTGAATTAACAATAATATATTGATAATTGTACCTGTTGTTATAGCAACAAGAATAATCAATGTAAGTAACTTGTTATTTTCTATGTGTTTTTTATTAAAGATAACGACACTTTTTTGTCAACTTATATTGAATTAGACAATATTAAAAGCTTGATTAATTAATGTCATATATTTTGACAATGACTATGCAAGTTTACTGTTTTTAATTTTTTTTATGAAACTCGTGAATGGTTTGGTATTTAACGAGCGTAAGCGAGGTAATACTGATACCATTATTGAGTTTCATGAACATATTAAAGACAAGGAGTGATTTTGCTTTTAGTAAGATTTCAATTGTTATGGAACTTCGATTACTCCTTCATGGCATGTCCATATCCTAAAACAAGAATTTCTTTCTTTAAGACCATCGTCTTCATGACAGTAAAATATTTTAGGAAAAAATCCCATTTTCCAGATCCTTGCTAAGCATAAACAAACACAATCAAAGCAACAGACAAAAATCTTGCATGTCTTGATTTATTCTCAGCCTATACAGTTCTCATTACTCTTGTTTTAATTCTGGAACTGACCTGAAGTTTGTGCAAGTAAATGGATCTTGGTCAGGAACCAATGGATTGGATGCACTGTTCTATTTACAAATTTGGATCAGGAAGTTAATTTGATTACCAATTTATCATCAAATAAAAGAGAAAATAGGATAAAGGGGTAGATTAATTACATACGTCTACAGATAGGACCACATAATACTATTAAATGTAGTATGTGGTGTAGAAAATGTATTTCTAATCATGATAACAATATGTGTCTTAAGCAAATGCTGCATATCTCTGAAGATGTATATGTAGCATATTTGGTTTAAACCTAAAACCAGTTATTATTCAAGTTGATCAGTTTATTATGATGAGAATCATTGACAAGAGTATTAAAATATGTTAATATTCATTTACATGTATGTAAAATGTTATTTTTAACACAATGACCTTGAACCTCTGTTTGCACAGAGTTATCAACCAATCCATACAATACACTAAATCCAAGGGCTTTAAAGGGGCAGTAGCACGTTTTTAGGGGGAATATAGGGTGATGTCAGGAAAATGAAAATTAATGGTTCCAATTGAAAGACAGTGTATTTAAACTAATTGGAACGGTAATAATTCAAATATATAACGTAAAGTTTAGCCATGAGATTTCTTTTTCTTACACAAAATGAATTAAAGGTGTTCACATAAAACATAAAACCTCTGACCATGGATGATTGGCTTGTGCAATGAGATTTTTGACACTGTCAAAATAATACATTTAGTATTAGCTTGCAATTATCAGTGAAAATTTAAAAATATAAAATTATCAAAAAACGTGCTACTGCCCCTTTAAGTGTAATCTTATCTTATTGCTCCATGATTAATATTTGTAAATCACAATTATCAATGACGAATTCTTACTACAATTAACAGTTTATACTTAATGAATAATTCTTTAATGAATAACAGTATCATAAATTTTCATAAACTCTAATAGCTTAAAAGAATGCTTTATATATCAGAGATGATAAGCGTTTTGTGAAACTCGTTGTGCAAACTCATTCGCTCCCCACAGAGGTAGATCAAGTCATAAAATGTTGATCCTACCTCTGTTCGAATGTAATCAGTTTCCCATGGCAAACATTTCACTACAATCCATTTGATTTTTTTAGCACTGCAATGACAACGTGTCTTGCATGGAAAAGGCGGTACATATCACAATTCCTTTGTCATGAGTCAATAGCCAAAATAATTATTTCGGACTGCGTCCATGATTGAACAACTAGGCATCTCCCATTCTAGCCCACAAATTCGGCTAATTGGAACAGGGGCTAGATCTTGATCTGCCTCTGTTTAGAGAATATAACGCAAACAATTAAAGGTGGTTCAATAGAAAGCATATGTTTGCTAATGTTTTGAAAGGCCTTGACATTTCAATGAGCAGTGAAATCCAATAGTTCAAATGAGTTTGTTGAAATTTATATATTGTCTTAAAGGTCATTAGCTTTATGCGTAGAGGATCCTTTGAGTCAAACTTTTGAAATCTTTAGGACGCCATCCTACAATTAATTGTATAGTCGTTACGTCACTCCTGTCAAATTCTAATCAAGAATAAAGGCAAGTAATTCCAAAGATGATCACCCAGACTACAGCTTACATTTAAAATAAACTGAACAATAAATCACATAATCAAAGAGACCGCCAAACAAATTAATTTCTTTGTTCAGTTTAGTCTTTTATGGTTCCATTCCTCGCCCTGTCTTGAATTTGGAACCGGACTGATCTGATTTACATGCAGAGATTACTTGCACCATTTCATTGATTCCGGGCAGAAAGTTTGCTTCAATAGCTTTGAGGCTTTGTTATTTTATATTTCAGAATAAGGAAGATTTTTCAATTTACTATTTATTGCTTGTTTAAAAACCAAGATTTGAAATTGTATGAGGGAGGATTTCAAATAAGAAAGGGTTTTGGTGAGCTTGCTAATAAATTAAAAGTATTTTCCTTTCACAAATAAGTAAGAATGTTTGTTAGTGTTACATTGTGGACATACAATCCTGGACTTATTTTACCTTTTTGGAATAGTTCTTTTGCTGTTTCTACATGGCACTTTTGTTGACATGGCAATTTGATCTTGCCAATCTACTAATTACAAAAAGAAACATTACAGGGATAATTAGATTAACACTTGTAATTTGATTATATATCAAATACACTATTAACAAGTATAAGTCAAAAACATATCTGGTAACGATCAACCCAAGAGGTTTAATATCTTTTTATCCTCAAAGTCAAAGAATTGTTCATTAAATTCAAATGAAAACATGTTTGTGATTTCAACGTTATTTCATAATGTTAACATCATTTAATATCTAATTTCACACAAAACAACATTTGATATTTAGATGAAGTGTGTATTGATAACCTAATGTTTTCATATCAAGCGAAGTATATGTCATGCACAATGTAACTGATAGTTGTAATTAATAGATACGCATATTCATTTTCTATCCCTTAGAGTTACGTTTCATTTACTTGATTCAAATAATCAAATGCAACCCATCTTCAGAATCATGTTTATTTCAGTATTAAAGGCCACATGGTCCATGGTACAATTGTATGAGAAAATAAAACCATTTTCTTACTAATAAACAATGTTTTCGTGAAAATTAGCATGGAATGAAAATGAGACATGATAAAAAAAAATATTGTTGCCAACAATTTCTGAGCTTAACAACATGGTCAGTCTGCCTTTAACACGTGTTATGAGGGTTCATTTGCACTCTCCTATTGGGCTCTAATCTTTCTCTTACAATGTCACCTTTCGAGCAAACGAACCCGTTTCTTCTACTATTTTCTAATATACTAAAAAAGCTAAGATTCAAATAAGAAGCTCATTAGCCAATCTAAATCCCAAAACCTAGCTATTGATTGCTGTCATTCGGAATATCTAACTGCAGACTAAATCAACTCCTTTAAAGTGCAATCGAAGATTGATAATGGTAAATTGCACTGATTGCAGAAAGTAACTGTAAGAGCCATGCTTATTAGCCATTAGATAGTTAAAAGTTTTTTTTGGTTCTATCGATAAAGCTCAGCTACAACCATTGGCGATATGCAGTTTTCACTTCACATGTTGTACAACCAGTAGAGAATTTTATGTGAATTTACAAGTTCACATAATCTGGTTTGCTTTATCTTCCAAATCTCTCTGTTAAATGTGTTAACTTGTAGACATCAATGACAATGCTTTGCTTTTAACGAAAGAAAACAAGACTTATTTATGAAGTTTTTTTAACAAATGATCAAGGTTCTTTAAATGCTGTTAATCATTTTTCTGTCTGGTCCTGTTATAGTGAATTCAACATCGCTTCATGACATTAACTCTTTGATGTTCTTTTTTTATCAATTGAAATCTGATAAAAAAAAATACAGTATGATTCATCTCCCTTCTAAAATGAAAAATGTCGGAAAGAGCTGAGTTTGATATCTGGAAAGGGGGGGGGGGGGGACCTGGATGAATGCAATTAATCATAATGTGTAATTTGCGTGGCTGTTCCAAGGGGCAGTAGCACGGTTTTTGATAATTTTATATTTTATTTTTTTCACTGATAATTGTACGTTAAATGTATTATTTTGATAGTGTCAAAAATCTGTAAGAAAAGAAATCGCATGGATAAACTTTACATTATATATTTGAATTATTACTGCTCAGTTTTTTAGATGCATTGACCTTCAATTGGAACCATTAATTTTTATTTTCTTAACATCACCTTATATTCCCCATAAAAACGTGCTGCTTCCCCTTTAAAGTCAACATATTTGCTCCTGAATTATGGTAGGGGCTCTGAAAGGGGACCCGTTAGACCTTTCCATGTGAGAGTGTTACAAATGGCTGAACATTTTCAAATGGATTTTGGCGCAAAAACCTGAAACTGAGAATTGATCTAAATAAAACAAACCTTTGATCGTCATTTTAAGACTAGATATACTTCCGAGGGGGAGAAAGGGTGTAGTCTGTACCTTATATATTATCATACAGTATATTTCGTGTGCATTTATCTCGGTGAGTATCTTACCAAACATATTTATAAAGTGTTAGAATTTTAACAAAAAAGGTTTAACATAATTTGATGGCATTGTTAACATATTTTATTATAATCCTGTTCAAATTAAAAAGGAAAACAAAAGTAAACATGTTAAGCCTCTTTTCGCAGATTTTTGTCTTCAAAGTATTTAAATGCTTTCATCTCTTTTAATCTGATCGTATTATGTACGGTAGTTGGATGGAGAAAAGAGTCTGTGAAAAGGGGAAATCCATGTTTTTATTATTTTCATTTTTATCAGAGACAAACTTTGCCCTTTCTACATTCAGCTTTATAATAAAATGTCATTATCAAGTTTAAATCAGTATAGTATTCCCTATTCCCTCCGACAAATCAGAGTGCTTGATTCAGCCACAACCCTCCTACTGGCAGCCATTCGGCCGAGATGAATACTCAGCGGAAAAATCGGCTTTCGGTCGATTTGCAGATATACACAACACGGTGACGTTATTTCGAGGTTCTTGATTTTATGTAACTGCACCATTTGATACGATATCAAGCCGATATCCTAAACTGCCCGCACGATATCAGATATCACACCCGAGTAAAGAATCTGAAATATTTTTCGCATATATATTTTCTTTGGTGGGAATCGAACCACCGAACCTCGGATTCATAGCAAAGCAGCTTCGTCAACTGCGCTATTGCGACAGTGACGTATGATGAAAACTTGTTAAGCGGGTATTCATTGAACTGTTTCCAGATGATAAATTGAAAAGGAATCTGTAAACATTGTTGTACACTTTTCATTTTGATCAGAATTCAACGTTGAAAATACATATAAACATTATCGTGGAAGAAATAGCAACTTTGGGGTAATACTTTGAAGTTTCCTTTTGAATTTTGTCCAATCAGTTTGTAAATGCTTTCAAGTAACTAACGTGTCTTGAATCATCTAAAATACGAATTGCATCTGAGAAAGAAAAATAAACCTACGTTTGATTCTTTTTATACATTTGATGATGTTTCCTGAACGATTATTAATAGTTAGTGAATTTCAAAGCCATGGCGTATTAACAATCTGTATATGTATATTCATTTACTGATGTTTCCTCGATCTATAATACTTTATTTGGATTGGTCAATTATATACCAACATCTTGCTACATGCTACAGACTTAAAAGAATAAAGCAACCGTTAGACGTTCATCGGTGACTCTAATGACACATGTATAGTATTGTATTAGCTGCTTGGTTGATACGTAGTGACCCCTATTTTTTATATGTTTAATTGGCATTCATTTCATAAAGTAAACACAATGTTGCAGCTGATGTTGGAATCGAACGAGTGAAATTTTTTTAAAGATTTTGAAATTCAGTTGAACAGAGGATGCAAGTATGGTTTGTTCAAATGGTTCGAAACGCAAGGATTATCTTGCAAGGAAACAAAGCAATGTCGTTCCTATCTAAATTATGTGTATGACAGTGTAAATAAGCGAAAAAAATAAAAACACTGCCACACACTGTGGTACTTTAGATACTTGTTAATACAACCATCACATTTATACACAGGCTCAATGAAAACCTTTGTAAAAAAGGTAAGATTGAAAGGATATTTTAAATTACGAGTGTATTGTTAAATAAAAGCAATGATATAGTTAACCCCAAAAATAGTTTAGAAATTACCTCTGCTCAAAACACATATTAAAAAAAAATCATCTCATGTCATCAAAGGTTTGAGTGAATGTTCAATGTTCAATAATTATGTGACAAAAATGTGTAAATATAAATTGGTTGAACAATCGGCCAAGCCTCGCATGTAGATCAATATCGCACCTGGGGAAGATTATTTCTCACACAGTAACACCTTACCTCTAAGTACGTGCGGTATATGATATATTGTGACTTTGCGTTTGTACAAATGTTTTCCGAATCATACAATTCTGTGTATACGTTAATGTTTATCGTTTTCAAATGTTCAATATCAGACAAAGACGAATACATACAATTAGCATTACGAAGTGTGATATCTGATAAAGACCTGCTGCTAAATGAATACACTTGGAATGTCGTCTGCCTCGGTCCGATACTGATAAACAAGCTCGGCAAAGCCTCGCTTGTTTATCAGTATCGCACCTCGTAAAGAACTTTCCCCTCTGTCAGCGGATACACAGTATCCATATCTAACCTCTATGAAGTTTCCGTAAAATTATTTTGATTTGTCTTTTTTTAAGTGATCTGACTATATTTGTGCTATCATGTGATAAACGATAGATTTAATCCCTTGATATCATGTATTCAGTCATAGTTATTGAAGATAAAGTAGGCCTTGTTGTGTATGGCAAATAGCGACCTCAGCACGAGGCGTTAGCTGTGATATCACCCTCTCGCTACCGCTCGCGGGTGATATCACAGCTAACGCCTCGTGCTGAGGTCGCTATTTCACCCATACACAACACGGTGACGTTATTTCGAGGTTCTTGATTTCATGTAACTGCACCATTTGATACAATATCAAGCTGATATCCTAAACTGCCCGCACGATATCAGATATCACACCCGAGTAAAGAATCTGAAATATTGTTCGCATATATATTTTCTTTGGTGGGAATCGAACCACCGAACCTCGGATTCATAGCACAGCAGCTTTGTCAACTGCGCTATTGCGACAGTGACGTATGATAAAAACTTGTTAATCGGGTATTCATTGAACTGTTTCCAGATGATAAATTGAAAAGGCTGTAAACATTGTTGTACACTTTTCATTTTGATCAGAATTTAACGTTGAAAATACATATAAACATTATCGTGGAAGAAATAGCAACTTTGGGGTAATACTTTGAAGTTTCCTTTTGAATTTTGTCCAATCAGTTTGTAAATGCTTTCAAGTAACTAACGTGTCTTGAATCATCTAAAATACGAATGTATCTGAGAAAGAAAAATAAACCGACGTTTGATTCTGTTTATACATTTGATGATGTTTACTGAACGATTATTAATAGTTAGTGAATTTCAAAGCCATGGCGTATTAACAATCTGTATATGTATATTCATTTACTGATGTTTCCTCGATCTTTAATACTTTATTTGGATTGGTCAATTATATACCAACATCTTGCTACATGCTACAGACTTAAAAAAATAAAGCAACCGTTAGACTTTCATCGGTGACTCTAATGACACATGCATAGTATTGTATTAGCTGCTTGGTTGATACGTAGAGACCCCAATTTTTTTGTATATGTTTAATTTGCATTCATTTCATAAAGTAAATATAATGTTGCAGCTGATGTTGGAATCGAACGTGTGAATTTTTTTTTAAGATTTGGAAATTCAGTTGAACAGAGGATGCAAGTATGGTTTGTTCAAATGGTTCGAAACGCAACGATTATCTTGCAAGGAAACAAAGCAATGTCGTTTCTATCTAAATTATTTGTATGACAGTGTAAATAAGCGAAAAAAATAAAAACACTGCCACACACTGTGGTACTTTAGATACTTGTTAATACAACCATCACATTTATACACAGGCTCAATGAAAACCTTTGTAAAAAAGGTAAGATTGAAAGGATATTTTAAATTATGTATGGTTAAATATAAGCAATGATAAAGTTAACCCCAAAAATAGTTTAGAAATTACCTCTGCTCACAACACATATTTAACAAAAATCATCCCATGTCATCAAAGGTTTGAGTGAATGTTCAATGTTCAATAATTATGTGACAAAAATGTGTAAATATAAATTGGTTGAGCAATCGGCCAAGCCTCGCATGTAGATCAATATCGCACCTCGGGAAGATTATTTCTCACACAGTAACACCTTACCTCTAAGTACGTGCGGTATATGATATATTGTGACTATGCGTTTGTACAAATGTTTTCCGAATCATACAGTCTAGATCTGTGTATACGTTAATGTTTATCGTTTTCAAATGTTCAATATCAGACAAAGACGAATACATGCAATTAGCATTACGAAGTGTGATATCTGATAAAGACCTGCTGTTAAGTGAATACACTTGGAATGTCGTCTGCCTCGGTTCGATACTGATAAACAAGCTCGGCAAAGCCTCGCTTGTTTATCAGTATCGCACCTCGTAAAGAACTTTCCCCTCTGTCAGCGGATACACAGTATCCATATCTAACCTCTATGAATTTTCCGTAAAATTATTTTGATTTGTCTTTTTTTCAGTGATCTGACTTATCTGTGCTATCATGTGATAAACGATAGATTTTATCCCGTGATATCATGTATTCAGTCATAGTTATTGAAGATAAAGTAGGCCTTGTTGTGTATGGCAAATAGCGACCTCAGCACTCGGCACTCACACACAAATTCACGTCGTTTTCGGTTAGCTGAAAAGCTTCAGCAAGTAGGACACAGAATCCAAGTGAACAATGTTTCCAATCCTTTGACAAGCTAAACTCTGTTCCATGCATAATAATTATAGTCTATGTTGAATTATCCGTAATAAGGTCGACTTTAATGTTGTTTGGATAGTCAATCAAGTGTCCATTTGTAGTCTCTGAAACCAAAGTGTTGTTAACACCGGTGATCTTTGTAAAGTGCTTATCGATGTTTGACTTTATTGCTAATGTTGATCTCTCTCTAGGTATGAATATTTTTCGAATTTTATTTCAAAACATTTTGAATCTGACTTTTGAATAATGTTAGAGTATTCTTTTTAGTGGACCAATCATATTTGAAAGATGAATGAATAATGTGATTAATTGTAAGAAAGAAACATGATAAATTAATTCCAGGGTAATAAGCTTATAAGCACCTTGTTACATTATTTATCAATAGTATGTACACAATGCTATATACATTACTAAATTATATTGAAAATAATAATGACATTAACAATCATTTTTCTACAGCAAAATGCATAAATATTAACTTTGTTATAGTCAGCTTGTATTATACCGTGTAAACCCTCTGTAACATACTTCAGCATTTTCGTAGATCCACGCATAAATAACATTCAGCGACAAATACATGAATATACTTAAAAGTTCAACTCACCTTTACTTCCTCCTGAAAAGACATTGAAACGCTGCCACTTCATTTTCGTCTCCACCTTCAAACCATGTGCTTTGGATTGTGTACAGCTCGTGTGATGTGATATTTACTTAAAATCCGTGCATTACAACGTCCGTGCAGCAACACCTTTTGCTTCATAAAGAGGGAAATATTTGATGGACTGATTAGTGTATTAAACATAAGAATATCATGTGCCATGAATCACAATTTCGGTGACGTTTTTGACAAATTGTATTCACATTATCTAATTTCAGTTCAATGTAGAATATTGGTGTTTTTTTGTCGAAACAACTAAAAACAGATTGCTTCTTGCTCAGATTTGTCTGATTGACAACTTTTCCATGACATGCTCAATCTGCACATGAAATTCGCGTATTGTGCAAATGGAATGTTAAGAAGTTGAGTGTACTAAAGTTTTACCATATAACAACAACTATCAAATACATTGTAACTGAATATTTTCTGAACAAATGCAAATTGGTAAAGCCATGTGGTGTATGTGAGATAATGACCCCATCCTCGTAGCTATCGGATATAACCTTCTCGCTGTCGCTTGAAGGTTATATCCGATACCTACTCGGCTGTAGGTCATTATCTCAACCATAATGTCGATAACTTTTTACCTGACTTTTAAAAAAACTTGTTATATATTGAAATAAAAACTTTGGAAATATCCTGCATAAAACTTTTATTTCTCCCATACGTTATGTTGTCGAATCGTAGGAAAAAATATATGCTAACTATTTTTTCACCCTGTATTATTTATGGACATACTAAACGTATATAAATAAATCGAAAAATACTTTCTTTTTGATGGGACATAATATGTCTTATTGTGTCATTTAAGATTGATGTCAAACCATTTTAACTTATAGGATTCAAAAGGCCCTATGTACTATGTAATTATCGTCAATACAAGGATTATCTAACAACAAAATTATTAGATAAAAAGTATTAATTGAAATGCATTCCCAAATTTAGGCAATTTGAATTGCTTTCCCTTTACTCAAAACAAAAAATCATTGCCTTAAGGGCGCTTAACAATACAAGCAACAGCTTTCTCATCAATAAAATCCCTGAATTATGTTCTCAACCGTTAAATGTAAAGCATTTTACCTTACATGTAGATCAATTAACTTGCTTCCTCATCTCATATCCAAAAAAGCAAATTTCCTTTCAAAATATGGTGTCAAATTGATTGACGGGCTTCTTATGTTGTTCCTATTGAAATCGTCAGCTGTATTTCTTTCTCTATCTCCTCTTCCGGAAATATTTATTCGATCATGGGTTTTATGATTACATGTAGAAAATGGGCTCAGAACGCATTAGATCAATTTAATTGATATGGAACACATTAAGATGTTTTACATAGACTTAAACAGCTGTACGTTTACCAAATTATTTGCAAATTCAATACAACACTTGATAAAGTTTAAGGCTGAAATATGGTCACATTTTTTAATTTTGAAATTCCATTTCTGTGAATCTTAATTAAAAATCGAAAATAGTTATTCTTATTAAGACATTAAACAATTCACAACATTGTGGCATACATTGTATATGTTTGGAATAAAATTATAACTTAGGAAACAATGAAATATATTGAAAACATTTCATTTATCATCGATAAAATATCTTTTTTTGGCCAAATTAACATAATCAAAGAGGGCGTACAAACAAATATATTTCTTGACTCAAGTTTTGCCATTAAGGGTGGCTTCACACTGTCCCGATTTTGACCAACGAAAGAAACACGAATTAGAAAATTTGAAATTCGTACGATTTGACCCGAATATGGGAAAAAGACAGTCATAATCGGAGGCACTTCTCATAAAGAAAGAAGGCAACACGATGTTGAAAGAATGACACACGACCACAAAACGAACTCAATGCGAATGGATGCACGATCGTAAAGGAGATTTAGCTCAGGTCGAGTTCGATTGGCCCGCAATTGATAACAATTTGTCTTGATTTGAATTTTTGCCCATGCGTGAAAGGTGGCTATGTGGTTGAACTAGCAGTGGAATGCCACCAAGTCTAAGAATGGGTGTGTGGCACAACGTAAGATAACCAGTAATGTTGTTAGACTATTAATATGTGGCCTCTTGGAACATATTCAGGCAATGGACCTATAATGTAATTTTCAACTGACTTGCTAGATAACAATCGTTAACAACTGAAAATGATTCAAAACATTCGAACTCAGCCTTTACGAAGTCTGCACGACAACACGGTGGCAGCACGACGTCGTAACGGGACTACGATGCATGTACGATGCCTCTAGACAGGTGCCGGAAAACATCACGTGACCTCTGGAAGCCAGCTGGAACGAGTATCATGGCTGCACAATTCGATTGTTTTAAACAACCTTACGACTATTTATCATCTGGATATTTGTTTTATTCTCACTGGGCATCATATGAACTTTTAAAAATCAACTTAGTTAACCGGTGCCGTGTGCATCGAGAATGAATCGCAAAGTTACCGGGGCTATCTTTAATACATCTTAATGCTTCGTATTACAGTCGGTAGAGTTTTCATAGCTCCGGCAGCAAAATCGGAAGTGCAGGGATGTTTTTCGGTATGTCAAAAATATTCTGATAATCTATGCGAATATACATTTTCTTGGTGTAATCGTGTCTTCATCTTGCCGTTCGTACGACAATAGATACGAATCCGTGTCGTCATCGTATTACCTTCGTGTGATCATCTGTTCAATTGGCGAGTTTGACATGCAAATAAAATCAAATGACATCATCGTAGTGATCGATATACGAAGGCAATACGAACACATCACGAATTCACACGACGGTACCTCGATAGCAATGCGAAGGGGAAGATGGAGACACGGATGCAATACGAAAATGTCGTGATCAACAATTTGCTCACTTCCCCGATGTTGCCGCCGAAGCAAGAAAAACTCTTGCGGCGGCCAAAAGATGCGTTTACGAATGGCCCGATTGCTTACGATCCTTTGCGAATTTGCACATTTTCAAATTCGTGTTTCCATCTTATGTCAAATTCGGCTAAGTGTGAAGCGGCCTTAACCAATATCAGTTGGATATTTTGCACGAAGCGATTTGATGTATCATTCTATTTTCTAGTCAGGATGATGATTAAGTTAAAAATTTATGTTTTTGAAGATTGCGGAAATGACCTTTCTTTTCTAGACTCTTTCTCCAAATTAAAATCATACAGGTACATCATATTTTATTTCCCTTTTCATGTAGATTTCTCTTATTTTCATTTTACTTACGGAGACCTTTTCTGGTCATGAATCTAAATATCTTAATTTATTAATAATTTAAATGGACTTTGTTTCAAGTTGAATACGATCTTAAAAGTCATTAGTTTGGCGCTGAGATAGTCACTATTGAATCTTAAGGGCGCTATCCTACAATGAATCTTGAGGCAGTGACGTCACTTCTGTCAAATTCTAATCTAGAGTAAAGACATGTAATTCAAAAGGTGATCTCCAAGACTCCAACTCTCGTTTGCAAAGAAAGAAAACAATGAATCACACAACCAGAGACAGAAAAACAAATAACATTCCTTTGTTCAATTTAGTCCTTTACAGTTCTTGCCCGTCTTGAATATGTAAACATACTGAGGGAGATTAAAAAAACACTCCGTGATTTTCATCACAAAATAGTTTGCGCTGGTATGGACGTAAATGGCATGATTCAATACATAAAGTCAAAATATCTCACATATTCAATCCCCAAATGGCACTTTTATTATGAATACTTGTTTTCAATGAAAATTTTAAAACAGTCAAATATATTCGCGGAAGCCGAATTTACACATCAAATGGACATGCATACTAGTTATGTAACACATCAAACATTATCAACCCGTAACTGTCATTGTGACTGCTTAAGATAAGTTTCCAAAATAACGTAGTGATTGACGCTCGTCATTGTCGATAAACATCGCGACTTTAAAACTCCTTGATATCGCTATACAACGTCAATTACCTTTGAAAGGATTCTTTCCTGCAACAGTTGATACTCGATCAGATGACACTATTGGTAAAGTTTGGTATGTTCGACCTCTGACAACTCACAGAGTGGCCCTTAAAGGGGCAGTAGCACGTTTTAGGGGCAATATAGGGTGAGGTCAGGAAAATGAACATTAATGGTTCCAAGTGAAAGACAATGTATTTAAACTAAATGAAACAGTAATAATTCAAATAAATAACGTAAAGTTTAGCCATGCGATTCCTTTTTCTTAAACAAAATGAAATAAAGGTGTTCACACAAAATGGCCGCCAATGGATTTTATGTGAATCTTCAAACTTTGTCGTCTGACTGTGGATGATTGGCTTGTGTAATTAAAATTTTGTCAAAACAATATATTTGATATTAACTTACAATTATCAGTGACAAATTTAAGATTTAAAATTATCAAAAAACGTGTTACTGCCCCTTTAAATTATACTTTCCTGCAGCAGTCGATACTTCTCGATCAGGTAATAAAATTGGTAAAGTTTGGCATATTTGACCTCTGACAACTCACAGAATGGCTTTTAACATTCAAAGATTGCTTGTACCAGTAACCGGTTACTGTTTTAAAGTTTTACGCATTTAAACTTATTTTCGATCAGCTTTTTCATTTTGTTTACCATTCATTACTCGCCAGTTAAGACGGTAGAATATCTGTCTATGCTTAGTGACAAAGACTTTCGACTGCTAGCTTCGAAAGTATAACGAACCAGAACCAAGAATATTTTTTAAAGTTGTTAGTGTGTATAGTGCAAATAGGATATATTTCGTTATAAGTTATCTTAAGGCACCATATACTTTCAAACAAAACGTAAAACAATACTTCGATATCAAGCGCCCTAAAAGCAGGTAAACAGAAGTTGTTGAATAGCGATGAATTATAAGTTAAACAAATAGTGGTTGTATGTATAACCAAATATTAACTATAATAAGGTATTTATGATTCTTTATATATGTCATATCATTTAAAAGATATATAAAATTTTAAAATGAAATTTTTAGAATTATTTGAGGATTAATCGTAATTTTCAAGCTCCTACGTATATTTTCACTTTACACTTTTAGAAACGTTTGACCTCGCTCAAAGAAATGAGATTTTGCATTTTATAAATTGATGCAAAGTTATTTTTGTAACTTGAATACAAAGAAAACAATCTTTTTTATAGATATCCGGAAATCATCTATCACCACGGGACCTTTTTCAATCAGTAATGAAGAAATTCGTGAATATAACTCTATCAGCTGTATAAACACTGTATCCCACCATGTAAATAGAGAGTAATACCCAAGCAGAGAGGCCATATTGTTTTTCGCAACACAAGTAAAATGATATTTTCCCGAACGAGAGCGAGGGATATATCGTTTTATTACCTACGAGGGCAGTCATATCGAGGTTCATATTTTTCATATGTTGCCCTAGGGCAAAATATCACTTTCTCATTATGACGTCACGTCATAAACAATACTTTGACGTCACGGTTCACCTATGACGTCACAATCTATACGGGTCGGCGGCGGCTAGTCCGCCTATGCAGAGAAGTAGGTTTTCAGTATTTTCTTCAATTTTGGGAGTACGGTAATAAACAGAATATTATATTCGTGCCCATGACATACTATGTTTACGACACTCGTGCCCAAATATCAGTATATCCCTCGCTCTCGCTCGGGAAATACTAATATTTAGCCACTCGTGTTGTAAACATAGTATGTCATAGACACTCATATAATATCCTCTATTTACTGGCACAATCGTTGTAGAACAATATGCCATCTCGTGGGTGTGTTCATTTCTTTATATCCATCGTCAAATAGTCAGAATTCCGATTATTAGAATTTTCAAGATATGGTGAAACAATCATACATCTGTAACTCGGTGACGGTAAACATGGTTGAAAGAGTTATTGTGTAGCGCCAGTTTCAAACGGCAATACTCATAACGGAAATATCACTGTTTTGATATAATCGATCAACTTCAATATAAGCACATATCAAGTGAAGCAGAATTTATATTCTTCTGTATTCCAAATCATGTCTTCCGTGTCAAAGTCAGGCACATGAGTGACACGTTTGCACTGATTCGCTCGCCCGCTATGTCAGTGTACATGACTTTGCACGTACTGCACGCTTTTCGCGTGCTGTCCGTAAGCCCTCGACCGCGCTAAGCAAAAAGTCGAGTAGCTCATGAAGTAGTCCTACATTCCGATGTCACGTGGTTTCCTTAACCAACCAATGGAATTATCGCTAGGGTTTATTTCACATGTGCAACATATCGCAATTTATATCATGACTTATTTCATCACATATGGATGATATGAATATATCTATTATACTCATTGCTATTGTCAATCTATTGTATATGTATGTATGTCCATCTGCTTAAAGGGGCAGTAGCACGTTTTAGGGGGGATATAAGGTGATGTCAGGAAAATTAAAAGTAATGGTTCCAATTGAAAGACAATGTATTCAAACTTAATGGAGCAGTTGTAATTCGAATATATAACGTAAAGTTTAGCCATGCGATTGCTTTTTCTTACACAAAATGAATTAAAGGTGTTCACAAAAAATGGCCGCCAATGGATTTTATGTGAATCTTCAAACTTTGTCGTCTGACTATGGATGATTGGCTTGTGTAATCAGAATTTTGTCAAAACAATATATTTGACATTAACTTACAATTATCAGTGAAAAATTTAAGATTTAAAATTATCAAAAAACGTGCTACTGCCCCTTTAAATTATACTTTCCTGCAGCAGTCGATACTTCTCGATCAGGTAATAAAATTGGTAAAGTTTGGCATATTTGACCTCTGACAACTCACAGAGTGGCTTTTAACATTCAATGATTGCTTGTACCAGTTACCGGTTACTGTTTTAAAGTTTTACGCCTATAAACTTATTTTCGATCAGCTTTTTCATTTTGTTCACCATTCATTACTTGCCAGTTGAGACGGTAGAATATCTGTCTATGCTTAGTGACAACGACTTTCGACTGCTAGCTTCGAAAGTATAACGAACCAGAACCAAGAATAAATGTTAAAAAATTTAATGTTGTTAGTGTGTATAGTCCTCTGACTATGAATGATTGGCTTGTGTAATGAAATTTTTGACACTGTCATAATAATACTTTTAGCATTAACTTACGATTATCAGTGAAAATTATAAAATATAAAATTATCAAAAAAAGTGCTACTGCCCCTTTAACTGGCTTCGTTTACATATATACTATATATTCTGCTTGTCACTGTCATTGTCTCTTACCTGATGAAGGGGCACGGAGTTGCAAATACAACGAAGAAGTTGTGATACATGACTGTGAGCGAACTAAATATCGAAGATACATGTAAGTTACAGTTCAGTAAGGTCCGTTTGACATATTGTGATAATATGTCTAAGTTTAAATGCCAAATTTCTCTTTGAAATGTTGTAACTTCGCACAATCATTGATAATGATCTGGGTTTAAACGAAAGAACGGAAATATTCTTTTGAAGAAAGGTTTTTGCCAATGATCAAGGTACTTTAAATGCTTTCATCTCTTTTCCTACCTAATCATATTATGTACGGTTGCTGGTTTCAATGAAACTGGCCTTTCTAAAAAAGCTAATCCCTTTTGGTTCTATTTTATTTGATCGGAAGCCAATTTGTTCCTGGTTATATTTAGCATCCGGATTAAGTTCGTTAGCTTATAAATTTTATAATCAATATGATACTACCTTTTACTCTTAATCTCCTTGTAATGTTTGCCGTTTGTTGCATAAAATCAATTTAAAAGTATTCAAGTTGGAAGGTAGGTTTATTCTCAAATCGACTTTCACGTCAGCATAGACTATGTAATGCTTGTGTTCATGTTAAAAGCAATTGAACAATGAACCCTTTGTTGTCAGTTTCCTTTTAGCCGGCCGATGTAAACTCACGGGCAAAAGAAACGCTGGTAATATAAATGTCAATATATTTTATTCCATGTAAGATAAATGTGAATGAAGCAGAGTGGCAAAGTTTCCTTAGAAGTCAACTCAACTATGTTTGCCTTGTTTGAATCATTTTCTGTTGATGTTTTTGCATGGCGCCTTAGAAAACGCGTGTCAAAAAATCATCAATTTGCTATCTCCTTAAAAAGCGAGATTGGAGAGCCAAATTGGTCATTTTTTTGCATATTTATAGACGTTATAACGCGAAGACATATCAATGCAGAAAAGTCAAAGTGGATGTTTTTCATTAACAGTATCTCAAATAAACTTCTGATATACATTTCCGAAATTCAAGCTTAATTTCAAAATAATTATTAACAAAAAAGTACCTGAAAACAGCAATGTTAGCACCCCAACAGTGTTTAGACAACCACAGTACACAACGCTCCATGCCATCATCGTTAAAATTATGAACAATAATTCTCCAAATACTTTTTTTATCAAACACATTGGAAATCGAATTTATATGGCATACATAATTTGCTTATCCTTCGTTTGAAAATACCCAGCGTTTCTTTTGCCCATGAGTTTATAATAATAGAACCACCCTCCAAGTAGAGAAAATATAAAAATGAAAACTTTTGTGCAGAACTGTTATAACTGTTTCGATACACTACAGAATACATATTAACTTAAAAAATGAAGCTTCAGAGATGTCCAAAGGTCATGGTAAACATTGGAGTACTTGGGTTATAATTGTCAAATATTGAAATTGAAAAGTACGTATATAGTCAGTTTGACTGGATGGGATGAAATAAGGTGCATAATTTCAATTATCTCAGTGACTTATCGAACTTTAAGAAATTTTCATCAATGTAGGTAGGGCATGATTTAATAGTAAGAAAGGATTTTAAGGTGAGTTTTATTGATAACTATTTTAAGTTAATTTTTGGGTCAAAAAATATAACTTAGAAGACAAAATCGAATTACAAATCTCTTTATCCCGTTTTTGGTCATTCATCAAAGAATTTCAATCCTTCCATCTCTTCAACAAGGGGGGGGGGGGGGGGGCGGGTGTTGGGATAGCAGAATAGTTAATGCTTTCGGCGTCGGATCAAAAGGTCCGGAGTTCGAATCTCTGCAGTAGAGAACTGTTCTACACGCAGTCTGGTTTGGGTGCATTACTACAGGGAATTTCACCGCAGTACCACCCATGGTCCGCTAGTTCCAGCCGAGGCTAGCAGGTTTCATCGCAATGCATAGCCACAATGGTGTTGCGGGTTTTCTCCCTGCAATAATACTAGCAGTCATGATATAATTGAAATACTCTTGAAGTGGCGTTAACCAAAACATCACCTCCCCTCACCCCTTCTTCAACCGATGTTCATGTATTTGTTGTATATGTTGGTGTTGTAGAGCGTGTTTCTGTAAAAAAGTACCTATCTTGTTCTTTCTTATCAGATCAGTGGCATACAGTGCCATCAGCTTTATTCAGCCTTCGTATGTTCGGATAATAATTCAATATTCATATGATGTTTTGCCTTAGTCTTTAATTATTTCGCGTCTTACCATTTGTAAACAACATGTTGTTCCATATCATCTACATCAAAGTAAGTGGATGGAGAAATAAAGATTATTCAAATTAATCAAAGTTTTTGTAATAACATTTCGAAGTTATGTTTTTTTTCAATGATCGCATTATTCAAATTTAATATACCGTCAATTTTAAAGTTTGACACGCACAAGAATGGATGGAAGCAAGATTACTGAAAATATAGTATGTTTTTAAACACCTTTACTTAAACTTCAATTATCTTTACTTTAAAAGGACACTCATTGTGTAACGAAGCCGAAAAGATGAAAACGTTCCTGCAAACAGGACTTTAAACACTATAAATCTTGGTTATGGGCGCAGTAGGGGGTAATTGGTATTTAAACACGAATGAACCAAAACTATTTTGTTACTTTCTTTGATTTGACTTTGGTAACAATACATGTATATTAAAAGTCAAAGGAAAAACGTTTTTCTATAGTGCCTCAGGATGTCTTACTCTGTTATTCATTTAAGGCAGTTAAGATGCATTTTCTAAATTGGTAACAATTCAATTTCTGCGAAAGTCCTATGCATGAATTGTATAACAAAAATCCAAACAAGATGGATTTTATAATTATGTTTGATTTCAACATATGTTCTTGCTTCCTTACACGTTTGACCGTATCATAAACGGATCTTTCAAATAAAAGTTGATATTTGGTCAACATCAAAGATCAGGATACCAAAACCTCCAGGTTTTTCTTTTCATGATTAAATACAGATGATCAAAGGCATCGAATCTTTTAGTTACTGAATGACCTTTTTTGGAAGACGTTAAGATGATCAAAGCCCCATAAGTCCTCACGTTACATCTACTACAATCTAGTTAAAACTAGCTGCAATGTATACATCACGTCCTCACGTTAGGACTTATGTGACGTTACATTGCAGCTAGTTTTAACTAAACTAGTGTCCAAAAGAAACGATACCATACAAATCGCACAATAACTCAATCCATTGCAGATTGACAGACAGACAGACAGACAGACATTTTATTCAGTAAAAGGCCATTGGCCCATAATACATACACAGAATGATTATTTGCATGAGCTTACATAAACATATTTGAATTTCTAATTTTCCTTACTTGATGTAAAAATAGACATACATTTTTGATAATTTCTATATTTGTTGAGGACATAAGATTTGCAAAAGCATATTGTGACAATGGTTTTTTTAAATATCTATCAAGAAATATATTCCTTATATCTGTATAAGCTTTACAGTAAAGTAGAACATGTATTTCATCTTCAATTGAATTAAGATTATATTTTTTACAAAAAGGGCAAAGTCTTAAATCATATGAGATATTGTTATATCTACCAGTCTCTAGGGCAAGTTTAAATCTACCACACCTAAAATTTGATAAACAATTTCTTAAGTAGGGAGGGATATCTAATCTAAGATATGTCTCAACATGAAGGAGGGATTTGAATAGTATATAATTAGAACATGTGGTTGAATCTTGGAGGGAAGAATGCCAAATTTGTGAGAGATTATCAGACAACCTTTGTTTGAATACAGAAATAAATCCATTAATATCTCCTATATCCTGCGAGAGCCAAACAAAACCAAACCCAAACTTAAATAAAACCTTCTTAATATGAGAAGCCCATGTAATGCGACCAGATTCATCCAATGATTTTAGCATTAAATAAAACTGATGAGATAATCTATGGCTTGGAAGAGTTAAAAGTCTACACCAAAATTTAATTGCCCTTGTCATATAAGTTAGTTGGAGAGGGAATCTGCCACATTCACCAAGAACCATACTGTTACAAGTATTTTTGCCTACCTTTAAGAAAGACTTACACATTTTTATCTGAATCTGTTCAATGATTTTACAATAAGTGACACCCCAAATTTCTGAACCATAACAGAGAATAGGTTTAACCATAGCATCAAATATTCTGAAAAGATCCACACATGATAAATAGCCTACTCTTTGTTGATACCTATGTATTGCCATAAGGGCCTTATTTGCTTGAGAAGCTAAAGTAGTTTGAGCTTTAGTCCAGACTAGCCTAGGAGTGAACACTATCCCCAAATACCTATAATATGATACAACCTCTAACCTTTGTCCATTAAGAAACCACTTTTCATATTGTCTAATTGGACCACTATTCCTGAAAACAATTACTTTAGTCTTATCTATGTTTACTTTCATACCAGTTAGTTGACAAAAATGTTCAAGACCACAAATTTTCTTCTGCAGCTGAATAGCACTATCTGCAACTGAAGACACATCATCCGCAAACATGAGAGCATATAAATTATCAACATCAGGAGAAATAAAAATACCACGACCACCGAACTGTTCCATACTTTGCATTAACTCATTAATAAAGACAATAAACAACTGGGGACTAAGGACACAACCCTGCCTAGTACCTATAGTGCAATCAAAATAACTGGAGAGACCATCGGATGTTCTAACACAAGCTGATAACTTACCATACATTGATGAGAGAATATTATAAAATTTGCCACCAACACCAACCTTTCTCAAACTTAACAAAAGAACTTCATGATTAACTGTATCGAAGGCCTTGGAGAAATCTATAAATAAACAATAAAACCTTCCTTTCCTCTTACATGCATATTTCTGTACCATAGCTTGAAGACAGAAAATATGATCAGTAGTGGAGTAATTAGCCCTGAATCCTGCCTGAGCTTCATGAATAATATGTTTCTCCTCACACCAAACCTTTAACCTGCTGTTTAGGATGGAAGTAAATATTTTACATACAGAATCAATAAGAGAAATGCCTCTATAGTTATTAGGATTACTTTTAACACCAGATTTGTAAAATGGGCAAATAATACTTTTTCCCCATGACATAGGAAATTTACCATCATGAAAAATCTTGTTAAATAACACTGTTAAGTAATTGCTAATATGAGTCTTTGAAGCTTTAATAAAGTCAATTGCAATACCATCAGGTCCCGGAGATTTGAATTTAGCCAGTTTATCAATGTGGAATAAAACTTCATTTTCAGATATATCACCATTTAGTGTTTTTAGTTCATCATCCTCAGGAATTTCTGGATCTGTATCACAGACATACTGATCAGAGTTTGCAGTTAAAAGGTTAGAGAAGTGTGCAAACCAGTCTCCATAGTTAATATCTTTCATAGTGTCACATTTTGGGGTTGAACCAGATTGTTTTAATGTTTTCCAGAACTCCTTTGGATTGTCTCTTGCTGCAATAAGGTTTTGCTTTTGTTTATCAAAATAGGTTCTTTTTTTGCTATAAAAGGTTTCTTTAAATGTTTTACGCAGGTTTTTATACAATGAAATGTCCATGCCATTGTCTCTATGTTCTCTCAATGCCTTATATTTCTTATGTTTTAATTGTTCAAGTTCTTGGTCCCACCATGGGGGCTGAAATGTGTTGCTAATATTGTGGTATGTTGGATATATCTTCTTACAATGATCGGCAGCTTGGTGGTACAGTTCTGTGAAAACATGTAGTGAATCTTCAATGTTGGTGGCTATACATTCAAATAAATTGAGACTAGAGTTTTCATATAATTCTTTGAATTTTGATAAAAATTTAGCACAGTGTTCTGTATCTCCATTCCACACATATTTGGTCCATTTTGAAGCAGATGTATTTGCAATTTCATTAATATTTTCATTATTTTGTGACACAGGAAGGGCTTGCTCACAACTTGTGTTTGGAAGTTGGATATTTAGAGAGCAGTGAATCGGGAAATGATCAGACACATCACATGTACCAACACCGAAATCCACAATATTGGGAAATAAAGATGAGGATGCCAGCATATAGTCAACCAAACTAGCACCGTTATGTGTTACACAAGTAAACTGGCCAGCCATATCCTTGAAAAGTCTACCATTCATTATATGAATTCCAAATGTGCAGCATAATTCAATCAGTTTTTTCCCATAATTGTTATGGCATGAATTATCCATACTAGATCTGGGCATTTCAAAATTGTCCGACGGGTAGTCATCAACATTTTTATCAATAAAGTCAATGTTATCATTAGGAATGAAATCAAGAAAGTTTTTAACTCTAGCATTAAGGTCACCTGCAAGAAATATATGTTTTTCTGGATGATCAGCTACTATTGTATTCAAGTAATGTTCAAGGATTTCAATTCCATCACTCTCACTATTGTCATACACTGGGGAGCCCTCTGGTGATACATAGGTAAATATCAGTATAGTGTCCCTTTCCCAAACAAAACGCTTTGTTGAGAATAGCAGTACTACAGTATTCTGGAAGCTATCATAGAGTCTAGAGATAAAATTGCCACTTAACCATTTATCTTTAATCAAAACAGTCACACCCCCACTGTGGCGACCGAGTTTCTTCATTTTGTCTCTTACACAATTTGCTGATCGAAAACCGGACAAAAATGTTGAGAATTCGTTTTGATCTCTCACAAATGATTCACAGAAACAAACTATGTCAAAATTAGAAGTTATATGTTTCACCTGAGAAAATTCATTGTCGTATTTATGGAGACCGCCGATATTCCACGTTAGAATGTTAAAAGTTGGGCCATGACCAGCGCATCATTCATCAGTTTGTTTACTATTCCCGGGTGTTCGACCTTCACCTTGCTTGTTGGTGTCATTTCCGGGTCCAAACAAACCAGCCCACGTGGTTGTGTTATTGTTTGAATGGGACAACTTTTCGTGTGATCCTTGCTCTTTCACAATGTTTTTGGAGTCTGTGTCATACATAAACACCTGTCCATTCACAATCAGTTTATTCTGCCTCATTTTCGGGTTATTTCCTGCATTCCTTGCCTTTACAAACCAAGGTGAGAGGGCTCGCCTGTCCTCGCGTATTTTCAGTGGGAAGTCCTCCGTCACACGGGTTTGTTGTTGTGATCCCTCCGTCCTGTCGGCGCGGGCTGCTTTGAAGATGTCGCTTTTGTCTTTTGATGTGAGGAATTTAGCGATAATTGGAGAACCTGGTTTTCGTGGATTTAAACGATGAGCTCTTATTATCACCATATCAGCGGCATTATCCATTTTCAGGTTTTCCGATAGAAAGTCGCGCACTTTCCACTCCGATTGTTCCCATGTTTCACCTTTACCACCAGCGAGTCCATGGAAAATCAAATTTTCTCTTCTATTTCTAGACTCAAAGTCGATGATCTTATCTTCCATTTCTGACAGCTTTGACTTTAGTTCTTTATTTTCCGTTTGCAGTTGATGAAGTTGGCTGCTAAAATCGGACGCCATCTTGTCTACTTTGTCGTTAAGACTTTCAAAGTTTCGGTTCATAAATTTGATATCGCCTTTCATTTCAAGCAGAATTGACAATATATCAGTGTTCTCCTTTTCACTCACGTTTATACCCAGTGCACCCGACTCGTCCACAGCCAGTGTTTGTTGTCGTGTAGTGGGTCCCGGGTTTGCCTCGACATCGCCACATGTTACGAGTAGAGCACTCATTAGACACATCAAACGCAGTGCGATTGACAAAGTACACCTTTCAAGTTTTATTCCATGCATAACCTGACATTTTGTCTTCTTTGGTTGGCTATAAGTACCTATCTTTACTCTGTATTGGGCTAAAGAAATGCCCATTTTTCAGAGCCGGTTATTGACACGTCCGCACACTAGCTCACGCATGCGCATTTCAGATTGATAAGACTAAAACATAGTTTTATCATTTCTACAGTAGTCAACTAACTTCTATGCACAATTTTGAAACATTATCTTTTCATATTTGCGAGAAACATGTATTTAAAAAAAACATCGATCTGGGATCTCCTTAACAAGGCGAGATAGCAGGGAGAAATTGGACACTTTCGCTTGTTTTAAAACGTTCTAGTGCAATGACGCGTCAACGAATTTATGTCAAATAAAGTGCATTGTATTCTTACCTTATGTGCGTTTGAAGAGACACAAAATCAAAAGTATCTTTTCCTGAAGAATGAAAATGTGCATATTTTCTTTACAAGACATATGCCTGTTAGGCACACTTAAATTCGACTCTGTCAGGTAATAGAGTTTTGTTTTGGAGGACGTTGAAAACTTGGTATCGTTTCTTTTGGACATTAGTTTAGATTGTAGCTAGATGTAACGTGAGGACTTATGGGGCTTTGATCATCTTAAAGGCACCACATCTTTAAGTTACTAAATGGCTCCTTTAAGGTAGACGTTCAAATGATCATATGCAACAAAGCTGTGAGTTACTAAATGACTCCTAGGAATATCAGATAATCAAAGGCATCGAATCCTGGAGTTACTCAAAATCAGAACCTAAGTAATCAACGGGAGCAACCGGCTGTACAGCTGCCTACACAGGAACCCGATATCGTAAATAAAATGCAGGTAAAACTTAGATAAGAAAGACCCACCCCTCTACATAATTGAGTATAGAGGGTCGGTCTTTCTTATCTACGTTTTACCTACATTATTTACGATATCGGGTTCCTGTGTAACCAAATATCAACTATAATAGGGTAGCAAATTCAGGATTCTTTATATATGTCATATCAAGAAAAAATATATAATTTTAGAATGAAATTATTTAGAATTTTGGAAGAGAAATCATACTTTTCCAACTCCTACGTATATTTTCACTTTTCACTTTTAAATGTTTTTGTCCTCCCTCCAAAAAATGAAATTTTGCATTTTATGAATTGATGCAAAGTTCTTTTCTATACAAGAAAACATTTTTTTTACTGATATACTGATGTGGCTGCCTACCTTCAGATCAGATAGTGTGTAACTGAAAAAAACATTTAATTTGGGTTTAGGTTGAACTTAGTTTAACAACTTTAGTAGGGTTTAGTAAAAGATCACCACTTGTCTATGGATAACTGTCTATGTTTAAAATAACCAGTATGTATCTAATTATGGGATGGTCCGGTCTCTCGTGAAAAGTTAAGACATTAAGACATGATGAAGTAAACGGAACGGATTAATTTTGGTAAATTCTGATTTTTAATTGATTTTGTCAAAATATCGGCTTTCTGAGAAATTAAAGAACACAGCTACATGTACATTGATCTATATAAAAGTTACACATATGCTGTATTTCTAAATATCTTGATCACTGATTAAGGATCGTGTCGAGAATATGTATAATGTATAATGAAATATGTATTTTTTAAAAGTCTTTTAAAAGACTCCTGGTCACTGCAATGTCAAAACGGTTCTGTTTGACTGTGAACTATAATATACAAATGTGTAAAGAAGTCATAAATCTTTTAATTTTGTAGTGAAATAATAAATTAAATGTAATCCGTTTGTTCTCGCCATTTTAAGATGTCTCAACGATTTAGTTACGCAGCGATATAGATTCCTCAATCTTAGTTACGCTTATCTCTCCAGACATTTTGTCTTTGTGAGACGATTGATAAAATATCCACGTTCAAAGAGACTGTTCAACCGAGGTTATTATGAATAACATGATATTATTCAAGTATTTTTGATATTATAACATATGATATTACAGTACTTTTTTCAAACCAAATATCTTTAATTTAATTTCCACCATTTCTTTCAAAAGGTTCATTAACGCATTCTTTTAACTTGACGGCGAACATGGTATAGCTTAAGCCTTCTGGAGTTACTTCCCTTGCATTATGGATATATATATAAATGGTGACTCGTGGCCCTTTGCAATACTCAGTTGACCGCTATCATTGTAGTTTAGCAACGACGAACACAGTTCCCTGAATGGTTGGGTAAACCCGTTGATGGGTAATCTGAGAGATTGAAGAATTAATTCCCAGGAGATCCACTGGTTGGTAACGTACCCCGGAAATTGCTGACCACGAAGCGAGGAAAGATGGCAGAGGCAAGGGACCAGGTAAGATTCACGATCGATTTGAAGTCTTTCTAGGGTTTTTTAAATGCAATAGGTTACAGGTAAAATGCTTGATGTGAATAATAGTTCATATACGAATTTGAATTACTTACTGACAGGTCCTTCTTATGTTACTATTATCGAAAATCGACCGTGTGGTCGCTACAAAAAGAGTGAAAGGGAACAGTTTTGGACCAATTTCAATATTTTCGTGTCATTTTAGAAGGTCAAATCTATGCTAAAAAGAAACTTTAGAACAATTTTCACTTTCTTGAGATCCCGTGGTCGTTTTATTTTGAGAGAGAAATGATTAAGTTGACAAAATAGTTGAACTCGAGTGGTCTGCGTATTGACTCAATATTTGTGTTTCCAATATGCAGACCACATCTCGAGTCAATACGCAGACCACTCGAGTTCAACTATTTTGTCAAATTAATCATTTCCCTCTCAAAATCACACGATCACGGGGCATCAAGAAAGTGTAAATTGTTCTAGAATTTCATTTAAACATAGATTTGACCTTCTAAAATGACACGAAAATATATAAATTGGTAAAATACTGTTCCCTTTCACTCTTTCTGTAGCGACCACACTGCCGATTTTCGATAATAGTAACATACGAAAGACCTGTCAGTAAGTAATTCAAATTCGTATATGAACTATTATCCACATCAAGCCTTTACCTGTAGTCTATTGCTTTTAAAAAACCCTAGAAAGACTTCAAATCGATTGTGAATCTTACCTGGTCCCTTGCCTCTGTCATCTTTCCTCGCTTCGTGGTCAGCAATTTCCGGGGTACGTTACCACCCAGTGAGATCAGAACCTTGTGGTGTCACCCTGGTTAAATGATTACGTTCGAAGTCCACCAAGCAGCAATTGGGCAACTGGTATGATACGACGTAGGTCCTAATTTAAACCTTGAGCGACCGGTTGTATTCTCCTCAGGGAGTTTTCTGTAGAAGTTGACAAGGGGTTGTACGTTACTACGCGCTGTGAGTATGCAAACTGCATGGATAAATGCACTGTAGAAATTAACTGTTATGATGAGATTTACAGCCACATTTTATGAACAATCATTATCTTAATTAAAGTATGATGATACAATCGTGACCGAAGTTTGCTTTTGTTAACAATAATACTGATATCTAATACTTTTAGTGCTTCCTTTGCATGTTGATGGTTGCACATGTGATTGCGTTATTCAAGATTATATTCCTGATTACCACAATTAAAGGATGACCATCTAAACCTCGGCGATTAGGAGAAGGGAGCACTGAAAGCAGATACATAACTCTGTGACTTGTTCCCTCCGCCATTTTGGTAAGTCCCCTCCATACCGGGTACACGACAGTGATTTTGCTCACCTACATGTATAGAGCTAAGGAAAACTACTATGGAGAAGAGAAAGAAGCACCGTAAAATATCGTCTATGAGATTAGCAGTGATAAGAATATTACATTTATTAAGAAAACATCAACTGAACGAGAACTTTTTAACTTTTCCTGAGCTGAATACAACTTATCTCAAAATGTTCTAATTCTAGAAAAACAAATATTCGTTCACCAATCGACATACCTACATCCTCGATAATCCAGCGCTTTAGTTCCGATAAATCTACACTACAAGCCCTGGAAAACTTAACGGGGTTTTACCTCAAACCCAATTACCTCCCTTTAAGTACAAGTTATCCAATCAGAAACGAAACGCAGACACCAAGTGCGTAAACAACTCGACCGTTCGAGAAATCAAGTGAGTAAGTGAGTTGGGGGTTAAACGTGTCGTGATATCTCGGTTAATTTTTGAATAAAATTTGTATTATGTTTACACCTTTCTGTCATGTTTTCATGTACATTTCAGCGTGCTGCACGTGCGGTAGGCATTTCTCAGCCTCTTGTCGCCAAATGAAGATACTGTTTCTTGCGAAAGAATCACCATTGTTGTTATGCCAATGCTTTCAACAATATAACCGTTATTATTTTACTATACCTTTTTATTCTTTTAGGTTTGGAAGTTTTTGGTGTTGTCAGACATTAGTTTTTGATGGTTTATTTGTGAGTCAGGTCCAAATTTCGGAATCGATGATCAATGCAAAGGAGCAGATTTAATAAATTTAACGCTCATGCAACTTTGAGAATGATCAGAAACCTTTTTTAAACTATCTTCAAACCTTGATCATCATCAAATTTGGAAAAATTACAAGGTTAAGAATTCTCATTTAGGAAGCAAACCCTTAGCAAAAATAAATTCATTGACTTTTCCCAATCACATCTATAAAGGAAAAAAACATTCGAGTGCCCCTTGAGCATTAAGGCTGTAAACTTACTAACTAGGGAAAGAAGACTTATATGATATAATTTAATGCACATATTTATCAACCATGTTGATGGTGTTGTTTACCACAACCGTCTTATTTTGCAACTTATACATACTATTTATGACAGTAACTTTAAACGGGTTATGCCAGAGTAATAGTTATCTAATTCCAAGTTTCGTGAATCATTTAAATCTTTTATCATTGTACGTCAACAATATATCATCCTTTGACGTTACTTATCATGTGTAAAATATGTATAAAATAATATGCATATCACATTATATCCATACAAGTTTCCTCAATAATACCTAGATACAAAACTAATATATCATAAATTCTTCTTTCTGAAGTATACAGTGAATGAGACGAATGAACATCACAAAAGGGAAGCAACTCGTGTTCACTTCCGTCCTTCCTATCACGCTAAGGCCGACCGTAATATTTCTTTGTAATATTTGTAGATATATGGTCATGTCATCATAAAGTGAAAAGCCAAATGGGAAAATGGAATTTCTAGTTGAAATAATGTAGAGATTTTAATCGATTTGTCATAACACAATGCTTTTTTTAATATGGCGGCGGGCAAATGACAAATAAAAATACGTTTTCTTTTACGCCAGGAGGTTGGCGGCAGATGAGAAACACAGAAATAAATACGGTCGGCCTAACGCCTGACATCCATAAACGGGTACGGTACTTTCGTTTGGTTGGGTGCGCTCTTTGGATGTCAAAAGTGCAATTAATGACGGGGTTTTTTCGAACAAAAAATATGTTTGGAAATGTTCACTGAATTTAGCTGTCTGATATGTACATATCTCTTTAATATGTCTTGAATGAAGAATACGACAGTACAGCTGCGTACCTTAAGTTTGTTCACTTGCTTGTGTATCTTAGTGCAAATATCATATAAATTGGGTTTCATTTTTATGTCCATAAAATAACTTCAGGAGCACTTACAAACGACAACCAATTATCCATTAGTAAAATAATCATTCCCAAACCATATTTCGGGATCGTCTTGTCACTAGTACTAAATTTAGATATTTGGCATGATTAAATAGGCAGATGGAGTCATATTTGTAAAATTAAGATTTTCCTAAATTTCGAATTAAATATTCCAAATAAACTATGTAAGAAAGAAATCATTACAATAACAGTGAATTAATGCAAAGGAACAAATATAACTTAGGTCTAAAGTTGTTGATCACTAATACAAAATAGTGTTTTCGAAATTTTGACCCCTGGTCATTTCAATGCCCTGCCAAATTAGTGAAGGTTATCTTTAAAGATGCTTTATCATACTTGCAATATTTTTTTAAGTATTTTTAATGTATTCGTTGTATTTTTAGAACAATTTAGCGACCAACCTAGGGAAAATCGGACCCAAATTCATTAAATATGAGATAATTTACCAAAATTACGGAAACGGCAGCCAACATATCAAGTGTGGCCATCTCACAACTTCCGGTCTCTAAATATAGGCTTGAAAACCGTCTTTGTCGCACACGACTAGATTTTCTTTTCTTTTTCTCCGAATAAGGTATTCGTTGCTGCCAAAGTTGATACCCATCGAACGCAAATACGCTAGTTGTGACACGGTGTAAATCCTACACGCGTAATGATTACGTCACCGAAAGCGGGTTCGTTAAAATGCTATGCCCTTTCTACAAGGGGTACTGTGCTTTGGGCGTCGAAATAAGTATGTTATTGTTGACTAAACATTCTAAATATGATATCAAAATTTCGACGAAAGATTTTTCTACAAAGTGATGTATTTCTGTTCTCAATAGCTAAATTTCAGCCTGAACCGCATGCAAGTATGAAACAGCATCTTTAAGGTATGACATACGGATATCGTTTTGGCAATGCTAGGATGCCTCAAAGACATTCAAAATTACATGATATTTGCACTAAAAACGCAGGTAAGTGTACAAACTTAAGATACGCAGCTGGACTATATCTAGAACTCTCTCGGGAGGGGCGCGCATTCCCGGCCTCGTATGGATCCGCTTATGAATTTGAAGTGCAATAATGCTCGCTCCTCTTGTATTGTTTTTTTTTTTTATATATGCTGAAAATTCATACGAAGGAAATTTGTCACTTCCTATCTTATCTTATCTTATCTTATCTTATCTTATCTTATCTTATCTTATCTTATCTTATCTTATCCGCATGCCCTCACACAAAACAGGTCATCTTATCATGAACATTTAAACATTGACAAGCGATCAAGTTTTCACATAAGCGCTTGCATAAAGACACTTCTAAACATAGTTTCAATGTTATATTATGTAATTTTTTATTGCAAAATTTGTACAAATAAAAAATCGAATATCCATAAAAATATTTCTCCTTCAAAGAAGATCAAGAATGGTTTATTAAATGCGTTTTGATATGAAAGAAATTTGTAGAATTCATAGCACAGCGATTTAAAAATTCATCGCTTTGATATGTAACAAATACGTTTACAAATTTGAAAAGCGGCGATGAAATACTTTTTAAACAGTTAGTTTAACATTATAAAGTGAAACACATTCAAGGCTGTCTTTTTTATAATAGAAACTGTTTATAAAGGTATACTGTCTTCAAACAAAAACACAAAGGGAAACAACTCTTATCTATCTCCTTCCGTTCCGTAACTGTAATACCATATGTTGAAATTCAAGTTGTATTCAAGCATGAACAAAATGTTTCTCCTCCAAAAACACATTCAAGACTGCCCTTTCGATAACAACTGTTTATAATAATGTTTCTGACTTAAGGTAGACAGTCATCACAATTTAGAAATATCACAAAGGGAAACAACTCTTGTCTAACTCTTTCCGTTCTACAACAGAAATACCATATGTTGAATTTCCGGTAGTTCTTAAGGGTGTACAAAATGTTGCCCCTCCATCGTACCTTACATAATGAAAAAGACTAGTTAGAAGATCAGTATTATAATTCGAATCCTCATGATGCCAGCCATCATGGTTCCCAGAAGTTGATTGGTGGAAAGCCAACAGCGTCTCTGTTGCATCAACAACGGGTAAATTACGTTGTCTTGAAAACATTATCAACCAATTATCATAAGCCGCTCTTCCTATAACAAGGTCGGGTATGTCTCGCCATGGATATCCTTTATCCGTTATGAAAAAATCTTGAGACATTGGTATAAACAACTCTCCTTTCCTTTTGGCCACGTCGGCTAATTTCCTTATGTCCGTTTCTCCTTTGGTTAGATTGCCAACATTGGTTCTTATCCCAGAAACAAGCAGTGATGTTTTGGAACCTCTTTTCTGAACAGCTCTAAGGGTTGCTAACAGGCTGTTGTCATACAATATATCTCCGTTGGAATATCCATAGAAGACGGAATCAAATATACAAATGGCATCCATGAACATTATTTTTAGCACCGGAAGATCTGACGTCCCCATTTGCCTTACCGGAAGTACGTCCCAGCCATATTTAACGACTTCCTGTCTTTGAGATTCGTTAACGGCGAAAAACACTGGCCTAACATAGGGTTTAAACTGGGCCCAGTTTTTGAGAGTCGCATTCCACACATCCGCTTTCTTACTTTCACGTGGCCATGACGTGAACAGAGTAAGGAGGGGTCTGACGTAATCGCCTTGTCGATTCCCAGGTTTATGATCGTGACAAAACGAGTCATTCAAAGGTAAAGCTTTTGGTCGATTTTTGATAGGGCGTCGGGACAGGATGGATGTCATAACCACAATAAAAACACAAGTTGATGATAATAGCACACACAAAGTTGATCGTATTGACTTCATATTTCATACGTCATGAGTTCCTGAAACAAATAAAAAAAATCATTACGGTCGTAAACATTGTAATAGCATAATTATTTCAATGAAGCAACTTTAGCTTGAAAATAATTTGTATACATGTTATACATTTAATGGAAAAATATTGTTTTTAATAGTTAGCCAATGTTTGTTTAATTGAAGAGAAATCATACATAAATTGATATACGACATTTGGTGTTTTTCAGATTTCTTGTTTGACATGAATGTTTAAGACTGAACTATCAAAAGGCACATATAGGAAACGTGTCTGAGGCATATGAGCAGTTTTGGAAATAAAATCAACTGGTAGTAGCAGTAACCTATCCCTTTCGGAACGATAACATCTACATTGTACATCCGGAATCATACCATGGTTGACTAGTTATACTGCCGACAGACGCTCCATACATTCAACAGCTTCATTAATAGCTTCAGTGAACAAACAACAGCTGCACAAATATTATCAAACATAACATCTGAACACTGGTGCAAATCTGACATTTTTTTTTCTTTTCTGAACAGTTCAGTTTTTTTTATCTCACACAAAGCGGTAATGGTCGAGGGAATCACGTGCATCATGATCCTGCACGGGTTTTTACGAATAGTCACGTGATTGAAATTGACATGTTGACGGTTGATTACAGCCCGACCGCGATAAAACGTTGGAATTGTTTACAAACATGAAACAATGATGATGGAGAAATACTATAATCTCTTAACATATAACACTCTATCCAGGATTAATAAAAACAATGTAAGGTCACCATTATCAGCGTCTTGGTCACAGCGGACATTCAAAATGATTAAATTTAGTAGGAGTAGTTTTTCCCTCAGACTGGTTTACAACTTTATCGCAAGAGTGACGTTTTAAGGACAAGGTGTCGAATGTTATGTTCATACTTATATCACCAATTACATAAATAGAGGATACTAAATTTTGTTTTCCAAATACCAGGTTTATTTCATCGAGTGTCATGGGTAAACTAAAGTTGCTATTTCACGAGTGGCGGTGCCACGAGTGAAATATCAAATTTACTCATGTCACAAGGTGAAATAAACCTGGTATTTAGAAAACTACATTAAGTATTCTATTTATATTATGATTTGTTGAAAATATGTGTAAAAAAATAACTTTAAGACTGGAAAGTTACCCCTTTTGTTCACATGGCTGAAAGTAGTTCCGGCACCTGACCAGTCACAATATAATATATCGTCACGGGTCACAGTGAAAATATAATACATCGTCTCTGTTGCCTGATAGACAGTTTATTTCACTGATAAAACCCAGAATTTCATCATATAATAAAATATGCTATCATCAACACTGTATTTAACCGGTTCTTGCATTTAAATCACCTCCGATAATGACATATGGGTCATACACATCAAACAATAGTGACAATAAGGATTCAAAGTAATATGTTAACCCACAAGAGAATGGATTAAAGTCAAACCATTAGGAACCATTGAACCGAACGCACAGCGTGAGGTTTCAATTCAAAATGTACTCGCTATCATTTTATGATAATGTTGAAATATTTGATATCTTATTATTTCATTCGCATACATGGAATACCAGCTTTGTAAAACAGACTTTCGCATTTTGAGACTTGCGAAAGGCTGTTATACAAAGCTGATTTTACAACTCTTCGTTTTCCTTTTCCATATGTAAAATATAACTAGTGACATTGCTTAATGTGTATATCACTCTTATTTGAAATAGAAATAAGAGTTTCGACTTTTAACTTTCTAGAATAACTTTGTAAAGTTGAGAACAGCAAGTTGAGATTTACAGGATCGAAATGTTCGGTTTGCATACTTGGACTTGTCTTTTCGAGAATTGCATGGTTGAGAAACAGTTTACATCTTGTGAGTTACGAGTCTACATGATTTATTGTTGGCACAGATAGATTGTCGAGCTCAATATGAATACACTTACCTTGAGGCAAATAGTCTCTTATCTTTTTTATTCTCCTTCTTTGGTATATTGCCTATGTCTTGCTGCCCTAGATGGTTGTTGGTATTCTCTTGTTGCATAGATTGCTGACGTCTTGCTGTTTTTAATGCTCGTTGGTATTCTCTTCTTTGATATATTGCTGACGTATTGCACGTAATGCTCGTGGGTATTCTCTTCTTTGATAATTATATTGCTGACGACTTACTGCACTAAATGGTCGTTAGTATTCTCTTCTTTGATAATTATATTGCTGACGACTTACTGCACTAAATGGTCGTTAGTATTCTCTTCTTTGATAGATCGCTGATGACTTACTGCACTAAATGGTCGTTAGTATTCTCTTCTTTGATAGATCGCTGATGACTTACTGCACTAGATGATCGTTGGTATTCTCTTCCTTGATAGATCGCTGATGACTTACTGCACTAAATGGTCGTTAGTATTCTCTTCTTTGATAGATCGCTGATGACTTACTGCACTAGATGGTCGTTGGTATTCTCTTCTTTGATAGATGATTGCTGAAGTATTGTACTTAATGATCGTGGGTATTCTCTTCTTTCATTGATTGCTGACGCCTTACTGGACTAGATGGTCGTTGGTCTTACTGTTTCTATTGCTCGTTAGTATTCTCCTCTTTGATAGTTGCTGAAGTCTAGCTGCACTAAATGGATCGTGGGTATTCTCTTTTCGGGTATCTTCCTGAAGTCATTCTGCACTTAATGCATCGTGATAATTATCTTATTTGGTAGTTTGCTGAAATGTTATGCATGGTTCATGGGTATTAACTTCATGGATCGTGGGTATTCACTTCTTTGACAGATTGCTAACGACTTCATGTTCTAAATGGTCGTGGGTATTTGATGCTTTGATAGATTACTGAAGTCTTGCTCACTGAATAGATCATGGGTAGTAACTTCATGGATCGTGGGTATTCACTTCTTTGATAGATTGTTACTTCATGCACTAAATGGTCGTGGGTATTTGATACATTGGTAGCTTTCTAAAGTCTTGCTGCACTTAATGTTCGTGGATAGTATCTTCTTTGATGGGTTGCTTAAGCCTCCCCTCCCAAAATGTTATTTGAGACTGGATGCAGGGTGCTTATCTGAAATCATAAATTTAGATTCTGTAGGAAAACCGATTAGAACTCCATATACCGGACATAATTGGAGATGGCCCAGTAAGTGTTTTCATTTTTGCCCGATCCATTTGACTTTTTGTCAATAAAATATGTTTAAACCAACCGGACAGACAGATAGACACATATTTTATTACAAGTCTCACCTCATACAAATAACTTTTTAACTGATAAAAGCAAGATGAAATAAATAACATGAGCCATCCCAATGGGATTATCAGAGACAGAGGAATTACTCATTTACTTACTTTGTAAAATTTGATTTGTTTTATTTGATTTTATTTTGTGATATTTAATGGAGCGCCACTTATGTAAGCTTAAAGAATGTTGTGTCAATCCATATTCATATAAATGCTTTCATGAATAAAAATATTTTAAATCAGACTAGAAAATAATTGACAAAAGGCTAATACATAAAATATATACATTTAAAAATCACATACGAAAGTTAAAACGGTTGATAAGCTATATACAAACAATGTTCGAATATTTAAGACATTCATGCATATACCAAAAATGACAATGTTTATCGTTCATAGAAAATCTAATTTGACAGAGCGATTGTTGTCTAGGCGATTCTTACGCATGGCTGGTTCACGACATTATAGTGTATAGATGGGAAGATATACCATGAAAATAATCGAGTGTCCTCGGGTACCAGACCCCAGTGTGCCTCATTCAAGCGTGACATTCCTTAAACATAAGGGGGTTAAAGTCGACTTCACATTACAGATTCTTTTCAAGTAGCAATAGACAGCGTTATCTGTTGTCGGAGATGAACTCCACTACCTGTTTGAATGTGAAATGCTAACATCATAAAGCAACCTTCACCAACCTGCCTACATACAGCACATCAACTCTTTTAAAATAAAAAGACTATTCACTTCTTCTCAAACCAGTGACCTAAAAAATCTGGCTAAATATATCAATGTTATATTTCAGGTAACGAAAAAAATTTAATCCTTGCTACTGTCCATCATGACTATATATATATATATATATATATATATTTACCATGTATGTTCTATGTTATTTTCTCATGTACCACCGATGGTTGTTTTTCGGGAATAAAATTGAATTGAATTGAAACGAATAAGCGTAGGTTATGATTCTGCATTAGTCATGGTTGATAGTGGACCGGTATTGTATGTATTTCAGTATTTGTGTTCGAGTTTACTTATCAAATAAGTTGTGAAGGCAGCAATATCCGGTAAAACATTTGGTGTGACATTTGAATACTTTGCTAGGAAACTACAGACAGAATAATCTCAATACATCTCACTAATATTGATCCAATATATAAAAGTGACCGATCGCCCAGCGATTTATGAAAGGTGTTAATAAATGCTACATTAATTTATTACCAGTTATGTCATGTTGTATCATAATATGTAGTAAATGGTTAAAGACATAACGATTGAGTAACCGCATATCATGTCATGATGACATGACTTGAAATTTGATATGGGCATCTACTTTAATTAATCAGTCGTTGACATTGATTGACGTCTGAACATATCTATTATCGTTTGACATTAATTTAACTTTATGACATGTTCTCATAAACTCACGGGGAAAAGAAAGGTTTCACCTTAGTTGATTTCATCATATACATAATTTTCAATTACAAATATTTTCATTTTTAGACGCCGTACGCTAAAACAGAACAGTGCAATCCTTTAGTTATCAATCAAAGAATACTTCTAGACGTGTTTGATTTTTGGGGGGGGGGGGGGGGGGGGGGGAATTGAAAACAACAAATGGCCATCGATATATAAGCTATATTTTACTAAAAAATCACAAAACAAACCTTGTTTTCCACTCATTTACACCTCTTTAACATGGTAGGGGTCATGTTGGTGTAAATTTCATTTTTTACCCCGGTCTTCTTTATACAAAGATATCTTAACAAAAATGAATCAATCGACGATCAATTCATATGAAATATTGTAGATATGATTAATGTTGATGATTCCATAATCAAATGCGTCATATATATTTCAAATCGTTGTAAAATCGAAACCAACTGAGGTGAAACCTTTCTTTTGCCCGTGAGTTTAGTATAACGTCATGCTGTTGGATATCCTCAGAGTGTCCGTGAATGAATATATCATCATCTATACATGAATATTAACATTGACACATATTGTAACGTATATGCCCATATTATTTGTATATCATACTACTTATGTTTCAATAGCATGGCATTTAAGTTTAATATTCATATGGGACATATGCCATTTATCTGACACAGGTTATTGACATCTTTGAATAAAAGTATTACATTACATTGATTCTTAATGCTGTTTGCATATTTGAAATCTTAAATCATAGAAGGTGAAATGATGAAATTTTATATGTTACTGTAAACGTCTGAGTAACATACATTTTGATTATAAGTAACAATAATAATTCACAACAAATTCATTCCTCCCTTGTAGCATTCGTTTTTCACTATTTCATTTATTTTCATTAAATGTATTACATTGCAGTGGTTCCTACTATATAGAGAATCTCACCCAAGTGTCTTCTGATATCAAATATATCAACACGAGTTGATTAAAGTTACAAATATCCGAGGCTTGCCGAGGATATTTTTACTTTAATCAACGAGTGTTGATATATTTGATATCAGAAGACACGAGGGTGAGATTTTATTTATCATCCAAATCATTTTTCAACAGTTTTTAGCAAAAGAATGAACATATCTTAACACAAAACTGCCATTAGACTTCTTGAGCAGTGAGGTCATTGCATTGTGACGTCATCAGCATTATGACGTCATAGCATTGTTACGCCATGAACTTTGTGACGTCATAGTATTGTCATCTGTGTTCTAAGTGATGCCAAAGCCTTGTGATGTCATTTAACTGATGATGTAATAGGATTATGACGATTTGATTGTAGCGATATCTACACTGTAAATATCGCTTGTAGATATCGCTTGATCTCAGAAAAGCGATATCTACTGTGGTAGCCACTTTTGGATGATAAATTATGTTATATATTGACTTCGCTTATAGCTGTGATATTGTCAAAACATAAATAAATACTTGATCATCTACATCGAGATGTCATGTGGTTTTGGATTTTAAACCGCTTCAATAATGAATGTTTTAGTTTTCAAAGATGTCATAAATCTTTATTTATTTTATCAAAATAATCGTGGATGGCGAAACGGGCGAGTTGGTTAGCTGTTCGTATGGCCATTGCTGGCGGTGTTGCCTGACTCTGAGGGTGTGGGTTCGAATCCCGCATGACACTCGGCACAGAAAAGTACAAGAATATGTACTATTCAAGATAGTATGACCTCAAATATAACATTGTCACAAAATAATCGTGACAAGCGCAATTCGCCCTCAGTGTAGTTTGGTGACAACATGGTTCGATATACTGAGATCAGAATTAATCCCCTGAGATTCTGCCCCGGGGTATGAAGTGTGGTGTGTCACTTTGGGTCAATTACCTAATTCAAAATGTGTCCATCCATGCTAGCGCGGATATCATAAGTTATTACACGCCCGTGTAAGATACCGCAGTGTAATATTTATACGGCAATATTAAACTAGTGTAATATCACAATGCAAGTATGACGTCACAGAAGTGAGCTGTTGTGACGTCACAATGTAAGCGCTTCGTCACAATGGGTGCAGAATCGCGGAACTGTTAGTTTTAGCACATTTTCGGCAAGTTTGCGTGATTTTTAGTGCAAGTAATAAACAGAATACTAAACTTCCTTCCATTTAATACTATTTTTATTAAAGTCGTGAATGATTTGGTATCAAACTCGCTTTCGCTCGTTTTATACAAAATCATTAACTGGTTTAATGAAAATAGTATTAAATGGAAGGTCGTTTAGTATCCTCTATTTATACCGTTCAGGGTTTTTCGATTGTAATCAATAGTGACAAAATGGGATACAATCGATCGTAAGTTAACAACAGCTTTGTGGAACGGGACCCAGGTGTGCAATGGGTGTTATATAACTGCATATATTACTAGGAATCAAATAATATGTCTGTACATGTTAACACACATTCTCTCCCCACAGGGGCAGATCAAGTCATGTTGAATTAGCCTCTGTTATATTACGACGAGTTTGTGGGATAGAATGGGAGATGCCTGATTGGAGGCAATCAAAATTAGTTGTGCAATCAGCGACGCTGTTCTTAAATCATCATTTTGGCTACTGAAACAAGGCAAAGGCATTGTGATATGAACCACCCTTTCCATGCGAGAAGCCTTTTTATTTGATAAAGAAGTTCAAATGTATTGAGATAAAAGTTTTTTCCGCCAGGGAAACTGCCGCAACCCACGGATTTCGGCGTAATAGAACAGAGGCTAAATCAACATGACTTGATCTGCCTCTGTGGGGAGAGAATGGATAACACAACCTTAATTACATTTCTACACTTTTTGGTAGACTTCCATCATAAATGAGGAAATCATTATCCCATGTTCATACATTGAACTCTTTTGGATCCACCAACTAAGCCGAAGAAAAGATTCGCCACTACGGTGAAAAAACAGCTCTCGTTCGGAAAAGACTATCATTTAGCTACATGTACTCGGGACGTAAACATAGCATGTCATGGACATATATAATATCCACTGTATGATGATGTTTGTAATGTTTAGAATTAAAATAAAAACTACCCGAAACCTTATTTTAAAGCTGTTGATCATTTAGTTTTTACAGACTTTACAGATAACAAACATTGGAGATTAAAAATATGCAAATTGTAGTACCCCCTTACGTCAACGAGCTGCCACTATCATCATCATCATCATCATCATCATCGTCATCGTTATCGTCATCGTTATCGTCATAATCATTATTGATATTTAGAATTTCTATCCCATTACGTCATGGTTCATTAAATATTGTCATATCTTCATGATTTCATTATGCTCATTTCGTGTCCTACATCCCAAAAATTACATCATATTTACAATGTTTTTACAGTAAGGTGAACAAACTTTTGGGATACGGCTGTAAACAATTCAACAGCTGTGTCGTTAATGATATTTCAACGTATGCATTTCATTTGCTTTTTTTGTATTTACTATCTCTTAACTTAGCATTATGACACATTTCATTAAGTAAACCCATGTCCAAAAGAAACGATACCAAGTTTTCAAAGTCGTCCGAAACAAAATTCTATAACCTGACAGTGGATTGAGTTATTTTGGGATTTGTATGGTATCGTTTCTTTTGGACATGAGTTTAGATAACATCGATTCAATTCTTTTATTCGGTATAAAGACCATAGGCGCATGTACAGATAACATTGGATACTCACGTGACTCGCATATTCATTGTACATTTCACTATTTTTAATACACTTCTGATCCTACCTCGAAAATATCTATTTCACTTTAGAAAATATTAATGATTTAGCTGGTCTGCTTATTGACAAAAATGTTGGGTTTTTTTACAAAATACTTTTTGTTTATCTCACTAAGATCATATTTTTAATGGTTTACATACATTTCTACGATCTTGGTTTTATCCATGGTGTTAAAATTTAGTTTACGGTTATGTTTAAATACAAATTCACTTCATAATATGTTACAAATGAAATCAAATTTAGGAGATGTCCATATAGCATTTTATTTGTTTAGATATATTTAGCCTTTTATAAGTTCAATTTGAATAACCTCTTTTCTTTTCATCATTGATTACTTATGTAATCACTGGCTTAAATATCAGTTTTACAGTGTCTGTCCTTAATGTCTAGCAAGCCATCACAATATCTTTATAACCTAATTAATAAAACAATTCATAATAATTATAATTATGACAATATGACAGACATAATTATATAGTGTCAAACATCTCACTACACAAACCAATCGTCCATAGTCCGAGGACAAATAATAAACATTGACATGAAGTCCATTGAACGCCATTTTAGTGTGAACACCTTTGTTGTAAGAAAAAGGAATCGCATGGCTAAACTTTAATCATATATTTGATCTATGACTGCTTCATTTAGTTTACATACAATGTCTTTCAATTGGAACCATTTATTTTCAATTTCCTGACATCACCTTATATTCCCCCTAAAACCGTGCTACTGTCCCTTTAAGGTAATACATCAAAATGGATGTTTAAATACTCACGATGAAATCTTAAACGTTAACATTTCTTATTATCTTAAACAATTGATACGTTATATGGTTATAGTTCTATTGTAATAAACACTATCCTTACATGTATATGATGTAATTATAACATTCTGTATTTTTAATAACTTATTTATGCTTAAAATTTAAGTTTTATGTCTCACTCATAAGCCACACAGCCTCTATTAGTTATCGACCTTATTAAATCAAAATTTATGTTCATACAATAGATTTATCATTTCATGTCTATTTCATGTCCTTTTCATGTCCATTTCATGTCACTATGAATATAAAATGACTGGTTTCTGCCTGTGTTGTCTTGCCAATTATAATATCAGTGTCTCTGTTCATGTAAGGGAGGCTTCATAAATTAATGCACAATAATTACAACCTGTTTGCAGTCAAAGAAATGCAGTATCATATCTTCGTGCATAGAATGTTATATAATGACCTTATATTCAACTATCATGACCTTCAGTAGTTATTAAATAATGTCTTGAACACTTTGACCGCGAGCCCATATCGAATAACCTTTTTGATAACTTCAATTCAAGAAAATATTTACTCACGTGTTTTCCTTGACATTAAAAGTCGATCATTTCAAGTCGATTCTGAAAAAATGAAATTATGACTTGTTAATCTTGTCCATTAGCTTGCTTTCTATATGAAGTTAACCGTTGTCCTTCAATCACATGTGCGATCCTTGAATTCTATATTTTAAGTATCTACACGCATGCTGTATGGGGTTACCCCTGCGTGACCTCCTTAGCCTTGTTACGGTCGAATGACTTCAGAAACATGATCGTCTTCGTGAAGTCTATACTAGCATTTGCATACGTACTGCCCTGAATCCAAACACATTTTAAAGGGACCATTCGAGTGGGGTATTTTTCGTGGAAACGAAATTCAGGAACTTTCCTGTTTACAATTATATATGATTTTTACATTATAATTTCACACTTAATTTATATGTTTGTGAGGTTAACATTTCAGTTGTTCGTGATTTAACAATTTAACAATGAGTATAGTGTATCGCTCAAAACAATAAATCGTGAAATGAAGCCAATCATCGAAGCTACGATCGTGGAATGCAATACCACGACAAAATGCTGTCGTAACTGATAACTGTATTATGAATTATGTGTAAATATACTGCTTTGCTATCAATAAAGTAGTTATTTCTTAATTTTGTGTATGAATAAGCATAATATACAGCACATTTGTTTTCTCGGAATGCTAACAGTTCAAAATGGCGGATGAAAGCCGATCGAATGGTGCCTTTAATGAACAGTCCTATGTTTGTTGAAACAACATTCAAGAGTACTTCGCTGTTTATCCTTATATATCATTATTACATGTTAATTTCACACTTATTATCAAATATGTCAGTGAAGTAAACATTTTAGATGTTCAATTTGACAAAGAATAGTATGGGTCACTGTGGCCTTTCGAATTTAGTTTCCGCAAAAACATTTCCTGACTGGACTATCCCTGTAACCTATTAAAAAACGAATCCAATATGCACTTGAGTCGAGAATTATTCATTTGTTGTAGTTAAGCCTATTTGTGTGGATAAATCCATGAAGCTTGTTGCTATTCTACAAAAGTGTGACCTCAATTTCAAAAACTGTGAATTTCATCATCCACTTTCAACAGTCGAGAATTATTCATTTGATGTAGTTAAGCCTATAGCTATTTTTGTGGAGCTTGTAGCTATTCTACAAAAATGTGACCTCAATTTTATTAACTCTGAATATCAAACAGATCTCTTGCATCTTACATGTACATTCGCGTACTGTGTACTTGTCCCAAAAAATATATTCAAGCACATTAAAATCTCAATCATACCTTGATATTTCTTAGCTTGGTCTGAATGCAATTCTTAAAGTATTTTCAAGTTTAATGCAGTTAATTAGCTCTTACTCATGCATGAAATATACCAAATACATATTTCTTATATTATTGATAAACAACAATAAATAGAGTTATCAGTCTGATTAAAATCGACCGTGCTCCGAGGAATAAAATATCAAATTTATTGTCTCTATTGGGGCTCGAACCATTCGGAATATCCTCTCCGTCTCGGTCTGAATGCACCCACCTCTATCGCATGTTCCTATGACCAGTTTAGCGCAGACAAACCCAGTCGTAAGCTATCCAATCACATCCTCGTTTTTAAATAGCGTTTAGCGGCGATTTTGTATAACGAATGGTACACTGGACATGCGGGCAATAGGGGTGCCTTCAGACTGTGAATGAGAGGAAAGCCGGGCTGGGTGAGTTTCGAACCCCGTTAGAGATAATATTTTTACACTTTTTTCCTCGAATCACAGTCGATTTTATTCAGACTGATAGAGTTATAAAGAAAGGACATATATGGTGTGTAGGAGGGTCCACTCCTACCAATAACATGATATTTGAATCTTTACTTACCTGTAACAAGAATCAAACCTGCAAATACATCGCTACCGTTTTAAAACAACAATAAAAAAGTGAGCATGGCTCACATACCCCCGCATCCCGTCTGATTTTTCTTCTACCTCTTTCTAAACCCATTTGGGCATATATGTGGTCCTTTGCAAGAGTCACGAGTATCATCAGGTGAAACAAAAACCACAATTTCATCTACCTAACTGTAAAAGTTCAGATAAAACATGTCCAAATTGGAGCATCAGACTAGTCATTTGCACCAAGTTCAAACCCAAACCCAAGGCCAATTTGGTAACAGCTTTCAAACTCAATGAAAAGTATCATCAAGTGATCCATTTTCAGTCAAATTGCAGAATCAAGGGCCATAACTCTGTCAAAAATAATATTTCGGGAATATCTTTCAAACTCGATGAAGAGTATCATCAGGTGTACCCATAACCAAAATTTCATTCATCTAGGTGTAATAGTTTCTGCGGAAATCTGTCCCCATTGCAGCATCAGACCTGTTAATCGCTCCAAATCAAATTGCGCAATCAAGGGCCATAACTCTGTCAAAAAAAATATTTCAGAAATGGCTTTCGAACTCGATCAAGAGTATCATCAGGTGTATCCATAACCAAAATTTCATTTACCTAGGTGTTAAAGTTTCTGAGTAAATCTGTCCCCATTGCAGCATCAGACCTGTTACTCGCTCCAAGTTCAATTTCAGAAACAAGGGCCATAACTCTGTCAAAATTAAAATTTCGGAAATGGCTTTCGAACTCGATCAAGAGTATCCTCAGGAGCACCAATAACCAAAAATTCACTCATTTAGGTGTTATAGTTTCAGAGCAAATCTGTCCCCATTTGAGCATCAGACCTGTTACAAATAAATTACAGAAAATTAAAAAGTGGTCAGCATTGTTGACAAGGTTATGATTAACATATGTGCAATGTTTTATTGATCTAGACCTAATGGTTTTTGAGATAATTGACTGGACGGAAGGACGGACGGAAGGAAGGACGGACGGAAGGACGGACGGAATGACCGCTATATACCCCCGCTTACTTCGTAGCGGGGGTATAATTACATGTATGATAATCCTATCGTATGTCAGTTTCACAATAGACTGAATTGTACTCTATAGTCTCGTTTATTTTGATGCATCAAATCTTCGCCTCAGGCAATATCAATGAATAAATAGTTAAACAAAAATTGCGTAACATAAGTAATGTACGATGGTTAGTCATAAAGCTAGCTGTCGGTCTGTCTGTCTGTCTGTCTGTCTGTTCCTTTGTCTGTCGTTCTGGTTATTGTAATGTAATGTAATGTAAATTGCTCTGTGATACTAGTTTTCTACATTAAAATATCGCCAACCCCGGCATAGAATAGCATACATTGTGTGATAAGTTGGCTTTGGAAAATTAAATAAATCTCGAACTGATATTTCTGTTTCAAACTTTTTCTCCAAATAAGATTTGACAATAAGCCTCAAAATTACTGAATTCGATCATATATGAAAGTTAAGTTGTCAATCATTTATATTACATATTTATATTAATAGGAATATCACAACTGTGCTACTAGCTTCATTTACATATATAAATGGGAATAATCCCGTCTTGATAACAGGGATGCCAAATTGAACAATTTCTATATTTAGTAATAATATGCATTTCAATAAATATACCGAAAAAAAGTTAGGAATATGTGACAATGTTCACATGAATAAGGATATTATATATTTTCCACCTGGTGAAATATTAATCATACACATCTCAATATCCCTCACTAATTTATTCAGTTTTTATCAATGTCAAACCCCGTATATACAGTCGAGTAGGAATAATTTCACTTACAGGGATGCAAAATTGAACTATTTCTATATTAACTAAAACATTATGCATTTCAATAAATAAACTGAAATAAAAGTCAGGAATATGGGACAATGGTCACCTGAATTATGATATTATATATTTGCCACCTGGGGAAATATAATCATAAATATTCCTCACTAATTTATTCATTTTTTATCAATGTCAAACCACGATAGGTCGGAATTACACCGATGTCAAAACATTGAACAAAACATGTTTACCTGTCCTCGACAACGCTACATATGAATATGCACTGATTTATGCCAGCTATTCCGAACAAAAGGACGACTAACCTCTGAATCACATGTTGCCTTTTTTACAATTGATTTATTAAAAACTGCATTGTATCTCATATTCCTGGATCCAATATTATTCACCGTATTATCGCGTTACCTTTCTAATAGTGCTCGGTTGATCTGGCCTTTGCTCATGTATACTGTTTAGACTAATAATTATCATCTATCTCAAAATCATCGTCATCATCATCTACATCATCATCATCTACATCATTATCGTCATCGTCATCGTCATCACAAAAACAGCTTTCGTTCACCATCATTCGAAGGCGACCAAGTTCACTGACAAAATTCTTACATTTTTAAAGTTGAATGTTGAATAGGAATATAGGGGATATAATATCATGATTTAATAGTTATCAACGCATTTTCAATCGCGATTTACCTTTGTAATAATGTGCTTTCCATCTGGCCCTGAATCACGTAGATCCGTTTCACGGTCGACTAATTCTCTGTCTCACATTTTAGGAATATGATAATCATTGACGTACTTCAGAGTTACCTTTTAAACCAGCGTTGTGTGAATCACAGTATCCTTTTCACAGTCGACTAGTTCTCAAATACCTCCCATTTACGATGTAATATTCATCGACGAAATCAAGACTTACCTGTGTGATGCAGCACTTGCAATCTGGCACATAGAACAGTCCAGCAAAACGTGTCTCGTTTATCGACTGAAGCCACATCATGCTGCCCTCTCAGTCTGGTCGGTATCCTACAACTCTCCGGACAATGGAGTCACTCATGCGTGTCCCGATATGTCCCCGCTGTAAAGGTGCGGTGTATGATGAGAGAGAAAATGTATGGTGTCCTGTCTCGCCTCAACAAAACATGGTCTTACACTTTCAAAAAGCATCTCTTTCCCGCATGAATCAAACACGCGTATTAGCGTCGTTGATGTCTTCAATCTAGACTTTCGACAGTCTCTTGTATTTAAAAAAAATCGAAAGTGGTATTTTTCCATCAATACCACATCCTCACATTATTGAACACGTGGCATGTGGATATTTATAATCTAGACTTTCCACTTTCCAGAGATTTTAGAAAATGTGGTTTATTTTCAGCACGCTACCACATTATCGCATTATTAAATACACGGCATGGTGATATTTATAATCTAGACTTTGGACAGTTTGTATAAGCATTCACAAAATCTTTCAAAGGTATTTTATTTTCAAAGCTACCACATCCTCGTATTCAGAATTACACGGCATGGTGATATTTATTATCTATCTCTCCACAGTATTATTGCCTAAATACTGTTTAATGAGAATTTTTACTACCACTACATCTAATTATATTGAAAAATAAGTATGGTTTGTCTTTAATCTAGACCATCAACAGTCTGTAGCATTCAAACATGTCTTCGAAGGAAGACCTTTGTCTAACTCGAGCAAATCCTGGCAGATCAAATACGCGAGCATTCCGAGTTTGGTTTTCTCCAATCTAGACTTTCGACAGAATGTTTTCAAAATCGGTCTGCTTTACAACTCTCGCATGACTTAACCCACTTTTTTTTGTAAATGGACCACCGGCCCGTGAAACATATGAATTGTCAAGTTAATGAGTATGGTGTTATTTACCACTAGACTTTCGACAGTCTGATATAGCAATGCAAACTAGCAATATCTATGTTAATGAAGGTAACATCCCAGTTTGATCAAATAGACACATATAAACATCGTCTGCTGCCGATTTAATCTTGACATGAGCAATTTATTGGACAGACAGACAAACAGATAATTTATTTAAGTCTCACCTCACATATAAAATACAAAATACATCTATATATACATTTTAAAAGTACACGAACGTGAGCCACCCAATATATAGGTTATGAGAGACTATAATCAAAACAAAAAATTACACGAACAATATACAGTAGAACACGGATATAGCGACCACGGATATAGCGACCACGGATATAGCGAACACATTTTCAAGTCCCGTCCCTATATAATATCATTAAAATTATATGCGTATAGCGAACACCGGATATAGCGAACTAAATTCTTTGGTCCCTTGGAGTTCGTTATATCCGAATTTTACTGTACAGTACATCACACGAATATGTTATGAAGCTAAAACATTAAATGGTAAAAGGTGTATATTCCAAAGGATCAACAGATCATATATTAAGCAATAAATTATTTCGCTTTTTAAGGATAGATTTGCACGTTTTGGCACTTAAATGTACAACTTTGTGATTTGGAATTCTAAATATTTGTTTAAAGGCGGCTGACTTTTCCAAACATTCAACACCACGCATGATCGAATACACCGGATATAAGAGCACTGCTACCGGCAGAATTAATCTAGACTTAACCAGACTATTTACGAGTTTTTCAAATAGTGATTATTTGCCAGGTCACTTGAAACTTCAAACCATTAATCACCCGTCTCGCTTGATCAAGTAGCCTACACGGGCATACAGGAAATAGCCGGCGGGAAAATAATCAAGACTTTAACCAGTCTTGTTTAGAATAATTCAAACACTGTATATCTTTGAAGGTCCACAGACCATTAATTATTTTCACCGCTTGATCAAATGCACAGATATATTGGAATTTATTAGCGGTGTGCTCAATTTAGACTTTAGTTGGTTTAGTTATTTTTTCGAAGATTATCCTAATTATATTATCATTATGAAGGCGAATTTATTCTTTATATCTTCTCGCAACCCTGCATTTCATTTAATCGTGTTGATTAAGGATTCCCAGTTTTGATCTAGACTTAAGTCTACTTCAGCAAATACAAGAACACGAACAGGAACAATAACAAGTTAATTTGTATATCAGGTCTCATGGCCAAAAGTACAATATTTACAGTATATATGCATCGTTTTGCGCATGTACAGGCGACATCTCAGCATATTATCCTAATAATGTATAATCATCAAGGCGAGTAGATTTATAAATCATTTCCCTCACACAACCAATAACAAATGAAAATCTATGACTCCTGTGTTATCTTATTTATGTCCTAGATTTCCATTATGCTCTTGTAGTAACGTTGAATAAAATCCTTAAAACCTTGAAACCTTGAAATTTTGGAAATCAGTTTATTCTCAAAATTAACACGACATTACCACAAATTAACACAAATACCACAACACTTAAACACAAACAAGGAAGCTGAAGTTTCTTTCTAGACAAATATATTATTGGTACAGATTATTAGTTAGTATTTTGTTGAAAATTCTTATCTTTTGATTTCCCATTTGTACGTCAAACATTAAAGACACAACACCGAAAACATGTTGACGGTCAAAGTTTTTAAAAAGCATCCTCCGTGTGAATTTGTCCATAACTCCACAAGCTGATTATCATAACAAGTGGCACGCATTATCCTAATATACCGGAATTTCCGATAAAATATGCTATATACATGTAGTAATTGCAACTGTTAAACCTGGTTCCTGGGCTTCGTTCCGCTTGCAGCAGCTATAGCGCACGCGGAACGAAGCCCGGGAACCAGGTTGCTATGTGTGTTAATTTTTACAGTATTGGTCAATGCAATTTTATTTAATTAAATCCATTTATCATAATCATATGTTGGTTAATAAGTTAATTGTAAGATGAAATAAGATTGAAGAAAATGCACCAACTTAGTCTAAAATTCGGACTTTAGTTACCATTATTGTCACCTCATTGAAAGCAAGGCTAGATCTGAAGTTGACTACAATTTCCCTCGGTCTCGTTTTTCTATACATAATAATATCAACTTTTGGTAGAATAAATCTTGTGAGACTGAATAAAGTCTAGCATTAACGTTGTACGATCATCTGTTAAAAGGAACAGTTCCATCATGGTATTGTTTATGAAAACGAAATTCAAGAGAATGTATTAATGCATTCTATTCTTCGTGAAATTGTTACATTTAGAACAACAAAAATGTTACTCACACTAACATATTTGAAACAAAGTGTGAAAAAATCATGAGATAATTATATATAAGTTTAAAGAGGGAACTATTCTTGATTGTTTTCAAGTAAAAATCCCGAAAGGACTGTTCCTCTACTACGAGACGTATGAGCTCTATTTATATATATAACATTAAAGCGGCAGTAGCACGTTTTTTGATAATTTTACATTTTAAATATTTCTCTTATAATTGTAAGTAAATGCTAAATGTATCATATTGACAGTGTCACCAATCTCATTACACAAGCCAATCACCCATAGTCAGAGGACAAAGTATGAGGCTTCACATAAAATCCATTGGCGGCCATTTTTGTGTGAACACCTTTAATTCATTTTTGTAAGAAAAATGAATCTCATGGCTGAACTTTTCGTTATATATTTGAATTATTACTGCTTCATTTAGTTTGAATACATTGTCTTTCAATTGGAACTATTTATTTCCATTTTCCTAACATCACCTTATATTCCCCATAAAAACGTGCTACTGCCCCTTTAATTGGAACTTTCCTCAAAGGAGATTTTTATAGTCATACAGACTCTGAAGGCATTATAACCTGGAAATATACATATGGCCAAAAAAATAAACACCCTAAAACTAAGAAGTGATGCAATGAGCAAGTAACGATTCTTAGAATGATTTTATGGCTTTGATCATGAAAGATTTTGTGAATAATTTCTGCAAACCCGTTAATTAAATACTTCTCAAACCATATTTTGTTTTTAAAGGGGCAGTAGCACGTTTTTCAGGGAATATAAGGTGATGTCAGGAAAATGAAATAAAGGGTTCCAATCTAAAGACAATGTATTAAAACTAAATGAAGCAGCAATAAATCAAATATCTAATGTAAAGTTAAGCCATGGGATTCCTTTTCTTACACAAAATGAATTAAAGGTGTTCACAAACAAATGGCTGCCATAGTCCATAAAATCGTTAAAAGTAGGAAATATGCTACAGTCGAGTAATGTGCTAATTATACAGCATAGAGAGTGTGTATTGCATTTTATACAATGCAGCATTTGGAAAAAGCATACATCAAGTCCGAGTTATTACAATGCATTATGTAACATCTGGGCAATCTCATCAGGATTTGAATGTTGAATTATTTCTAATTATTTCACATTATTTATCGTGTGCATCAACATACAACTGCGTCCTTGTTGACTCAATTATACTAAAGAATCTCATTTTTAAAAATAAAATGTTCTGCCAATTCTAATCCCTAATAAACACTTGTGAATTATTTTTGAAAGATGATTTAAAATGATTCTTATCAACATCAATATTTGTTTGGAAATGTTATTTTGGGGGCAGCCTGGTCAAAGTATATAACACTACGTCCCTAAATGCATTCTGAGATACCAATAAAAGGAAACGCAAGTCTATTTTTTTTAGTAAATATCTGTGTTCACCCAAAAGACTATGAAAGTCTACATTTTATTCAAGTTTCCAAACAAACGCTTAAAACATGTTTAAGCTTTTCATTGTTGGGTTAGTCCAAATAATTTATATTATAACTGAAGATCTTTAGCAAGTCAGGGCTGAAAATTGTTGAATATTCCCCAGTGAAGATCCGCTAAACTTCTGCATTCTCGGGTTAGGCCAAATAATTTATATTTCAACGGAAGACCTTTAGCAAGTCAGGGCTGAAAATTGTTGAATGTAGAATTTCCCAAAGACGATCCGCCTGTTAAGTAAACGACGTATTTCATTTAGCTACAAGGCTTTTTTGTTTGAATGCCAGCCTTTGGGTCAACACGACCTAGCCCCCGTAGAATAAATAAAGTGAAACATACAAACAGATGCTTGTTGCAATGATTTGTCGATTGTTGTCACCATCGTGACTTGACAGTACAAAATCGATACAGGGATATTATTTCACGTGGACGAAAACAACATATGAAAATAGATGTTTTCGGTCTTCTTACAAATATAAATCTATATGAAGGTTGTAACAAAATATATCTCCCTTTTTCAAATTTAATAAGTTTAATAGTATAAGTTGATTCCCAGTGAACTATCATTAATGACGTGCTTGTTGCAATTTAAGTGTTAACACCTCCCCCCCCCCTCCTCTTTTAAGAATGAGACTACAAAGCGTTCATGAATACATTAGCTATTGATCGTGATATGAAAAAAACGTACATGTACGTCCAAACAGGCTGGATGTTTTTCGCCTTTTGAAAGGTCGCTTCATTCAAATACCTGTAAAGATATATAATGGCAAAGCATTTGTGCATCACGAATTTGACAAACGGAAAGTAGTGATATGTCCATGTCATTCTATCAGCTTTAAATTATGTCGCGTTCGTAAATCGTACGAATTACGGAGGATTGACTCACAATGTAGGGGTGCCCTCATACTAATAGTGAGGAAAAGGAACATATAACATTTTCGATTGTCTTGTCCTGCCGTTGTATGGTCTTTACCACGCAGTAATAAATGTTGAAATACGATCCAAACCCTGGAGCCCAAACGACACGACACCACACGACACGACACGCATACCTTAAGCACAAATGACATCATTCTCTCCCCACAGAGGCAGATCATGTCATGAGATGTTGATACAGCCTCTGTTCTATTACGCCGACTTTGTGGGATAGAATGGGAGACGCCTGATTGCAGGCAATCAAAGTTAGTTGTGCAATCAGCGATGCTGTTCTTAAATCATCATTTTGGCTACTCAACGGCATTGTGATATGAACCAACCTTTCCATGCAAGAAGCGTTGTCATTGGATAAAGAAATTCAAATGTATTGTTGTGCAATATTTTTCTGCCAGGGGAAACTGACCGTACCCGGGGATTTCGGCGTAATATAACAGAGGCTGTACCAACATTTCTTGACTTGATCTGCCTCTGTGGGGAAAAAATGAAATGACATTTAACACCAGAGGAATGCTGTGGAAGTTCATAAGTCACTTTTGTTGCTGAAAAGAGTCACAGAAACATCTGGGTATCGATGATCTTTGAAAACATCATTTAGATAATATAATTATATATAATAAATTTAAATTTAAAGCACTTTTATACCAACTTAAACAGCCACTCACTGAGTTTCATCATGTAATTTTGGTTTGATATGAACGTTAATGGCATATTTATTCATTATAAGATTTTTTTTTAAATCACATATATTTATCCCCAAATGGCCATTATATGATTAAAACTTGTTTTCATAAAATCAAAAGCCTTTGTTAGTTGTGTATTCATGGACAAATTGATAAGTCGCATTACAAAGAAGCTGACCCCTTATTTGTTCCATGACTATAAATGATTGGCTTGTGAAATGCGATTTTTGACACTATCAAAATAATACATTAAGCATTGACGTACAATTATCAGTGAAATTTGAAAATATATAAATTTAAAAAAACGTTCTACTGCCCCTTTAAAGGCATGCCTACATACGATGATTGTTTCGCATAATTCTGAAGTGTATGAGAAATATGCATCCAAAATTCTCCTATTGCATTGAAAACCTCATTGCCATCGTATATCTTTACAGGTTATTTGAATGAAGCGATCTTCCAAAAAGCATTCTCTCCCCACAGAGACAGATCAAGTCATGAAATGTTGATACAGCCTCTGTTATATTACGCCGAGTTCCGGCAGTTTCCCCTGGCGGAAAACGATCCAATTTCTTTATCAAATTACAACTCGTCTCGCATGGAAAGGCTGGTTAAAAACGCAATGCTTTGCCATAATTCAGTAGCCAACATGATGATTTTAGAACAGCATCGTTGAATCCACAGCTAATTTTGATTGCCTCCAATCAGGCACCTCCCATTCTATCCCAAAAAGTCGGCGTAATATAATAGAGGCTGTATCAACATTTTATGACTTCATCTGCCTCTGTGTGGAGAGAATGGGAAAACATATAACGAATATCTTTCTGAGATGCAAATCTCACCAAGTGCATTTTCAAACAACAAAAAACATTTATCGACCCGGAAGTTGTCAACATAATTACCGGTACCAACACTGCGAAGAACAGCTGTCACAACAGCGGACAATCAATATACCTTAATCTACATGTACCTCATAATATGACCGACACGTGGTATGAAAACGATTGCTTTTTCCTGATATCCCTGTAATATTATGGAAGTAGATCTATACAAAAAGAATCAATACGGTCTATGTTGTACTCTATTTATTTGCACTGGGATCCACGAGTACGTGAACATACTTTTGGGATGCAGCAGTTAGTTTGCTACATATCTGCATATCTGATTAAAATTCGATTGTCAAAAAAAGGGGGTTATCTCTTATAATTGGAAAACTATTATTATTTATATGGATATTTATATAGCGCGCATATCCAACCACTCGTGGTTGCTCAAGGCGCTTACATTTTCCCCCTGGTAAATGGCATTCTTTCACCGTCCGATCATTTTTCCATTTCAACTCCCCGGGGAGTATTCAACCGACATCCATATGTGGCGCTCAGGTTAGGGACCATTCTATGCCTCACAGGGTACCCATTCACAGCAGGGTGAACTGAGACACATAGTCACGGCAGTTTGTCCAACACTATCTCTTTCGTTTATGTGAGGTAACATTTGTTTCTCAAAGTTGCTAAGGTCCCTTTAATATTTGTTCTTTTTTCCCATGGACGCTGATACTGAATACTAGTAATCGTGAAGCATAACATACAAGGCAGGTCTTGGACAAGAGCTTAACATTTTACGTGCGCTTCGCGTCTTTTTTAATGCTACAATGAGTTGGTAGGCTTCCAACCGATTTCCCGTTGGTTAATTTAACTAATGAACCTTAAACAAGGTGCTGCATATTTCTGCAGCTACATCATTTATTTTCCTATAATGCATAAGAAGAATCGAACTATCTGTGCAGAGGGCCATTTACAGAATTAAAGCAGTAAAAACCACCACATACAGCGAAAGTTATCTATTTTCGATATACTTTGTTTCGTTCAAAATATTTGATAGTCAACTATTACCAATCCTAACCTAAGGCTGGGGATATATAACTATGATATGAAAATATGAACTAGAAACAATTAAAATATAGCATGCAAAGGGTATCTTAGGTTAGCTTTTAGAAACATCTTATTATGCTTTCCTTGGGCGATGCCTTCTCTCCCCACAGAGGCAGATCAAGTCAAGAAATGTTGATGCAGCCTCTGTTATATTACACCGAAATCCCTGGGTTCCGACAGTTTCCCCTGACGGACAAATATTGCACCACAATCGATTTGAATTTCTTTATCAAATGACAACGCTTCTCGCATGGAAAGGGTGGTTCATATAACAATGCCTTTGCCTTGTTTCAGTAGCCAAAATGATTATTTAAGTACGAAAGACCATTAGTACCACATTTGAAATTTGTTTTTTGTCTTTTAAAACTCGTTATTACGAGAAAAATCTCGTAATTACGAGAAATTAACTCGTAATTACGAGATTATAAGACCATATCTGTAATTTGTATATTGTATTTAAAAACTTGTAATTACGAGAAAAATACTCGTTATTACGAGAATATTCTCGTAATTACGAGAATAAACTCGTAATTACGAGAAAAAACTCGTAATTACGAGTTTTGTAAGATTACATTTGTAACTTGTCTTCTATCGTAATTACGAGATTATTAGACATCATTTGAAACTTGTATTTTGTCTTTTAAAACTCGTAATTACGAGTTTATATAAGATAGAATACAAGTTACAAATGTAGTCTTTCAAAACTCGTAATTACGAGTTTATTCTCGTAATTACGAGAATATTCTCGTAATAACGAGTTTATTCTCGTAATTACGAGTTTTAAAATACAATATACAAATTACAGATATGGTCTTATAATCTCGTAATTACGAGTTAATTTCTCGTAATTACGAGATTTTTCTCGTAATAACGAGTTTTTAAAGACAAAAAACAAATTTCAAATGTGGTACCAATGGTCTTTCGTATTTAAGAACAGCGTCGCTGATTGCACAACTAGTTTTGCCTCCAATCAGGCGTCTCCCATTCTATCCCACAAACTCATCCTTTCGATCCCTTTCTCCCTTATCTATCTACTCTCTTTTGGATGGCAACATCCACGTGTTTAATAACTGAAATATTGTTCAAAACACGTTAAACACCAACTCACACACTCCCACAAACTCGTCGTAATAGAACAAAGGCTAAATCAACATGACTTGATCTGCCTCTGTTGGGAGAGAATCTATTTCCAGTGAGGATGTTTTTGATTCAGTACCACAGGTAACATTCATGCTGCATCGGACCTTTGCAATTTTTTCAATACTGACTGAGCACCGTGATGTGTACAACTGTGCAAAGTTTGGTTTAGAAATATGCATTATTAAGAAACTTCGGTATAAGAAAATGTACTATACTGACTTAGTCCTTTTCCTTGGTTTTGGTCCAAATTGACTATATGCATGACTATTCGTTCGCATCTGTAGCAGCAACTAAAATTCGGAGAAATAATTTGCTTATTATAAACGATAGAGCACCGTAATGTGTACATTTGTGCAAAGTTTGGTTTAGAAATTAGCATTCTTAAGAAACTAATCACGCTTGGCACAAGAAAATGTAAGATCTCGGCCCTTTTCAGCGATTTTGGTCCAAATCGACTCTGTGCATGTCTTTTGGCAGATCATTAAATTGACCAGCTGCAGGTGTTAAAATTTCGAAAACACTTATTTTCATTTTTCTCTACAAAATCTTGTATAAGTGGGCACCAACCTAGTCATATTTGGTTTTTTTTGCATTAAGTCAATGTCACATAGTCTATATGGAATATCTTAATCAAAATCTAAGAAAATTGGAATTTAAAAAATATGACCCTATAACCATGCACAATTTTGAAAACTCTTTACTACTGTCCAGACGATCCCAAAATGTGTTTAAGGGATGTTTTTTTTACGCATGGACAATTGGTGAGCTTTTGTCAGCGCTGCTGGAGGTATACGATTGACATCCAAGTGAAACCCATATTTTATTTTTACTTACCTTACAGTAAAATACTCGTTTTGACGATCGAATCGTTTTATCTTATGTACACGGCGAGTCTCACCTCTCACGGTGTACAACTTTCATGTACCCGCTGCCATAGCAACAGCTCCTCTCTGAGGAGAGGCATCGCATAGCGTGAAAATGACGTTTCAAAATGACGCACGCGCTGTGCAGAGTTTACATTATTTCGATAAGCTGTTTTCGTGATTATTAAATGTAGTTTTGTTTTCTCATCATTCCATGTTTTATTTGGAAAGAAATACGCATCGCATTACTTGCACATGCTGTAGGATTAAAATCAAGTAGTTTAATATTTGCACTAAGATAGACAAGCAGGTGAATAAACTTAAAGGGACAGTAGCACGATTTTCGATTATTTCATATTTCAAAATTTTCACTGATAATTGTAGGTTTATTCTTAATGTATTATTTTGACAGTGTCAAAAATCTCAGTACACAAGCCAGTCCTCAAAGCATGAAGCATGAAGATTCACCTTTAATTCCTTTTGTGTAAGGAAAAGAAATCGCATGGCTAAACTTATATATTTTAATTATTACTGCTCCATTTAGTTTGAATACATTGTCTTTCAATTGGAACCATTAATTTTCCTTTTTCTGACATCACCTTATATTCCCCCTAAAAACGTGCTACTGCCCCTTTAAGGTACACAGCTGTACTGTACCTCTACATTGAACAGCAGGTTGCATCTTGCATGTCCGGTGGATTCGAACTCCGATCATTCGTCACCATAATTATCTCCTTTCAGTTTCGATCATTATATCTTGGTTATATAGAGATAGAGGATATCTGTCTTTTCTTGACTAATACCATGTTTATCTCATCGAGTGAGGTAGAAAGTTTATATTTTCACGAGTGGCGCAGCCACGAGTGAAAATATTTAACTTTTCTACCTCACGAGATGAGATAAACATGGTATTTGTCAAGAATTGACAGATATTCTATTTATTATATGCTGAATTCCTTCTTATTACGCCCAAAAAGGCCAATTTCATGTTGAGCGGCCGCTTGGAAGAGCCCGTCACCGCGGTAACAGTGTGACGTCATATGAGAATTCATGACGTCAGCCCATTGTTACCACCGCTGGACTCCTTACCTTATCGTGGTGTGGTGGTTTGTGTGCTTCGGCGACCCCGAGGGCTATGTCAGCTGGAGTTTACATGCTCCTGGTAGGGTCACCCAAGCTGGACAGGTCGACGGATAAAAGCCAGACCAAATGTGAGTCCTTCTAAAACCTGCTTTCTATCTCTCACTATGCCTTTCTTTTCGTCTTTTTCCTCATCCCTTCGATCCCTTTCTCCCTTTTCTATCTACTCTCTTTTGGATGGCAACATCCACGTGTTTAATAACTGAAATATTGTTCAAAACACGTTAAACACCAACTCACTCACTCACTCACATGACGTCAAACGCTTGAACTTGACGTCACTCGAGTGGTGATAAAGTTTATCACCACTCAGTAGAGTGACGATAAAGGTTATCGCCACTGTAGCCAGGTAGAGGGTTTATTTCACTGATAGAACAGAGTATCTCATCCTCATTCATATAATAATGATTGTTGTTCATGTTAGTCTCGTCATATTGATTTATCATTTACCCAAAGTAAACAACAATATTCCATGCTGTATTATCTCATTTCGCCTACATTAAATCTGCAAACACAATTAACGACACATATCAAGTTTGGTTGGTCGCAAATGAGGCTTGATGTATTAAGGGCTTTATAATTACGGTGTTCTACAACAAGTAGTAAAAGCATTAAGTATGTGAAGGGGTAATTGTGTTTGTTGACGGTACAAAGGGTTTTGGGTTTCACTTCGATTCTACTTGATGCAAATTGTAGGTATCATAGGTTTAGAACCTTTTATTTTACTTTTGAGCAATTCTTACAATTTACAGGCGTGGTGAGCTAAAATTTGTTAAAAACAGCCGCGACGTTTTGGTTGATGACTAGATTTTAAGATAAAATTGTAATAAAACACTACGGGTCAACAATGTCGCTATCTCAAAATCATAAATATCATCTACGCCTCGGGCAATATTTAAAATTACAGTGTAAAGATATGAATCAATGTTGTTGCCCATGATTTATCATCTATGCCTCGAGTGATAGTAACCATTATATCCTAGTAACAGGTGTTTTTTCCTATGGTGAGATACGCATCTTCTACTCAATTTTATCCATTCTTGGAGGTATGCTTGCGATGTTTTGCGAAGGAGTGTAATTCATTTTTGTTTCCATAGTTACTTATTGAAATGTGTGAAGTTTGATAATTGGTAACTCATTAGTTATTGATTATTTTGAAAAAAACTTAGCTTACCGTAGCCTCTTTTTTTTATGTTCTGATTTTATTATGTGTCCTCTTTCAAATTGAAGTTTTTGAGGTAGTAACCTTTCCGGAAGTTATCAGAAACCTTAAAGGGGCAGTAGCACGTTTTTTGATAATTTTATATTCTAAATATTTCACTGATAATTGTAAGTAATTGCTAAATGTATTATTTTGCCAGTGTAAAAAGTCTCATTACACAAGCCAATCATACATAGTCAGAGGACAGAATATGAAGATTCACATTAAATCCACTGGCGGCCATTTTGTGTGAACACCTTTGATTCATTTTGTGTATGAAAAAGGAATCGCATGGCTAAACTTTAAGCTACATATTTGAATTATTACTGCTTCATTTAGTTTAAATACATTGTCTTTGAATTGGAAACATTAATTTTCATTTCCCTGACATCACCTTATCTTCCCCCTAAAACGTGTTACTGCCCCTTTAAATCACAAAAAAAAATAAGAAAAAATTGTTCTAGAAATTTGGTATGTTTTTTAAATGTTTTCACCTCTTTTCTAGTCACCTTGATTTCATCGTTTTCACATTTTAACTTTGAACTTGGTGAACTCTTGAACCCTGTCAGAGTGTACTCTCTTAAACTTTAACCTGTATTGCAGTTAAGATATTTTAGGCTAGAAGTGCCCTTAGCTGATAGTGAGACTCAAGAAGAAGTTGTGCTGTAGGCGATGATTTCAAAACGAGAAACTGTTATCACAGCCATTGAGGAGCCGGAGACCTGTATGGAAAGCCCTCTCCAGATCAGATCCACAGAAGCAAATCAAGTCATGAAATGTTGATTGAACCTCTGCTCTTATTCGCCGAGTTTGTGGGGTGGAATTGGAGATGCCTTATTGGAGGCAATCAAAGTTAGTTTTGCCATGAACGACGCTGTTCTTAAATCATCATTTTGGCAACTAAATGATGGCAAAGGCATTCTGATATGAAAAACGACGACGTTGGACTAAAATCATTTTGGCTCCCGATTCATGGCAACAGCATTGTGATAGGAACATCCCTTTCCATGCGAGAAGCGATTTCATTTGGTTAACAAATTCAAATGAATCGTGGTGCAATTTTTTTGCGCCAGGAGAAGCCAGAAGATTTGGTCTTATAAGAACAGAAGCTCGATCAACATTTCATGACTTGATCCCTGGGGAGGGAATGCTTTAATCCGTACATGTACATTATTTTGCAAGAGAGAGGTTAACATGTGACGGTAATAAATAAATCAAATATTATATTAGCTGAAATGATTGTTCTGCTCAGTGCATTAAGTCCGTCCAGTCTTGTACTTTTGATAACTTCGACTTCTCCAGAACCATTGAATCAAAACGTCTGTCACCTTGTAAACATAATCCTCCTTTAGGTCTTTAAAGGGGCAGTAGCACGTTTTTTGATAATTTTATATTTCAAAATTTTCACTGATAATTGTAAGTTAATGCTAAATGTATTATTTTGACAGTCAAAAATATATTGTTTGGCTGTGTCACAGTAGCTTTAAACACCAATCCACTCATTGTGATTGTCAACGAGAGAACCTGATTCAACTTTATATCTTTAAGTGTGAAAGAATTTTTTCGTTGAGAATTTATGATCACCTAGAATGACACATATAAATCAAACCCAAACTGGGCCTATTACCTAACACACCTTGATCCTAACACTTGATAACAAACGTTGCCGTGTGAGATTAGACTGATATCAAGAGTTGACTTGGGACAAGGTTGTATCGAATTTATTGTCACAAAAAAAATATGTCATTTATATCGCGGCAACTGGTTTTATTGCAGAGATAAAATTCTCAAAGCTTTTGAGGATCATTACAACTGATTGCACTCGCATAGGGTTGCATTTTACTAGAGGTGTAACGATACGGCAATACATTATCGTATCGTGATAAAAAGGCCACAATATATCGCATCGTATCGCATTATGCGTATCGGGATACATAAAATAATAACAAACTCTCGATGTTGGTGCTCAGAACTGTGATATACATTAAATGATAATTCATAATGCACACAAGAACCTCCCCTAAAAATTGGAATTTTGATTATAATACAATTACATCAAAAAAGCTGCAAGGAGATTCTTTCTCAAGATTAACTGACTCAAATGTTTTGTGAAAAGATGACAATGTCAGGAGATAACATGTATAGGGATACGTATAGTATCGCAACCCTCCTGTATCGTTACACCTCTACATTTTACTATACACTTCTTTAAAACAGGTAAAATTGAAATATTTTCGTTTCAATTCCTTGGTCTCTAGCCAAAATTAAACTGCGATAGTCAAGGAATCTCCTTTGGGACGTAAAGGTGGAAAAGGAAAAAACAACACTCTATCTTTTATTTTCAAATAACGAATTCTATACTCATTATCCTTAATTAAGGTCCACCACGATTTTCGATATTGAGATATTGTCCAAATTCCATATATAGTGACTCATATCATATTTCAATATTGAAAATGATACACACAATATATAATAGTAATCGATCAATATAACGCTCTTTCCTTGCATAAGTACAACTAATTATATAATGCCCTTAAAGGGACAGTAGCAAGTTTTAGGGGGGATCTAAGGTGATGTCTGGAAAATGATCATAAATGGTTCCTATTGAAAGACAATGTATTTAAATTGAATAAAGAAGTAATGTTTCTAACATATAATGTAAAATTCAGCCATGCGATTCCTTTTTCTTACACAAAGTGAATGAAAGGTGTTCACATAAAAATGGCAGCCAATATACTTTATGTGAAACCTGATAATTTGTTCTCTGGCTATGGATAATTGGTTTGTGTAATGAGATTTTGACATATCATAATAATACATTGAGCATTACCGTACAATTACCAGTGACATTTTTAAAATATAAATTGTCAATAAACGTGCTACTGCCCCTTTAAGGAAAAGTTCTTTGATGTCCCTCGTGCGAACGAAATGGTCACTACCTTACCGCGTTCAGGTATTCATTTGTACTGCTGGGTAAACTGAGTGCAATGTGGATGAAGAGTCTTGTCCGGGAGCAAAACAAATACAAGGCCCAGGTCACGAATGTGATCACGCCTCTATTGGGTTCGAACCAGGACCATTCTCCTGAGACCAATAAGCTAGCCATTGTACCTATGTGCTAAACTGGATTGATGGCCTAATTGTTATCAGTTTATCGGAATCTAAAATCTAAAAGCTAAAAAAATCTCAAAGAAAGAATCCTGAGTGTTATGTTAAGAGCATTGTCGGTACCATATCATATATGTACCTTGAAAGGCATTGGGAAATAATATTCACAATAAAGCATATTTTCTTGATATCAGCTTATTCATTGTGATGTTACAATTCATTTGGCAGATATTATTCTTACTTCTTCAAGTAAGGAAAAACTGACTTTTTAAATAAAATATATGTAAATATATTAAAATGATAGTGTAACATCCCGTCCATAAATCATTTATCGTCAACTTATTTGTATCATGAATGTAAGTAATACTTTCCTGAAAGAAGTATATTATGAGTAAATTGGGATATGATGATATTGTGTAAATGCTTACTAATACCTCGCATACTGATTATGAATAAAATCAATGCACTTAAAGAATCACTCCGTGAGTTGTTGAGTCATACATATCACATTCTCTCCCCACAGAGGCAGATCTAGTCATGAAATGTTGATACAGCCTCTGTTATTTTACGCCAAGTTTGTGAGATAGAATGGGAGATGCCTGATTGGAGGCAATCAAAGTTAGTTGTGCAATCAGCGACGCTGTTCTAAATCATCATTTAGCTACTTAAGCATGGCAAAAGCATTGTGATATGAACCATTTTATCCATACGAGAAGCCTTGTCATTTGCTAAAAGAAATTCAAATGGATGAATGTGCAACTTTTTTCCGCATGGGGAAATTGCCGGAAACCACGGATTTGGTCTTATAAGAACAGAGGCTGTATCAACATATCTTGACTTTATCTGCCTCATGTGGGGAGAGAATGTACATATCAAGGTTTATCAATGGCATATAATCAGGCAGCATGGAACTAGAACAGAGCCAGTCTCTGCCCACAGAGGCAGATCAAGCCATGAAATTTTGATTGAACCTCTGTTATATTACGCCGAGTTTGTGGGATAGAATGGGAGATGCCTGAGGCAATCAAAGTTAAAGAAGTACATTTAACTGGAGAGATCTTGAATATATACCACTCTCACATATTGTAATGAGATCTATCTAGGCCAAATAATTTTGATGACAGTCATGAAATGTCTCTTTTTTAACTAATGACAAAAAACAGCAAACACCAGACCCATTTAGATCTTTAATGAACTTTCATCTCCCTGTTGGTTGAAATTGTAAGTAAAATAATTTAATACTTTTAAGACTTCTTTTTTAACATAAAAACAGAAGGAAATGAAGTGATGCCAGGAAATGAACTTAAATCGTTCCAATTGAAAGACAATGTATCAATACTAAATGAAACAGTTAAAAATCAAATATTTAATGTAATGTTCAGCCATGCCATTCCTTTTTCTTTCACAAAATGAATTAAAGGTGTTTACACAAAAATGAGTGGACTTGGTTTCGTTGCAAGATTTTATTGAAAATTTTTTTATAATTCAAATGCCTTTCACTTCCTCAGGTTTTTCATACAAATTAATCTGGTTTCGCTCTGCACTTGAATTTTGTTATAAAAGTTCTTCACAACACTTAATAACACAAATGTAAAAACAACGTTTTCCTACGACAGAAAGATAATTTAACAAAAAGCGTATACATTTTGAACAAACAAAACGGGCCCTTCCTATAACTTCAATTCGCGTATTAATATATCTAAGAAAAAGACTCTTTTAAAAGCAAACGTAGCGGCTTTGATGTTGACAGCTTTAACATGGTATCATAAAAGGAAAACTGAAGTCAGTGAAACCGTTTTTGAAAATGTCATTTCACATTTTTATTGGTTCTTGCTGGCTATCAAAATAACTATTTGACGTTAACGTTAACACAAAAAGTGTCAAGCAGTTGGAACATTTCAACATTTAGTGACAAATTCGTGCCCCTTATTAACCGACAACCTGAATGTGTTCTGAGTTCATGCATGACAAAACCCCAAATGTGAACAACTTTAACATACAGCTGCGAACCTAAGGTTTGTTCACTTCCCTTCGTATTTCAGTACAAATATCATGTGATGGACAGTCTTTGAGGAATCCTAGCATTGTAAAAACGAAACAGATGTTGAAATTTAACTTCATCAGTAAATATTCAGTTTGCGTAAACATATTTGTATGTCATACCTAACTACCAAATATGGCAGGGCATTGAAATGACCTGGGGTCAAATTTTTGAAAATGTACTTTCTCTACAAAATCTTTCATAAATGATCATAAGCTTTATAGATCTACGTCATATGTGTTCCTTTGCACTACTGCAATGAAATTGTGCTTTTTTTTTTTTTACAAGTCCATATGGAATATTTTACAAATATGTCCCCATCTGTCTATCTAACCATGCCAAATATCGAAATCCAGCACCAGTGATGAGACGACCTCGAAATATGGTTACAGAAACGAAACCCAACGTATATGATTATTGCACTAAGATATACTTGCAAGTGAACAAATTTAAGGTACGCGTGCAACTGTAGACTGAATTCATACATGACAAAATTATCCAAGTGACCTGGCATCGATGTAGAGTTGTCAAAACGTTCATTTTTCAGTAATGATTCTTGTAATACCAAGAGTGTGACTTCGTTATTCAACTTTGCTTATAACAACATAAATATCACCTTTCACGTTTCGTTTTTGAAAGAAATACGATATTGCATAAATGAAATAACACCATTGATTGAGCATTTTGTTCTGACTTACTGAACAGCTGGTGTGTATATATACATACAATATAAAATTATCAAACAACGTGCTACTGCCCCTTTAAAATAGCTGTTGCTAATTTCCTTTGTCGAAATTATGGGATAACATGAAACCTTCTCAAGTGCTTTTTCTAATTGTTTTTATCTATTCAAATCAAAAGAAATTACAACGTTTTAAACGTTGTTTCAATAACATGGACCATGGACGTAACACCCTTTACTGAACAAATAATTGGATTGAGTTCTGATACAAATGAATAATTTGAACAAGCATAACGTCCAAATACGTGTAATACTGCCTTTAAGTCAAAACAAGATTTATCAATAAGCTTTCCCTGCAATCACATATTGTAAATTTGTGTTGAAAAAGTTTTTGTTTGAGGTTCGGGGTGGTTTGACAACCTCTTCAGTCCTATTAAAGGGGCAGTAGCACGTTTTTTGATAATTTTATATTTTAAAAATTACACTTATAATTGTAAGTAAATGCCTTATGTATTATATTGACAGTGTCATCAATCACATTACACAAGCCAATCACACATAGTCAGAGGACAAAGTATGAGGATTTACATAAATTCCATTGGCGGCCATTTTTTTGTGAACACCTTTAATTCATTTTTGTAAGAAAAAGGAATCGCATGGCTGAACCTTACGTTACATATTTGAATTATTACTGCTCCATTTAGTTTAAATACATTGTCTTTCATTTGGAACCATTTATTTTCATTTTCCTGACATCACCTTATATTCCCCCTAAAAACGTGCTACTGCCCCTTTAAGACTGTTAAGGAGTTCTCTTGCGATACCAAAAATAAAGCCATATAATCCCTAAACGTTTGATATCTCAGCAACTACTCAGGCCAGTCTTAGCAAATACACATAACCTTTTTCTAACCATGCAGTAAAATAAACTTTCAAAGAGTTATTTATTTCACGTTGTTAATATTGCTCTCTATTGTTTGCTTAACTTTTGATTTTAAAAATAAAATCTTGATATGTAAATATATAAATGTAGTTAATTTTAGCATTTTCATAAAGAAATAACATTAACATCAATCCTATTAATATGAACAAAAAGAGAACTTCTTCACTTCATATGTGTAACTAGGATATTTAAATTTACAATGGAGTTGTAAAATTTAATGATTTTGACTTTGACGCCTTAACCCACAAACACTAAGTCAAACTTTACATCATATAAAACCTATTTTTCCAAATCAAAGTAACAGATGATATGAAATTATAATTGATACACCGAAAAGTAATATTAAAATCACCCAGATATAAATAATAAAATGTAAAAAGATTTATGAATGAGCGACGCGTATTACACAGATTTGTTATTCCATCGAGCAACGTTGACAAGCATTCCAACCCTCAACTTAGATTTCATATCCCAATCTGGTGTTAAACAGTCTCCCCGTCCACCTCCTCGTTTAAATAAACTAAATTCCAAAAGAAACGTCCCCTTTTCACGAAAGATAATTAAAAATTGATACCATTCTTATATATGCCAAGGCACTATCTGAAGAAACACATAGCTTAAACGCACAAAATGCAGTGGTTAAGGTACAAAAATATCGTTTTGTTATATTTTTGTTCTATCGATTATCGAGAATCAAATATAGGGGGGACGTTTCTTTTGGATTTTAGTATATTTCAAAACATCATAAAGGAGACTGGATACATTGTTCTTCCTTTCATTCTATTCTGACTAGCAAAAATCTCCAAAATAATCACCAAATCTAAACAAAATATACACACACAAGCACAATTAACGACATTTGCACAATCAACAACATTTTCCAATCACAGAGTTAACTTTAAGTCATTCAATATGGATAGCAAACCTTATCGAGTTTTAACCTCTTTGACAATTTAATGTTCTTGTGGGTAGCGTTTCCAGATGCCTCGCTATACCACGGTGCGCATGACGTTGAACCTGCATTATAACGAATATTTTTATACATTTTGTACAAAAGGCCCGCATTATAGTTGCTATCTTTGTGAGTCATGCCTTCGAAATTTCCAGCTTTGGTTGTTTGGTGCACCGCCAAAATTGTCTTCGTCACATCAATCACAGAATGTTTCTGTTTGCAGGAATTGAGCACCAACCAATTGTCATAAGCACGTCTTCCTATGACAATTCCAGGAATTTCAGACCATGGAAACGAGGAATCGGTGATAAAATAGTCCTCAGCTATTGTCATAAACAACTTGCCTCTTTTCTTTGCAACGTTGGCTAAATTTCTAACATCACTTTCAGCTTCGGTGACGTTCAGAACGTTAGTCCTTCGTCCTATTATCATAATAGGTTTGTCTTGTCTAAGAGTTGTATTTGCAACTACAAGCAGTGTCTTTATGAGCCCTTCGTCAAAGAGTATATCACCATTTGAATATCCATAGAACAACGACTTGAATTTCGGGACGATGTCCATATACATGTATTTCAAAACTGGTACACCGGAAGCTGCAGTTTTGCCCACCGGAAGTACGTCCCAGCCATATTTGATGACTTCCTTGATATTCGTTCCATTACTGCTAAAGAATACTGGCCTAATAAGCGGCTTGAAATGAGCCCAATTCTTAAGTGTTATATTTCTAACTCTAAATTTTTTATCATTACTAGGCCATGTTGTGAATAACGTCAATAAAGGAATGATTTCGCTTTTGCTCGTATTTTGAGCTTCTGTGTGGTTGATATTGCCTGTCAAGTTGAATAGAAATTCTTTGGAATTTGACAGAGGGAAAAAACTAAAGGACTGATGTGCCCAAGCACTTAAGTTGAAAGGCTGACGTAGAAGTTGTGAAGAGGTCTTGACGATGGAAACATTGTACAGGTAGATGTAGACGATGGTGGAAAGACTGAAGAGTCCAAATATCACACGAAGCCATGTCCGTATGTTTAGAAGCCGGGCGCAGCATTGTGACTGGCTTCCCATCGGTGCAGTGGTCAGCACTGAAACATACAAATCAAATAAGTAATGTTAATGTCATTGAAACACACAAATAACATAAAAAAAATTTAATATCATTGAAACATACAAATCAAATAAAAATGTTAATATCATTAAAACATACAAATAACACACAAAAATGTTAATATCATTGAAACATACAAATCAAATAATTAATTTTAATGTCATTGAAACATACAAATAACATAAAAAAAATGTTAATATCATTGAAACATACAAATATAATAATTAATGCTTATATCATAGAAACATACAAATTAAAAAAAATGATATTATTGAAACATACAAATCAAATAATTAATGTTAATATCATTGAAACATACAAATCAAACTAATAATGTCAATATCATTTAAACATACAAATCAAACAAATAATGTTAATATCATAGAAACATACAAATTAAAAAACTTTAATATCATTGAAACATACAAATCAAATACATAATGTTAATATCATTGAAACATACAAATCAAACAAATAATGTTAATATCATAGAAACATACAAATTTATAAAAACTAAAATATGATTGAAACATACAAATCAAACAAATTATATTAATATCATTGAAACATACAAATCAAATAATGGTAATATTATTGAAACATACAAATCAAAAAAATAATGTTAATATCATTACAGTAAGAAGCGGCTCGTATTATTACTGGTCTACCAAATTACACTTCACTTAAACATCTCTATTTTGAAACTGGTTGGGAAAAATTATCAGAACGGAGAGAAAGGAGAAAGTTAACAGTTTTGTCATAAAATACAGTGCGGTAATGCACCATCATATCTTGTTACAAAATCAGGCCTTTTTCAAGGCAGTCCAGCAATATATATTAAACAGCAAGCGCTTTTGTTTACTGCAGCATGAACATCTCTTATTTTGTAAATATTTTTCTACCATTCTGTATTATACTATTTTCCGTGTTTCGCCTATGTCACTACGTATATATCATTTTGTATATACTTGGGAAAAGGTAACCTAAGTTGGATAACTTGTTCTTAATCTCTTTCTTTATTGAATAAAATATCTTTAGATAAATATCATTGAATAAAAAGGGGTTCAAATTAACGTAACAGACTCAGTTTTCTATCTTTGCAACTTTTTGTATTTATGCGGTCATTTTATCTCTAGGTATCAAATTTAAACCGTACAGCCCCTGTCCATGTAAGAAAGAAATACCCCTGGCGAGGGCCTTCCGTCAAAGAATGCCCTGTGCCCGAGGGAGCTTTGTGCCCGAGGGGGCTTAAGCGTGAGGAAATATGATGCCCTCTGCTTACCATGGGTAGGGGCTTTCTTTGACGGAAATCCCTAGGGAGAGGTTCTTCTCGTTCTTATATACCGATATATATCACAGATTTTCCCTTTTAGGTTGCCTTCCTAGTCAAATTGAAAAGAATCACCCATAAAATCTCACTTCGTAGGACCAACGAATTCATTCCGTCGTCAAGCCGTTTATTGGGTTTAGTGTGCAGTAGCACGTAGTTTTCGACATCGATAAGCTTTATATCAAAAACATTTGCATATTGGTATATGAATTGGCAGTTATCTTGGGGAGACAGAGTTGCTTCATACGCTTTTTTTAATTTTAGAGTTACCATCTCAACATATTATTATTGATATATGAACAAGGATTTAAAGGGGCAGTAGCACGTTTGATAATTTTATATTTTAAATTTTTCACTGATAATTGTAAGTTCATTCTAAATGTATTATTTTGACAGTGTCAAAAATCTCATTACACAAGCAAATCATCCATAGTCAGAGGACAAAGAATCACATAAAATCCATTGGTGGCCATTTTGTGTGAACACCTTTAATTCAGTTTGTGTAAGAAAAAGGAATCGCATGGGTAAACTTTACGTTATATATTTTAATTATTACTGCTCCATCTAGTTTAAATACATATTCTATCAATTGGAACCATTAATTTTAATTTTCCTGACATCACCTTATATTCCCCCTAAAAACGTGCTACTGCCCCTTTAATGGAATGAGAGGGCTTTGCAAAGTTGATAATGTTCTACATTAAATAGACAATGTGTTACAAATTTAAAATATAGATCAAAATAAAACTTTTTACGTAATAAATGTATACTTAGGTATCGAACTAAAAAGTGCGTTTACTTGAAAGGGCATTAATTTATCACAGTCAGGTAAAAAGGTAAATCCTGGAATAAAAATATAATAAACCTTCAGATACAAGTTGTCAAAGATGTTTGACTTTAAAGGGTATTTAAATAATAAGTACAATATTAAATAAAATAATTATAATATGATTTTTTGATTCAATGTTGGTGACGTAAGATCCCTTGCCAACAGCTTCTTAAGCAAACTGATTCATTACTTTTAAACTTCATGTATCTAATTTGATTCAAACATTATACCATATGGTGTTCGCTTAAGACTCATGTTGTCATCACTGTATTAAAGCCAAATATACAAAAAGTATGTTTTGAGCATAGCATAAGATTGCCATTTATTAGATAAAGAAATTTATTTGAAAAACGCAACCAATGTTGACAGTTGAGACCAAAAACTTGGATGAGCGTATGTTCAATCAGTGAATTATTACATAAGGAAGAAAATATCAGTTCTCAATTTGAGAGAAGACATTCAACAAAGCTGTCCCTTCAATACATGAATGAAGGACCGATACGACCTATTTCAAATTTAATCAAAACGTTTTGATAGCAACTCTACTTTTTAGCATCTTTTATTTTAAATGACAGGCTTTTCAAAGTATTAATGGACGATTTCCCCCGTTATGTTGAAAATCAAGCATTTTAGAGATATTATGCATAAATGGATATATTTGAAAGTCCAGTGATGAGATATGAACTACAATCAGCATATTAGATATTTTGTAGCTTATCAAAACCAAATAAAGAAAAAGAAAGATACTCTGTGTCACTTTAAACATAAATCCACATACAAATGTAGCATATAAGTTGGAAAAATAGGCTGTTTCTGAAGTGGGTGAACATTTGAAATACAGAGATTTTATAAATGGCGACATACCGATGTATACATTGGGCGTGAGGTTATTTGCCAAAAGCTATAATTTTGTTTACAACTGTTTTATTTATACCGGACACGCTTGGTATGTGAACATGGCTTCAGGCGATTTAGATATTTATAAGCATCAACTACATGTACATGATAAGTGAAAAACTGAAAGTACTCGTTTTGTAAAATAGTCTTTTTGGAAAAGGGGTTACGTAAAACAAAATGTAACTAAATAAGGAATTGGTGAGTTTCTAGGTCATGTATTAAAACCACAAGATCTAACAGTCGTAACCAAAATGATGATTTATAGTGTCGCTGATTGCACAACTAACTTGCCTCTTATTAGGCATCTCAGGCTTTGAGCATGTCTTATGGCGTGGAACTGGCGCAATATAAGTATGCACATTATTATTATCTCCCATTCTAGTCCACAGACTGGCCTGATTGGAACAGAGGTTAGATCGGTTGTAATGCACAATTATACACAGTGATTACACATGCAGAAGGAAAATGTATGAACTTAGATATTACTATGCTTAATTGTTTGTTTATGAAAATATATTTTGTATTTTGTACACAAAGCACAATGACGTTCTTATGTATAGCAAGAGAGTATGTAACAGTAACATGGGAAGTCATATATCCAACAATCACTTATATGCATCATTTATGCATAATATCATTAAAATGCACAATTGTTTCATTGTACAATAACTTTTGTACGAGATGACCATAATACATCAACAGATGGCCCGTTTGGTCCATCATACATTATTCAAAGCACAATGACGTTCTTATGTATAGCAAGGGAGTATGTAACAGGATAATGTGAAGTCGTATATCCAACAATCACTAATATGCATCATATATGCATAATATCATTAAAATGCAAAATTGTTCCTTTGTTAACTTTTGTACGAGATGACCATAATACATCAACAGATGGCCCGTTTGGTCCATCATACATTATTATGTATCCTAACTGAAGCACGGCTTTTCCCTTGAGAGAACCACATGCAATGAGCCAGTATTACAACAGTCTGGTAATGCCCGTCCCATTAAGAATTAATGCCCATGGATTAATTTAGAGATTGCCATGTTGATTTGTTGCTGCTCCTAGTCATTGTCATGTATTTAGATTGACAACACAATGACTGCATTTTATAACGTCCGTTTGAGACGGAACAAAGCATGTTTAGCAATTGAGGTACGTTTATCCAGGCTTTTCAAATAAGGAACGATTTTCCCCATTATGTTGGTAAATTAGTTTTGTTATGTAAAAGTGAAAATGAATCTGACATAAAAATGCATGATATTGTTATTATTTCGCCGAGGAATTGTCATTATTCATTAATACTTCGTACTTTATGTGAATGGAAAATATCATCATATAACTTCGTTATATCTGTGATCGCGTATGTTATGCTATATAGTCCACGTTTTTATTTTTTATGGCTGGGCCTTTGCGGGATCAGAGCCACACCCTTAGAGTCAGACAAACCGCCAGCACTGATTATACCAATAGCTTACCCACTCTACTTTTTAGCATCTTTTTTTTAAATGACAGATGACCTATGATTGGACTATAGGACCAAAATCATATTGATCTATGTTGTAGTGAAGTACCATTTTCTCCCCACAGTGTCAAGTCATAAAATGTCGATCCAACCTCTGTTCGAATGAGACACAATCCGTGGTTTCCGGCAGTTTACCAGCATCCGAGCCACACCCTTCGAGTCAGACAAACCGCCAGCACTGATTATACCAATAGCTTATCCACTCGTCCATTGCGCCTAGATGAATTTGTTCTATTGAACGTAGTGTGTTATTAACGATAACAATATTAGGTTTTCTTTGATATCTAATGGCTTGTTTTTTAAATATCAAGAACTTATACCTCTTCTACTGACAATGTTCATCCCTTGTTGTCAATATCATGTCAATCTTTTCTAATTTTCTTATATGCTAATAAATAGAATTTAAAGAACAATCTAGTAGTACTTATAATTTGCAACAACTTTTAATGTTTGTAACTAAAAATGAAACTATTTATTATTATTATTGTTCATTCCAAAAAGCATATCTGTCATGGGGCTACTGATTTTTGAACTTATAATATTTAATAAATCTTGTAATAAGAAGAATTTTATGACATATTTTAGTCTTTTTAAAGGGGCAGTAGCACGTTTTTGGACAATTTTATATTCTAAATATTTACCTGATAATTGTAAGTTAATGCTAAATGTATTATTTTGACAGTGTCAAATATCTCATTACACTAGCCAACCATTCATAGTCAGAGGACAAAGTATGAAGATTCACATAAAATCCATTGGCGGCCATTTTGTGTGAACACCTTTAATTGTGTAAGAAAAAGGAATCGCATGGCTTAACTTTACATTATATGTTTGAATTATTACTGCTCCATTTAGTTTAAATACATTGTCTTTCAATTAGAACCATTAATGTTCATTTTCCTGACTTCACCTTATATACCCCCTAAAAACGTGCTACTGCCCCTTTAAAGGATATGATTTCCAAAGCTATAAAATCACCTACAACAAGGCTGCATCACTTTGAGCCATACATTGCAAAGCTTTAAGTATTTGATTACAAAATGACTCAGGATGGCGTTTGTTTGATAGAAATGTAACTATCAACCATGCGCGCATACATATAGTATTTAAATGGCAATATGCAGATGTTCCTTAAATTCTTTTTGCTAGTTTATATGAATCAATAGTAAGAAGTTAATATGCATTTGTGCAGAAACAGAATGAAAAAATATCTTAGGCAATATGCAGTTGTATCGATAATAATTTCACTAATATATAAATATTTCATAATTCTAACAACATGTGGAAATCAAACTGTACAAAGAGAAACCATGAATTATTGTAACATATTGCACGTTTCCTAAAATATATAGATAATGCAAAGATTTATCAAATTGATATGGATTCTGATAAATTCTTAATAGTCGAAGCCGATATCTAATACACTTTGCAATATAGTATGCTGCCCTCAAGGGTCAAACGATCTGGTGTACCATTGTTGTAGTAGAGTCTGCTTCAAAGATCATCAGACCATATAACACGAGAGAGAAGCATACAGTTTTGCAAAGTGACATTAGAAACAGCCGTGTCAATTTTGTTTACTTTTATTCAAAATGGACAATGGACTAGACTGCAAGCCTTCAAACGACCTTGCCATCAACTTCGTTTTCACGGAAATGTTTTGAGTTGCCTTTATTTTGCTCCAACCTCCAAAATGCTTAAACGACTTAATATAAATTAAATAGATGTAACCGGGGACATAGCTCAGTGGTAGAGTGTCCGCTCGTCACCCGGAAGACCGGGGTTTGTTTCCCGGTCGCGTCATACCACATTAAAAGATTGAAGTTGTTACAGTTTTGCTTGACACTCAGCATTGCAAAGGCAGAACAACTGAAGGGGTTGGAATAACAAAGTGGTTAAATCCGTTTTTCACATTTTAAAATATTTTTTAAAAATCTTATAGAAGAGAATGAATACATGTATATTTTTACCAAACATTTTTGGGATATTCAAACAGTTACAAATTACAAGGATTTTATGTGCGCTTCACTTCAAGGGTATCTCCACATTGGAGTTAACCTTCTTGTTGCATGACCTTGACCCTGACAACCGGCCATGTGGTGACAACAATGATCGACAATAATTTGGTAATTATCTGATTTTCTGTCATCATGAAACTCTTTTTTTTCTGTAGATTTCATCTTTTATGTTTAAAGGTTCTCTAACAACACTCAAGTAGTATATTATAAAAATAGCAATGTTAATATTTTCCAAAAAAGCAGTAAGATTTTGAATTGGAGATAACCTTGTTGCTATTTGGGTCTATATGTAATAACATTTTATGACAAAACATTCATTTAAAGTAACGTTTTTAAATGAGTGATGTTTTAAAGAGTAGTGCTATTTCTATATTTTTCAGGGTTTTTAATATTACACTTTTTATTGTTCTTTATGATACATAATTGGCTCTTTTGGAGTTAGCAGTGTTTTTTGATGAAAAGTAATAAAACATCTTCATTGTCTTTGTTTATTTTACCGGTTTTATTTTTCAACAAAAAGACTTTGAGCGATGTTATTCAAGTACTTTTCCATTCTTTAGGACCCAGAGCAACAGTCTGGAGAAAGTGACACTGAAAGTACAGAGGACACATTTTGTCAGGAGTCAATTCAAACGACCAACTCCCTCCTAGGACTGATTATTGAAACTGAAAATCTGCTTCTGTGTTTGCCTTCTGGGCAATACATAGTACGATGTGTCTTCAGTGACTGTATGAAATGGTATCACCTAAAATGCATCCACCCGACATATCCAGACGAGCATTTAAATCCTGACCACTTTGACAACCTTCGATCGTTTGGTATTCACTGGTCATTTTGTGAACCAGGCTATGAACAAAACTGGTAACCAATATGGCACAGCTCGGACGACTCACCGGCGAGGAGATGTTGAGGTTGTTAGACACTTTGGATAGTCAATCAAATAGTGACTCAGAAAATGTAACTGAATGCAGTGAATTTGGTCTAAATGAAATATCATGCCCAGATGATATAGTGTCCTCTGTGGCACGTGAGGTGGTTGTAGCTGGTGAAAATACTGATGTATCTGACCATGAGGACCATGAAGATTTAAATGACATAGATTACGTTTCTAGCACAGAGTCGAGTGATGGTTGTGATGGTGAAAGTTCTAATGGAAAAGAGAGGAACTCAACAGAGAATGCCACAGGATCTGGTGACCATGTAGATGAAACTACCAACACATGTACAGAAACCAATGGTGAAAGTAGAAGAGGTGTAACTGAAGAAAATCGGGGAAGGAAGAGAAAACGCAATCCTGCTAAATGGAAAATAACTGAAAGGAAAATCAAATCAGCAAGAGGTGAATCGTTTGTTAACTGGAGGGGTAAAACAATTGATACAAAATCACCAAAAACAAGTCAAGCTTGCTCTTGCAAAGGACAGTGCTAAGAGAAGTTAGGAGCGGATTGCATCAAAAGAATATTTTCAGAATTTTGTAATTTGGCTGATAAAAATCAACAGGATCATCATCTTTTTGGACTGATTCAGTCAATACCTGTCAAGAGACGGCGACCAACTTCAGGAATGAGAGGGAACTACCGCCAAGGGTCCTACAAGTATTATGTTCGAGACAATGGAGGAACCCTCGTAAATATCTGCCCTAAAGCATTTCAGATTATCCACTGCATCCGAAAATCAAGATTTGAAAGATTGCGCCAACCAAACAGAACAACTCCAGAATCTGACAAAAGAGGCAAGCATCAGCACCACTTCAAGGTCAAGGATCATCTTAGAGAACAAGTGCGAGAACACATTCAATCATTTCCAAAACGGCAGTCACACTATTCGAGACAAATTAACCCAAACAGGTCATATCTTCATGAAAATCTGAACATACGAAGAATGTGGATGCTCTATCTTAATCAGCATGAACCTGAGGAGTTGATGCGGATGAAGAGAAAAGAACCATACAAAGTTAAGGTAAAGCTATGGCTGTATCGACAGATATTTTTGACTGAATTCAACCTGAGTTTTGGAGCTCCACGCACTGACACGTGTCCAACCTGTGACAAGTTCAAATATAAAATTGACGAGGCAACTGCTGCAGGACAAGAATCAGAAGTTAACAATTTAAAGCAGGAACAAGAGATGCACCATAGAAAAGCAGAAACTGCATATGAACAACTGAAATCCTTCTCTCATTCAAGTGAGGAAACTGATGCATATTCATTTGACTTCCAGTAGAACCTTGCTCTCCCTTGCATATCAAGTAGTGATATGTTTTACTCCAGAATGCTTTGGGTATTCAACTTCGGAGTACATGACCTAACAAACGGAGATGGAAGCATGCACATATGGGATGAGACAACTGGAAAACGAGGTTCATCAGAGGTATGTTCCTGTCTTGATAAAACTCTTCTTGGAAGAAAAACAGCGGCTAAAAAACTTGTACTCTTCAGTGACAGCTGCGGGGGACAAAACAAGAATAGGGCTATCATTGCTTTTTTGAGTGCTTTAATTGAAGCTGGACAATACCAATCCATTGACCATTACTCTCTAGTCAGAGGTCACACCTTTCTACCTAATGATCGTGATTTTGCATTGATTGAAAAGACAAAACGTGGAGAAACGCCGATGGTCCCAGAGGATTACAAAGTCTTGATTGAAAAGGCAAGATCAATAAACCCATTCCATGTTGAGGTTATGGTCAAGGAAGACTTCTTGGATCATAAAGGTAAAGCAGATGCCATTGTCACAACAGCATTCAAGGATCAGATGGGCGAGAAAGTGAAGATCCGCGATGTAATGTGGTATTCCTATGGAACCAGTGAAGAGATTGATCCTAGCTCAGGAGCAAAAACTCGTACTCCACATCCAGGTAAGGTGTGGTGCAGATACACCTTCAGTGACCTCGAATCATGGAAGAAAGTCTCAATCTTTAAGAGAGGATCATCTTTAGACCATATTGCAGTAGCAAAGTACACTGACAAACTGCCATTGAAACAAGCTAAGTACAATGACTTAGCCACACTTTGCAAGAAGGGATTAATACCATCCACAGCTAAGGACTTCTACCTCAATCTTGCCCATGATGGAAATGTAGCTGTGACAGACGAAGAAGCTGAAGAGTACTTTGATGACTATCATGACTAACTAACTATCTTGGTCATCTTCCAACTTAACTGTTTAATATTGTTGATGGAACAACAAGTTTTTCAGATGCTGATACATTTCTTGCCAAATTACTGTTATGTTTTCGTCACTATATAACAGTGTTAGTCGTGTTGTTCTCAAGTATGTTTTGTTGTTATTGATCTCAAAGTCTCCAACACAAAACATTAAACGTTAAGTTATTCAGTCGTGTTCTAAAGGTTTATGTTGTGAAATCTGACATTTAAAAGAAAACACCTATTTGCACTATGGCTGGTTTGTAAGTTTAAGTTTGCTTCTTTGGAGTTCAATGTTTATTGTTCATGTTAAAGGACAAATTATTCAACGTTAGTTGTCAACTTTACGATGTGACATTAATGGTTTTGTGAAGTTCTTACCTGTGAAGTATCTCATTTCATTGCAGGGTATGGCATGCAAATTTCACCCATGCCATGAGTTGTGTATTAGGTTTTATTATGCTTAACGACAGGCAGTTACTCATAAACTGGCGCTGCACTGCGGCAGACGGGTGCTTAGGCACAACCCGGATTTCCAATATAAAATGTATGCATGTACTGAGGACAACAATAAAGAATAACGTAATGCGATGCGAAATTCATTTCAAAATACAACTGATGTCCCTTAATGTAACATCTACGAGAATGAAGGGAACAAATGCAGTTTTTTTCACTGTTAATAATTTTTGTTAATATCTGTTAACCTTAGGGACGAAGTCATGTTATTTTTCATGATCATGATATCCATTTTGTTTTACCTCTAGTCAAGTCTGATTCAGCAATACATAAAAGTAAAATGTTTTGGAAAGAAAATGTTTAAATTCGCATTATACAGCTACGTACCTAAAAGGGGCAGAAGCACGTTTTAGGGGGAATATAAGGTGATGTCACGAAAATGAAAATTAATGGTCCCAATTGAAAGACAACGTATTTTAACTAAATGGAGCAGTAATAATTCAAATATATAATGTAAAGTTTAGCCATGCGATTCCTTTTTCTTACACAAAATGAATTTAAAATGTTCACACAAAACTCGCCGTCAATGGACTCTATGTAAATATTTAAAATTTGATTTGAATATGGATGATTTATTTGTGTAATGATATTTTTGGCATCAAAATAATACATTTGGCATTAGCGTACATTTATCAGTAAAAATTTGAAATATCAAATTTTCTAAAAAAGGGGGCTACTTCCCCTTTAAAGATGCTGCCCCTTTACAGAGGGCAGATCAAGTCATGAAATGTTGATACAGCCTCTGTTATATTACGCCAAAAACCGTTGGTTCCGGCAGTTTCCCGTGGCAGAAAATAATTACACCAAAATCAAATTAAATTTCTTTAACAAATCTTTATCTCAATCCTTAGGCAATGCCATGATTCAGTAGCCACAATAATGATTTTAGAACAGCGTCGCTTACTGCACAATTGCCTCCAATCGGGCATCTCCCATTTTATCCCACAAAGTCGGCGTAATAGAACAGAGGCTGTGTCAACTTTTTGTGTCTTGATCTGCCTCTGTGGGGAGACAATGCGTGAAGATATGTACTGTGGCTTTGCTAACGAGTTCATTAAAATCTATGATAACTTTAAGCCATTTAACAAAGAAAGATAGTTAGACCGACTACACATAATTATTTTATAGTCCGAACATATTTTGCTATTTTATAATCAATTTTAACGTAAGCAGATAATAAAACTCTGAATAACACGTGCATCATTATGTAACGTCGTTTCGTCGTGATGCGACACCTCTTCTTTGTTGAGAGCTGTTGCTATGGCAGCGTGGTACATGGAATTTTAATCTCAGACCGAAGCTATGCCTATACTTAGCTCGGTTGTTTGGAACGAGAGATACTGATTTTCAAATTAATGACATTTACGCCTTTAGATTCATGGAGAATATAAGTAATATGACTATAAAGTGCATTCTACTGCAAGATAAGATATTGAGATCACTAGTATACAAAGACATTATACGATCGCTGACTTTCCAAAACTATTTTGAAAATTTATCAATTTTTCTAGAACCTCATATCACAGCCAATGAGGAAGAAATGAAAAATCACATGATAATAAAATTTATTAAATTATCGTATTTTCTTACTATTGGCAATGCTATAGTTTTATCCGGCAATATTTTACACATACACAATATATTTGAAATTATTTTTCATCTGCGTATAACTAGAGACTTTTATAGTTTTATTTAAATATCAGGTTATTTGCGTTTGAAATACTGCAAATATACAAATCAAAAGACTGAATATCAATGTATCTTTACCGATTTCAAATTCAGTATATACAAAATAATACAAAATGAAATAAGACAACTAAGCAAACCTATCTGATATTATAAGTGTAATTAAAAGCCTCGAAGTAAAATGATTAATTAAAAAAGGATATGGTATATTGTCATTTGTCCTGAACAAATACTATTCAATCGTAATTTCCTTATAGTATTCAATTCAAAACATAGATTTTGGGTTGTGTATCAGGAAAAACGCGTTATCAATAGGAAAGGTATAATTTTTCTATTAACATCCCTGTAAACCTAGTTTAATATTATGAAAGAAAGGGATTAAAAGGTACTGAGGAAGTGTCATCATCAACTATTGAAAATTCAACAGTAAATACCAACCTGGAAGAACTTCAAACAACACGAATAGGGATTTTGAAAATGAAAAATAGGAAAATAAAAAAAGACTTGAAGCACTTTTACTCCACCCGAATATAAAACAACGAAGGAATCATTGAAACGACATATGGTATTAAAGAATCATTGAAAAAGAAAAAATATGAAAATAAACACAAACATTTAAGCACTACTACTCAACGCGAATAAAAAACAACGAAGGAATTCTTGAAACGAGATACGGTATTAAAGAATCATTTAAAAAGGAGAAATAAGAAAATAACACAAACGTTGAAGCACTTTTACTCCATGCGAATATGAAACAACGAAGAAATCCTTGAACCGAAAATTAAGGACAATAAAAAAATCATCTAAAAAGGAAAAATAAGAAAATAAACACAAACATTAAAGCACTTTTACTCCATTCGAATATGAAACAACGAAGAAATCATTGAAACGAAATACGGTATTAAAGAATCATTTAAAAAGGAAAAAATAAGAAAATAACACAAACGTTGAAGCACTTTAACTCCATGCTAATATAAAACAACGAAGCAATCCTTGAAACGAAATTAAGTATAATAAAATAACAACCTTGAAGCGAATATTGATGTTAGGATAAACAATTAGAGAAGAAAATCAGGATAATTAACATCAACCTTGCCTTAATTTCAATCCACGCGATTATTGATAATTGAAAGAATCCTTAAAAGAACATTATAATAAACATCCAAAGAAAAAGGTAAAATCAGGGTATTCATTTTGTAAATAGTAGGAATTGTTGAAACGGGGAAAAATTGATGATGAATACCAACCTTGCTTTCAATTCTGCTAATATTGATAATAGATTGAATCCTCGAATTTCACAGTTCAGAAGGCCAAATTTGAAGTTCTTTCCACTTGAATATTGATGATAAAATGAAGCCTTGAATTTCAAAATTAAGAATATTCAACACAAACCTTCAAGTACTACAAATCCACGCCAATATTAATGATGGTACTAGAAATCAACACAGAGCTTAGATTACCAAGGGGTTGGATTTGCTACCACGCAGAATAACCTGTCCAATCAGAAGATTGTTTATACAGGCAAGCAACCTGGTTACCGATTATGACGGGTCAATCGATTGACATGGGGGTGTGTGCTTAGATCATTAAATGCTTAAGTACAGCAATGTATCATTTTGCCGATGCAGTACAGTATGACTTTAAAGCCCCATTGTCAAACGTGCATGCGGCAAATGATGAAATTTAGCTAAATGTATTCGGAGAAAAGAAATACATCACCTGGTAGAAAAATTTTTCGTTGAAAGTTTGATATCATATTTACATGTTTTAATCAACAATAAAATACCTAAATCCGATGTCCAAAGTACAGTACCCCCTGCAAAAGTGCCATAGCTTTAACGAACCCGCTTTCGATGACATCATCATTATGTGTGTAGCTTTAACGCCGGGTCTCAGTTGTATCAACTTGATCGGCAACTAGTGCCTGATTCGGATAAAAAGAAAATAAAAACTAGTCGTGCGCGACAAAGACTGCTTTTAAGGGCATATTTAGGAAAAGGAAATTGTGAGATGGCCACACTTGATTCGCCTTCATGTCGACATGCCGGGGTTTAAGTTTCGGTCAATTTTCAACTGTCTCCTATTTAATGAATTTTGGTACGATCTTCTCATGTTTGATCGCAAAATATTGCTAAAAATACACAAAAATACAGTAGAAATACATTTTTAAATATTACAGTTTGAACATGGGTCTTTAATACTTTACAGATCTTCATTAGAGTTGTTATAACGAGTCAATCCACTGACTAGGGTTGTATTCTAAGATTATTTTATGGTGAATTACAGCCATCATATCATATCATTATCATATCATAATTGTGTCTTCCGGTGGATTTACATTTTGTGGTTTTTTTAATTTTACAGATCTCTATTTGGCTTCTAGACGTGTGATAACGGTCATAATATTGTCATGATAATATGTCATTAAATCATTTCAGGCGGAAGTACAGACAGACAGACAAACAGATATTTTATTTCAGTCTCACCTCACATAAATTACATGATAAAAATCGGTTGTAAAAATAAGATAAAAGTGAGCCACCCTTTAAAGGGGCAGTAGCACGTTTTTTGATAATTTTATATTTTAAATTTTTCACTGATAATTGTATGTTAGTGCTAAATGTATTACTTTGATAGTGTCATTAATCTTATTACACAAGCCAATTAGCCATAGTCAGAGGACAAAGTATGAAGATTCACATAAAATCCATTGGCGGCCATTTTTGTGTGAACACCTTTAATTCACTTTCTGTAAGAAAAAAAAATCGCAAGGCTAAACTTTACATTATATATTTGAATTGTTACTGCTCCATTTAGTTTAAATACATTGTCTTTCAATTGGAACCATTAATTTTCATTTTCCTGACATCACCTTATTTCCCCCCTAAAAACGTGCTACTGCCCCTTTAAGGGTTATGATAGACTATCATAAAAAAGTAAATAAGAACTATATATACATTCTAAGATATGATAAATATGATTTAAAATACACATGTAATTTATCTATAAAGGATATCCTTTCTTCTTTGTAAAATAAGAAAGCAGGTTTTGGCCGTAAAATACACGTTGTGTTTAAAAAGTATAATAAATTTGTCCTTGTCACATCAATGTATCATTAGCATGTTATGTCGCTGTGTTTGCAAATGCTGTTTGATTTCATGTTTGAGAAGCCAAAATGATGATTTAAGAACAGCGTCGCCGATTGCACAATAAACTTTGATTGCCTCCAATCAGGCGTCTCCCATTCTATCCCACAAAGTCGGCGTAATATAACAGTGGCTGTGTCAACACTTTTGTTACTGTATTTTTGGCAAAATGTAGCCACCAACCTAGAAAAAATCGGACCGAAATTCATTATATTGGATAAATTTTACCAAAATGACCGAAACGGCAGCCGACATGAAGGCGAATCAAGTGTGGCCATCTCACAATTTCCGTTTAAAAAATGTACGATTGAAAGCCGTCTTTGTCGCACACGACTAGAGTTTCTTTTCTTTTTCTCCGAATCTGGTACTCGTTGATACCCATCGGACGCGATTGCGGTAACTGAGACGCGGTGTAAATCCTACACACATAATAATGTCACCGAAAGCGGGTTTGTTAAATGCTATGGCACTTTTGTAGAGGGTACTGTACATAATTCATTGAACTAAACATTTTATTGTTGATTAGAGCATGTAAATATACGACGGAAGATGTGTCTGAGTGATGTATTTGTTTTTTCAGGTTTTGTGAGGTTAATTGATCCTTCATACAAGCCTTAAGTATGCAATCGATAACTTTTATTGGAAATCAACATTATTGTCACATGCATGCCAATTACTCTGCTTTATGCCGCCTATATCAACTGCCAAAAACTCGATTTATTTCAGGTCATTATCATCCTTTGATAAGTTCCGGAAGTCATTGACAATAGAAACTTCTTACACCTTATACGAAATTTGGTAACATTTACAGTCACAGAGCGTTTCGTTTATAGGAAGTGATTTGGGTTTAACGCCGCTTTCAAGAGTATTTCACTTATATAAGATGAAAAACATTTTCTTGCAACGTGTGAATATTATTCAGACCTAAGATTTTACTTATGGAATGAAGCAGAGATTTTAAACCCATCATTTACAGAATACAATGAAGAAACGAAAAGAATTTTTCTCCTCAGATGTGGCATTCTACAGCCGCTTCTTGCCAACACACTCATGCGGATGTTGAAAAGGCGACAGGCTACTAGTGTATGATCTATGTGTAATAATTATCCCTCCACCAACCATATCTTTTACATGTACTATATTTTAATAACCTATTCATGATATGCTTTTATATTAGTTTTAGCAATACATTTTTCTTTTAATGTGCATAATGTGTCTCAAAGGTCTAATGGCCTGACATCTGTATGTATATTGCCATCATGTTTTATGAATATTATGTGAAATGTACAGATGTGTGACACATGAATAAATTATTTCTCTTCTCTCTCTATATCACGACTGCTGGTATTCTCACAGAGAGAAAGCCCGCAACACTATTGTTGCTAATTCAGTGTAGCGTTGCACCAAAACTTTGCACGTAGAATAGTTTCTACTGCAGACAAGAAGTTCTTCTGACCTCTTGATCAGAAGCCGAACGAGTACATGTTCAGATATCAAGAACTCCTCTTCTATATCGTTATCTAATTTTATTCGAAATTCATTAGATGAATTTTCTTTGATATTTTAACAAAGACAGATTTATATGCAAATATATATAAGCTTTTTTTTTAATCCACACCTCTTTGAATAATCGGCTAGAACAGTTAGTTCAGCATTTACTGTTATAGTGTGATGTTCTTATATGGTGGAATTTTGCCTTATGACCGTGTGCTTTGTTTGAAAGACATATCAAATGAACTCTTAAAAACATATTACCGTATTTACCGTAAATGCAAGAGCCCCAAACTTGTTTTCATTTAACATTACTAAACTATCGTCCTATCTCCCACGTAAGCCACTATAGAATGTTTTAAAGTGATCTCAGGAAAAAGACATCACATATTACCAATTGCAACAATTTCTTAATTGAAATAAGGATTTCCGAAACAAAAGTACCAAATGTTAGTTAAGATACATTGGTTCATTTCTCTACCTCGATTGATTAAAGATGTTCACATACAATTGGCCGCATGCACATCGTGTTATCATTTCATACGTGACATACTTTTTTGACTATGGATAATCGGGTTGCATAAGAACACAAGCATGTACTTAACAAATGTTGGTTAGCCATCTCTATTGAAAACGACTTTGACACAAAACAATTAAAACTGAAAAACTTTTTTTAATCTTTCCCCTAGTTTTCTTTCAGGTTGATTAAAAACACGAGTATCTACTCAACAAATTTGTAATTTATTATCTCAATTAAAATTGCCTTTGAAACAAACTTTCAAATAGCAAAAACTGCTTTGAATCTTTCCTTTAGTCTCCAGTCTACTCAACGGTTGAACATCTTGTATATATACTATCTATCTATTCGAACTAGTAGCTAGCAATACTATTACTATGACTATTAACACTTATCTATGATGCGTATAAAGTACAGGACAGTGAACAAATACTCATTTTAAATACATAAATTGATAAGTACTATTTAGAGATCTTAATTACAAAGACATTTGACTCATTCGAACTCAATCTAATAAAAAAATCTATTTTTTAATCCCTGCATTTTTCGAATTAGCAACTTACTAAGTGTATATAATCGGATAAGACCTAACATTGACAATAACAAGAATAAGAATAATAAACCAAAATGTTGTCTTTGTTCAAAAACGATATACATTCAATATATATATATTCAATAATTATAACATTTTATGCATTAATTTTCCACACAAAAATACCCGAGGGAAGTTCCCTTAACTTCCTTAAAAAATTATATATCCGAAACTATTTTTGTCGAGTATATTAATTTCATTACCTTAAAAATATTTCTAAAACAATAACAAAACGGCATAACAAAATCCTGAGCGTTTCTAAACTGTAAACTCTAGACAAATTAGACACGAAAATATTTAGCGGGCCTCTAGTAGCTGCTTGAAGTGGCGAATATGAATCTGGCTACTTAAAGGGGCAGTAGCACGTATTTAGGGGGGATATAAGGTGATGTCAGGAAAATGAAAATAATTGGTTCAAATTGAAAGACAATGTATTTTAACCAAATGAAACAGTAATAAATCAAATATAATATGATGTTAAGTTGAGCCACGAGATTCCCTTTTCTTCCACAAAATGAAGTAAAGGTGTTCACACAAAAATGGCAGCCAATGGATTTAATGTGAATCGTTATAATTTGTTCTCTGACTATGGATAATTGGTTCGTGTTATGAGATTTTTGACACTATCAAAATAATACATTTAGCATTAATGAACAATTATCAGTGAAAATTTTAAAATATATAATTTTCCAAAAACGTGCTACTGCCCCTTTAAAAACAGAACTTGCCAGTTGCAGTAAAAGAACCACTCCGTGGTTTACATCATATATAGTTTAACTTCTTTGAGAGGCATTTTAGAGGTTTGAATGACAAGTATGCAGAGGAATATATGGATGACAACTTCTTTGTTCATTGTATGCGACGTTATCGACACAGATTCTTGTGTCGTTCTCAAACAAAGGAGATGCTTGAGAACGACACAGGAATCTGTGTCGAAACGTCGCATACAATGAACAAAGAAGTTGTCATCCAAATATTCCTTTGCATTATATATTCTTTCGGTTTAATACGGACGGCAAATAGCAATATAAACCATACACACTAAAACATCCCACACATTCTTCTCAAAATTACGCATATGCGATAAATGTATTAACAGTCATATATGTCTGCGGAAGGCAAATTCTTACGGCATTAATACTAGTTATATAACTTAACAAACAGTATCAGCTAGTAACTGTCATTCTTAATGCTTTCGATAAGTTTCTAAAACTATGTTTGACTGATTGACGCGCGTCATTGTCCGGTTTTCGATCACAATCGCGACTTCACACCTTCCTATTGTCACTTTACAACGTCAGTGAGCTTTATATGATACGTTCTTGCAAATTATCAAAAAACGTGCTACTGCCCCTTTAACACCACAGTGCTAAAAAAGGCAACACAGGTGCGATGCGCATCTGTTTTTCTTAATATTTAATATTTCTTAATAATCAGAACTTCCTATTATTGCTTTTTTTTATAAAGAACTCATATGTCACTTTTTATGAAATATTAGAGGTTCTATCTATTTATACGTTTGATAACCAAGTCACTGTTAAACCATATTTAAGTAGGTTACTTTAACTTCAGTTTTCAATATTTAAGACATTATTTTGTATTCTTTTGCTTATGATAATGACGTATTTAGTATCTTAGATAGCTGTTGGTATGGTCATTGCTGGTGGTGTTGCCTGACTCTGAGGTCGTGGGGTCGAATCCCGCATGAGACTCGACCCGAAAAAGTACAAAAATGTGTACTATTCAAGATAGTGTGATCCCAAATATAACATCGTTATATTTAGTATCTGTTGTAAATGCGTCACTAATCTATAAGTGACGCCTGTGGGATTTTTTTTCCTTTTTTTCCTTATTGCCATAAGTCAACACGTTCCAGTACCTGATGTCAATGTATACAATTATTTAGCAGATTTTATAACCTTCACCCATTGTAAATACTAGCTGGTTATTTTTATACTGTCGATGCCTGTCACTCAATCAATGTTTAAAATTATTTCCTTCCAGACAGTTAAAGTGTCTGTTTCTTTTCTAGCCAATCAAACATCGTACAACTGTATCCCATCGCTAATGCTGACAGCGGAATGACTAATTAAGCTGTAACAAAATATTACATATACATCCCTCATCAATCATTATGTCGTGTCACATACTCAGGTATGACCTATTTTATATAGGTAAAAGCTTGTTTATTGCATTTGATAATGCAACATTACAAAGGATAATGGAGGGTTATGATCATGATGATAATGACGGAACTGTAAGGGGCGTGAGGAGGTTCGATCCCTTTTTGTACATTTTTAAAGATTGTCCAAGCCCTTTTCAAACACACCTCCTTTCAAAACTCCTAGATCCGTTACTGTTTATTAATGTGAAAGGTAATTAACCATTAAAAATAAAGGGATATCACGAACTTTAAAAGGGTAAAATTTCGAGAACAAACTGGAGCTTTTACCCTATAATTTTTACCAAATGATAAACATACCGGTATACAAACTAATTGATATCGCAGAAAGGTGAAGAGGAAATTATTTTATTGGAGAATTAAGATGGATAATTATAAAGCACAAAATAATACTTTCATACAGTATCGAAAAATACATGATAAACTAAGATAGGACTAAGCTTGTTTTCTTACGAATTATATATCATGATAGAATTTTTACCTTAAAATACAATCGTTAAACGGTCAAGATCCTTAATAAGTTCAATCCGCGGTATCATATTCCCTACGTCAAAAAATGATTCTTCGAAATTATATGTCTATCATCAAGATTAAAAGCTGACATATTTAAAACTTAAACGTAAACAGTATACGGTAAACTTACTGAAACAGTACATACGATTCTTAATACAATGCTTGAATGTACATAATCATCAGAATAAGCATAAAAATTAACATCAATAAGAAAATTCTAACACTCAGGTCACATTAATTTCTCAAAATGCAAAAAGTACTCATGTATATAGTTGCGTTCTCATGACACGTTTACATGGTACCCCAAATACATTTACATACATATGTAAATTTACTCATATACGTAAATCCGTGCATGACAGAAGGGCCTTAAACGAACTACAAAATTTCGATGGGCCTTAAACGAACAAAATTATGTCGATAACAATACAAAAAGACTTACTTTTTGAGAAAGATCAGCATGATATGCTAGAAACTTGCATATTTATTCCCGGTGTAATTATAACGGGGAATAACCCGTACATCACGAGTGTTAGTCTAGCCCCAAGTTGACATATTCATCCCCGAGGCTAGCGATTCGTCAAGGAGAAAACATCTAGCCGTCACGTTACCAACATGCGTGAAGAATAATAAGGAAAATATTTTCCGCCTTTCACAGGTGAATCATTATAAGAAAAAGACATTTTAGTGAGAGAACAGATTAGACTCTCTTGTGCCTTAATAATGGTATATTTCTCCCAGGTGAATCATTATAAGAGAAAGACGGCATTGTAGTGAGACAAACTTCGGACACTCTTGTGCCTTTAAAATGGTAACATATCTTGCAGGTTAATCATTATAAGGGAAGGTATTGAGACAAAGACCGAGACTTCTGTGCAATAATAGTATCTTTATCGCTTTTGCTCAGATAATACCACTGTAAAAGCCCTTGTGAGGTAAACTAATAATGTCATTGCTACGACTTTTTTAGTATATGACATATTGGATGTTTTATCAACATTATTTTAGTTATGAAATAAGGCGGAGAAGAGCGAAAATGACGTCATGTCATTGTTCATGACGTCACAGCATCGTGTCGAAGCCAGATTTGCATTATAGCAATCAATACGTAAATGAAATCCGTTTCGATTGTTGCAAATAAGAGCGTTAATTGGAAGTGTAATGACTTGGAAATTATTTTTATATCCTTAAAAAAAACGCAGGTCTGTACCTATTACGTCATCTAGGTTCAAATGTGCATTCAACCAAAAGGTCATATCTTTAAAAAGCCCCTCTGTGATTTTCATCGTATATTACATGTATTTCGCTTTAATAAAAAAAAATGACAAAATTCATTGTATAGATAAAACACATCTCACATATTCATCTCAAAATGGCAAATATTCGATAAATACTTTTTTTAATGTAAATCTAAAAATAGTCACATATGATCAAGGAATGCAATTCACACGTCCAATGTACAGTGATACTAGTTATATAACCCATCAAACAGTATCAACCTGTAACTCTCGTTCTGCATTCTCTCGTTAAGCTTCCAAAACTACGTTTGACTGAATGATGCGGGTCATTGTCCGGTTTTCGATCACAATCACAACTTCAAACCTTCTTGATATTACTATACAACGTCGATTGGCTCTTAAATGATACTTTCCTACAACAATCGTTACTTGTCGATAAGATGACACTATTGATAAAGTGTGGCATGTGTGACCCTAATAACTCCCGTTAAGGCTCTTAAAAAAGGTATAAAGCGTATATTTATCAATTATTGTTGCGATGTTGCTGTAAGCTATTCAATTACCATGATGTAACTCTGATACCAATTTTTTTATACAATTCATAAACCCACATATTGACTTTTACGTGATATTTTCCAAAATAAAGTGTTAGAATGACTGCAATGATCTTCCAGAATTGTCATTTAGTAACATATCTTTATATTAATCATTATGCTTTGTATATTGATTCAAATGTTTTAAAACTTACTTTTCTTTTGTACAATACTATTTTAGCAGCTGTTTTCATGGGTTCGCATTATTTGCTATGCTTTTATGTGAAAATTCGTCTTAACATATTTAGTCAATAACACAGCATGACCAAATACATGGCTTTGGAAAGATTATTATCGATATGTTAACCTCGGGTTGATATGATCGTTTTATAGGCCTTTTAATTCCACTTTAAAGATGTCATGATTATTAATGGGTTTTATTGTTATCATTGTCATAAAACCGAAAAAAGTTCTACTCACAAACATCAAGTCAAGTCCATAAGTTCTGTTTCAAATTTTGATAATGTAGAACAGTTTTGTAATAAATACCACGTTCAAACAAAAAAGAGACTATCGACAATTTACGTTATTTCCTTAATTCTAAATTGTAAATTACGATTTGATATATATTATCACAAAACCATATATACACCGAAACCTATATCCCGAAAATCATATGCGAAAATAGTGTATTCCAATATCAACTTTAGCATATACCATGCATAACTCAAACTGAATTATCACGAATCGTAAATATATTTCCGAAATACAAACATATGAAAAGTAAACTATTCTGAAAACTCAAAATAAAGATATGATATAAAAACACAAACCTTGAAGTGCAATATCCACGACAAAAATATTTCCAAAACAGTCATTTCAGCCCAAAATTACAGTACATCCAAACACGTGATTTAAAGCAACCTCTGTTCACGCTTGAGTTACCACGCCTCTTGTCTCGTGCAGGCCAGTGTCACCGAACATTTGTTTTAAGAAGGCGTGAGGGAAGGCTGGCCTCATTAACTTAGACTCGAGGGAAAGGCTAAGTTTAGGTTTAGCATTATTTGCTGCTTGTTGGGGGAGAGGCGAGGTGAGGGGATATATGGTTTAACGCCGTCTTCAAGAGATTTTCACTTATACCAAGCTAGTTTTATTGCAGGGAGAACACCTGCAACACCATTGTGGCTATGCATTGTAGTAAAACCTGCGAGCATCGGCTGGAACTAGCGAACCATGGATGGTACTGCGCTGAAATTCAGTGTAGCGTTGCATCCAAACCGTATGACGTGTAGAACAGTTCTCTTTGGAGAGACTGGCTCCCTTTGTGTTTTAATTGTTGATCGATAGTGAGTTGAAAAATGATGCTTGATCATTCCGCAAGGCTTGATCAACAAATATGATACCGATCAACTGTGAGTGTAGACCCCACCCCCGATCTCTCGCTGTTCTAGAACGGTTACAGGATTTCCGTTTTGGAGAAGTGCAACTCATTGGTGTCTAAAGTAAAGCTATTTAATTTCACTTTGGAATTTAAAAGATGTGTCAAAGTTTACTGAACTTATGTATTCTCGATGGAATATTTTGTATGCGTTTTGGAAAAACTCTCTATATGGAACTCTTTTGAGCGGGCCGTGCAATCCATCCTCCTCTCCCCCTCTCCCCCTCTCCCCCTCTCCCCTTCTCCCCCTCTTCCCCTCTTCCCCTCTCCCCCTCTCCCCCTCTCCCCTCTCCCCCTCTCCCCCTCTCCCCCTCTTCCCTCTCCCCTCTCCCCCTCTCCCCCTTTTTTCATGACCAAACATTTGTTATGATAGAAGGTAAAATGTCTGTAGGTCCTTGGGTATTATATGACAAACAACCGTCAGAAATCTATAAAATCGTCATATAAACAATATTCTCTATCCGCTACAAAACCCTTCTTTTAAACTAACGAGCAAAAGAAAGTATAACACTCACTTGTTTTCCATTAATTCAATATTTTAAAGAAATAAGATGCATTTGATTATGGAAGCAGACAATAACACCTTTCGGCTGTAGTTTGAATGGCTTTATTGGTGACTGTTTTATATTTTCACTTAAATGTCATCATTTAAAGTAGACTAGGGTAAAAAATGAAATTTACACCAACATAACCCCTACCATGTTCAAAATGTTGTAAATGTGTGCATGACGATGAACATTTATTGATTGTCACACAGAGTATGTGTTATATGTCGATGAAAAGTTGTGTATTGTCAAAATAAATTTAGGGAAATTTTAATATTGAATTTTTAAATTTTTTTTTTAAATTTAAAAAACCGCGTAGATGTATTCTTTTATTTATTTAATGTTTTTGACTAATTTTCCAAACAAGTCATTTTTGGAAAACGACGTCAAAAACTCGAGATATCTGACTTTGAAAATTTTACATATGATAAATACAACTGAGTGTTATACTTTCTTTTGCTCGTGAGTTTAGTTAACGTATGACATGACACCATGCCCTTTTTTCTCCCTCTATGTGAAACGTTGAAACACTTGGTAAACCGGTAAATATATTCACATAAGTGTCATCAGGGCGAATGTATTTTTTATTGGAAAAGAGCGAAATTAACAATGCAAAATCTCAAAATAATTATTTTGATAATAATGTAAAATTAACTTCAGAACATAAGATTTAAATTTGATATAAATATTATTACATAATTAAATGTAATACACAGAAACCTATATTCCGAAATCGATATTCGAAAATAATGGATATTCCAATATCAAATTCAACATGAAAAACACAAACCTCAAACTGAAATATCACAAATCGTAAAGTTAATTCCGAAATACAAACACATGAATTTTTTTTAAATTACCAATGACAACGAAGGTTTAAGCGTTCAAAATATCTTAAACATCCAAAAATGAACATCTTCAAATTCACCTTTTGCTTTTATTTCTGTTATGATCGATCCCTTTACATTGGTCCCTCTTCATGAAACTGAATGTCTATTAAAGGGGCAGTACCACGTTTTTTGATAATTTCATATTTACAATTGTTCAATGTTAATTGTAAATTAATGCTAAATATATTATTTAGACAGTGTCAGAAATCTCATTACACAAGCCAATCATACATAGTCAGAAGACAATGTATGAAGTTTCACATAAAATCCATCGCGGCCATTTTGTGTGAACACCTTTAATTCATTTTGTGTAAGAAAAAGGAATCGCATGGCTAAACTTTACATTGTATTTTTGAATTATAACTGCTCCATTTAGTTACAATGTCTTTCAATTGGAACCATTCATTTTCATTTTCCTGACATCATTTTATATTCCCCCTAAAACGTGCCACTGCCCCTTTAACGTCCTAAGAAAATAACCGTATCGTTTCTTCAAAACTGCAGCAGTACACTTTGCAAAACTAACACAAATTATATTAATATTAAAATCATTTCCCAGTTTTACTGAAACTTAATTATCTTTTAACAAATCTTAAGCATACTATGATATTATCATTGTCACTATGATCAATAACAGCACTTAGACACACGAAAGTGATTAAAATACAATATCATAACATAAGGTATTTTCCAAGTTTAACTGAAACTAAATTATCTGAAAACAAATCTTATATAATAACAAATATGATAGTATCCTTGTCAGCATGTGCTAACACTGAAGTGTTTAAAATACAATATCATAACATTATTTCCTTTCCCAGATTCAGTGAGGATCTACGTTATCTAACAATGGATCGTTATAATAATTGACAACATTTACCCCATACGTTTTTGTATTGTTCACTATTTAATCTACATTATGGTGCTAAGTGTTTTCAAGTTACAGGATTCGTGATTAAGTGTAATGTCAGCATGGGATAGGTTCCCCAGGTAGTTGAGATGTTAGTTTGAGATTGTAGATTGGAGTGTTTTATTAGTAACGCAAGTACACCCCCCCCCCCCCCCCCACCCCAAAAAAACATAACAAGTTCCTTTACTTACTCACGGATTCGTGATTAAGTGTAATGCCAGCATGGGTTAAGTTACCCAGGGAGTTGAGATGTTAGTTTGAGATTGTAGATTGGAGTGTTTTATAAGTAACGCAAAGACCCCCCCCCCCCCCACCCCAAAAAAAAGCATAACAAGTTGCTGCACTATAACATCAGTTAATGAAAACTATCTTTTAAAAAAAATAGACAAAAAGAAAACATCAAAGTTGTTCAAATTCCAAAAGTCCAACAATTAAAGTTTAAATTAGAAATTTGCCAATTAAATAAAAGTTTTTTAATTCTTCTTCATCAAGTTTTTTTTAAATTTCCAATTATTTAAATTAGTCATTTTGGATCATAAATATCACCTTTGGATGTACTATAAGCCTGTGATTTGACTAAAGATTGATAGACGTAAGAAGATGTATCAATGTGCCTTTAAAGTGGATAATTACTACACGATGGATTGACGTGCCAAACTAACTAGGTGACGTCACGATTGGCAAAATTACCATTTTGATTGAAACATAAGATTAATACCAATGATCGGTAGGGAAAAGTCCATTTAAACAGCTGATATGAACATTATTAACGATTTTCAATAGTCAAATATTTGTATGTGTTTGACACACCTCATCAATTGGCCATTCATTTGAACATTGCGGATAATATTTACCCTTTGAAGACAATTACGTGTCACGTTTACATAAGCAAGTTAATTGCCAGGAACTCAAACATATCAAGGTATTTGATTAATGGTTGATGCTTCTACTACAAACATAAATGCAATGAATCCAACTGAAAGATGAATATTATGAATATTCGAAACTTGAGGTGCTAGCTTGTATAACTACGATCTTAATAGTTGGGGTTTCTGGTGTTTGGTGTGGTGTGATGTGGTATAGTTTTGGTGTGGTTGTATGGTCTGGTGTTCTGTGGTGGTGTAAATGTCGTGTGATGTTGTGATGTGTGTTAGAAGTTGTGTTCTTTGGTGTTGTGTGATGTGGAGAGTTGTGGTATAGTTTGATGTGGGACTGTGTGGTACAGTGTGGTATCATGTGGTATGGTGTGGTGTGGTGTTGTGTGATATAATATGATGTGGTGTTTTCGGGTGTGGTGTGATGAAGAATGGTATGGTATGGTGTGATTTGGTGTTGTGTTTGGTTGTTGTATGGTATTGTATGGTGTGACATGACATGTGGTCGTTAGGTGTGGTATGTTGTGATGTGTTATGGTCTGGAATGATGTGGTGATGTATGGTATGGTATGGTATGGTATGGTATGGTATGGTATGGTATGGTATGGTATGGTATGGTATGGTATGGTATGGTATGGTATGGTATGGTATGATATGGTATGGTATGGTATGGTATGGTATGGTGTTGTGTGGTGTGGTGTGGTGTGGTATGGTATGGTATGGTATGGTATGGTATGGTATGGTATGGTATGGTATTGTGTGATCTGATTAAGTATGAAATGGTGTGGTGTGATGTAGTGTGCTTATGTATGGTTTGATATCTGTAAATTAATCATAGGAAACGTGCAGTCACGTGATCAAGTCTGGTGACAAATATCATCTGGGTCAAACACTAACTAATTAAGAGGGCGAAATCAAGTATGTATTGATGTTGAATACCAAGCATGATAAAGACAAACATTTCCATACTGACCTTCTTTTTATGAAACATAAATATTTTCATTGACAGAATTTCATCTTGCAAAGAGCAAAGTATCAATAATGAATGATCAAACTGTACATTTCCAGATTGTGATATAGATAATGCATGATGAAACATCACTTCTACAGATTGTGATATAGATAATGCATGATGAAACATCACTTCTACAGATTGTGATATAGATAATGCATATGAAACATCACTTCTACAGATTGTGATATAGATAATGCACGATGAAACATCACTTCTACAGATTGTGATATAGATAATGCACGATGAAACATCACTTCTACAGATTGTGATATAGATAATGCACGATGAAACATCAGTTCTACAGATTGTGATATAGATAATGCACGATGAACATCACTTCTACAGATTGTGATATAGATAATGCATGATGAAACATCACTTCTACAGATTGTGATATAGATAAAGCATGATGAAACATCACTTCTATATATTGTGATATAGATAATGCATGATGAAACATCACTTCTACAGATTGTGATATAGATAATTCATGATGAAACATCACTTCTACAGATTGTGATATAGATAATTCATGATGAAACATCACTTCTACAGATTGTGATACAGATAATGCATGATGAAACATCACTTCTACAGATTGTGATATAGATAATGCATGATGAAACATCACTTCTACAGATTGTGATATAGATAATTCATGATGAAACATCACATTTACAGATTGTGATATAGATAATGCATGGTGAAACATCACATTTACAGATTGTGATATAGATAATGCATGATGAAACATCACTTCTACAGATTGTGATACAGATAATGCATGATGAAACATCACTTCTACAGATTGTGATATAGATTATGCATGATGAAACATCACATTTACAGATTGTGATGTGCTGTGGTAGAAACATATATAAAATATGTATCTGAATACGAAAAATGTAAAAAGGATATTAATAACAAATAGTGTATTGCCAGATTTAGAGCAATCTCTGTTAACGATGCAGGACCAAACACTGGTATTAACAGATATAATAATCTGAAAGTGAATCAAAAAGGTTAAATATTCCATGATCTTTATTTCAATGCCAATCGCTCAAGTTATCAACAAGCGTAGTATATGTAGCAGTTTAATTGTAGCTTTTAACACATAATTGTAATCAATCAAGGTATTTATACATATTGAATGTAGCCCTTTTAGGTTTTTTATCATGATGAATTGAATTGAAAACTATACAACTAATTATCAACCAAATCATATATAGTTCTTGTAGTTTGCATAATGGTCAAACACAAGTTTCTCCAAGTTGCTACAATAAGTATAAATTGCCGATTTAATTGCCATTATGTTTGATCAAGTTCACAGCATATACAACACCAAGGTATTTATCATAATTATACTTTGTAGCCACTTTAATTTCATCTCAAACAAAGAATTAACAATTAGCGACATTGTACGATACCTATATTATATGTAGCCCCTGAAATGTTCAGAATAAATACATTGATGATTGTCATTCATGCAATATCAACATGCATACATTTAGTATATGTAGCCCATCACATGTTCAGGATGATCAACCACTCATTGACGATAATCCAAATTCGAAGCAGCGACACATACAAACTGGTCATAACTAATAAGAGATATGAGAAAAAATATAATTATTAATCTCCTTTCATCACTGACCGCCTGATGACATATTAATCATTAAATATACAGTATCCCTTACTTATTTGGATCAATATGTAATGTAGCGCATGCAATTTTCACTATGCACCTCAAACGGAAATGTAACTTGACAGATATCCGAGCTGACGGCTTTACATACGAGACTATGTGACCTGACTAATATGAGAAGCCAGGCTTAAAGGGGAAGCCAACGAAAACTTGACTCATATTGCGGGAAGCCACGATGCAATCATGATGACTGCTGCCGCTGGAGTTGAGGAAAGCCGACTAAAAACTGTACTAGCTTAACCTTATGCGTCAGTACATTCACGGGAGGTTTTTATACCCCTGGTAGTAAATATTGTCAACCTGACTATCTCCATTATATTTGGCTCATATTTTAATATTGGAACACTAATATGGACTCATTTGAACACTAATGATGAGACTTTTTAACATGTGGATCAAGGCTTTTAAACGTAGTCCTACGGTTAACGATTAATATGTGCATAAATTAACAAGCATCCTTGGAGAGATGTAAAACGCTTTCTCCCAGTTTACTTACCCATTTGGTTTAGAGGATAGTATCCAAGGACACATTGACCGGAATGGATAGATTTCACCAGAAGATGTGCATAGCACGATGAGTGGCGAATGACATCACGAATAATCCCAAAATATGACCCCACACACTACGGGGATGTTCATAGCTCTTGACAGAGGCAGATCCCTCTCTATATCCTTACATCACAACAAAGAGAGAGATGCATTACAACGCAATGTTTCTTTTTCCATTACTGTCTGTCATTCCTTCCCCAAAATCCTCATCTCGGGGAATACGGGCACTAGGCGCGTTTCCATGGCAACCGCCAAAATTAGAGAACGGCAGAGAAAGCAAGAAAACTCTGTAGATCGATAAAGGGGATGCTGTGAAGAGGCTGTACCAGTCTCGCGTTAAATGAGACTCCTCTTTTGTATGACACTTTTTATGTTAGACTCCATCGAGCTGTGTACAATCGCAACAATGCGTTAGATAAGCTTAATTCTAGACACATTTCCTACTGCAGTACCTGCTATGGTTATATGCGTGAAGGGAAGTCAAATCTATTTTAGTCTCGACATTAATGTCCCTTCTCTCTGAGACAGCTAGTCTGGGCTTAGTCTTCGTTTTCATATATTATATAAATATATATATATATATTCACAAAAAGTTCACAATGGTCCAGGCGTATGGTCCAACTTTGTCAAATGAATATTAGATAAAAACACAATGCCGGACTTTCCATTTTTTAATCTTCAGGGAGAAGATTATATGTATGTGTGTGTATGTAAATATACACAAAGAACTTAATTAAGCATCCCCCCACTTCTTCAAACAGAAAAACACTGCTGATGATAAATAAACAAAGGTATAGGCAAACAATAAGGATTTTTAAATAGAACGATCATCTAGCAGTGTGGTTTACGATTCACTGTCGCTGAATAAATGGTTTTACAAAAACTTGGTATTTTTTAGTCATAATGTTACCTTAAAATTGAAAATTAAAGTAAAAAAATAGTCTGAACCTACACTCTTCTAGTCAAGACCCTTGAGCTAAATTTAAAGTGACACAGAGTATCTTTCTTCAAAATTTCATTTGGTTTTGATAAGCTTCAAAATGTCTAATATGCTGATTGAAGTTAATATCTCATCACTGTTCTTGCAAATATATCCATTTGTGCATAATATCTCTAAAATGCTTGATTTTATGGGAAAATCAAGAAACATCTCAAATACGTTTAATATTCGAAATTATGCATCCAATTAATCTACCTATTAGTTACAATACCTAATAAACACTATCGAATCGAATATATCTTCCTGTCAGCTTATGACAAGGTTTCAAAATTACGTTTGGCGAATTTGCGCGCGCCACTAGAGCCACGTTGTCCGGTTTTCGATCAAAATCCCGACTTTGAATGGCCGTTTTTTCGCTCCAATGTACTGATTGACTTTTAACTTGTTATTTTCAGTAACAGTTAGGGGTTCCCGATGTATTAACATCGATATCAAAATTTGACATATGTGATCCTATCAACATACATTGTACTCTGTGTCTCTTTAAGGATGTCTTCTTCAGTTTGAGAAATGTTTGCACGTCTAGTTGCTTAGCTTAGTAATGTTCATGACGCCTACTATTTTATTTCATATAAAACATCAAAATTGGATTTTAGTCAAAAGCTATATGTAAGTGTAGTCTGTCCTAGTTAGTATGCAAATCAAACCATGAACTAGATTTATACTTGACTTATAGGAAAAATGTTACAGTTGACCCCCTGACCCCCCTAACTGATGGAAGGAAATGCGTAAAATTGGAAGGAAATCGGTGCATTATTGAATGAAGAGATTCAGAAAACGCAACTTTTTGTGTTGAGTTTGATCATAAGAAATATTAACTATTGTCACAAGATGCCATAACCAGTTTGAACTTCTTCCATCCGGCCGCCGCTTCAAAATCCCACTTTACAAAAACTATAGAATTTCAAAATCGTTTGTACCCTGCAGCAGTCGTATTCTCAACAATTCTTAATGTTGTTGTTGTTAATTTAATCCTCAAACGTTTATCTCTATTTAGTAATGTACATCCCCTTCTTATGTGTATATAGCTAATGTTTTTAGGTTTTCTTAAACGTATATTGATAATACCTACTGCTGTTATCAGTCTTAATGTTCCTCTTGTACTTTTAATATTTATTAAATTATTATAATTTATATATACCTAAGTTATTTGATGTGTTATTCATATTCGTATTTGTTAATGTTCCATAGCTCACATGAATGTAAATCAAATTTGCCTTGTGGATAATAAAGTCTTATCTTATCTTATCTCTTAATGTCATACATTCATTGCGTCCAGAATGAGTCTGGCAGTGGTGTCAGTATGCCTTTTTGTAAATGTTTGATCACTTTTTCGCTGTTTTGGATAAAGCTAGAAGTGGTAGTATTTTCTTAGATATTAAGCCCTTATCATGGTAAAGGTTAGGTGTACATTGTTTGTCAGTCTTTAGTTGAATAAACTTAATAACAAAAAATGTCAACATACAAACTGTGAGATATTTAAAAGTAATTAATTCATTAAAAAGTATTTTAATAAGTAAGAATGAAACAGAATTACATTAAAGGGGCAGTAGCACGTTTTTTGATAATTATATATTTTCAATTTTCAATGATAATTGTACATTAATGCTAAATGTATCATTTTGATAGTGTCAAACATCACATAGTCAGAGGACAAAGTATAAAGATTCACATAGAACTCATTGGCGGCCATTTTATGTGAACACCTTTAATTCATTTTGTGTAAGAAAAAGGAACCGCATGGCTAAACTTAACATTATATATTTGAATTATTACTGGAATCATTAATTTTCATTCTCTGACATCACCGTATATTCCCCCTACTGCTACTGCCCCTTTAACGTGCGTCAATCAATCAAACGTTATTTTGGAAAATCAAAAGCATTCAGATTGAAAGTCACGAGTTTATCATGTTTGATAGGTTATATAACTACCATTCATGTAAGTTGGGCGTGTGAATTGTTTTAAGTTTTGTTTTAAGAAATGTCATTGAAAACAATTTATTATCTTATATTTGGCATTTGAGAATGAATATGTAATATATTTTAAATTAATATCATGAATGGTGTTTTAAACAGGCATAAAATATAAAAATCATGGACTGATAAAATGCTTGCTACATGTACTTCTAAAACATTTCGAAAGAATGCCTATCACAAATTCATTGTCGTATTTCACAAGAATTTTGTTTTATATTCTTTTGAAAAAATTGCGACGCTTATTTTTTTAAACTAAATAATATTTCAGTAAGTTTGCGTGAGTCATGCATCGTGATCAGATCTGCAACAATTTTAAAGGGGCAGTAGCACATTTTTTGATAGTTTCATATTTTAATTTTTTCACTGATAATTGTAAGTTAATACTTAATGTATTATTTTTACATTGTCAAAAATCGCATTACACAAGCCATCATCCATAGTCAGGTGACAAAGTATGAAGATTATCATAAAATCCATTGTCGGCCATTTTGTGTGAACACCTTAAATTCATTTTGTGTAAGAAAAAACAAGCGCATGGCTAAACTTTACGTAATATATTTGAATTATTATATAATTACTGCTCCATTTGGTTTAAATACATAGTCTTTCAATTGGAACCAATAATTTTCATTTTCCCGACATCACCTTAAGTTCCCCCTAAAAACGTGCTACTGCCCCTTTAAGAGAAGGAACCTACGTCGAGGTGTGAATCTTGATCTTTCTATAAATATTTGAGTCTTAAGAGTTCATAGAGTTTACACCAATTACAGGTGAATCCGCACCTGGGTTTATACATCTGCAATTTTAAAGTCTGTTCACTTACTAGTGTTTCTTAAGTGCATATATAATGTATTTCGATTTTGGACGTTAATCAAATACCCCCGGCTGAACTGACAAAGGATCATCTGTGTCCATTATGTTTCACCTTTATTTTGGGATTATTTCTTATCTCGTGATTTATTTTGAATTTTAGCATGAGAGAATATACAGAGGGGTAATATTTCGAAAAATCAATTTTCTTTAATATCGATAATATTATTCTGATTCTTTGTAAAACCTCAGTACAATTAAATTGACCTTTTGCAAAGGAACTTTTCGTTAAAGCTATCGACATCAACTTAAATCAACATCAACATTAAATATGCAAAGCTTTTTTTAATTTTTAAGAGCCTTTATGTAGGAAAATAGAATACGTGTTTCGATTTTTTTACCACTCTTCTCTTCAATAATCAGTCAAAAATGTTATCTATGGGTATGATAACTTATTATGTTGAGATACACAGAGTCCCTTTTTTACATATTATTGCAAAGAAATATTGATTTACAGAATCTCCTTAAATATTTTCGAATGGAATTCTCTGAATTCCCCTGAACTTTTTAATCCAATTTACCCCTAAAATATGAAATGGTATTTTCGAAAACAATTCATCTACACTTAAACCAATTTAGCTATTTTGCCTCCTGTATTCACGTATATTTTAATATTCTATACATAAAGATATTAATGTGGTCTGACCGAAGTATATTGAAATCGTTTAAAATTTGCAAATTGTTTCATACGCCAATATATCAATGCAACGTAATAGTTCAGTTCATGATACTATACAGATACAGTTAACGTAATCAACATTCACAATTTTGTGAACATCGTTCAAAATTATAGCAAAAAGCGAATCAAAAATCAAGAGATTGTTTCTTCAACGATATGAATCTTGCAAGATGGTCTGTGGTCATTCATCTTCAGCTCAAGGTACATGTAACGGAAAAGCCAAATCTCATTGAAATCAGATGGAACCCTCCACTCAAGGTACATGTAATGCAAAGCAAAATCTCATTGAAATCAGTCGGAACCATTACTACAGATCTCTCAATCGTGCCTAGGTGTGTTTCTGATATGAGTAATTAACCATAGTGTAAGGTGGTCTTGTCTGTGATCATTTTCTTCCACTCAAGGTACATGTAATGCAAAAGCAAAATCTCATTGAAATCAGAAAGGATCATAACTATGAATCTCTAACTCGTACAACGCGATGGTTCTGATTTAGGTAATCAATCATATGAGTCGTGCAAGGTGGTCATGTCTGTTACTTGAAAAAGAGCAAGTTATATGGATAGTCAACTTCTTGGAAGAAGAAGAAGTTGACTATCCACATAACTTGTTCTTCTTCATCAGCCAGCTTCTAAATGCCTCTAAAAGAAGTTGTCTGTTACCTATCATTTTCCACTCAAGGTACATGTAATGCAGACGCAAATCTCATTAAAATCCATTATTTTGGATCTTTAATTCGTACAACGCGGAGTTACTGATTTGGATTATCAACATATGATGCAAGGTGTGTCTGTGACCAATCATTTTCCACTCAAAGTACATGTCTTGCAAAACCCAAATATATAAAAAATTATTTTGAATTCTGATAGAACCACGAATATGAATCTATCCTTCGTACTTTGATCCGTTACTGATACATAGTAATATGAAATAAGAGTCGTGTCAGAAACCCACTAAACTTTTGACGTTTTCCGATATCATCTATTCTTTCTATCAAGACATTTAGACATTTTAACCTAAAGATGTCAGAAAAAGCCTCGTACGTTTTTCTATTGTTTATGATTCATTCTGACCTATTTCTGTTTAATCTTATTCCACATTTTCACATTTAAATTTTATTGATGTAGATCATTGAACCTTTATTAAAATGTTATTATCAGTATTTTTCAGAAACCCCTTCCTTTCTCTCTCACTTACCTAAATCACCTTTTTCTTTCTCTCTTATTTATATCACCCTTTATTTCCCCTCTCTCACTTATCTATTCCAACCCTCTCTTTCTCTATCACGTTTTGTTTCCCAAATTACCCTCCCTCCCATCTGTTATCATATTGGAAGATTATATTTATGTAAATTTATCTAAATGTCAAATCAGTGATATCCCCACCACGTGGAATCGCATTTTTAATGTAAAATCGTGGTCTTTTTCTGTAATAAAAATATTTCTGGGGGAAATAAAAAAAAAAGTATTTTTCAGAAAGAATGTTTATGCATATATTTTGTTAAAGTTCACATAACCACAAACATATTTCACTATTTTCTTCGGATATTTGAAAGTCTGATTACTATTTTGTATAGTGCGTCTCTATTAGGTTTGGTAATGAAAGTCGTGTTTGAAAGCCACTTTTAATGGGCCGCTTAGACCTATCTGGCCCCAAACCAGTGAATGCATGACTAGTCACGCCCCCTTTTTGTGACGTCATAAACATAGTCAGCCTCGTTATCTTTACATCTATCGTAACAATACCACCGAAAAAACCCATAAATTAACGATTTTCAGAAAATGTTTTCCACTCAGTTAGATAAATGATTTGACGATGTAAAACTACTAAGCATTTGGTGTAAAAAGGATATTCACAGCAATGGTAATTAAACCATTATTTAGACGGTATATCAGTTGAAATAATGATGCGCTACTCTGTAGAGTCTGTTTATTACACACCCGCGCGAGTTTTATGGCCCCTAACCCAGGTGGGTTTTTCAAAGCCGATAATTAATGAAAGACTAATGAAAGGTGTTTATTGGACAAATTTACAAAAACCAAGTCCAGTTTCTATTTTGTTGAAAAATCTTTGAACGAAAATCGAGAAGTGGTAAAGTCGAGGTTAGTGAATGTTTAACATGAAGTGCATTATCTTCTGATTTCTTAGTAGTCGTTTTTCATTTTTTTTTTTAAAGTATTTCCTCTGTTCCAAATTTAAATATTCACAGTCAATAAAATTTCCAAATAAATTAAAATCTCTCCTAAGATTGTTAAATATGTATAGCAAGATTTCATTATTCTATGAACGTTTATCACGTTTTGTATAATATTAATGAAATATCACCATTTTCTCATTGATAACTATGATAGTAATTATCACTGGTTTTCAAATTTTCCTAACACATTTAAAATTTGATTACGTCTTATTATTCAACTGCTATCGTTCTCCCTTTGAATAATTTCTTTAACCAGTTACGTTCGTGTGATGTCACTCAGAGTGCATTCTCTCCCAACAGAGGCAGATCAAGTCATGAGATGTTGGAATTATCGTATCTAAAGTAGACAGAATGTCATTTATGAGTTGATGTTGCTTGATAGGTAATATCAAGACTATTTATGTTAATTGGACGTGTTAATTTTCATTCCTCGAATATATATCACTCTTTCAAGTTTTTCATTAAAAACAAGCATTTATCATATAATTGTCATTTTGGGATTGAAAATGTGAGATATATTGAACTTATCATTTTTAGCCATTAACATTCGTGTTAAAGCAAACAATATGAGATGAACATAACGGAGTGCCTCTTGTGGATATGCCTCATTCTCAGAAAACAGATTAGTCATGTGATTATGTGGTCATGTGATCATGTGATCATGAGCAATGTGACCGAACTTCCTCTGTGAGAAGAGAATGCCCCTCCTACTCTAACACCTTTGATATCTTTGACATCAACGAATCCATGGCTTCAATCAAATATTCATTTTCAATCAGAAGCCATAGTGGTGCACAGCGTCACATCAAGATTTAATTAGACACGTTGCCATTTGATTGATTTTCTGATTACGTATTGAATCTTTTAGCGTAATTATTGACGAGTAGCGTTCGCGTGCCATTAATTGTGCATTTTTATTACAACTTCTATGGATACGCAGGTACTCTAATGATTGCAGTCTATACCTGAAATTGGAGTCAGATACTCAGAATTCTATTACCTGTAGGGTGAAAAAAAGTACTTACTTCAGCTATTTTCGATTTATTTAAACATCAACTAACCTCGACCTTACCACTTCTCGATTTTCGTTCAAAGATTTTTCAAAAAAATAAAAGCTGGACTTAATTTTGTTAATTTATCCAATAAACACCTTTAATTAGCCTTTCATTTAGACAGCGTAATCATCGGCTGTGAAAAACCCACCTGGGTTAGGGGCCATAAAACTCGCGCGAGTGTGACGTAATAAACAGACTATGCAGAGTAACGCATCATTATTTCAACTGAAATACCGCCTAAATAATTGTTTAATTACCATTGATGTGGATATCTTTTTTACACCAAATGCTTAGTAGTGTTACGTCGTCAAATGATTTTATCTAACTGAGTGGAAAACATTTTCTGAAAACCGTTAATTATTAGGGTGTTTTCCTGTGGTATTGTTACGATAGATGTATAGATAACGAGGCTGATTCTGCATGTTTATGTCGTCACAAAATAGGGGCGTGACCAGTCATGTAGTCCGGGGTAAAAATCAAAATTTTCGACATGACCACCACCATATGTCTGTTTTTAAAGTGTTACGAATAAGGCTCATTTATTGATATTAGCATGGGGTAGATCTTAAGTTGATATATATACATTTGTGTATTATCAAAATTATTTGTTGAACAATATTTTAGTCAAAAATGATTTCTAAATAAAAAAAATCAAAACCAATTAGGAAGATTTTTCTGAGCAACAAAATAAATTCCCGCATTGCAGCATTTTAGTGCGACGTCAACAACATTTGTAATTGAAAATCATGTAAATGATAAAATCAACTGAGGTGTGTAATTTCTTTTGTACCTCACTTTGATAACAAATTGTGCACATGTGCTCATGTCACTTTTTCGGATGGACGACATGAAACCATTGTTCGTGACGTCACTGTATTGGAGGGTTTCAAAGAAGACAGGCAGCTTTCTGAACGTTCAAATTGCAAATTGAATTTTGTCATTAGCAAAAAAATATATTTCACACGGAAAAATGTGCAAAACACCTATCTGAAAATTAGTGTCGGGGAATGCGAAAATTCACACACGTTTCTTAACGTAAGATGAAGCACTGCTTTGATTTCACTATAAGATTTTGTGAAAAAAATCCTTATAACAACTACCCAAACGCAAAATTGTCTTTTTACAGGAGACCACAAAGAATTACTAAAAGGGTATTTATTTTCAAGCTTTAATAGTTTTGTTAAAATAAGCAAATGTCAACTCTCATATTTTCCGGCATCGACATATGGCATTTCTTTCTCTCCCCACAGTGGCAGATCAAGTCATGAAATGTTGATACAGCCTCTGTTCTAATTAACCGACTTTGTGGTCTAGAATGGGAGATGCCTGATTGCCTAATGACAATGAACAAATAATTTTAGACATTTAAATAAATTTATTGGTCCTTAACGTTTTTGTATACAGTATATTATAATGGATGTCACTATACTTCTACACAAAAATAATGCTTATGCGTTTCACTTTTGTTGTCGTCATTTCACCATTGTTATACTTCACCCGCAGATTCCAAATCTAATCCAACTCCATATACTTCTATTACTTAAATCTACTTTGAACATGCCTCATCTGTATACACGCCTTTTATTTCGCATAAGCTTTTACATCTCATTCCTTATGCAAATACTTCCTTGGTTTGGATTCTAGCTTTTTATAAAACTGTTTGACGAACTCTGCAATTGGTACGCACGTTTTTCGCATTAATAGGTTTGAATGCATCAATATTATTATTAAATTAATTATTACACATAATTTTGTTGACACTGCAAATTGATGCCGTATCATCTCTTATAAACCTGACGTCAACTTATTGGTCTGTGAGGTCTTTAAACAACTTTCTCACAATAGTTTCCTTCGGGTGCAGGTTATCATCAATATAATTGCCCTGCACAGAGCGTGATTTTTTTGATTTTTTCAACTAACGAGTATAACAGGTCAAGATCGCTCAGCTCTATGAGTTAAAGCTTCTTCTGGGCTCCATTTTAATAAAAATTTATAATACATGAATTGTCTAAAAATGTTGTCAATTGAATAAAACAACTTCTGAGACGAAATGTTAGTTTACAATGTGGAGGTAATGAGCAGTTAAGAGTAAAACTATCCATTTAACTAGCTAGTGCCTTCAGTTTTCAGGTATGCAAGCCTCGTCAGACTATAGATAGAACGGATAAGACGTTGCCAGGCAACATAATCATTGACGATATTATTCTTACGTAACAATAGAGGCGTCTATAGGAATGAATAGTTAAGAGTAAAACTACCAATTTAATAAGCTAATACCTTCAGTTTCCAACAAGCCACCACAGCTCATACAGAGAACGAATACGACGTTGCCAGGCAACAACATCGTTGACGATATTAGACTTACGTCACAATAGAGGCGTCTATAGGAATGAATAGTTAAGAGTAAAACTACCAATTTAATAAGCTAATACCTTCAGTTTCCAACAAGCCACCACAGCTCATACAGAGAACCAATACGACGTTGCCAGGCAACAACATCGTTGACGATTTAAGACTTACGTCACAATAGAGGCGTCTATAGGAATGAATAGTTAAGAGTAAAACTACCAATTTAATAAGCTAATACCTTCAGTTTCCAACAAGCCACCACAGCTCATACAGAGAACCAATACGACGTTGCCAGGCAACAACATCGTTGACGATATTAGACTTACGTCACAATAGAGGCACTTATATGGATCTACAAGATATTTACCTTACGAATGTAAGCCTGTTGAAATATTTTATAAATCTACTTTCTAATAGTGTATTGTCATAAAAATGTGTGCACTTTGTGAAGGACAGAAAACTGCACTTTTCCAAGCTCAACTAAAGGCGTGTTTACATGATACGCATTAATCTAAGACCTGAGAATGCATGCGCGTTTTAACTTCATTTACAAATTCATTTTTCATTTCCAGAGCATAAACAACATACACCCAGGGGCAAAAGAAACAATACCACATAAAATGCATGGTAGGTTAAGCTACGAGTGATAGTTATAAACAGGATTATTTCATGTTTTCAAATGCTTACTGACCTAAGGTTTTAATTTCAAAGCTGTAGCTGTTATCGCTTTTGAAAAACACGACTTTCAAAAACCGCCGTTTAAAAATCTTCTTTTCGAGCTAGATGAACAAAGTTTTTTTTATTCAAACCTATGTCTGTTAACGCTTTTAAAGAAATAACAAAATTAATTTATATCAATTTCTATATTGATAACATCTTTGATTTATATAATGTATACATTTCATAAAGTTTGTATTCCAATTCCAAAGATTATGACCAAAAATGACAAGCTGTTTTGAGCCCCCTCGAGTATTTGCGCTTTCATACATTTTAAGGTATCATACATGTTTGAAATTGAGAGTATTTCTTCACAACTGATGTGCTTTTCAAAGGGTTCGTTGTTGCATTTCATTTACAACAGGATTTTGTTTTGTACTCTTTTGAAAAGTTGGCATCGTTTCTTTTGCCCCTGAGCGTACATATATTCTGTTACAGTTTAGCTTCTGTCTTAGAGGAAATATTTTAGTTTCAGTAATATGTACAGAAGAGCCGACAATGTTTTTGTTTACACATCACTTGAATCAAACATAGTTGAAGTAAACAGCTTGCTAAGATTTTGTATCTATTTGTTTTAGATTGTTTTAATTCTTTTATTTATACGTTACGTTTTCCATTTATTTACTTTGAAGTGCAAATAAGCATTTAGTTTTCTTTTCATAACTCGATCTTTCATAACAACTTACCTCCCTTATCACTGATCCAAATGTGTGGCAGATTGATATTAACTAAACTAGACAAACAAATTTAAAAATCAATTGCATATTGTCTATATAGTGTGTTGAAGGTGCTTTAGAGTAGTTTATAAGAGACTAATATATCATCATAGGTACAGGCAGCGACAACTATGGTTGAAAAAAGTTATCAAAGATTGAGCAAATGTTACCTCAAAGATTGAGCATGCTACAGTTTACCGCATATTGTGTTAAAATTTACTGACAGTTTACCGCAATCCCTATTACAATTTACCGCACCAATCTGTATTACATTTTACCAAATTTATATTACAATTTACCGAATTATTATTTTTTATTGCGTTTTTATTACAATTTAACGCAGTTATGTCCTTTTTCCGCGTTTTTATTACAACATTGCCGCAGTTATTACATCTTATGTCCAAATAATATGCTTACATAGAATCTGCGACATTACGAACCAAACGAAATTTAATACGAAATGTCCGATCTTTCTGAATGTAGAAATATAGAATGGTTCATATCAGAATTAATAAAAAATACATTTGGTGGATTATTGAATTCATTTGGTGGATTGTAATATACCGTCTTAGTTAAAATAACTTATTTTTCATTGAATCAATTTAATATTTGCTTGTTTGTAGGTTGTAGATTGACAGTGTTATTATGGATCCCTGCACGACAATTTCAAATTCAGGAAAAATATGATACACACTTTCCTAGCATTTATACAAATCGTAAAATTTTCAAAACATTTCATATATTTGATTCCAAAACAACGCAACAAGCTGTTTTTCACAACGAAATTTACTTTCCACAACCCCCAAACAATCCCAAATCCGTTCGATCTCCTTACCTTTCAAACTCCTGGCTTTTGGGTCCACACAATGACGTTCAATGTTGGATACTCAGGTTTTATCCTTTTTTAACCTCAAGTAATCGCTGTTTTATACAACGTATGCACGCAACAAAGTATCTGACAGAAAACGGAACTGTTTGAAGGTCTGTTCGTTCACGACAATCGAGCTTATTCTGGGGCAGTCATCGATTTCATTTACTGTTTATGGTTGTTTCCAAGGCAACCTATATTTCCTTAATGACGAACGAATATTTCATTTTCACAAAATAATCAAAGTTTCTTAATTAACGCAGTAGGAATAGGGTAAATCAATATGCAATTTTCAGGACGCTTTTGTGCGGCTTTACTTAAAGAAACACTTCGTGTTATTCGCGACATTTTTCTTTTGGGGAGGTATAGTTCGTGAATACCATATATGTCAATTGAGCCATCTAGCATATATAATGAGCAATATATATATTTCAAAATAGTTAAATGAGGTTTGCTATCTAATAATGGCATTTTCTGCCACCTTATCTTCACTCAGGGCCAAAAGAAACGGTATCAATTATAATGTAAAAGGGTACAAAACAAAATCCTGTTTAAATAAATAGCCCCATTATCATACTTGCATGCGGTCGTGATGAAATTAGCTATTAAGAAAAGAAATGCATCATCCATGAGAAAAATCTGTCGTCAAAAGTTTGATATCATATGTACATAACGTTAATAACTGCATTGCTACTTTTAGACGTTGAAGCACGTCTTTAAAGAATTATTAAATTTAAAAATCAATTTAAGAATCATATATGAATTTACCCCCTTTTATACAAATTTAAGCAGATTGCATAATCTTCAAAGTGTCAATAAGAATCAACCTTCTAATTTCAATCCGATTATCAGTAACTTGAACACGAAGTTGTCACATATTGCATGAAAACTGCATGCGGCCATTTCAGTGCATTTATGAACATCATTTGGGTAGGGAAAAAATTCAAATAAATTAACTGATCGATGAAGATTTAAGTTCGCTTTATAAATGTTCTGTGTGCAAAAAAATACATTGCAAGAATATGTCGTATAATATTCATTTTCGTTCTTTCCTTTTCCATTAGATCATTTTATTTCCCTACGAACATGCTACTGTCCCAGTTCGTTACAATATTAGATTTAAAACGCTGGTTTGAAACACACTGATTTGAAAGTAATTCCAGCTTGTTCGAAATGTAATTTAACCATGAACAATGCGATTCCTAAACAATAAATATCCATCGGATTTTGTGTAATGGTTGTTAGCAACATTGTCAAACCATTCGCTAGGAAGGCTTCTTACACTGAATATAGCCGTTAATACATGTTATTAATGAAATACAATTTGAACCTATCATTTACCGTCTACTATACTATACCGAATAGCATTAGAATAGTTTGCAGCAACAGTCAGGACTTGGTGAAATAAAATAAGAAACCTAAATTTTTAAACGTTTAGCATATGTGGTTCAAAAATACCAATGACACTTTAACTTCGAAATAACAAGGCAACAACAGTTCAGGATATTTTTGACAATTTAGTCTCCGAACGATCTAAGCTCTAAAGCAATCTCAAGATATCTGTATCTACGAAACAATATATTGAAATTGTTTTAAGAGTTTTGCCGAAAAGTTTTTTATAAGTAAGGTGAACAAGAAACAACATTTTAAAACTGTTTATTCCATTTTAGATTTGAGAGAATCCCCAATGCTCAGTTTTTACATGGATTCATAGAGAGGACAGAATTCACCAGCATCTCACCGTCTCAGATCTGTTTAACTAATTCTCAACATGTTGAAAAGGTTTGCATCAAGAATTTTCGATTCGGAGACCAACACTTTCATTTTACTTCGAAATACAATAAAATCCATTAACATTGCTTTTGTTTTTATCTTTTGTATCACAGCATCGCACGTGCAAGTGTCGGACAGGTTAACACATGCCGCAAATCTAGGACGCCAATATGTAAATCTAGGACGCCAATATGCAAAACTAGGACGCCAATATTCAAAACTAGGACGCCAATATTCAAAACTAGGACGCCGATGTGCAGAGTAAAGTCACCAATATGCAAGAAAGGTCACCAATAGGGCAGTTGTATTGGACTGATATTTTGCGATTACAAAAGCAAAATACACATAATGGCACTTAATTTAGGTTTAAATCTGTGTTATAAGATATTCTCAGGACGAATTTAAGGTTGGTTTTATCTTAAACTATCATTAACTCATTAAATTGTGGTCCTTGCAAGTTTTTTACTGTACAACTTATGGTTTTGTTTAGGGTAACAATTGACAATAATAAAATAACATGTTATGTGTTTACTTTAAACAATCATTTCGAGATGTGTTTAGATCTCAGGTCAAAGGAAAGTTTTTTTCCAAGGGACGATACGGCAAGGCCTGAGGCAAAACTCTTTGATTGTTAAATTCAAATCTCCAAGGTATTTTTCATCAAAGAATTTACGTTTATATCCTAGTAAAATGAATATCCCTTGATTGTCGATCAAACGTTTTCCACTATTTGTTCAACGAACAATTTCAGGTTTCATTCAGGCAATGGGTGACATTTTTTATACCTTTTCATCGGGGAATCCTACAATTTATCGTTCTCTCTAAACAGATGTATATCAAGTCATAAACTGTTGATCCAACCTCTGTTGTAATTAGTCGAGTTGTGGGCTAAAAATGAGGAGGCCTGGTTGGATGCAATCAAAGTTAGTCAAAGAGCCATTCCGTGTGTTGTCAGGGGTTATTTATCCCAAACTTCAACCTGGTTTCCGGGACCTGTTCTGCGTGCGCTACAGTAGCGCATGCGGAACAGGGCCCGGGAACCAGGTTGTGCCAAACTTGACCAATAGTGCACTCTGATCGAAAAGTATCGATGGTTGAGGAAAAGTATCATTTTGAAGCTTAATGATGTCGTATAGTGGCAACAGGAAGGTTTGAATTCACGAGCGTGGTCGATTACCGGATATTGACGCGAGGCAATCAGTCAAAACTAATTTTGGAAACGTATTTAAAGGGGCAGTAGCACGGGTTTTTTTTAATTTTATATTCTAAAATTTTCACTGATAATTGTACGTTTATGCTATAAGTATCATCCTGATAGTGTCAAAAATCTCATTTCACAAGCCAATCCTCCATAATCAGAGGACAAAGTATGAAGATTCACACAAAATCCATTGGCGGCCATTTTTTGTGAACACCTTTAATTCATTTTGTGTAAGAAAAAGGAATCGCATGGCTATACTTTACATTATATATTTGAATTATTACTGCTTCATTTAGTTCAAATACATTGTCTTTCAATTGGAACCATTAATTTTCATTTCCCTTACATCACCTCATATTCCCCCTAAAAACGTGCTACTGCCCCTTTAAAGCTGTCAGAATGAAAGTTACAAGTTGATTATGTTCGAAAGGTTATGTAATAAGTATTCGTGTGAATTGGACGTGTGAATTTGCCTTCCGTGATCACAAATGACTGTTTTTGTCGATCACCAATATAACGTAGAAAATAGTGAATAGTTTTATGCTCGAGGGAGTGTAATAAGTGCTCATAACATGTTGCTAAGCGACAAAATATTTCATTTGTATACAAACAATATCCGTTTCCCGGGCAACTCTCCCCAATATTCGAAAATTTCATCGTATTGTTATTACCGTCTGCAACGTTTCATTTGCTTAGGTTGTGTTAATGAAAGTTTTATTGATAAACACATTAATCTGAATAGATTGCGATATGTATATTACATCCTGCATGTTAACCAAACAAATCGTTTAGCAAAATGAAAAACACAATTTGAATCTTGAAAAACGATTGGTTCTTTTACAGTTGCAGGTTTTTTGAAAATATCATATTTTATTATATTCGCTGATAAATGTACCGTAATGCTAAATTAGTATATTGATAGTATCAAAAATCTTATTACACGAACCAATCAGCCATAGTCAGAGAACAAATTTTATAGATACACATTTTGGTGTGAACACCTTTAATTCATTTTGAAAAAAAATGGATCGCATGGCTGAACGTTATATTATATATTTGATTTATTACTGCTTCATTTAGTTTAAATACATTGTCTTTCACTTGGAACCATTTATTTTCAGTTTCCTGACTTCATCCATTCTCTCCCCACAGAGGCAGCTCAAGTCATGTTGATTTAGCCTCTGTTCTATTACGACGAGTTTGTGCCTGATTGGAGGCAATCAAAATTAGTTGTCAATCAGAGACGCTGTTCTTAAATCATCATTTTGGCGAAACAAGGCAAAGGCATTGTGATATAATTTCACACTCTGAAGTTTACACATATCCTCGAACGTTGATTGGTCTAGGGCATGGTCATGTGATCTAAGATTCATCGATTCATTTCCCATGAACTCACAAAAACAGTGTTCATACTTGTGTGAACGTTGACCGGAACTACTTTGATTCTCCGTCCAACATAAAACCAAACGTTATTCAAGAATTTGTCAGTAAAGATTACCAATGGAATTGTAATTATAGCTTTATTTTTCAAGTAGATTATTTTGATTTGAAAACATTCACTTTTATCATTTGTTTTAGATCATTTGATAGGCTAATCATTTATTGCAAAATAGCCTAGTAGATCTGATCGAACGGAACGAGATGAATATTTACATTACGGTCATTATTGAGGACTGTAAAGCGTAACAAAGACAGTCTTCATACTCACGATGTATACACAAGAGATGACAATTATCGATAGAGCAGTTACATGTCACTAATTACTGTTGTTTACATATTTTGACGAAGATACCCCTGCAAATGGCGGCCAGCATGACACGACGTCTAATGCATAAATGTAAGGCAGATAACTCTGATCTCTTGTCCTTGCACGAAGGGATTTTATACAAGTTTGCGCTTCATTTATAAATTCTTAGTGCATCATGTTATCTAATCTCATATATAACACAGACTTATTTTGATAAATATTAAGTTTCTTTTCAAATTGGGATTATTTCTGGTCGCATGTCGCAGTGTTACTTGTTCAAAGGAAAAAACAGTATTCATATCACTCCGCCGTTCCATTCCATATATGGTGCGAAATTATAAGAATTGAATGTCAGTTTGTGTGTTTGCACTGGAAAATGAACGATGTAAAAGCTACATTCAAACTTTCATGTGAACCCGCTCGCAAGCTCGCTGGGTTCACACAAGTTTGAATGTAGCTTTTACATCGTTCATTTTCCAGTGCAAACACACAAACTGACATTCAATTCTTAAATAAACCATCCTTTCCATGCGAGAAGCCTTGTCATTTGATAAAGAAATTCAAATGCATTGAGATGAAAGTTTTTTCCGCCAGGGGAAACTGCCGGAACCCACGGATTTCGGCGTAATAGAACAGAGGCTAAATCAACATGGCTTGATCTACCTCTGTGGGGAGAGAATGGACATCACCTAATATTACCCCCAAAACGTGCTTCTGCAGCTTTAGCATCATATTGTTTCACGAGCTGTATTTGTGACATTCTATAAGTTGAAGGTTAAAGGACGACAAGAGTAATTCTACGAATGTATAACTTCTTTGTTTGAGAGTAGCGACGTTTCGGTATATATCCTTTAAAACGGTATAATGATCTATATCGAAACGTCGCTACTTTCAAATAAAGAAGTTGTTCATCCATACAATTACTCTTGTTTTCCTTATATTTGTTTCACGTTAAAAAATATATTTTACCATTATTGGTTATTACAATATCTGTATTGGCTATATAGAAATTAAAATATGTAAAAAATGAAATATACATTTTTAGATATGTAATAAATGAAATAAAATAATTTCCGTTCAGATTCATTGCCAAGCACTGACACTGCAAATATTGGCTGTGTAACATAATGTTGTATTGACCTTCCGCGTCGTAATTGAACACCTTGGTAAGATCATTATTACTTGAAATGTACATCCTTTGCCATGGCAACGGTACAAACAAACAAGAATATGTCCATTGATTGATTTCCTGTTTTGAAGATATAATCATGGAACCACAGATGTGCAACTGATGTTAAAACTGTCCTAATTATTGCTTTTGTTCTACATAATGATGAGATAATTGTTTCCTGTGCTGTAAATCATCAATTTTGGAGACGCATTATCACCATAATGGAAGGAAATGATAATAGCTTGAAACATGGACATTGGATCTGTGCATTTTAAAATGATACCGACTGTCTATAATAAAATATTTTGAAGATCCATGGTATATGCATTGTGATTTGTTCAGTGAAATCAAATTACGAACTAGTTATGTCATGTGTAGAGACTATTATATGAGAGTCCATTATATATCATGTTTATGAAACGAGTGCCTAAATAATAGTATAACCCGAGCGAGAGTGAGGGGTTTACAGCTGCGTACCTTAAGTTTGTTCTCTTGCTTGTGTATCTTAGCAAATATCATGTAAATTTGGTTTCATTTTGATGTCCTGTTACAAACGACAACCAATTATCCATTAGTAAAATAATCGTTCCCAAACCATACTTCGGTCACTGGTACTAAATTTAGATGTTTTGCATGATTAAATAGACAGATAGGGTCATAATTGTGAAATAAGATTTTCTTAACTTTCGAATTAAATATTCCATATAAACTCTGTAAGAAAGAAATCAGTACAATTACATTGCATTTATGCAAAGAAACAAATATGACTTAGGCCTAAAGCATTTGATCACTAATTAAAGATTTTGTAGAGAAAAATACAAAATAGTGTTTTCGAAATTTTGACCCCTGGTTATTTCAATGCCCTCCAAATTAGGTTCTGTTAACTTTAAGGTATGACATGCGAATATGTTAACACAAACTGAATGTTAACTTATGTACTCAAATTTCAACATTATCATTTTCGTTTCCGCAATGCTAGGATGTCTCAAAGACATTCAAAATAACATGATATTCGGACTAAAAAGGCAGGTAAGTGCACAAACTTCAGATACACAGCTGTACTCAGTCTGAATGTTGGCACTAGCGCCGTAAACATAGTATGTCATGGGCACGAATACAATATTCTGTTTATTACCGTAGTCGCCAACATTCTCAAAATCTATTTTCCAGTAATAGTTTTCTAGCCACCGGCGGTGCTTATAGAGCTAGCGTCATAAGCGAACGATGACGTCAATGTGTTATTTTTAACCTGACATCTGAATGAAAAAGTGATATTTTGCTTGAGGGCATGGTATGAAAAATATGAACCCTGATATCTCTGCCCTGGTAGTTAATGATTATTGATAAGGGGCAACTTAAATCAAAAAGACCTGTAGCATGTTTTAATGATTTTATTTCTTTTCATATTTCTTTTCAATAATTCTATGCAAAATAAATTGTTGTCATATTACACATCTTCCACCAGATTTCTGAAATCTTAGTCAATAGTAAACGTTGATAATAGGTAAAGATATTGGCATTAGTAGGTTGTCTTGAACCGCCATTATGACGTACGTATTGTACTTCTCCTGAAAACAACTGGATGATATTTTGTCAAGCGTCCGCTGCTTTGGATTCGAACCCTGATCCGTCGGTGCTAAAACCATAGCATTTCCGTATCGACCAGGATATCTTAATAACATGACAAAGTGTGATTTATCATCATGGTCTGTCTCGTGTTATTGATTAATGATTTATCACCCAATTACATGACACTAAGGAGACAACAAAAGGTCGTGTTAAGTCATAACACATGCATCCTCTCATTTCGCCTATAGTTAATCTGCAAACAGATAAGATCAACAAATGACATGTCTGGATGGTTGCATATGAGGCTTGAATATTTTCGGCCTCAAATGACATACATGTAAAGACGTATGCAGATTTTGTAGTAGTTAAAGCATAAACTATGATTTGTGCTTGATTGGTTTACCGACTGTTGTGTGTTCGAAATCGCTTTTCGAACAATTATTTCGAAGTCGAAAAGACTAGTCTGCCATCCAGACCCTAAAGCAAAAATAAACAAAGAAACCTTGCTTCTTAAATCTACAACATATTGGCAAGTCTAGATGCCTAAGCTTTAAGTTAGTATTGTTGAGACTCATTTTTGTTTTTGTTTTAAAAAATTAAAAAATTAAAATAGTAGTATTAGAAAAGAACTATTTTTTTCAGGGACTAAATGTTAGTCTATCGAAATGCCACGTGGCAGTAATTTTAAAAGAATTTCAGCTTAAACTACAACTTTGAAGTAAAGGCATTATAGACAGACAGATATATTTTATCAAAGTGTCACAGGTCAGTTACAAAAAGATATATAAAAAATAAATTTACATGAGAAAAAACTGACATCCAGTCATAAATTGGCTTAGGAGACACTGGCAATATAGCATTTAATTTATCATTAGACATATTTTTAAAATAATAATATATCTGTAAACCTGAATTTTGAAAAGCTATTAAAGGGGCAGTAGCACGTCTTTTGAAAATTTTATATTTTAAAATGTTCACTGATAATTGTAAGTTATTGTTAAATGTATTATTTTGACAGTGTCAACAATCTCATTACCCAAACAAATCATCCATAGTCAGAGGACAAAGTATGAAGATTCCTATAAAATCCATTGGCAGCCATTTTTTTTTATTTCCTTTAATTAATTTTGTGTGTGAAAAGGGAATTGTATGGCTTAACTTTACGTTACATATTTGAATTATTACTGCTCCATTTAGTTTAAATACATTGTCTTTCAATTGGAACCATTAATTTTCATTTACCTGACATCACCTTATATTCCCCCTAAAAACGTGCTACTGCCCCTTTAAATGTAACCACCATAATAACTTACAAGATCTCTGACGGGTTTCTCATGGGGATAATCATCTACGCAAAGCCTAAAACGCCAGTTTCCGAACTGTCAGTTTCATGCCTTGCTGTCGACCTTAGAGTTTTCTTATATTTCGATAAACACTTGTGTTTAATCAAAAGAAAAATTTGAAAAAAAGTTAAATTAAAATTTTATTTTTTTTAAATAAAACAACTACTAATATGTATCCTTTGACTTATGATTGATTCATTTTTAGAATGAAAAATCGGAGTTTACCACAATAATTAACTCTGGACAGATAATCCGTAATTCCTCGCAACTCCTTGGTTATTCTTATAACATTTTACTTGTTTTCAATGTAAATGGAAACCGGTTCATATACATGTTAAAACTTCACGTCTTATTCACAACTATAACATATTTGAATCGGCAGTTTATAAAGTTGGACATATTTGACCTGAGAAAATACTCGCTTCACGGTAAATGTTTTATTAGACATACTTTTCTTTGTTACTTCATTAACTAGAGTTTTATAAACCGTATTTGTTTCAATCGAGTAGATAACATGTTGCGTTGTATATGTAAAAAAAAACATCAAACCTAACTTATTTATGTTTAAACTTTCGATGAACTTCATCTAAGTCGCTGTGTTGACGTTTTTTCTTCTTTATTACCTTTAGCCTTTTCGCAATCATATTTTCTTATTTCATCAAAGATGTATTTCAAACTCGAACATTAATCCTCAGTATTTCAGAAAAAATTTCCTGATGAATATTCCCAGGGGTGCTGTAGCGGAGAGCATCCGAACCGTCAACCCTGGCTGACAGAGGATGCATCCCTTTGTCGGTAGAGTATGAAATGTAACTCGGCGGCTGTAATTAAGAGGGTTTATCGATTTACCATCCTAATCAAAATAATGACGGACAACATGCTAGACTTCCGAGTAAATGAGATTAAGTATCATCATAGTAATCAATAGTGCACCATGGTCAGGTAATTAATTGAAACACACATTCTGATCCTTAAAGGGGCAGTAGCACGTTTTTTGATAATTTTATATTTCAAAATTTTCACTGATAAATGTACGTTAATGCTAAATGTATTATTTTGATAGTGTCAAAAATCTCATTACACAAGCCAATCAGCAATAGTTAGAGGACAAAGTATGAAGATTCACATACAATCCATTGGCGGCCATTTTTTTTGGAACACCTTTAATTCATTTTGTGTAAGAAAAAGGAATCGCATGGCTAAACTTTACATTATATATTTGAATTATTACTGCTTCATTAAGTTTAAATACATTGTCTGTCAATTGGAACCATTAATTTTCATTTTCCTGACATCATCTTATATTCCCCCTAAAAAACGTGCTACTGCCCCTTTAAGGCCATCCGAACTACAATCATCTTCCTACGCAGAGCCTAAAAGGCCAGTTTCCAAACTGTCATTTTATGCCTTGCTGCAGAGACCTTACTTTTCTGTGCTGCTATAGTGCCCCTACAGAGTAGAGAGCAAGCACAGAAAACTCAAGGCTATGCAGCAAGGGATAAAATGACACTTTGGAAACTGGCCTTTTAGGCTCTGCGTAGGAAGATGAACTACAATATGATCTTCCCTGATTTCCAAGCCATTATACTTTCCTTCAAGAATAGGAAAATAGTCAAAATATACCACACAAGATGTAAAACAAAATCCGGGTAGTCGAGTGGGTAAGCTTTTGATATCGTCAGGGCTGTTAGTTGGTGTCGAGTCTGGAGTCGAATCCCACAAGGACACGGGTTTTTGATATTCCAGATAGTGTGATCTAAAATAAACAATGCTATATATAGAGAATACTAAACGACGTTCAGTTTAATACCATATTTATAAAACGAGTGGATGGTATTCGTATTTAACGAGCGAAAGCGAGTTAAATACCAATACTATCCACGAGTTTCATAAATATGGTATTAAACTGAACAGAGTTTAGTATTTTATTTATTACACTCTTTAAATTAATTATAAAAAATGCAAATTATGTTAACTCTCAATTCTCCAAGTTGTGCGTAGGAATACAATTCTTACAATGGACGCATATATGAACAAATAGGTCATGAGTAAGTCCGTTAATAACAGCTTTAGTTTTGAACAATACAAATGAAAAACTCTCATTCAATTATCTTTGTGTTATAGTTCATACAAACGCAAATTGTCGAGTTAAAAAAACCACGTTATATTAGATTGTTTGAATGAATGTCAAGTGATTGTGACGTCATCGGAATGTGCGTTTTCAAGCGGTAAGTTTGAGCGCTAGTGTCAGTGGGAGGAACGCTGTCCTTGTTTGCGATCCATGGTGCGGATAAATTTGGTAATACCCTCTTCAATCAAAATTTCATCTAAATTCTAAAACAAAAAGGACCGCTGCGTTGAACGGTGAACTCGTCGTTGAGCCAAACGCTGCTAGGAGCTTAGGGCTGCAAGGGAGATAACTCTAAAAACATTTAGCGTTTCGACGAATTTGAACTTGTTGCCGATAAAGATAACATTGCTAATGCTTACGGTATCGCCAAAAAATTGGGCTGCTTTATCGAAATTCTGATGTACTGTCACTGACATTTCAAGAATCGATCGTAATCGGAAGGGATGGCCTTGCCAGATCTACTATCGAATGCCGATTTGACCCTGATTCCGAGATCGTGTTTACATTGAAGAGGAATGTTGTGGAGGTATCTCTGATTTTTTGCATTGTTTCTTGGACATTGTAATCATTAACAAATAAACACGTTGTTAAAAATAATTTTACTTTTATCTCGTATATTTTTCGTTCGGACTGAGAACAATATTCTTAAGTCGTAATTTTGATTGACATCATTAATCTTGGCAGGAAAGTAGTTCCGGATGCGATCACTTTCACGTGCAATGTTTCACAACAGTGTTGAATAACATGTCATTGTTTCACAACTGCAGTATCTTCAACGAGAGTGTAATAAATATTAGTTCGCATAACAACTAAAGTTTAGTCTCTGAAATGAAAATATATATTAACTGCAGCTATATCTACTATCAAAAATTGAAAGGAGCTCACTGAAAGTGCAGTGATCTAGACTTGCTACAATTAGATAGACTTGCATGGGTTCTTTACATATATTTTGTTTCAGGAGTTGTTAGACTTCAAAACTGAATGTGCAAGATGTTTCTGACACGTTGCAGTTACGAAAATATCTTGTTAGATGAAAAATCTATATTTTTGTACAATTTAGTATCTGATTGTATCAGAATCATTTCTTGTTCATTCTGATTTCCCGATAAAATGGTAATTTTCCATATAGAATTAAAATGTCAAAGTAGTTATGTTTCTAATCTAACAGTAGTATCCGGAACCTGACCTGATATCAGTGATAAACTAAGGCAGAGCAAAGGTCAAGAAAAACAATGCAGGAGATTTTCTGATAAAATCTTCTTCGAACGTATTTACCTTCATTCTCTCCCCACAGAGACAGATCAAGTCATGATGAATGTTGATACAGCCTCTGTACTATTACGCTGAATCCCTGGGCTCCGGCAGTTTCCCCTGGTGGATAAATATTGCACTACAATCCATTTGAATTTCTTTAGCAAATGACAACGCTTCTCGCATGGAAAGGGTGGTTCATATCACAAAGCTTTTTCCATGACTAGGTAGCCCAAATGATGATTTTAGAACAGCGTCGCTGATTGAACAACTAACTGTGATTGCCTCCAATCAGGCATCTCCCATTCTATCCCACAATCTCGCCGTAATATAACAGAGGCTGTATCAACATTTCGTGACTTGATCTGCCTCTGTAGGGAGAGAATGCAATTACTCCAACATTATTTCGATTAAATGGTTTTGAAGTTAGCCTCTCTTTAAAGTTCTCCCTGGTGTGTAACATGTTGATTGATGGTAATTGGAACAAATAATATCTGTTAATATTCAAACAATGTATTAGCGGAGTCTATTTATCTGTAGAATATATGACAATCGCACTCAGTATTATTGCAGAAGTATCCGTGCATGGTACGGGTCTTAATGAGGTTTGTAGTAGTTGTGTAGTACTAAAAATACTTATTTTTGTCTTTTTAAAGGGACAGTAGCACGTTTTACGGGGAATATAAGCTGATGTTCAGAAAATGAAAATAATTGGTTCTGATTGAAAGACAATGTATTTAAACTTAATGAAGCAATAATAAATGGAATATATAATTTAAAGTTCAGCCATGCGGTTCCTTTTTCTCACACAAAATGAATTAAAGGTGTTCACACACAAAAGTCCGCCAATGGACTTTATCTTCATAATTTGTTCTCTGACTATGAATGATTGGTTTGTGTAATGAGATTTTTGACACTATCAAAAAAAGAAATTTGGAAACTAAAGCAGTCAGAATGAAAGTTATGAGTTAATCATGTTAAATAGGTTATACAACTAGTATACATGTACATGTAAGTTTGACGTATGGATTAGCCTTAAGTGAATATATATGACTGTTTAAAGAATTTCATTGAAAACAGTTATCATTTTATTGGCATTTGTGAATAAATATGTGAGACATTTTGAATTAGTATCATGAATTATGCCATTCACCTTTGTAAAGCAAAAAGTAACACAGTATGTAATCACGGAGTACCAATTTGTTTGTGTTGGAGTGTTTTAGAGGAACTACGGTTTCTGAACGGACTTTACCAACAGGACTAAATTACCATATTCCCCCTAATAAGCGCCTGGTCTCCAATAAGCGCCGGGCCTCTAATAAGGGCCGGGGGTCATAGGTAGTTATGAAAATAAGCGCCGGTCCTCTTATAAGCGCCGGGTCTCTAATAAGCGCCGGCTCCAAACCATTGACTTAATGTATCTTAGTAAAAAAAATACAGATATTCATATATGTAAAATAATGTCTAACACAAACTTCAATTTCTATGAAAGAAATAAGCACCGGGCCTCCAATAAGCACCGGGATGGTAAAGTGGTGCTGAAAAAAGAAGCGCCCGGGCGCTTATTAGAGGAAAAACGGTACTTTGATCGATTCCGACGACCCATGTGCGTGCAAATCAATGGCTCGACATACAGGTAGATATCTGATACCTGTCTCTCGTTGTTAATTAGCGATAATCATGAAAGGCCATTCGGATCCCATTTGGTATTGGCAATAAATAGAAATTTCAAAGAGTAACAAACTTCCATTCTGGTGATTATCAGCTCGAATTACTCATGATATGTTTCTATGATGGAGCAGTTTGAATCAAATTGTGGTCATTTGCCTTATCTCCCCACAGAGGCAGATCAAGTCAAGATATGTTGATACAGCCTATGTTCTATTACGCCGAAATGCATGGGTTCCGGCAGTTTCCCCTGGCGGAAAAAAATTGCACCACAATTCATTTTAATTTCTTTATCAAATGACAACGAAAAAGGTTCATATCACAATGCCTTTGCCATCATTTAGTAGCCGATTGATTGCACAACTAACTTTGATTGCCTCCAATCAGTTTTCGAAAATGACGTTATTACAATTTGGAGCAATTTTTATTACAGTTTGGAGCAGGTATTACAATTTGGAGCAGGTATTACATTTTGGAGCAGGTATTACATTTTGGAGCAATTATTACAATTTGGAGCACTACTCGTCTCCCATTCTATCCCACAAACTCTGCGTAATATTACGTACAGAGGCTGTATCAACATTTCATGACTTGATCTGCCTCTGTGGGGAGAGGATGGGTCATGAGATTCTGAAGCTAAAGAAGCTAAAGAAGTTTGACACATTTAAGAATCAGACATTACTTGAAGTTATTGGAGCTTCAGATGCTAATATAATTTATTTGATCAATAGTTGTGATTCAGTGGGACCTTCAAAGCAAAAGTATGGATTCAGGTGGTCATAAAATGAATTTTCGGTTCTAAACATGCAATTATCATTGGTGAGGAGCTTAAGGTCGATGTTTTAAATACTAACGCGATCGACTGTTCAGAAATGAAATTTCAATATGGGCGTGACATGAGATTAAAGAACCAAAATTAACTAAAATCGATATGTATAACATGAAAGAAGAAGGAATAAGCGCATTTAACCTTTTTGTCGTTTTTTCCCGTTTTGAAGAATGGCAAATGGCGGCTTGATAGACAAACCCAAGTCTTGTAAAGACAACGATTATTGTATTCTTTGTACGAAATTTGAGAAATAAGGACCTGCATCACAAAGGGTCGTTGTTATTATTTTATGGTTTTTTAAAGGGGACGAACATGCTCATGTAGCACTTTTTTTAAATTATATTTTAATTTTTTTACTGATAATTGTACCTTAAAGGGGCAGTAGCACTTTTTGAGTGGGAATAAAAGGTGATGTCAGGAAAATGAAAATTAATGGTTCCAATTGAAAGACAATGTATTCAAACTAAATGGAGCAGTGATAGTTCAAATATATAACGTAAGTTTAGCCATGCGATTGCTTTTTCTTACACAAGATGAATTAAAGGTGTTCACACAAAATGGTCGCCAATGGATTTTATGTGAATCTTCATCTTTGTCATCTGACTATTGATGATTAAATTATCAAAAAACGTGCTACTGCCCCTTTAATGCTTAATGAATTATTTTGATAGTGTCAAAACACCTTTTTATACAAACCAATCATCCATGGTCAGAGAATCGGATCAAAGATTCACATAAAGTTCATTTGCGGCCATTTTGTTTAACACATTTAATTCATTTTGGGTAAGAAAAATGAATCCATGGCTGAACTTAAAATTTGTATATTTGATTTATTACTGCTTCATTCAGTTAAGTACATTGTCTTTCAATTGGAACCATATATTTTCATTTTCCTGACATCACCTCACATTACCCATAAAACGTGCTACTGTCCCTACTACTACTACTACTAGTAGTAGTAGTAGTAGTAGTAGTAGTAGTAGTAGTAGTAGTAGTAGTAGTACTAGTATAGTAGTAGTAGTAGAAGAACTTTAAGTCTCATTTGCAAGATAGCTACAGTCTAAGTTATCCTAGCCTCAATATTATCCGTTTCACTATAGGAGTGAAACGGCTAATATTGAGGCTAGGTTTACTTAGACTGAATATAGCTACATGTATAATAGTGTATTTGGCATACTGGGAAGGCAATCCTTGAAGAGTTACGTCCCTTGCAAACATCGCACATATACAACACTAAATGTTCGATCGAAAAAAAAGACAAAATGCTAATAATTAAGCCTTTAATTTCCCTTTCAGTAATACCTAATCGCGGTAGTCATTATCACATCATGGTTTCTATGAATTACTCATACTGTCTCTGCTATCTTGATCAATTTGTATATATGTTGTATTATTTATGCTCTTGTACCACCGTTGGTGGCGATTTCAGTAATAAATTAATCTGAATCTGACAATATTTTGTTTACATAATCAATTATTTGTTTTAACAAAATCAACCAGAGTTCAAATGCCGTTCAACCAAGTATACTAGGGAACGTTTCACCACTGTGAAGAAAGCTGTTGAGATTTACATCAGTGAGACGATAATCCCCTCCAAGATCAGCCATAATCTGGTTAATCTCGTCATAATAATGGACGAGGGGGGTTCCTCCCCCCGCCCCTCCCGTCGTGAACACGAACAGCAGAACCAACTCGTTGTTGATGATGAAGAAAGTCGGATCCCCGCTGTCGCCGACAATCTTTGGTTCGTAGAAGAGATATCTATACGTGGATTTTGATGGAGCGACGAGAGTGGCGGAAGTTCCCGAGATTGACCGGAAATCGTCGATCAGTGCTTTCTCCTCGAAGTCCGTGCTCATCGTCGGCAGGGTTTGTTTATGTGGACCCCGGAATGTCGTCATCGTTCGTGGAAGTACCCGAGCGAATCCGATTGTTGACGGGACGTCACGATCTAAAAGCCCGACAACGATGTCTCGGCCGAATATGCTGTGAGCTTTGGGATCAACTGTCCTGGAATAGTGAATTAAAAGTGGGATATGGTTGTTAACATGAAACAAGAAATTCCTAAATTATACTTAAATGTCATATATTGTATGTGTATAAATTTGTACAAAATTTATTCCAGAATAACTTTTCTGGGAAATGCATGATTTGTCACGTTTCAACATTTACTAAACATGAGTAGCAACATATTTGTCCATGTTAAATAAGGAAGAACGTGGTAGCTGAACGGTGAAAAACTGGGTTTTTTTTATGAAATACAAATATTCAAAAACACAAATATCCCTTGATTTACCCTAGTAATCCCCTTTTGTACTGTGTTTTCTTTTTCAAGAACGATGCAAGATATAAAATTGCAAAAACATTTTTCCTATTTCAAATTTTTAATCTAACCTTTGACAATGCCAAAAGCCAATACACAACAACACGTAAATAACACTATAGTTTTGAATTTAAAAACATAATAATTCACTGGCAAATATTCAAACTAAATTGAAATATGACAACTAAACTTTTTTGTTGGTAAGTAATGAATTTATCAAAGTTTACAATACTTACTTTGAGGCGATAATCTTCCGATCCACCACAACATTATCCGCGTCCACAAATCTGAGAGTAGTGTTGAGGGGGATGTTGTAGTGACGTGCCCACACAGCGTGACGGGGGGACACCAGCGTTCCAGCCTTCCTCACCTTATGTTCACTGTTCCAGGGAGACATGCACGTGAGGTCCAGTCCGTACGCCCAGCACTCCGTATTCCGTACGTACACTTTGTGAGTGTGGTCCTGCTTGGAGAAGATGAGCTTGGCCTTCTCCGGGGGTGTCTGTTTGTGCCAAGTTCTGATCATCAGGTCGTCAATGCCGCGGCTGATGGCGCTGTAAAGGGCCTTGGTGAAGGGGGAGAGAGGGGGCTCGGTGGTAGTGGGGATAGGGGGGTTAGTGACTGGGATGCAGTGGGGACCTTGTCCAGCGATGCTTACATTCTTGGTACAGGATGCTGTCCATATGGAACACCTGTGATGATAAGACTGAGAATGTAATGGAACACATGAAAAGACAAACATGAGAAAGAAATGGAACACATAAATAGACAAATATGAAAATATCATGAACACATGAAAAAAAAATTATGAGAATGTAATGGAACTCATGAAAAGACAATATTGTTAGATTGTAATAAAACTCATGAAAAGACCAATATGAGAATTTAATGGAACTCATGAAAAGACAAATATGAGAATGTAATGGAACTCATGAAAAGACGAATATAAGAATGTAATGGAACTCATGAAAAGACAAATATGACAATGTAAATGAATCACAAGTAAAGACAACTATGAGAATGTAATGAAACTCATGAGAAGACAATTGTTAGAATGTAATGGAACTCATGAAAAGACTAATATGCGAATTTAATGAAACTCCCGAAAAGACAAATCTGAGAATGTAATGGAACACATGAAAATACAACTATGAGGATAAAGTTAAACACATCAATACATGAATACATAATACTATTATCATGATATTGTCCTGTGTGATTAATAGCAAAACGATGACACCAAAACGTGTGAAAAATATTATCTATTTCCAATCAGCTAAACAAAGACTTCTTGGAGTTACATGGGGGTTAACATATTGAATGATGGAGCATAATGCTAATTAGTATTATTTAGTCGTAATCATGATCGAAAACCGGACAGTTTACCGAAAGCGCGCCAATTACTCCAAAGTCATTTTGGGAACTAACACACATAATAACAGCAGATAACAATTGTCATAATTAATATGACAACAATTTTTTTTATTTTCAAAATTACTTACATGCCATGGTATTTTTTGCCGTCCGTTCCACAGTACGTTATGTTGGCGTGGACATGGTTTTTACAGGCAAGAGACGCCAGGTAATCACAGTTGACCGCATGCCCCCCGTTAGCTGAAAACGAAGATGGGGTCAATGTTAAATCCTGCCACATCAGCGTATATGTCTCTGCGTTATGCTACAACCTATCCCCTGATATCCTTCTATCGTATTATAGTCATGAAAATGGTGACAATTTTATAAAAGAAGAATCCATGATTTCTCAAGATATTTTTACAATGATGGAAATTCCGTAGAAGATTTATAATTCCATTAAAACCAAAATATTATATCGAGGAGTGAACGTTGAGAGTTACACACCTGCTCCTTAACCAGAACTTACATGGTTATTTGTTAAGTAGGGATGTACATGTAGGTTCGCCTATAACTCATCCTTTGTCACAAGTAATCAATACGATATTAAAAGAATCAAAATATGAAAAGTAATCTAATTGAAATAACTGCCATATACAACTATAATACACATTCTAAAGTTTTCATAAAATTTGGAGGAAATAGTTTTCATGACATTTGGAGGAAATAGTTTTCATGATATTTGCAAGATATAGTTTTCACGATGTATTGTTTGATATCAATTGCTTTGAACAAACTGTTGTGTACATTCAGTACATTAAATAGTATTTTTCATTATGGTACTTCACCGACTGTATCTCCGAAAAAAGTCTGATATGTGCACAAACTCTCAGAAAGTGAAAAATTAAACCTTAATATTACACTTCCGTAAACAATCACATCTAGTGTTCCACTAACGGCCACTTCGTTCGTATGTTCCTAATAAGCAAGTACCTATAGTAACATATATGGAATTCATTTTTCTTAAAGGGGCAGTTGCACGTTTTTATGGGGAATATAGGGTGATGTCAGGAAAATAAAAATAAATTGCTCCATTTGAAAGACAATATATTTAAACTAAATGATGCACAAATAAACAAAATATATGATGCAAAGTTCAGCCAAGCGATTCATTTTTCTTACACAATATGAATTAAAGATGTTCACATAAAATGGCCGCCACTGGACTTTATGTGATTCTTTTTAATTTGTTATGACTATGGATGATTGGCTGGTGTAATGAGGTTTTTTACACTATCAAAATAATACATTAAGCATAAACGTGATAAAATTGAAATCGTTTTTAAAAAAAACGTGCTACTGCCTCTTTAAAACAAGAAAAAAAAGATGTTATCTCGCCCAGTTAAGGAGGTTCCCAATCGACGCGTTATTAAAGGCGTGTTTCTCGCAAACATGATAAGATAGAGTTTCAAAATTTTTACACCAAACAAAGTTGGGATCTTGAGAAAATATGTTACGATGTTTCTGTCATTTCAATCACCCATGGATTGAATTTTCTCATGGTGGTAGCGTTTCTTTTGGGTACTAGTTTAATCACCTCATTCTTACGTTCCTAATAAACAAGTAACTATAATAACATATTGGGAATACATTTTTGTAAAAGAGTCTAAATTACATACTGTAGTTCAAGGCCAGGAATAAAGTTCCTAGGAACAGCAAGAACATCGTGGTAGCCTCCATGCTTGTACAAAAACTGGAACAAAGCCAGTAAGATAAGCCATAAGCCTTGGTCTACTTTTAAGATATCCAATAATATATTTTCCTAATTTATTAAACTGAAAAATATGTTGAACTATTTTTTATGATTATTGTGATTATGCGATTATGCGATTATAATGATAAGAATCTAGTGTTAAAACTTAAATATAGATGATGCAATGTTGTTTTAGGGGTTTTTTTATATAAAAATTAATGATATATTGTATTGATGTTTTTTTCCTTAATTAGGAGATTATATAAGGTTCAATATCACCCTATTTTAGAAGATGGATGTAAGTTCAATGACATGTGAAATTATTTAGAAAAATATTTTGACTTATTAACTTGGTCTCCAAATTAGGCCAGTAAGATTGTCTCTTATCATACGCTTGGGAAGATAATTCTCTACTGAATTCTACTCTCCAAAATGTTTACAGTTTGTGTCGTCCTTTTGGGGATATTTGCAGGTATGTTTGATTGATAAAATAGCGCTGTAGGTGAACTTGATGTAGATCTCATATTTAAAATGGTATCATTTGAAATATATTATTTCTTTTGATTAATCTCATTTAACCTAACGACATAGCCACTTAAAGGGGCAGTAGCACGTTTTTAGGGGGAATATAAGGTGATGTCAGGAAAATGAAAATCAATGGTACCAACTGAAAGACAATGCATTTAAACTAAATGAGGCAGTAATAATTCAAATATATAATGTAAAGTTTAGCCATGCTATTCCTTTTTCTTACACAAAATGAATTAAAGGTGTTCACACAAAATGGCCGCCCATTGATTTTAGGTGAATCTTCACACTTTGTCCTCTGACTATGGATAACGGGTTTTGACTATGAGATTTTTGACAATATCATAATAATACATTTAGCATTAACTTACAATTATCAGTGAAAATTTTTAAATATAAAATTATCAAAAAACGTGCAACTGCCCCTTTAAGAGATTGGTGTTAGGTATAAGGATTTTTTATATAACATTAAAGGGTGAAAAGTTTGGGATATAACTGTAAATTGTCTCAGAGCTTATGTCTTGTTCATGTAAGAGGAAATTTTTGTATGGAGTGTATTTTCGTAAATTTGTGATTTCGATATTGGTGTAAATGACAATAAACGCAAGGGAAAATTGTCACATCTAAAGAGATTAATCTTAGATATTTTGTCAAAGGTGTTCACTTGCAATTAATCACAACTATTCCTAGAGATTTGAATATCGTCAACATTCTTTATTCCAAAGTCATATAAGGATTTTATTAAATAAAGCAGAGATGTCATATCGTTTTACTGGCAAGAGTGTTGTAAAGACAATATGACATCTCGCGAACGTGTTAATTTAAAGACATCGCCAATAGTGAAAAAGTCGTGTGAACGCGTAGAGATACATTTCTAACTCGGTCACGGTCAACACGACTTGTTGTGTAGCGCCTGTTTCAAATAACAATACTCAAACGGAAATATTATCATTTTGATGTGATCTAAAAATTTCAATATTAACAAATATTATATGAAGCAGATTGACATTCGCTTTCTTTTGAAATTAAGCTTCAGTGTCAAAATCAGCCACATGAATTGACACGTTTGCACTGAATCACCCGTTCGCTATTTCAGTGCACATGACTTTGCACGTGCTGCACGCTTTTCTCATGCTATCTGGAATCTCTCTGCGCTAAAGCATAAGGTTAAGCAACTTGTCTTACATTCTGAGCTGCGTTCGTTTTGACTCACTCGAGTGTAATCTCGCGCATGCTCGGATTCCACTAAGAGCGAACGACTTGTATGCTCTACTGAGTGTCGCACTTGGTTGCCTGACTGTAAACAATATGGCCGAAAAATTGAATTTTTCACAAAGATTTTATCATTAAATTTTGACAACACAGTCTCCAAAATCACAGATATGTTATAGTTTTCCTTTAACCAAATCTAAACCTCACATTGGCATGTTGCTAATGTGTTAAAACAGACTTATATTTAAGTAAGTATGCCTGTGGTATGTTATAAACACTGTGTCAATTGACGTACTTCCGTTACTCTCACGACCTCCCTCCCCGATTTAGCAGGAGGGACATTGAGTGACTCTAGGGTGCACACGAGAGTGACACTATGGTCGTTCGATTAGGAATTTCATCGCTCGTGCGACACACTCTGTGCAAAACGAACGCAGCCCTGATGTTACAAGGTAACCAACCAATGAAATTACCGCTAGAGTTTATTACCAATATGCAGCATATCGTTATTTATGTTATGTTGTATTTCATCATGTATCGATAACAACATCCAATATTTAAAGAGCCACTCCTTGAGTTGTTTGGGGTCACATATGACAAACTTTATGAAAAGTGTCGTTTGTCATTTAGTGTCTTTAGGTTTGAAGTCGCGATTGTGATGGAAAAAAGAGATAATGACACGCGCCAATCAGTCAAACGTAATTTTCGAAACTTATCGAAAGCATTCAGAATATCAGTTACGAGTTGAGATTATTTGTCAGGTTATTTTACTAGTATCCATGGAAATTGGACGTGTGAATTTGCCTTCCGCGAACATATATGACTGTTTAGATTTTCATTATAAACAAGCATTTGTCGTATATTTGCCATTTTGATATGAGGTGTGAGATATTTTTTTATTCGCGTGATGAATTATGTCTTTTACGTCCGTATTGAAGAAAGATTACACATGGTGAACATCACACAGTGGCTCGCACAGATCAAAGAACCTAAGTTTTCCCAGTGTATGATTGATATGGATAACTAAAGTATTATTCATATTTTCTATTTGCCTACTAGATTTTGGAGAATACCAGTGTGTGAAACCATAAATTTTATACCGCTATAAAACATTGTTTGAAATAAGTGTAGGCCCGTAGGCCCGACACCGACAGTTATTCACAAGGGTCCACACTTTTCAATATCTGCAGGTCCTTAAAGGCTCACAGTTTTTGTGCATGATACTGTTCCTTTATAACCACAATACTTGCTGTAAGACAAATTTCCCTGCCAAACCTTCATGAATATCACTCTAAACTGATCACTACAGCTGCGTATCTTAAGTTTGTTCACTTACCTTCGTATTTTAGTGCAAATATCATGTAATTTGTAACGTCTTTGAGACATCATATCATTGTGAAAACGAAACCGATAATGATGAAATTTCACTGCATAAATGAGGATTCAGTTTGCGTTGACATATTCGTATGTCATACCTAGCAGATAGCTGTAACAAATGTGGCAGGTCATTGAAGTGACCAGGGGTCAAAATTTCGAAAACACCGATTTCTATTTTGCCCTACAAAATCCTTCATAACGGATCAACAGCTTTAGATCTTATTCATATGTGTTCTTTTGCGCTAATGCAACGTTACTGTTCTGAATTTGTTCCTACAAAATTAACATGGATGATTTTAATCGAAATTCAAGAAAATCCGAATTTCACAAATATGACCCCATCTGTCTATTAAACAATGCCAAATAAAGACATTCAGCACCAGTGACAAGACGATCCCGAAGTATGGTTTTGGAATGGTTATTTTACACATGGATAATTGAAGATCTTCTGTAAGTGGTCCTGGAGTTATTTTATGAACGTCAAAACGAAACCCAAATTACATGATATTTGCATTAAGAACACAAGCAGGTGAACAAACTTATGGTATGCAGCTGTATAAACAGTGTTTTGTATTTATAACATACTGATACCAAGAATTATTATTTAAGAATAGGCCAAATTGGTACTGATAATGAATGCCGACAATTTCGGAGGCCCACAGTGTCTCGTATCTGCAGGTCCTTATTGACAAGCAGTTTTTGGATGCTTATTTCGAGCACTGCTATAAAAGTGAATTTGTCATCCCAGGAGAGGCATTCAGCAACGACTGCACAAACATCAGAGACTCTATATGCCATGCGAATATACATCAGAACGATATCTTCTGTGGAAGTGACGGGAAGAAATACCATGGAGCGTATGTTCTCTATTTACATCTGTTTATTTCCTATATAATTAATGATAATAGATAAATATAAATAAAGCTATATGCAAATATTTCATGAATATTCATCTTCCTACGCAAAGCCTAAAACATCAGTTTCCGAACTGTCAGTTTTCTGTGCTGATATCAGCCTACAGGCGTTAGTTAGCAACCTCCAGTTATTTTCTGATTGGACTATTGCTGTCTCTCATATATTGTGAGCTAGAGAGCAAGCACAGAACACTCGCAAGGCAGCAAGGCATAACACTGACAGTTCGGAAACTTCGGTTTTTAGGCTTTGCGTAGGAAGATGGTGAATATCATAATGCAAACTGTTCTTGTATTTGGCAAAGTCGCCAGAGTAACCTATGCTATTTACGAAATTGAACTAAATAGACTAAAGGTAAAAACATTTACGAGGCATTCAACTGACATAGAATATAAAGGGTACTTCGGGAATGTGAATTTCCACGTTTACACTTTCACAGTTTTACAGTTTCTGTCTATAAAAATATCTCTCAATATATTCTTCTGATTGGGACATTAACAATATACATTCTGGTCTTATTGATATTCCATGAGAGATCTTGATACGAATATCACTTTACTGAAAACTAGAAAGGGTAGACAACTCCATGGTTTCTTCAAGTGATGACATCTGTTTTCGCTAACTTCCGTTTTATTCAAAAGGTGTGCCTATTGGACGGCAAACTGCATCCACAGCATCAATGTGACCGGGGGTGGAGCTCACTGCCTCCCCTTCACAACCCCCAAACCCCGACCAACTACCACAGACCAACCCCTCACTCCCTTCGAGGCTGCTTTCTACAAAAGCATAATCCATGGCATCGATGATCGTCTTATATTAACCCAGAGTAAGCACATCTCCCCAGATAAGGCCAAGCTCATCTTCTCCAAACAGGACCACACCAACAAGGTATACGTACGGAATACGGACTGCTGGGCGTACGGACTGGACCTCACGTGCATGTCCCCCTGGAACAGTGAACACAAGGTGAGGAAGGCTGGAACGCTGGTGTCCCCCCGTCACGCTGTGTGGGCACGACACTATAACATCCCCCTCAACACCATCCTTAGATTTGTGGATGCGGGCAATAATGTGGTTGAAAGGAAGATCATAGCCTCGAAGTAAGTATTTTGGACTTTACTTGGTCGTTTGAACCAAGGATGTGTTGTAAGTTAGACTTAGACTAATAGGATGATGTGTTTCTTTCACGGATGTATGGATTTGTCAATTTCCGAGTTATTTTATGATTATTCATAGATATTTCATTACCAGGTACAAATTGTTTCGTTCCTTAATGAACAACAGTGTTTCAAATAACTAGATTATTCATGCCCTATAGTGGAGCACCTTCATCGTTTGACAAGTGTTTAAATGTTTTTACTTACAGTGTGAAATAACATCCTTATAATGCAATCTATCTGTTTATATGAAATATGTTTAATAGATACCCAAATACACTTCAGTGGAATATAATTTCATCTTTTTTAAAAGTTCAGAGGAATTTTAGATGAACAGTTTACTTCTATATTCGTAACCATTTGCACAATAGAAATTTCTCCTTCAGATTCAAAAGTAAAAGGTGTCTATAGAACATATTTTTACACGTTGCTCAAAATGATTGTTATTTTAACCAATAAAACGATATTATAACCTTCATTCTATTAACTGAGACAAATCCTTATTAGTGATTCCTTATTCACAATCAACAATTCTTCTTCAGATACCTTGAGCCCACATCCCACAGTTTCTGGGGCCGAGATATTGTTGTAGGCCTTCTCGACAGGGACGTACCGTCAACTATCAGCTTCGCAAGAGTTCTTCCTAAAAACTTCACAGCATTCAAGGGCCCCCACGAGCACTCCCTCCCCGCGCTTAGCACCGACTTCGAGGAAAAAGCCCTCGTTGACGACTTCAACCTCATCAACGGTCTTTACGTTAGTCTTCATGAGCCTAGCAAAACCTCGCTACGTCATTTATACTACGAGTCAAAGATTGTGGGCGATAGCGGAAACCCAACCTTTCTGATCGTCAACAACGAGCTGGTTCTGCTGTTCGTGTTCACCACAGGGGGAGCTGGAGGCGGGACAGCAATTGTGCATTATTATGATGAGATTAATCAGATTATGGCTGATCTTGGAGGGGATTATCGTCTCACTGATGTAAATCTCAATAGCTTTCTACACGCTGGAGAAAAGTTCCCCAGTATTCTTGGTTGAACGTATGTTTTTATCTGTAAGCTAATAGTTAATGAATCGTGTCAAAATCTTGAATTTTCATTATCCATCAACTAAATAATTAATCAGTGAAATAAAAAAATCCTTAATTTCTCATGTATATTTTGTCATGGTGTTGTCGGTTTCGGTTTCGGTTCAAGAGGTCCATGGTTCGAGTCCGCCATGGGTGTTAAGCAGAAAAACTGTTCTACACGCTGTAAGGTTTTGGTGCAATGCTACACTGAATTGCAGTGCAGTACCACGCATAGTTCGCTTTTTTAGGCCGCCTCGCAGGTTTCATCAAAATGCACAATAGTATTGCGGGCTTTTCCACTAATATAATCCTAGCGGCCTTGATATAAGTGATATGCTCTTGAAAGCGGCCTTACAATAAAACCCCAAATCACCTCACCCCAAAATTATGTCATGGCTAGGGGCATTAGTCTGGTCGGGAGTTGTTTTCCTCTCACTTTGCCTTTCTGTCCCTTTCTTCCCTTTCGCTTTTCTTCCTATCCCTCTTTGGAAATGCAACATTCGGGTGTTGAATAACTGTAGTATTTGCTGACAGCATTTTAAACCCTATGCACCCGCCCACCCCGAAAACTCATTGTTCAGCAGCCTATAGAAATACAAACATATGAGAAAAGCAATGGTAAGTTGATCGTGAGGTTATTTACTGTTCACTTATTAAAATCGGCCTAGTTCCGAGGAATAAAAATTTCAAAATAATAACTATTGTAAATCGAACTTGTTATGTCGATAGGATCCCTCCTCCACCGGGTCCTAGTGTAGAGGATTTCATATCTCCGTTGAGTTAATATTTTGAATATTTCCTTCCTCGGAACTTGGTCGATTTTAATCAGACTGATTGACACAGTTTCTTGAAAGAAGGTCATGTCTTATCTGTCGCAAAGAATATTTGACAGATGTGTCACGATATTTAAAAATGAGCTGTTTGTATGATTTAGTTGTAAGCATAATTTACAATTGGTATTAGCAAAATGCAAGAAGAGTTTTTCAGTGAGGCCCGCCTCGGGTCGATGGCCGAGGACGCCCATCCGTGCTATTTGTCTGAAAAGTGCAATTTCCTCAAATTAATCAGTTGATTCAAATATGTGTGTGCTGGAAGTTTCGAAGAAGTTTAATTAAAAAAAGTTCGTTTTTGATTGACTATAAGTAAAACATTAATTCAATAGTTGATGTACTTTTCTTTGATATTTTTGATTTGACGTTTAAGAAAGATGTATTGAAAGTATCCTTGCATCCTATATCAGAACTCTTATCACTATAAGAGTCCTGATACTGATAATGAGCAGGACATCATTGATCTTTGACACAAAAACAAGACACAATTCTATGTAATGTTTAGATAATAATCCGGTGTTGCACCTTTACAAAAATAGGACCTTTGTCTGATATCAAACTATTACAAAGCTCAAAGAAATAAAAGCTATGATGCAGACTATAGAAGTGGCCATCATCATCCTTTGGAATCGATTTGCTTCCTTTGATATACTGATGTTAGCTACATATAAATATCAGAGTGTGTATTGCAGCACCCATTGTTGCACGATGGCCTTTTGCAACAGTGTCAAATTATAACATGTAAACATCTTAACAAATGCAGCGTGCAACATAACCATATTTGTAACTTGTATATTACACCTGACAAATGCAACGTGCAACAATATCAAATCTGTCACTCACTTTATACATCTTGACAAATGAATGTGCAACAAATAAAGCATTTTATTTTTACTCCTTCAGGATATATTTACAATATTTGTTAGTGTAATTAAATCAATGGAATAACGTGAAAATCTAGCCATATAATATCCTTTATTGTCTTAAACAGTATGTGATTATGTTAAACGAAATAGATTTAAAGCCATGTATTGCGTGTAAAGCTTAACACATTGTTTTCAAAGCCAAATCATGACGTGTAAAATTATGCCCTCTCCTCTCGTAAAGAAGATTCAACTTTTGGTATAGTATAGTATTTCGGAGACTGCACCAAATGTTCGTTGAAAGATGCTAATACAGAAATAACAAACAACGTGAAACAATATGAACGACTTTATTCTAACCAATTAGATGGGGCAAGGTTTCCCCTTGGCCGAGGAACTTGCTCAGATCGATCTCGGTCAGCTGATGTCCAGTTCCATGGGAAGCCATAATCTGGTTGATCTGGTCAAAGTAGTGGTCAATTGAGGTCCCCCCTCCAGCTCCACCTGTGGTGAACACGAACAGCAGAACCAACTCGTTGTCCACGATAAAGAAGGTAGGATTGCCACTGTCTCCGCTGATCTTGGATTCGTAGTAGTCGTGACGAATGGACGTTGTCAGGGGAACTCGCAGACCTGCATTAACACCAGAGTAGTAGTTGAAGTCATCTACCAAAGCCTTCTCCTCCTGGTCTGTGCTGAGGGCAGGAATACGGACTGTATAAGAGGGTCTGAAAGCTGTCAAGTTCCTCGGCATCACCTTTGCAAAGGAGATAGTGCTTGGAACATCGCTGTCCAGTTCTCCTACAATGATGTCTTCGCCATAGATACCATGGAGGGTCGGAGATGAAACAGCCTTTGATTTGACAACACGACGTTCAACAACATTGTTGTTGTTGTCAATGAACCGCAGTGTGGAGTTGAGCTTGATGTTGTAATGGCGAGCCCAGAGAGCGGTTCTTGGTGACACCAATGTTCCTGCCTTCTTGTTCCTGAGGTTGCTGTTCCAGGGTGACATACAGGTAAGGTCAAGGCCATATGCCCAGCAGTCCTTGTTTCGTTCATACACTTTGTGAGTGTGGTCCTGTTTGGTGAAGATTTTCTTGGCAACAGCAGGTGTGATCTTCTTGGCCTTTGATGCTTCGAGTCTGTCGTCAATACCGTGGATGATGTCGGTGTATAATGATCTTTGAAAGTGGGTCAGGCCCGAAGGTAAAACGGGATCAGCTGTTTCTGAATTTCGAAGAAACAAGAGAAAATTAAGGGATTCTTATTGAAAGAAAGAATATTTCAAAATCAAGGCAATTAACCACAAAGATTATACAGTTATTCTCAAACTACATCAACAACATAAACGTTCAGGGCCTAGATTTTCGAAACTTTTGTAACTAAGACAGGGCGTAAGTAATTATGTTCAAACTTAAGACGATCTTAGTGCTATGATAAAAGCGAGTTTCGAGGTGATCTTAAATCTGTCGTAAAATCAATATGAATCGCGTCACGTCAATCTAGCATGGTTTAACGGGATATCCGTACTGCATTATGATTACAAGATTTCTTCTAACTGGCCGACGCTGGTGGCTATTATATTTCACAAGCGGCGATATAAAATTTGGTAAAATGTTAAAAGATAAACTTTTCCAAAAAAGCGTTAATACCCTTTAAGAATTGATGCATGTCCGCATACGCATAAGGTGTACGGATACTTTAGATTTGGCCCTGGTTATGTCAAGGATATAGGTAGCATTATGCTGAATAACTCAGAAATATTGCATGCTAATCATTAAAGACCTTAAAAAATTCATGGTGCAGGTATATTGCAAGAATTCCAATGGCATTTATAAAATGATACCATACACCTCAAAACCGAAACAATCTTGAAAACCTGCCTTCAAAATACCTTAAAGACTTTAAAGGGGCAGTAGCACGTTTTAAGGGGGGATATAAGGTGATGTCAGGAAAATGAAAATTAATGGTTCCAATTGACAGACAATGCATTTAAACTAATTGGAGCAGTAATAATTCAAATAAATAATGTAATGTTTAGCCATGCGATTCCTTTTTCTTACACAAAATGAATAAAAGGTGTTCACACAAAATGGCCGCCAATGGATTTTATGTAAATCTTTATACTCTGTCCTCTGACTATTGGTAAGTGTTTTGTGTTATGAGATTTTTGACACTATCAAAATACATTTTATCATTAACATACAATTATCAGTGAACATTTTTAAATATAAAATTATCAAAAAACGTGCTACTGCCCCTTTAAATGAAGAAAGTGATGCAATCTTACCAACAACATTCCCAATTACACCTATCAACGCAGCACCGAGAAAAAGCAACATGATTGACTGCAAGTCACCAAAGAAGAAAGTTTTCGAAAAAGACCTATCTTATCTATTTGTATTAGTTATCGGTCATCAAGTGGGTCAACAGATGTTTATACACACTTCGACTGTCTTCATATATCTTGATATATAAGCAAGTTCTAGATTGGGTCGCAAAGGACCATATAAACGAACAAGATAATTCGACCTGTGAATCATTTCACTAAAGGGGTACGTTTTTAAGGGAATATAAGGTAATGTCAGGAAAATAAAAATAAATTGTTCCAATTGAAAGACAGTGTACTTAAAATAAATTAAGCAGTAATAAATCAAATATTTAATCATCCTGTCTCAGAGTACGAACGTTACGCTAACTCCACTAATCTGTACCCTGGGCGCTCAGAAGTTAGATTCGCTCGCGTGGCCCGATTTTGGATGCAGCCAATCAAATCATTTTCTCGCCACCTTCTCGATAAAATTTCAACGAGAAAATGATTTGATTGGTCGGGCCGCGCGGGCGAATCCAGCTTCTGAGCCCAGGGTACAGATTAGTGGAGTTAGCGTAACAAAAGAAAAGGTCGCCTATGCGAATCTTTATAATTTGTTCTCTGACTATGGATGATTGATTTCTGTAATAAGATTTATGACATTATCAAAATAATACGTTTATCATTAACGTTCACTAATCAGTGAAAAAATAAAATATAAAATTTGGAAAAAACATGCCATTGCCCCCTTTATCTGGTTGCGGTTAATGATTTTGTTAATTTGGGAAAATATCATTAAAAACAAATTTGTATTCTTATCATCTTTTAAAAATTAAACTACATGTATTCACTGAATATCAACTAACATTAATAAAGGATTAGACTAATGGAAGTAGCAAGGCTTAAAACACTAAGACTATTAAGGGCTTCACTCGCATTGTTGAAAATCATTTACACATTATCTCCTTTGTTTTGTCCGATTATTTATTTTTCATACTTACTCATATTATTTGTTATTCGTTATTCGTCTCGAGGTGTTCATGAATACCTAATAGTGATACGGTTAAATTTACATTTCCAAAATTGATCAACATTTAAATATTGATTTGCAAATGAAACACACTCACTCAAATTGCAATTTTACACCAGAAGACACTTACAAATGTGGCCGTCGTAAAATGGGTTCGAACTTCTGACCCTTTGGTGTCAGACCAGTAAGCTAACCATTAGACCACGGAGGCGAGTTGCAAATACAGGACGTTTTCATGACCAAATGATTATGCAATGTGGTCTAGCTCGTACGTTCGAGTTGTAAATTTCAGCGAGATGCACGTGCATCACGAGAGGTTTATGCTAATGTCAGCTACCTGATCAATTCCTTGTTTCTCAAACTTTTGTGTCAACGTTTACATTTCAATATATCTAAGAAAAGGTTTAATATATAGGAAGAAATGCATTATGCGCATGTTGAATGTCAGGCTGAATTTGGACTGATAATAATGTTGTGCTTGTGTTTAAAATAGTTACCGAGTGCATGTGCCCCCATTCTCGAGTTCTCCCCACAGAGGCAGCTCAGTCATACCCGAGTTAGCCTCTGTTTTATTACGGCTAATACATGGGATAGAAAGGTAGAAAACTGATTGGAGGCAATAGAAGTTAGTTGTGCAATCAGCGCCGCCGTTTCAGAAGTGGTCGTTCGCAAAAGCTCGACTATTCCCGTGTGTTTCGGCAAAGCTATCGTTGAAATTTAACATCCAGGGGAGATAACTTTTCCTTCTACAAAACATCGCTTTTTACCTTATCATTGGTTTATATTTGGTGAATTATTAAAATAAAATTTATCATAAAATTGATCATTAAATAAATAACAATTTACACAATTATAAAACAGTATGTTTCTAATGAAAAACCCTATTCATATCTGATTTTAAAATATTTTCCCTCTCACACTGTTAATGAAAAATAAACCTAAAAGCATGATTCTTTTGCAAGTCACTATACGACCGTTGAGAATTACCCAAGTCGTGGATATCCAAAAGGTGATGTCATTGGTTGCAAATAAGGGAGATATCTCAAGTTACAACTTTTAGCCGCTAGGGCAGTCTGCCGGAACCCCAGGATCTTGGCGTAATAGAACAGAGGCTAACTCAGGTATGACTGAGCTGCCTCTGTGGGGAGAGAATGCTAACTCAGGTATGACTGAGCTGCCTCTGTGGGGAGAGAATGATGTGCCCCCTTTTCACCAAGTTGTTAATCAACACAAGTGTTACCCAAAATAACCTAAAACTAGTTTGTGTTCATCTTTCTATGCTAAACCTAAAACGTCAGTTTCCGAACCTTGCTGCAAACCGTTGAATTTTCTGTGCTGATATCAGCGTTCCTACAGGCAATTGTTAGCAACCTCCAGATACCGTTTGATTTGACTATTGCTTTCTCTCATAGTAAGCTAGAGAGCAAGCAAAGAAAAGCCAAGGGTCTGCAGCAAGGCATAAACTGACAGTTCGGAAAGATGGTTTGTGTTATACCCATGTACTGACAACCTCATCTGCCTTAACCGGAATGTCTCTTTAAATTTCGTTTCAACAAAAATTACAAATAATTTCTCGCCTGAAATCAAAAATATTTTGGTGTGTCAAAACTTATTTTTCCAAAAATTCAATAAACAAAAATGTCTTCAAAATGTTTTACTCTAGATCTCTTAGTTAACAGCTCAGAAATTTCAATTATTCATATAAGATTTATTAAATTAAACATTCAACACTCAACACTGCCTCGCAAATCGCCCCTCTGGTCCAACACGCGATAGAAAAGGGAATTAACTCTAAAATAAATGATGTAATACTTGACATACATATTCATAACATGGTATAGAGTTGAAATGTTTATGCTATATAGTAAGATGTTTTTGAAAGATTGACAAGAGAGTAAAACGCGTTTTTTTTACACCGTAATACCGTAATAATTTTAAATATAATGTTAATTAGCTGTTAATCTCTATTCTTTCACGGAAACTGTACATCTACACTATTTTATTTTTTCCCTAATAGTTATACATCTTGTGACATTAAAACATACAACGATTATTTTTAAAAATCCATTCAGTCTTAACATTAGGCGCCTGTTACAATATACGGTTTCTGACGAGTTTGTTGAATTTGATGTCAATTTCACAGTTGCTGTGACAACGTACGTGCATCCCGTGCAAATTGCACGTTTTGTTTCAACTTGTATTGACATGAGCTACACAACAGCTAATCCCGTGCCAGTTATATTCGGACAGTGACGTTTTTCCCAAAGACGTGTTTAATTAGTGTAGCATAAATAAATTTCATGACAAAAGTTCGGGTTGGATCAATGTAAAACCTTGTAGGCTGAATTGAAATCATCTCCGCTTGAAGTTCATAATTACTGTTTTTACTGAAAATTATTTATGCTACACTAATTTAACATGCAAGTCGATGGAATAAACATCACTGTCCGAATATAATTATAACTGGCACGGGTCTGTATATCATGTCTCAAATGGGTGGTTAATATGCTAAAATATGAAGAATTATTATATATGTTATGCATCAATAGGCATTGTTGTGAAAATTATTAGTTATCTCAACACATGTAGCAGTTAAACAAATTCGGTGAGTTACATAAAACTACACGCCAAAAAAAACATGTTTTTTTCTATATCCATGTGTACAGTGTACCTTTCTTAGCGACTTAACGTGTGACTAACAATGGTATTAAATATATACCAAAAAAGTAACTGAGGGGTTACCTATCATGTATATTATTAGTTGTCTGATGCTTATCTTAAAATTCAAAACAAACTACACCTCTTAACTTGATTTCAATAAAAACGTTCTATGACAAAAGGAGGCCATATTGATAACTCATTTCATTTCCTTCATTCTGTAAACTGGAAGGCTATTGGGGTAATGACCTCGAAGAACGATTTGAGAGGCAGTGTTGAGCGATTAAGATGCTTAATTTAATATATTTTACGAAAATTTATGAAATTTCTGAGGTGTTAACTAAGAGAGTAAAACATTTTGAAGTAATATATATATGTCTTTATTGATTTTTGGGGAAAATAAATTTTAAATTAAAATTATTTCAAGGCGAGAGAAAGTGGTTGCCAGCCATTGCTCACTTCTTTCGCAGAAACTGAAAACTGGTTACTTGCATATTAGTGCGCAAACGCTATACTTGCCTTTGGTCTGTGTATAACGAATTCTTTAACTGAAGACTTTGGGATAGATTATTGGCTTTTTTATTGAGTACACCATCTCCGTTGCACCATTGTAAAGACAATATTCCAATAGCACATCCTCCAATCAGGTCAATTATCATAATCATATTAGTAACGAGCTTATAAGTTTTAAAAAATAAAGCAATTTAGAGTATTCATAACGAAACAAAGGGTTATCTAGTTGGAATGGAAGGTTAACTTCACTACAGTCACCAAGCAGATAACCCCTTTTAGCTAATATAAAGAAAACTGTGACACTGGATACAAATGGGTAGTTTTAAAATAATTTTAAGAGGCAGTGACATATCAGAATTTGTTGAAGTGGATATTTATAGGTCCATTCAAAATGTTTGGCAAAGGGGTTTGAAAGGACTTCATCCTTAAACGATACTGTCATCGAATAACTACCTTCATAATAAAAACCCATATCACATAATAGCTCTTTGTGAAATAATGCTAGCCTCACTTAAACAACGCGATATCATACGAGCTCGTCCTTATATGATACTAGCTATTATGAGATAATGCTAGTCCATCATTAATACTCGAAATGTCTAAAATAATACTAGCCTTTACCGAAGTAACACCCTCTCTCCTTGACAAAAATAGTATTTCCTCCAGACACAATACTAGCTTTCAGTTACTAAATACTGACTGTCCTTGAAATAATACAAATCAATCCTAGGGTAATATGAACTCTCATTTTTAGAATACAGGTTCTCTTTGAAATAAAAGCTTAACGAATTGTAACGATTCACATAAAGTCCATTATGTGAACACCCTTTTCCATTTGGGTAATATAAAGGAATCGCATGGTTGAACTTTACGTTATATATTTGATTTATATCTGTATCATTTAGTTTAAATGCATCGGCTTTTATTTTGAACCATTTATTATCCTTTTCCTGACATCACCTAATATTCCCCCTTAAAAACATGCTACTGCCCTTTCAAATAGTTCTGGTTCCTCTGGCTTACTAGTGCTTAAAGATGCTATATCATACTTGCAATATTTTAAAAAGTATTTTCAATGTATACGTTGTATTTTTAGAAAAATTTAGCGACCAACCTTGAGAAAATCAGACCAAAATTCATCAAATAGGAGATAATTTTTAAAAAAATACCGAAACGGCAGTCGACATAAGGGCGAATCAAGTGTGGCCATTTCACAACTTCCGGTTTCTAAATGTACGCTTGAAAACCGTCTTTGTCGCGCTCAACTAGATTTTATTTTCTTTTTCTCCGAATTAGGTGTTCATTACTGTCAAAGTTGATACCCTTCGAACGCGGTATACGGTAGTTGAGACACGGTGTAAATCCTACAAGCATAATGATTACGTCACCGAAAGCGGGTTCGCTTAATGACATGCCCCTTCTAGGAGGGGTACTGTGCTTGAAGCTTCGAAATAAGTATGTTATTGTTGACTAAACAATCTAAATATGATATCAAAATTTCGACGAAAGATTTTTCTACAAAGTGATGTATTTCATTTCTCAATAGCTAAGTTTCATGCTGAACCGCTTGCAAGTATGATACAGCATCTTTAATGAAGTTAAGCTAGCTGTTAAATATGACACAAGCGTATCAAAGCTTAAAAAACCTCATTCTGTACATTCTTACCAAGTTATGTTATCTACTTGAACTAGGTCATTATCGCTCAGTTTCAAACCAACGTAAGTCCATTTACTAAAATAGTAGGCCAAACTCATATTCTTCGTATTTAATCATAACTATCCTCGATGATGTGGCAACTAAGCTGGTCCATCGTATTCTACAACCTTGTTCTTCTGATCAAAACATCGGGTTAGTAAACATTTCGTACAGTCTTTTATGATTAACCAAGGTTACTCACCAAACCAAAAGACAATGACTTTCAACTATCTACAAGGACGTTAACCATTGTGAGTGCCGTTTAAAGGGCAGTAGCACGTTTTTTGATAATTTTATATTTTAAATTTTTCACTGATAATTGTAAGTTAATGTTAAATGAATTATTTTGACAGTGTCAAAAATCTCATTACACAAGCCAAACATCCATAGTCAGAGGACAAAGTATGAAGATTCATATAAAATCCATTGGCGGCCATTTTGTGTGAACACCTTTAATTCATTTTGTGTATGGCTAAACTTTACGTTATATATTTGAATTATTAGTGCTCCATTGAGTTTAAATACATTGTCTTTCAATTGGAACCATTTATTTTCATTTTCCTTACATCACCTTATACTTCCCCTAAAAACGTGCTACTGCTCCCTTAACTTGTGCTCTGAAAACAATTTCATATTCTAATTTGACTTTTCTGTTTTCTTGTTTGTTAATTTTGCAATTGAATTTAATTCATAATTTACAAGATGCATTGATAACTTAGGAACATTTGACCAGTGACTTTGGAATAAACAACATTGTTACACATTTCCCCACGGAAATACACAGAGTTAATGAAATGGGAACAAAGTGTTACTAATGTAAACCAATAATCATGACAAATAAAAGTGTTTTTAATAAACATGCAAAATTAGGTTAAGCTACACCAATCCATTTCTTTATATCGAAAAAGAGGTGTTGACAAGAAAATGACAGCATCTAGTTTCGTTTGATAATTGAGACCTCTTTTGAGGACAACGGTTGAGAATGAGAAGACAGATATTTCTTTCTCAACATTCTAACGTCGAGATACTGAATTTGGAATAAGAAAATGTCCCCAGTCAAACCAGCAAAATATAACAAACAATTGTTTTTAATATTACAATTTAATTAATCTAATAATAAACAAAGTGTTTAATATTACAATATCAAACTAATAGGAGTTATAATACAATGTCAAATGAGTCACACAAATAGTCTAGCTAAATATAGTCACCAATCCTTAATAATCACACAGTTGAATGATGAAACAGTCAGTAGTCTTGAATGTAGATAGATGGATCCAACTTGTAAAGGTGTCCGAAATCAGTGGCACGGCAGATGATCACAAAGTCAAATCGTAAGAAGCAAGATGATTTAGAGTTCTTAGCCGGCCCTTATATAGGTAAGATACCTTCAAGAATGTTCCTCAAAGTTCCATGACAAACTCCAATCAGAAGAGTCCACATCAGATATTCAAGAAATAGATGGAACATTCTAGATTAGAAGATTCTAGAAATAACTAGTTTACATAATCAAAACAAGGTAAAGTGTGACCCACTAAACAAAATCAATAATGTCATATAATTATGGACAAGTGAACAATCACACACTCATAACAAGACATTTAACAGCAGGTGTTGAAATAATTTAAAACGTCATGTTATTATCAAACATTTCAGGCCATCACGTAAGTCAGGCGAAACCTATTGGCGATTATTCATATTTGTTTCTGATGCTATACACTTAAGATCTGAATTAATGTTGACCATGACCTTTTGCCTTTTTTCACAGGCAGTTCTGGATCAGATTCATGTCACTTGTCCGCCCAGAGCAGTTGTGCAATCCATACATATGATAACATGACATACTGTGCAAGTGATGGGAAGAAATACCATGGATTGTGAGTAATAACCTTCGGATCAAAACTTTTGATCTCATAAATTCCATTTCAAGAATTTATCGTTATATCCATCCCGTACAATTTCTCATAAATTACAGAAAACAATTTTTGGAAATCGGTAGAAAATATTCTTACTACAATGTACGACTATCATAATGAAAAATACGCTTTGACTACATAATTGGGTGACAAAATGCCAATTGACTCTAGTATATGAATTCACATGATGGACAGCTAAGAAGCAGTTATCAAGAAAAGGAAACAAAATTTTGGGTGATTCTTTTCATCCACTTTTCTAGGAATTTTCAACATTACCTTCCGGACGTAGGCTTCGTATGCCGACTTTTCGAACAAACAGGTTCCGCCAATCGTTCATTCCGTGCAGCATTAGAGAAATAAATTTTGTCTAACGTTTACATGTATTCTAGTCTATGTTAAGTGTTTTATATGAATTGTTTTTAATATTATGTAATTAGTTGTCTGTTTCTGGAGAATTGTAATTATACAAAACAAATTTCCCTTTTGGGACAATAAAGATTATCTTATCTTATCTTATCTTAGCAAGTAAGCTGTAAATGTAATACTAAATAGTATTTCACGATATGTAGTACTAAACGTGGTAAACGTTTGGCATCTATGATAAACGATACAACCATTTTCAATATTTAAAGGTTTATTTTCTGTGAAAATTTGTTCAAACAGATGTTCCTTCCTTCTGGCTGCATGTGACCACCACCTCAGTGTGATAGGCTATGGTGAGAGCTGCACCCATCCAACTGCTCATCCACCCACAACAACCACCACCCTCCCACCAACAGCAAATCCTTACAGCTACACACTTTACAGTCACCTTATCCATGGGATTGATGACAGACTCAAGGCTTCTATGACAAAGGGCGTTCCTCCAGCGGTTGCCAAGAACATATACACCAAACAAGATGGTCAAAAAAAGGTCTTCATCAGAAACAAAGCTTGTTGGACAAATGGTCTTGATCTTACTGCAATTTCCCCTTGGAGTGAAGATCTTGGGGATCGAAAGCCTGGGATACTGATATCTCCTAAACATATTCTTGAAAACCGCCATTTCCATACTTTAGCTAATTCAACGGTTCTGTTCGTGGACTCCAGCAGTAACATAGTACAAAGGACGATTGTGAAGACAACCAAACTCCATGGTCCTAACATTAAGGGCATTGTGACAGATGAGCTTGCCGTCAGCGAGCTTAATCAGGAGGTTCCCCAGAGCATATCCTTCGTGAAGGTCTTGCCCGCAAATTCAAACCTTCATATACCCTACAACTTCCATGTTCCATCCTTGACTGTTGATCTTGAACAAAAGGCTGTGGTTGATGAAATTTACTTCTACTCTTTTATAAGTGCAGGAGTTCTCTCCCCTTCCGTCGAGTCCATCCGCCATTCCTTCTATGAATCCAAGACCAGCGGAGACAGCGGAAGTCCTAGTTTCTTGGTCCTAGACGGGGAACTAGTGTTGTGGTTGGTCTACAATAATGTTGGTGGTTCGATTGTGAGTCACTATTCAGACCAAATCAAGAATATATTCGCTCATCAAGGATATCAGCTCAGTGAAGTTGATGTCTCAAAATATGCTTCCCACACCCTTATTGGCAAATAAAAATTGGTCTTTGATGGGACTTTGTCTTTGTATTATTTTCCCATTGTATCCAACTTCTGTCGCTATCGTATGAACTTATCTTTTAAAGACAATATAACCCCACCGACCCCTAGGCACGTGAGTCATGTAAGGGGTATCCTGTATGAAATCGTGACGGGTTTGCTTCTCGTAATAAAAAAAAATTATTTTAAAGACACTTCTTTGAAAGGATTATGTTATTGTAAATTTGGTGAACTCGAGGCCCATGGCACACCTTTAGTATTATTCTTGATTTTTCCAGAATACATGAAACTTCGCAAAGAGTAGAAATCTTGTGTGCAAACGCTGTCGTAGATAAGGCTAGGAAACTATTAATTTTGATAAACTCTGATATCCGTCTGATATTCCAACTGTTTAGAAGTAAATATTTGTTTAAGAAAGATGCAATGCTAAAATGTACAAATTGTGAAAACGAGAATCCAAGTTCGTCCCATAACCAAAACTCGATAAGATTTTTGTGCCAGTTTCTGGAGTCCACGATAAGCCCAGGGCAATTCCTCGATTCGTAACATCAAACTGGGGTGTCCAAACGCAAAATATTTCAAATGACTTCTCAAATTCATATTTATCTAAGAATTATGTTTACCAAAATATTTAAACATGTTTTGTTTGTGCAATTCTGCTTTATATGTTCATTTGTGTAATAAATTCATAACACTTTGTATATGGGCCAAAAGCCTTCATACGAAAATAGAAATTCATCTTTTCAAACTGGCCTACTTTTAATTTCGAGTGTGAACTTATTGAGAAAAGGGCTCTAAAAAGAATATCATTGTCATTAAAAAATTGAATGCTTCACGATTACAGATATGGAAAATCTTTTTTTTCCTTTAAATAGTAAACATTGAAGATTTTTTAATCATTTTGAAAAAATTATATAGTTATGAATAAGGATTTAAACAATCACACATTCTCTAAATAAACCTGTCCCAGTCCTAGTTTCTGGAAACTCCACGATAAGAAAATTAAGGCAAGGACCATTCCTCGATTCACAACTTCAAACTGGGTCGACAGTCGAGGTCTTGAGTTGTGCTGAAAGGATGATACATTCTGTGTTTGTTGCTGTCCTTCTTGTTGGATTTTGCGGTGGTAAGAGTTTAACCTCAATTAATGAATATTATATATAACTTTTATTGAATGAATACTTAAAGTAATCAGAAAAAAATACAAGTCAGAAATGTGTTTTTTGGCATCGATATTGATACAGTATTTTATTGAAGCAAGATAACGTTATACAATATTTCAAGAAATACATACTCAACAAAATGTGTTTTATACAATCCCGTTTTTCAATATTTTGTTCGAAAATTTTTAATATCATATGATCCCTATGATAATATTTCTTTTATAATGAGGCGATTATTAAATTTATTGAAGAGAATTTATCAATAAAAAAGAATATCCATGTATGTACAATTGTATTGGTGTAATGTGTTTTCGTATCTGACTTTTGATACCTTCCAATATTTCTGATGTCAGGTAATTAGATCAAATGGTTGGAAGTATCAAATCGTTGTACTTCACAATTACGTCATTGTATGACATCTTTCGCTCAAACCATTGCCTCAAAAGTCAATTTTTACCCAAGGCATAGCAAGTTATCAACAGTCACCAAATCGGAATAGATTGAGACGTACTACACTAAATAAACCTACAACTTACCATATAGATTTTGGAATAGTATCCATTTAAAGTACTCATTTCGTTTTTAAAATTCCAAATTTTTGACACCTTGAATTTGTCACGTGATCACCACAGAGGAGCCCATAATCTTATGGTAACGTCACGTTCGAAGGCAAAGACCTGGGAGCATCATAACCAATTCTGTGGGTGATGAGTATTTTTTTGGTATCTCCTGACATTTTAGTTTCATAAGGCTATTCAGCTAATTTAAATCCTTTTCGTAAACCTAACTATGATGTTGAACCTACTGCATCTGTTAAAGTCAGTGTTCTCGGAACACTTCTTGATCAGCTATAATCAATGACTTTTTCTGATAGGTGTGTTTGGGGTACGTTCGGACTCTTGAAATGGGGCAAGTTCGGCCGGGGCCGAACGTGCCCCAAACATTAACTAAATTTCTGCTTTTGTTTTTGACTCATACCTTAACTGCCAACTCTTCATTGTAAGTTTAACAAGTATTTGTCACAAAGGTGACAAGATCCCCCGCCGCAAATTGATGTGAACAAAATGCATACTGTATACATAGAAACACTTGTGTACACTTGTCATGCTACTAGATGTCATTTAGACCACAACAAATAAACCTGTCCCTGGGTCTTCCATATATAAGCCTCACTGTGACCTTGAAAATAATGTGAAGGTCACCAAAATCGACTGGGCCCGGCGCCTTCCCAATAAGATGCATTGTGTAAGTTATGAAGAGAATTCAGTGAATGGTTCTTGAGATATCCCGCTGACAAGCCTAAAATGCAGGTTTCAATGTTGAAATTTTCAAAGTCTCGCTGTGACCTTGAAAATAATGTGAAGGTCATGAAAATTGACTGGGCCTGGCGCCTTCCCAATAAGATGCATTGTGTAAGTTATGAAGAGAATCCAGAGAATGGTTGTTGAGATATGCCGCTGACAAGGGTAAAATGCCAAAGTCTCGTAATGACCTTGAAATGAAGGTCAAGGTCATGAACCTCTAGAGGGACCTTGCTCTCATGGTGATGAAGCTATATACAAAACATGAAAAGAATCAGGTCAATAGTTTTTGAGTTATTCAATTTCATCCGTCGGGACGTACGTACGTACGTACGGACGGACGCTGCTCAATACTATATCCCCCGCTTCGCGCTAAAGCGCGGTGGGGGATAATAAACATGACACATTTATAACATTATTTCCTATTTGTGTTGTAGATATATATGCCATATGCCATAATTGTAACAGCGACTAGGACATTGACTAACAAATGAATCAACTCTTCTAGTCTACATCTTGGGATTTATTTGTTGTCTTTCAAATATTATCTTATTTTGTTTTCCGAATTAAATGTTTTTTATTTCATTTTGTTTTGATTGAGATTTGATATTTATCTTGTGTTTTCTTACTGGTCTTGTGATGATTTGAAAAACTTGAAGTTGTTCTGATATAGAACTAATTATGATCTGATATCGATATTATTTTGGTGATCTGACATTGTTCTGATATTGATTTGGTTTCTTCATATTTTCTGATGTGATTATTAAACTATCTTAACATCTTTTCTTTTATTCTCATTTAAGGCCGAACCTACCCCAGCCTCTGGCCGAACGTGCCCCAGAGCGGGGTACGTTCGGCCACCCAGATGAATTTACTAAAATACCTTCCAAATGCCACATATTTACTTAAAACAGGAGTTTGGCGTTTTCATGAGATAGCCACATGCTTAATCAATTATCATGCGGATATTTGTACCAATTGGTAAAGTGGTTTCCCTTTGACGAGTTCACAAACGAAAACAGGCCGAACCTACCCCGTTCTCCCCTACCTTTATTGCAAAAAAAAGTGTTTAACAGGTGATTAAGCAGTTTTTTGCAGTTGTTTTGAAGAATACCCTATCGGGTTAACACCACTAGAATTACGCTATATGTCGGTTTCCACTTTTAGGGGCAAGTTTGTTATAAATTTTGAAAAAAAAAAAAGTTTGTTATAAATGATAACAATAAGAGGACCTTTTTTTATTTCATATATATATTTTCGGGAGATTTTCACAATTTGGAATCCACAGTCGGGAGACGTGTCCTGTCGTAGCTTGGCTCCGAGCCTGTTTGCCTGTTATCGAGCATGCACGAGTATCTAAAGGATTACACTATGGGTCAAATTGCAATATGCTTACACAAAGGATGACAGGGTGCTTGGTATGTGATGCTGAGAACTCCGTCCTTTGGAGATATGTATATACACACAGAACTTAATTAATATTCTTTGCTGCAATCTGATTATTATCATTCTCTTGAATTGATAACTTTTTAGTAAATGACCTCATAGCAAAAGTACGTCGTTAAACCAGTATGCACCTTCAAAATCCCAAAATTATCAAATATCAAATTTCAAGAAAACTGCACAAGGACATTAAATGGCCAATGTTAAAATTAATGGCTTATCAAAAGTGAGAAGATAATTATGTTTGATCAACAAGTTCAACTTAAAGAATCTAAAATTTACGCACAGATTTTAAGATTGTAGGCATTTTTATCAATTTTTGATGAAAAAAGTATTGAACATTCAATGTCCTGCTTGCCTCTTATCATGCATGATAAACGGGTTTTGTGCATGAATATCAACTAGGGATCAAAAATGTAATTTTTATTCATGAAATTAAAAGTGTAATTCTTCACCAATGACAATAGTTATATTTCGCCAAATTTCAGTAGTCTCACAGTTTTCCTCATATTCTAATTATTTTTGCAAATTAGCGCTTTTTAGTTCAATTAAAAAGTCAAAAATTAAGCAATTATTAAATCTGAATTTAATTGGTCAATACATCAAATATATCAAAATATTCTAAGAGCACCCAAATTCAATTTGAATTAAGTTCTTTGTGTATATTTCCCTATGAAAGAGTCAGTTTTGAAACTAATATCATTTCATTAAAATGTCAAAGGTTTTCACTCTGAAAGAATTAACACAACACATGGTTTTACTTCCCCTCTAGGAACATCTCCACCTCCAACTGTTCATCCAACTGTTGATCCCTGCCACAAGGCTGCCCAATCCACATGTCATACTCATGCTCAAGCAAACAATGTTTTCTGTACATCGGATGGCAAGAAATACCATGGATTGTAAGCATGCAAGGATTAAATGAATTTCATAATTGATTAAATTGCAAAGATATTTTTGGCCCTTAAAACCTGTCAAGGTGTTTCATAAAACAAAAAGCAAAGCATGTCGAACTGATTGCTACTTCAGAAACATCAGAATTCAAATCTAATAATTTGTCAAATTAAGTTACCAAAGACGTTACCCTAGACATGCCGTACAACGTCTCCTTTTACCAAGGCGTATAAATTTTGCACCCCTTTCGTATTGAATATCCTAGTTACGTTGCCCACATCGAGATTAATAGAAATTGGTCTTTGTATATTATTAATGACGAACGACTTCCAATGAAAACTTATTTACAGCTGTGATTGATTTTCAGGTGTGAATATTTGACAGCTTATTGCGGCCATCAACATGAGATGGCACTCCATGTGATTGGGTACGGAGAGAACTGCACACATCCAACACATCGTCCAATCATCACACATCCTCCCCCTAGCCACTTTGAGCTAGCTCTTTACGATGCCATCATCCACGGTATAGACGACAAACTGCAGGCATCCAAAGCCAAGAACATCTCCATTGACGTTGCCAAGAAAATCTACACCAAACAAGATCACACACACAAAGTGTATGTAAGGAACAAGGACTGTTGGGCTTATGGAATTGATCTCACCAGCATTTCACCCTGGAACAGCAACCTCAGGAACAGGAAGGCAGGAACATTGGTGTCACCAAGAACCGCTCTCTGGGCCCGCCATTACAACATCAAGCTCAACTCCACACTGCGGTTCATTGACAACAACAACAATGTTGTTGAACGTCGTGTTGTCAAATCAAAGGCTGTTTCAGCTCCCAACCTGCATGGAATCTATGGCGAAGACATCATTGTAGGAGAACTGGACAGCGATGTTCCAAGCACAATCTCTTTTGCAAAGGTGATGCCACATGATATCACAACGATGAGGGTTCCCAATGACATCCGGATTCCAGCAATGAGCACAGATCAGGAAGAGAAAGCTCTGGTTGATGATTTCTATAGGTATTCAAGCACTAGTGCAAGTCTACGCATTCCTTTGACAACATCTATCCGCCATGACTACTACGAATCCAAGATCGGCGGAGACAGTGGCAATCCAACCTTCTTCATCATCGACAACGAGTTGGTTCTGCTCTTCGTGTTCACTTCAGGAGGAGCTGGAGGGGGGACCTCCATCAACCACTACTTTGACCAGATCAATGAAATCATGAAGGATCACGGGACTGGTCACCAGCTGACTGAAGTTGATCTGACCAAGTTCCTCGAGCATATGCCGCACATCATTGGTTGAAAGATGACGTTGTCTTCAAAATAAAAGATGGAATGACAGATGCTGTCGTTATGTTTTAGTTACCTTGATATTTATTTCAAATTGTCCCCTGTAAAGAAGGAATGACTAGCACACTTCATAATATTTTGCTTACTTTTGTAGTAATATACATCCCCTCTAGGGCAAATTTTTCTATAAGTATCCTCAATGGTGAAGTTATTATGATCTTGTCATTGGGATGAAGACCCTTAAATCAATGAAAGTTGTGAAACACTTGAATATTTATATAATTACAAAATGGTTCATTCACGTTCTGATGAACAAGTAGATATAATACGTGATATCATTAGCGTTGATAACAAGCACATATTTTCCTATCCCTAGCGAAACACTATACTCTACTGAAACTGGAGGTACCTTTCAAACTTCACTGAAAGCTTGTTCACTCAAAACGTTTCGATATCCAATACTTTTTTATTTGTATATCTCGTTATATGATAATGAGGGTTGCTTGATATGCTAATGCGTTTCGAGTTTAAGTATTTGTGTCACTTTTGCAAAGGCAAACGGTGAAGCTTTAATCCTGATAAAAACCCGTACGTATTTCCTTATAATTGTTTGTAGGCCTTTTGTGAACGATGTAAAAACTCTGAAATAAATATTTGGGAAATTTAAATCACAGAAACGTGTATACTCATCATCATCAAACATTAAACTGATAAATACTGTTGCAGAACAGAACAGAACAGAACAGAATTTATTTCGTATATATGGCCATGAGACCAATATTACAGTGGTCGTGAAGTCTGTGATAAATAAATATATATATACAAGAGCGCTTAAACCTTTAAGGTGTTTCGTAACTTAAACATTTTTTTCACAAAAAAGAGCTAATTTAAATAACAATTGATAATTTTGTGTATTTATAAGTGACATAAACTTAAACTTTGATGGGAAGTTATGATAATATACAGACAGATACCTTGTACGAAGATGGTGATAAGATGGACATATCAACAAAATATGGTATTCATCTTCTTCCCCATTTCCACAAAAAACGCATAAAGAGTCAATAAAATCTTTACCACTTCAATTTACTTTAAAATCATTTGAACATCTAAGTTTCGTTAAAGCCCTTCTTAAATTTGATGGTTGAATTGACGTTAAATATTTTTCAGGTTGCAGGAGAGATTTAAAAGTGCAGTACCTTGTTAAAGTAGATGATGTAGAAATAGCAGTTAACCAATTTTGAGTAAACATATCCCTTAATAATAAATACTGTTGCACTCTTTATGAAACATGTATTTGCATCTAAAAACCAATTATATACGAGCATTCATGTCACGTGACATATGTGGTCACATTCAATTGAACTCTGGCAACATGGCAGAAATACTGAATAAAATTATCTATTCTTTGTCAAATTGTTAAATCTACAGCAAGTAAAATGTTACCCTAACTAACATATATAAAACCCAGTGTGATATATAGAGATTAACACCCAAGCAGAGATGTCATATTGTTTTTACAACACTAGTGACTGTAAAAGGATATTTTCCCGAGCTAGGCCGAGGTAAATATCGTTTTACTGGCACGAGTGTTGTAAAAACAATATGACATCTCGCGAGTGTGTTAATTTCTTTATTACCCATAATGTACGAAAGCCAGTATTAGAATTTTCAAAACATCGTCAATGGTGAAAGCAATCAGGTCAGCGCGTATGGATACATAATTAACTCGGTCAGGGTTAACACGGTTAAAAGACTTATTGTCTAGCGCCAGTTTCAAACAGCAATACTCAAACGGAAATATACTATTTTGATGTTATCTATCAATTTAAGTATAATCACATATTAAGTAAAGCAGAATTTACATGCTTCTTTATTAAAAATCATGTCTTTTGTGTTAAAGTTAGGCAGATGAAATGACACGTTTGCACTGATTCGCCCGCCCGCTGTGTCGTTGTACACGACTTAGCTCGTGCTGCACGCTTTTCTCGTGCTGTCCGGAAGCACTCGACAGCTAAAGCAAGAGGTTGGGTATCTCGTAAAGAAGTCCCACATTCCGATGTCACGTGGTCTTCTTAACCGATCAATGGAATTACCGCTAGGGTTTATTACACATGTGCAACATATCGTTTTTTATGCCATGACTTATTTCATCACATATGGATAATAACATCATGTAACAACCATAAACAGGGAACCCTTGAATTTTGTTTCAACCAAAAATACCCTTATAGGACGATCAGGCGCCTATTATCTAACGTGCTATCACCGTCTCGGACTCACCGTAGCCCATTAATTACCTGTCAGTTATCTCTCGACCAAAAACTGAAATTACACAGACGAAAGAAAACGGGAGTCACCTGCCTCCGCCGCGCCACCTATGGTCACGTGACCTGCTTTTTCTTTTAGTTTATCTCTAGGGGTTGCTTTTGTGGTTATGGTTATGGTTTTTCTCTATAAACTACTTTTTCTCAAATTATCCCTTGTCTTTTAATGAAATTTCTTCTCGAAAATTAATTAAAATTCATCAACTCAATAAATACCTTAATTGCTCCCCTTATTTTGATAAGCAGGATATAGGATTAGGGGAAACGGAACTTTCTCCCGAAAATTATGCTTCGCGGTTCATCCGAAATAAAAGTTTTAGGCGTCCAAGTCCGACACCGTTTTTGTCGGTCCTGGCTTGTTGAATTGTTGTTGAAGACAGACCATGTCGGCGCTTGATGTTGCCTTCTTAGCTGGCTGCACGTGCTGCACGTGCGTTGCGTGGCTGGTGGCGCGTGCTGCCTGTTTCTGTAGATTTCTCCCCGCAGGGATCTTTTGGAAACGTATAAATGTAAGTTTACAATTTTAAAAAAGATGTAATAGAGGACCGTTATTAATTTCCTCAACTACCCTTGTCCTGGCGCTCAATTGAGACCCGGCGCCTATTAGTAGAAATTCGGGAAATTATTTTTAAAGAATTCGACCTTTTCTGACATAATTCTTTGGCCCTGACTTCTTTGTTCGACACTTTTTTCATCGGCCTTGAAAATTCAATATTGAGGCGAAAATGCAAACAATAATCTGGTAATTGGTTATTAACTATGAGCCCAAAGTGTATTGATATTTGCCTTGTAAAACTGACACAAAGCTAAGACTTAAAAACGAACTATGAATTCATGAGCAGGGATTGTTGCGGAAATGAAATTAAATCTCACGACATTAATGTTAGGTTTGCGTTAATGAATAGGAAAATAAAAAAATGATAGAGTATAAAGATCGTTTGTCATGTTTTGTGCCTCAATCGATATAAAATTGCAACGAATTTTGAAAATGAAACTACCTTCCGCGATTCTAAACTCATGTCCAAAAGAAACGATACGAAGTTTTCAAAGTCGTCCGAAAGAAAATTCTTTAACCTGACAGAGTCGAATTTAAGTGTGTCTAACAGGCATATATCTTGTAAAGAAGTATGCACATTTTCATTTTTCAGGAAAAGATACTTTTGATTTTGTGTCTTTTCAAATGTACATGGATTGCATAAATCGAAATTTCAAATTGTTTTATGAACAGAACTTTTGTCATTTCACTTTAAAATTGATAAAGTATTGAATTTATGTCAGAAAAAAATGTTGTTGATATAATACACTTTATTTGACATAAATTCGTTGACGCGTCACTGCACTAGAACGTTTTAAAACAAGCGAAAGTGTCCAATTTCTCTCTGCTATCTCGCCTAGTTAAGGAGATTCCAGATCGATGATTTTTTTCAAATGCATGTTTCTCGCAAACATGAAAAGAAAATGTTTCCAAATTTTGCATAGACGTAAGTTGACTACTGAAGAAATGATATTACTATGTTTTAGTCTTATTAATCTGCAGTGGATTGAGTTATTTTGGGATTTATATGGTATCGTTTCTTTTGGACATGAGTTTATTTGTATTCTTGCTGGTATGCATAACTGGAGGCATAAGACATGTAAAACAATTCTTCAATATATATGTAATAATATATAATATAATATAGCTCTTAAAAAACACTGCATAATTTAATCACGAGAACAGGATTGTGACCCTTATGGCGTGTTTGAAGTGCAGTCGTTTCCCCTTCTGATGATATTTCAACGTGTCAATCAATGTGTTGTCAATATAAAACAAAACAACAAGTTTCAATGATTCGTTAGCTTAGATATTCTTCTTGTAAATAAACTCTCATTTTAAGCTCGTGGTTATTATGATTAAAAAGTCGGACTGCTATCCAACTATCAATTAAATAATCATATGAACAAGGTCAAATCCGATAATGTTTTTGCAAAATGACATCTTTGTCCTCCAGATGGGTTGAAAAAGGCGGGAATCTAGAGCCATTCCAAAGCAATGGGGGGTTTTAGTTTATGTCAACTTATATGAACGATTATGAAGATTCAATATGTGCACCTTTCGCATAACTTTTCATATTTAAGAGATGGTTACCATGGGTATAATGGATACACAGGGATAACAATGGTTTTAGCACTCACAATTCCAAAACCAAATGTCATTATTGTATAACTTGCGTTAGGTGTGTTCAGCGAATCATTCACTTTTACTGCTTCTTTGTTGAACCAATTTTCGAACGAGCCTAATATTGACGAGGCGTTGATAATGAATGTATTTTACAGAGATTTTTCAACTCTCTGTTAATTTTGAACAAAATGCCTTTATAAAAATAAAATTTTGCGACTTTTTAAAGGTATTCTTAATGAATAATATGCACTTTAAGCTGGCGATGGTTTTACATCTTCATAAATGAAAATGAAACTCATTGATATCTCATTGAGTAATTAGTTTTACACATTCTTTCAAGATCCCGTGAGTGAATACATGAATTGTACCCTTGCAGGAAATGAAAAATATCTGACATCACACAAGATCACTAAGTTTTAAGTTTATCATATATTCCTTTGTTGGAAAAGTTGTCATTCGCTAAAGAGAGGCTTCAGTGAGCAATTCAAACCATCTTGCACTGTTTGAGTGTTTTACATTTTTTCGTGACAATTGAAGTGACATAATTTTATTGTGAAGATAATATCATTAGTTTTCTATATTTTACAATGACAATAAGAGAGTTAGTGAACAAAGCTCATTTTAAACGCAAATACAACACTTATGATTAGGATTTTATCAAAATTGTATAACTGTTCCAATTCATATAGAAGTCAGTGCAAGACTTCCTGATTGTAAGCTTTGACAGCTCTAAAGAAACTATTTTGTTTTGAGACATCATGATGTCACTGTTGTATATTAGAAAACTTTTAATGTCCTTACATTGTGATTTTATCATAGAAGTTAAACATCTCAATATATTGAGAGAGCATGACATTCAGAAGGCACATTTAGATATATATATTCTTCATGTTTGTAGTTATTGTTGGAGTTCTTATCGAGTCATTTTTGTTCAAATGTGACAAAACTTCATCAGTGTAATCCCTATGCTCCATAGATGTATGTTTCGATCACATACTGTCATTATCTTTTTTGATTTTCCGCTTCTTTTTAACAATTGACTGTTTGAGAGTCATTTTTATTCAAGTTATAGTTCATTTCTAATTGTTTAAATGTTATGAAACTTGACAAATGTATTCACTATGATCATTAAATGTGCCTTTTGTATATGTCAGTCAGGATCTAAACTTATTCTTTGGAATTTCGACTTCTTATTCATAGATACAAATTACTGTACGAAGATATGATTTGGTTCACTTCGAAAATAACTCCAACAATAACTAGAAACATGATGGATATAGAATATCTAGATGTGCCTTTTGAATGTCATCTTCTCTCAATATTTTAGATGATGAACTTCAAGATAATGATAACCTGCAATTTCATCAACATGGAGAATGTTGAGATAAATCGAATGAAATTTGAAAAAAATATCAAAAACAAAACAGCAGCATAAGTCATTCTATCTTTTATTTTGAGCATGTCCTCGTCTTTCAACCAATGATGTGCGGCATATGCTCGAGGAACTTGGTCAGATCAACTTCAGTCAGCTGGTGACCAGTCCCGTGATCCTTCATGATTTCATTGATCTGGTCAAAGTAGTGGTTGATGGACGTCCCCCCTCCAGCTCCTCCTGAAGTGAACACGAACAGCAGAACCAACTCGTTGTCGATGATGAAGAAGGTAGGATTTCCACTGTCTCCCCCAATCTTTGATTCGTAGTAGTCATGACGAATGGACGTTGTCAGGGGAACCCGCAGACTTGCACTAGTGCTAGAATACCTATAGAAATCATCAACAAGTGCTTTCTCTTCCTGATCTGTGCTCATTGCTGGAATCCGGATGTCATAGGGAACCCTCATGGTTGTGATATCATGTGGCATCACCTTTGCAAAAGAGATCGTGCTTGGAACATCGCTGTCCAGTTCTCCTACAATGATGTCTTCGCCATAGATTCCATGCAGGTTGGGAGCTGAAACAGCCTTTGATTTGACAACACGACGTTCAACAACATTGTTGTTGTTGTCAATGAACCGCAGTGTGGAGTTGAGCTTGATGTTGTAATGGCGGGCCCAGAGAGCAGTTCTTGGTGACACCAATGTTCCTGCCTTCTTGTTCCTGAGGTTGCTGTTCCAGGGTGAAATGCTGGTGAGATCAATTCCATAAGCCCAACAATCCTTGTTCCTTACATACACGTTGTTTGTGTGATCTTGCTTGGTAAAGATTTTCTTGGCAACGTTAATGGAGATGTTCTTGGCTGTTGATGCCTTCAGTTTGTCGTCTATACCGTGGATGATGGCATCGTAAAGAGCTAGCTCAAAGTGACCAGGGGGAGGGTGTGTGGTGAATGGACGATGAGTTGGATGTGTGCAGTTCTCTCCGTAACCAATGACATGGATTTTGTGATTGACGTGGTCGCAGTAGTATGTCAAATATTCACACCTGAAAGTTCGGAACATCAATTAATACTTATGCTCATCTTAATTCACCTTGATCACCAAGACTAAATTCCGATTTTCTACATAAATCGGTTTTTTTAATTCATCTGGACACTTGACCTCTGTTACCCAACAAGTGCAAAGGATCAAATATATTCCAATGCTTGGACGAACTATTGTGTTTTAAAATTCTAGCTCCAAATGATAACATTGGTGTCTATTGAAATTGTAACGTTCGTATCAATGTCAAATATATAAAAAGTATACATATATATCAAAGTATTTCAAAACGTTTATCATCAAGTACCAAACACATCCAAAACCTTTTTTGCTCAAGGTATGGTCATTTATTGAACATTTTCGAAACGTTTCAAAGCTTCAATGGCATTGACTAGTGCTGTCGCTTTCTTTCTCTATATATTTCTGTATAGAAATGAATAATAATGGAAGGTCTTACAGTCCATGGTACTTTTTGCCATCGGAGGTGCAGTAAGTGGTGTTTGCATTAGCATGATTCCTGCACGTTGTTAGGGCTGCTTTGTGACAGGGATCTGGAGTAGTGTGTACAGGTCCTTGTGTAGTAGCTCCTTGAGGAATCAATCAATCTTATTAGTTGTCTTTCAATATCTATGTTGTTTTTAGGGCAAACATTTGATGCCGTTTACTAAAACCTATCTACGTTGTGCAGAAATGTTTCTAAAACTTATGCAGAAATGTTTCTAAAACGTGCAGAAATGTTTTTAAAACGTTGTGCAGAAATGTTTCTAAAACGTGCAGAAATGTTTTTAAAACGTTGTACAGAAATGTTTCTAAAACGTTGTGAACAAAAGTTTCTAAAACATTGTGCAGAAGATCTTCTAAAACATTGTACAGAAATGTTTCTAAAACATTGTACAGAATTGTTACTAAAACATTGTACAGAAATGTTTCTAAAACGTTGTGAACAAAAGTTTCTAAAACGTTGTGCAGAAATGTTTTTGAAATGTTGTGCAGAAATGTTCCTAAACATTTATTGTAAAATTTTAGGTTAAATATACTTAAGAAATATTTATGGATTGTTTGAAAACATTTTGCACAACAATTAAGCATTGGAAAAACGTTTTTATAAAAGTTGCTTTGAAACCTTTCCCAGTAAAAATATTGATAACGTTCCTTAAACGTTTCGAATCCACCGTATTAAAAGGTTGTAGACAAGATTTGTTTCTTATTTGGTTTTAGAATATACTTTCGAATTGACGTTTATGTGTTTGCAGCCAGTGAAAATCAAATAATTAAATTATAATTACAAGCGTTAGTTCAAAGGATAGTAACAAAGATATCGGAGTATTCAATACCAAGATTAAGCCACTCATGTCATATTAGCCCAGCGGATAAGTGAAATAATTGTGCACATCGTGATGCAAGCATGAAATTTGGCATGATTGTAGTTTATACCTGTCTTATAACATACAGATCGAGAGGCCTCGCAAATTTTTCATATTTTTCATTTTTTGGGTAAAAAGGTGAAAAAAAAATGATTTTTTTCACTTATTTTCCTCTTAAAAATTTGTCTGAATCCTTAAATACTTTTTTTATCATAAATTACATTGTTGGAAATTCAAAGCTGATCATTTTTCATTATATGCATGTATTTCTATCTTTAACGGTTAGGTCTACAGAAGTCATAACACTAAAACTAGGTATTTAGGTCTTCAAGACTCTGCTTGAACTACAAACCAAGGATTTGTCATCAATTTCCATTCAGTCGTTTTGAAACTAGTAGATAATAAAAGAATATCCACATTATATTTGAATTTAATGCGTTTCATAGAGTTTAATATGCAAACCAGGGCTGTTAAATGCATGTTTTGGGTCAATCCGTGATGAGATGCCAACAACTAAATAGCGCTAATTGGATCTGGCAAGGACATTTAACTTTGAGGCTTGGGCAACCTTTCGAAAGGCATCATTAAGCTGCTAAGAATTAAAGTTTGTTTAACATGTTAATGAAAATTAATGTTTTTTAAAATAAAGCAGCAGATATGTCATGGTGGCTACTACTGATCAACAGCAATATATTGAAAATGTTGAAGAAAATGTATGTATAAGCTTTTTATGTAATATAGGTTTGAAGTTTTTATAACTTCTAAATTATGTTCATATCATATGAAACTTAATTGGATATTTTTGGAGGATAACATTTACACTAATGAAGTTGTACTTATGCTGGAGGTGACATAAATGTATACATATTACAGTTGCTTATTTAGTTCAGGAGTTATGAAAGAACAGAGCCATTTGTCCTGTAGCATAGTTCATGAAATTAATTTGATAGACATAACCTATGCAATCTATTATGGTGTGAACAGTTAACAAGTATACAACTATTTAATTTTTATAGTGGACTAATTTTCAGAATGTTAGAGCTTTTTATTCTTGAGAAATAATAATGACGAAATTTTTTTTTAACTTCTAGCCTTCATGTGCCTTATAAGGGGACCCAAAGTAACCAAATCTACACTCATAATCTCCCTTAGCTAAGCAATCTTTAAGCAAGCATTCCATGGTAGTTGTGTTTGGTACGTTGAGAGAAAAATTGTCAAATAAGCAACTTATCACCCATTATTTAAGAAATAATATTTATGAAAGATGACAGATTTCTTATACTTTTAAAATTTGGAGGTATTCTTGGGCATAAGTTTCTGGATGTTTTTATTTTTTTTATTACAAAGTTTTTTAGGGCATGGTCTCTGTGTTCCTTATCAGGAGTCATGCCATGATAGTTGCCAAAATTTATTGTTCTTGAAAAGGTAATTTTCAATGCCTTTTATATTCATAAAGTGCTAGACCGTTTGGTACCTTAAAATTATCTTCTCTTATCTGCTCGTAAATGAACAATTATATCATATTTTAGCGTATTGAAAGGCATTGTCTGTCGGGCACTAGCAAACTCAAATTCTCAGATATTTTTTATCATAGGCTAGGATTTGAATTCTTATCATCTTACTCCTACACCCGAGTGTACAATTAAAACGGGTAATCCATCTAAACACTACAATAGAATATTTGAGGTTGTTGATAATATCTGTCTGGTTTGTCTGCATTCAAATTTCGTGTCTGTGGCACCAACTAGTCGTTCAGTCAGCTTATTTAATATCTGCCTTAACTAAGTACACCTGCCAAAGATCATTGACAAACAGAGGGTAAAGTAAATAAAGGGTTCAACTCATGAAGATTTAGATAGACATGCAGATAACTTGAGTATCACTTCAACATCACAATTACATGTACAATATACATGATCAAATAAAATCATTATCAGCCAATATGAACAGATATTTGAAAGCAGATATTAATGGATAAGTAAAATTGAATCACAAAATTCAACTCATGGCAATAACTTCCTAAAAACTTGTTCTTCTTCTTCTAATTGAAATCTTGTGCAGCAGAAAAGTGAAAATTCATTTTTTTTCCACGTCCAGCACTATTCAAACTAGACCTCCTTGGACTTGTGAAAAGAAGCATGTAGAAATGCTTTTGATCTCACCAGCAGAATATTGATGCTTGATTGATAGTGATCCTTTATATTTAAATAAATAGTTTATTTGTAAGTCTTTATCTTCTGATGACAAATCATAGAAAGATGATCAGCTACAGAGTTGATGTCTGGTTTGTTTTCAAAATATCAGACTAATCTATTTTCATCGCCTAAATTCCCTATGGTTTAAATCAAAGAATACAACTATTTCTGACATGCATAAAAATGTTTATGTTACAGTTTGTTTACGTGCAATCTTCAAGGAGATCATACATTGAACTATTGTCCTTTTGTTTAAGTAGCCTGTTCAGATGTTGAATTTAAAAGTGTTAAAAAGGGCAACGTTACTTAAATTAGAAAGCAAAAATATTTTCGAAATGGTCGTCAGACTATTAAAAGTAATACCCGATCATCTTACACACACCATTATTTCATTGGAAGTTGATTTTAGCAATGTATCATCACATGTACTTGCATGTGGAAGTATCTTCCACATTTGCAAAGACTTCAAAGACTTACTTTGACATACTTGTTACATCATCTTAAAGCTGCCAACTCTTGTTCAAGATCTCCAGCAGAGTCACCGTAAACCCTATTTGGAAGGTTGGTAGTTCACCACATCATATTGAGTATTCTTCTCAAAAATGAATTCAACTGCCCTGGTTTGTTTTTTCAAACTTAAAAAATAATGATATGCTTGTTTTAAATAGATGCCTCTCGGAGAGTTGCCCAAGCCTCAAAGTTAAACGTCCATGCCAGATCCAATTAGCGCTATTTAGTTGTTGGCATCTAACCAGGGATTGACCCAAAACATAAATTTAACAGCCCTGGTTTGCATAGTAAACTCTATGAAACGCATTAAATTCAAATATAATGTGGATATTTTTTTATTATCTACTAGTTTCAAAAAGACTGGATGGAAATTGATGACAAACCCTTGGTTTGTAGTTCAAGCAGAGTTTTGAAGACCTAAATACTGTTGCGGCAGTCCTAGTTTTAGTGTTATGACTTCTGTAGACCTAACCGTTAAAGATAGAAATACATGCATATAATGAAAAATGATCAGCTTTGAATTTCCAACAATGTAATTTATGATAAGAAAGTATTTAAGGGTTCAGGAATTTTTTAAGAGGAAAATAAGTGAAAAAATAACTTTTTTTCACTTTTTTACCCAAAAAATGAAAAATATTAAAAATTTGCGAGGCCTCTCGATCTGTATGTTATAAGAGAGGTATAAACTACATTTAAGCCAAATTTCATGCTTGCATCACGATGTGCACAATTCAGCTAAAAAATTGCACTTATCCGCTGGGCTATATACACTTTTATAAAAACATAAATTAAACAAAGATTTACTTTCCCCTGAGCAACCCTGTTAAAACACTTTGCATCGTATTTGAATCCGGAGTAGATAAACAAATGCTTCGAAATATAGTTACAACCATTGCTACGTACAAGTAGCTTGATGTCGGAAATTACCAACATTGCAATTGGCACTTTATATCTAAATCAATGGTATATGTTTCATATATAACATCTAGCTCTGTTCAACTTATAAATAATTTATTTTAGTTAAGTTGCAGGTAAATTTCTTAACATTTAAACTAGGTCAGAAGGAGTTATGTTATATGCCTAAAAAACATATATCTCTGACTTGAATTGATTGTTCCGATTGCTTAAATCATAAAGTTTCTTTAGTTAATTGTTGGTAAAATTCTTACCACTGCTAAGTCCAACAAGAAGGACAGCAACAAACACAGAATGTAACATCCTTTCAGCACAACTCAAGACCTCGACTGACGACCCAGTTTGAAATTGTGAAATGAGGATTGGTTCTGGCCTTGATTTCCTTATCGTGGTGTTTCCAGAAACTAGGATTGGGACAGGTTTATTTAGAGAATGTGTGATTGTTTTAATCCTTATTCATAACTAGATAATTTTTTCAAAATGATTAAAAAAGCTTCAATGTTTACTATTTAAAGGAAAAAAAGATTCTCCATTTCTGTAATGATTTTTTAAAATGACAATGATATTCTTTTTAGAGCCCTTTTCTCAAAAGTTCACACTGGGGCAGGTTTATTTAGAGAATTTGTGATTGTTTTGGTACTTATCTATTCATTCATAACTAGACAAAATTAAACTGACAAATGAATTAAAATGATTTAAAAACAAACTTCAACCTTGACTCTTTAAAGAGTCCATTTCTATGATCATGAAGCATTCAATTTTAAAAAAATAATGATATTCTTTTTAGAGCCCTTTTCTCTATAATAGTTCATGCTCGAAGCACTGAATAGTTGTGAGTTAAAATTAGGCCATTTTGAAAAGATGAATGTTTTTCGTATGAAGGCTATTGGCCAATATACAAAGTGTTATGAATTTTTAACATAAATGAACATATAAAGCAGATTCCACAAACAGAACATGTAAAAATATTTTGATATACATAATTCTTAAATAAATATGAATTTAAGAAGTCGTTTGAAGTTTGTGTGTCCTTCATTTTAAGGTTGATTTCATTCCGTATTGAAGCAAACAATGAAAGTAAAAATTCTCTCTTTAAAGGGGCAGTAGCACGTTTTTATTGGGAATATAAGGTGATGTCAGGAAAATGAAAATTAAAGGTTCCAATTGAAAGACAATGTATTTAAACTAAATGACGCAGTACTTAATCAAATATATAACGTAAAGTTTAGCCATGCGATTCCCTTTTCTTACACAAAATGAATTAAAGGTGTTCACACAAAATGGCCACCAATGGATTTTATGTGAATCTCCATACTTTGTCCTCCGACTATGGATGGTTGGCTTGTGTAATGTGATTTTTGACACTGTCAAATTAATACATTTAGTATTAACTGACATTTATAATTAAAATTTCATTTGAAATATAAAATTATCGAAAACGTGCTACTGCCCCTTTAAAGGTGTTCTACTTGATAAGTGGCACAAAGCAAACGTTTTGATTGTGATTTGTTTTAGACTTTGGAACATTTGGTTTTATGAGGTAATGGAGATATAGTGGGGCAGTGGCATCAGTAGAATGATGGTCCATGCACAAACTCTTGGACATAACCCTAAGGTTAACGGACAGCCAATGCAGAGACTCAAGAACATGGGTGATATGATCCCGCTTTGGCCATCTTCAAACGTGTCAGGACCAAGGATAGAGCAAGCATAAGGGATGCATCTGTTGTGAGATATCGTCTGATCTATCAGGTGATTGAAAACAGTGTTTGAAGACCATGCTAATTTGAGGTCCCCTTTTGAGATCACTATCCAATGTGACACCTAAGATCTTATCTTTGTTACTCGAAATGGTGGTGCTCGTCCTTTTTGGATTGAATCTAGTTGAGTTTTTGCTGTCCTCTGTCTGGATCCAATCAAATTGGACTCCGTCTTCTCTTCATACAGTTTGAGGGTGTTCAAGGTGATTAATGATGCGACATCGACACAACAGTCAGGAATGTGCTGGACGGCGATGGCAGGAGGAAATAGTTTAAAAACTGACATCATTTGAGAATCATCTGCGTAAAAGTCGTGGGACAGGTTGTGGTTCTTCATTATCCAATCGAGTGGCTGTACATAAAGGTTGAGGTTGAGGATAAGGCCCAAGACTGAACTTTTGGGAACTCCAAAATGAGTGCTGTGAGTTCAGATCTGACGTCATCGATGACGACCCTCTGGGATGTATATGATTGGATCCGAGTTGATGAGGTTCCTGTTATTCCAATAACTCTTTGTTTGCAGACGGCACATCAACTTGATCTGGGCCATCGTCAAATGCTGTGCCGAGGTCTTACTGGACCAAAGACCGGTGAAGTGTTTAGCGCTCAAAAGTTTAGTAATGGCAGGAAGAAGTATGTCAATAATAATACCGGTTCAGATTGGGTCAAGTGGACAGGAAGTTGGTTCGCATCTCGGTCTCTGAGAAGATCTCAAAGGTTTATAATGGTTGATCTGCATAAATAGTGTGCCTGGAGTCGGTCACTTGCACTAGTGGTGGTCATTAGAAGAATCTTGCTGATAAGTTGTATTATCTGGACAAATATTTTGCAAAAGAAATTGCTCTCTGTTGCATTTCCTCGGGAGAAGGTAAAGATGTGTTGCTGATTTTTCCCACCAGCCAGTTTGTTTTTCATTGTTTGATTTCAATGAATGCTCAACACGGATCTAGTGGAGAAGTGGCCAGATGTAATATTGGACTTATTGGACGTAAACATTACAGATAGTGTTAACTAGATTGGTGCGAAATAATTTAAGACTGAACACCTTATCTCAAAGTTTGAGTAGACATTGGAGATAAAAGAAGCAAACAGCATTGTTCTGTACACAATTTATTAAATACTTTACAGATAATCACTTCAACATGATAGGTGCCGTGGAGGCACAATAGCACTTTGACAATCATCCATCTTTCACACACACACAACATCAGCTGTACATGACTCGACATACCTGGCGACTCCAGTGTTGTTTAATACTTTCAACAAGGAAGATAGCAAACCTCTATGTAAGGAACAGTATTTGTTATAGCTGCCTACAAACCAACCTTTTTGCTAATTCCTGTCACTGACTTATCAAACCCTTGTAGCATGGTTTCAAAATTTGCATTTTAGGACCAGTGGCATTTTTGGAACGTCTTCAGGATACTTTCAACAAGGAAGATAGTAAATCTCTGTGATAGGAACAGTATTTGTTTCAGCTACTTGCACACAAATCTTTTAGCTAGTTCAATTCACTGACTTATCAAACCCTTGTGGCATCTTATCAAAATTTGTAGTCTAGAAGAAGTGGCATTTTTGAAAATGTCTTTAGGATACTTTCAACAATGAAGATAGCAAATCTCAGCAAATCAATAGTATTTGTTATAACTGCCTGCCCACAAACTATTTTAAATCCTCACCATAACAGAAAAAGTAGAAAATGTTTGTGAAAGCAATTGTTATAGCTGCCTGCACACAACCTTTTAGCTAATTCAATTCACTAACTTATCAAACCCTTGTGGCATCGTATACAAATTTGCAGTTTAGGAGCAGTGGTATTTTTGAAAATGTCTTCAGGATACATAGTTCATAATAAATAGGGTCTACCAAAGTTTTGTAAGGGCTGATTGATTTATGGTACTTCTAACCCAGAAAAGAGTAAATTATTTCATTCACGTTTGGACTTTTTCTCTCAAATTAGACATCAATTATATCATAAGCAGAAAAGAGTCAATTACATGATACACTAAATAAAGTTTTCAAACAGTGTGTGAGTTATTGTTTAACGCCTCTTGGGCAATATTTTAGCCGTTGGCAACTTGTTTTCAAAATAATCCTGGTACAGTGACAGAGTAGCTTATCGGTATTGCAACTCAAAGGAGGTAAAGATTTTGATGTCATGATTTAACTTTGACATAAGGAATTTATTAATGATGTCACATTCTTACCATGCTGATGTGTGCAATACCCTTGATTTTGACATACTTGACAGGATTTTAAGATTGAAACTGACATATATTTAACTCTTCGGTGTTCATCTCCTCTTGTGAGGTAGAAGTTTTTATCACTCATGACAAACTCCTTTTTATATAAAGTTGAGACAAACAAAGCATTTATCACCATAGAAAGATCTTCTATCATAATTGTACAGGGAGCGTTAAACATCAGAAAATAAATTTCTATTATCATATTTGCCTTTGAAATACCAAACATCTTAAGAAATATATTCATAATTTTCTTTAATTCGCATTTAAGGATGAAAGTGTAATGATCTTGTCCAAAAAATTTCATAATTATTGCTACAAATCGGTTTCACCTGAATGTCATAGATATGAATTACAGAAAACAGACAGACATCAATTTTATATAGTTTGCAAGAGAGAAGTCATTTCTCTAACATATGTAAGTGAGTTTGATTAATATCACTTCTGCAATATTTCAGTCATTAGCAGCGTTTTTCACACATTCTTCAAAATCATAAGGCTTCACTGGGAGTCCAAATGGATGTTTTGGTTTGAATGTTACGATCCAGTTTCAAATGCTTCATTTATCCGGCAGCTTTTTCCGTCTTGGAGTCTTTGTCCCCATCCTCCGAGTCCCTCTCCTTATTCCAACTCTCCAAACCCTTGGGAAGTGTTGTATCTTCCTCCATTGATCCTGCAAGAAAATAGAAGACAAGTTGGTGTGCATCTATCATTGAATAAAACATAGCAGGGAGCATAAAACACAAAGGACTTAAGCATCATTTGATAAGTAACGTTCTAATAACTGAAATGACGTCATATATCTTGCACATGGTTTTATCATCAAATAAAGCACATCATTGGTCCCATTGTCCGCCATTGTTTTAATGCTGTGGCTATCTTATACTTGAATGTAAATCAAAACAAAATCTGCAAGCATTAGCACTCTGATAATAATTACAAAAATATCTGAGGAATGCCGTTTCAAAAATTGACTACTTGCTGAAATATTAATTTGATTGATTTTTTACAAAATTATGACACTGGTCATGTTTTCACAATTTGTACATAATCATTAGATATTGTTTCACCTGTTCCCTCCACAAACTGTTCATATGTTGACTTCTCTGCAAATGGACGAGCACCGAGCAGTTCTACCATATCATCTTTGTCTAGCTTCTCCTTCTCCAGTAGTCGTAAGGCAACCTGTCGCAAGATAAGTAACGTCAGTAAGAGTAAGATGTCATTGTTTTTATGATGTGACGGTGTCATGTTTATGACATCATTACTTTATTATGCAAAACATTTGTGATGTTTTATTCACACCGAATGCAATGTATTGTTTAAATCTACTGTCAAAATGATATGATGCTTCTCTTTCTCAAGTAGTCGTAAGGCAACCTGTGGTAAGATGAGTAACGTCTCATTATTCATTAAAAACCTTTTACTATGTGTTTAGTAATGTGGACAGCCCTAGAAAATTTCAGTTCAGTCTATCTGTCAAACACACCTGTTTCATTCCAATTTGCAACTCAAATTGAACACCCACAACTCTCAGCTTTGTTTGATAATTGACACATTGCCTCAGAGGTGTTTTTAGCATGTATTCACCTTAATTGTTTTCTTGATTTGAATTCTCCGATAACATAACTTTCATTGTCCAGATTATGCAGTGATAAATCTAACGCCGAGTCCTGCTTCAAGTACTCATAAAATTAAGAAAGGACCAATAAAAATGTCTGATGTGAGTACAGCAAAGTTATTTATGTGATAGTATCATATTTCCTTGAATAGACGCCCCCGGTGTGTATTTGAGATCCGCAGTCTAATCGAGGCCGGAGTCTATTTATTTTTTAATATTTATATCTATCTATTTCTATATCTATTTATAAAAGATTTATTTATAGATGGAGTAGAGGGAGAATACATTATTTGCATTCAACTACGGGAGCATTAATTAATCAACTTATTACCCGGCTTCTATTCGAGACCAGGCTTCTATTTAAGGAAATACAGTATTTGCTTACTTATTGAAGGACTCGTTTACATTTGCTGGGAATCATAGGATTTTTTTCGGTGAGCCCCTGGACTTAACAGGGCAAATCTGCTGATATCTTTGTAGTCTACATTTTATCTCTTAAGTAACGATATAAACAAACACTAACCTTCTCAACATCAGTCTTGTGTTTAGTCAGCAGGTCAAGTGTTCTCTGGTAGGCGTCCTGGATGATGGTGCGCACCTCCTCGTCTATAATCTGGGCCGTCTGTTCACTGTACGGCTTGTCAAACACCATCTCTCCCTGGCTGGGCATCTCGAATGATAGCTGACCTACTCTCTCGTTCATTCCAAACTGGACAACCTGTTCATCAATTGTTCATATATTTTTCATGATTTCATTTTATGTAACATACTCATGGAAATTTGAAATGTTGAAAGATTTACAAAAACAGATAGCTTGCCTAGCTAAGTCTCCTAAGGTACTTGATTACTTGTTTAACAAATTGACTGGTAGATTGTCAATAACTAAGAACTGGAGATGCCTTAATCTATCATCAACACATTGAGTTAGACGACCGAGAGACAGAGTTTTGTAGTTACATGTTTTGCAAATGTTGAGATGGAAATGTGACTGTTTTGGTGAGAGGGCAGATACTTAGCCATTGTCATATGCTACAGAAGAGTATTTAAGTGTTTTTTTCTGTATTTGTTATTTAATTGTCCTATGAATGAGTTTTGTTTTAAAACATGAATATATTGAAACATTTTGAACCTGTGAATACTTGATGTTCTATCTAAGCAGTAACAACGCTTGCCAATGGTTCTTAAAGTGTTGACAGTTATAGTGAAAGACCTTGTTCTGTACTCAAGTCTTACTGAGGAAGGGAAGAAGATTGAAATGTTGGTAACTTGAAATATTTATTTCACAGAACAAGGCTGCTTCAAATCAGATTAGTGGTTTACATCACTCACAATAGGCTCATAGAGTGGCTCATAAAGCTCAATAAACCCACCTGTGCGTAAGCACTCTGTGTGACCTTCCTGAGATCGTCCTGAGCCCCTGTTGTTATCCTCTCGAAGAAGATCTGCTCCGAGACTCGGCCTCCTAGTGTCATACACATCCTGTCCAGCAGCTGTGATAGTAATTTGGAGTTATAGTGAGGTGAACAGATTGGGGGGGGGGGGGGGGTTTGATTCGAGACGAAAACATGATATTTTGATCAATAGTAAGAATTTGGATTTGATCTCAAGTCACCTATGAAACTAACAATTATTAATTTGGAATCATTAGTTTGGTGGAGGATTTGATGATACTAACATGATATATTACAGGTCAAGCAGAGAGAGACTCATTGTTCTCGGCTTCAGGAAAGAGTTCTTACCACTGTAATTCATAGGGATGTCACGAAACACTGATGCATCGATGCATCGTCATGGTACAGTTCATGATACAATACACGATACAGACACTGTATCATGATACAAATTTTAGTGAATATCGTTAAATTTTTTTGTGAAAATCGAGTCAAGAAATCCAGAGTTGGTTGAATTCCTTTTAAGGTAGCTTTTATATAGCATTAAAAGACTTTTTCAAGAAGAAGTTGTGTTTAAATACTGGTTACTAAGATAAGTCTCTTTAGGAATATTAAATTTAGATCCTCGAATTTTTATCTCACCGTAATTATGTTGCATTTAGTGTATTGTGATATGTATCGCATCGTGACCTCAAGGTACCTGTATCGTGACATCCCTAGTAATTCATATCATTCATGTTAACAGCATAATGGATAATTAATACTGCACTTCTAATGCCAGATTTTTTCCAACCGAATATGAATATCATCATTGGACCATCTTCATTTTGCTTCTAGTTAATTCTACCATGACAACTATTTGATTCTGCACTCTGTCCTTATCTTGATGTCAAAATCAAAAAGTCCAATTGAAAATCCCAGTTACTGATGACATTTTCATGCAAAATTCTTTATCAAAAAGGCTCTTTTGATTAATAAATTCCAAGAATAAAGAATAAAGCCCTCAAAACATTGATCCCCTACATACCTGTTCCTTTGTGTACAAGTACTGTTCTTTAGGCAAGTACTGCGCGTATCCGAGTCCCTTCCCTCTGGGTATAATGGAAACTTTCAGTAGAGGGTCGGCGTGCTCTAGGTACCACCCAGCTACTGCGTGACCTGCCTCGTGGTACGCTACTGTCTTCTTCTCCTCCGGTTGTAGAACCTGCGTCTTCTTCTCCAGACCTGAGATACAAACAGACATAGTTTTCAACACTCCCTGGCAGAACAAGGGCAATAACTCCAGTAGAAAATGAAATATACGTAATTTTTTTAGTTTGTGCAATGACAGGTCACATGTCTATATCTACTTATAACTTTTTATGTCAGGTCATTTATTAATTTCATCTTTCACTTTATTTTCATAAATATTATTGTTGGTTTTAATTATTCATCTTATTACGTTTCTTCTTTTATTTAACTGGGACTACGTCACAATATTTTTCTTATATGAGTATTAATCATGTGATCTCTGCCTCCTTCAATTCTACATTTATCACTGTACACTATGGCTGACTCAAACTTTCCTTTTTTATTCTATTTTCCATGTCCTTCCCTGAAAGTTCATGTTCCCATTCGCCTGTGAACTTTTTTCACAAGAAAGGCATGTAAATGGTGTCAGTTTTCAATATAGAACTTCTTCTCAAAGATGCTCATTATGTATGAATGGATCATCACATTAGGCAGAAAAGAGCTTCTGAGCATCGGTCATTTGAGGGACCAAAGTTCTGCTCCGCAAGAGAGGTGACAGCTCATTTGATTGAAACTCTTACCAGCAACAACTCTTTCAATAGCCTGTTCAAAATGCTGAATTAGAATCTCTGTGTTGAGGTCTCTAGCTGCTATCAAGGCTGCTTCATTACACACATTAGCAATATCAGCACCTGAAATGGGTATGAAACATTTGAAATTGTTATATATATCTCATATTGGACAACAAAAATACAGGAAATTGTTCACTCCATGAATTATTCTTAATCAACTAGTTAATGAAGAAATCTTATCATTTTTCATAATTACTTAATTTTCAGATCTTCCTGCATTACTCATCTGAAAACTGCTCATAACAAGTAGAGTCATATAAGCAGTTTGATTTAAATGGATAGAGACCATCATTTCAAAATGTTTGCTCGGCGCATGATTTAATCAGACTGGCTTTGTTCCCAAGCTAATCAGGTACGAGGCTAGAAAGCCATGGACACTTTTTGATATATCAGCAGGATTCTGATTGTTTTAAATATCTGCAAGGTGAAAGGTCTTAAACAAGACAAGGTTGCTGTGGAGCTATACTCAGATCAGAAATACACCTAGGTATGAGTGAAGTATTATATCCGATTTCAAGGATATTACCAACAATTTGTAGAGGATCATTCTTCATTCAAGCTTTATTGTAAGTTTATTACAAATTAGACATTTGCAATATTACAAACCAGAGAATCCAGGAGTGAGGGCTGCCATTTTCTTTGATAACTGGCCTTTGTCTACTTGTGTCTTCAGGGGTTTTAAATGAACTTTGAATATAGAGGCTCTGAAATCAGAAAAGATTCAATGTTTATTGTAACAAGAAAAAGGGTTAAATGAAAGCAATTTATCCATTTTCATCACTGTTTATAGGTCTATATCCAAAGATAGAAAAAGGAAGACTGGTTCTCCCATCAGGTTCTGTAATCCTCACAATTTAGAAAAGTAGGATGATTTTACCATACAGACTAAAAACAATTTTTAATCAATTTAAAAAAAAATATTTCAATATTTTTTTCTCGGACTACATGAATATAATATCACTAACTTACCTCCCCTTGATGTCGGGTGAAGGAACGTATATCTGTCTGTCAAATCTACCGGGACGGAGAAGAGCTCCATCGAGGATATCTACCCTGTTGGTGGCTGCTAAAACTACAACTCCACTCTGTGTGTTGAAACCTGGAGGGATAGACAGTGATTATAAGCGATTAAATATAAGTTCTCACGTCCAAAATTTAATGGAGGTAAAATAAAAATACTGAATTGGGTGAAGTGACATCATATGAAAGTGTTTCATTTTTCCTAAATGTTGGATTATGACTTAATGAAAGGAATCAAAGGCACAGGCGTAATACCCTTAAATACGCTTATCTGACACAATATATACAATAATTACTAACACTCCGATCTTCTCCACAGCTAGATATGGGAACACTGATAAGTGTAAAGGTATTCATGATCCAGGGAATACATATTCTATGAGTGCTATGACAAAAGGAGGAGTATGTTCACAAATACATCAACCCTTTGTTGGTAAATTAATTATGGTGAGATTATATTACATAATCCACAACTACTGATATGAATGATTTGTTGCTTACTCATGAGGGACATAAAAGCTTTAAGTAACCTTTCATCTAAGAAAACATGTGAAAAGAATCTCTTCTTTAGGAATAACTACCCACCATCCATCTCGACCAGCAGCTGATTGAGTGTGTTCTCCTGCTCGCTGTGACCTCCGATACTGCGACCTCCTCGCTTCCTGCCTACCGCGTCTATCTCGTCAATGAACAATATACATGGGGCATTCTTTCTGGCCATGGAAAACATGTCTCGTACCTAAAAACAGATGATGAACATTAGTAACTTAAGAGATGAGTCAAACAAAAAAGTCTAGAAAATTTTTAGCGATTACTGATTTTGCAACTTAGTAATAAGGAGGTGAGGTGATTTGGGGTTTAAGGCTGTTTTCAAAAGTATTTCACTTATATGATGGCTGCTAGTATTATTGCAGGTAAAAGGCTGCAAAGTTATTGAGGCAATGTATTGCGGTGAAACCTGTGAGCAGGTTGGTACTAGCGAACCATATGTGGTACCATGTTGTGGGTCCAAACCCAAACCTTGTATGTATGCATGTAGAACCGTTCTCTACTACAGACAAAGTTTCTGATGGTACCAATGTGAAGGGAAGTAACTCTTAAATGAGGCATCACATTACATAAAACTAAAATTTTAAGTCCTGATCAAAGCTTTTCAAGGCTATCCTAGAATAACAAAACATTTTAAGGCCAAGTGGCTGAACTCAAGTCTTGTAATAACCCTGTCATACGTTATTCAAACTTTACTTAATGAAGTGATTATCTCTTACCCTAGAAGGACCAACACCGACAAACATCTCCAGGAACTCTGAGCCTGACACTGTGATAAAAGGAACATTGGCCTCCCCGGCTGTGGCTTTAGCCAGAAGTGTCTTCCCTGTACCCGGGGGTCCTGTGAGTATAGCTCCTTTAGGGATCTTAGCTCCAAGGTCTATGTACTGTTGGGGGTTTTTCAGGAAGTTCACAAACTCCATGATTTCCACTTTGGCTTCTTCGCATCCAGCTACATCCCTGGAATTTAATATTGAACTTTTTCAGTCTAAGTAAACCTAGCTTCAATAATACTCGCTGCACTCCCGATATTGAGTCTAGCGAGATACAACAACAACCTTAAGCCGACCAATGACCTTTGACATGCGAAGGCAGACTTTTGTTGCTTGGTAAGCAGAGCCCTGATAGGTCAATTCGATAAGTCGTCTGACGTGAGCCTTTACTACGACTCAATATCATTAGTGAAGCGAGTATAAAATAATCTTCCTTATTGATTCATGATTAGGTTTTTGATAAAATGAAGTGAATGATATCTTACACTTTCTTTTAAAATGTTGAAAAGTTTTGTGATCTGTCAAGTTTCTTTCATGACATGATTGCAGATAAAGAAAAAACTTGAGAACAAGCAAGAAAGATCAGCGAAACGGAGAGCTCTTGATAAATTTGGAAGCAAGCTGATGGTGTGTTTTTCTCAATTCAAGAATACAAAAGTACAAAATAAAAAAAATTTACCCACAAGGACAAATATCAAACTGTTGATAGCCACTTAGTAAAATTTATTTTATATTCTGCAAAATAATGTTAAGACTGCTAAACAACAAGAAAACACTTACCTGAATTTGACTCCTATATCTTCCTTCATGATCTTGGCAGTTGATTGTCCGAACCCGAAAATCCCCCCTCCCCCTCCCTTTGTTCCTCCTCTTCCTCCCTGGAATATTAATATAACAATCATTATCAAGAACAAAAAGACAAAAATAATCTGTGAGTTGTCAGAGTCATAAACGTCAAACTCTATCAATAGTGACTGTGATCAAGAAATACTTAGTGTGGCTGAAAAGTTATCATTTTAAAGCATTCTAGTGTTACAAATAGCTGGGGAATTCAGATGGGGCTCAGCAACGTCACATGAGGTCAGCAATCTCATCTGTATTTTGTGGAATGAGTTATAGCTAGTGTCTACAAATTGCAGGGCTTTTTCAGGCTGTGTGTATGAATTTGCACACCACAAGTCCTCCTTGCCAGTAAAAGGTAAAAATTATTTCGAATAATGCAGAAAGCTTGTCTGGCTTGCGATTTTTGGATAGCTATACTGATCAAAATAAGTTAAGGATAACTGATTTTTATGATTCATACTTATCAGTGAATCGTTTATCCAAAATATTTTTATCAATAATTTGAAAGTTTACAATATCCCAAATTTTTCTCTCCATTATATGATCACTAAATGCATTGCGGACCATTAAAGTGAAACAGAGTATCTTTCTTAAAATTTTATTTGCTTTTGATAAGCTACAAAATATCTAATATGCTGATTGAAGTTCATATCTCATCACTGGACTTGCAAATATATCCATTTATGCATAATTTCTCTAAAATGCTTGATTATATGGAAAAATCAAGAAAACATCTCAAATACGTTTAATATTCGAAATTATGCATCCGATTAATCAACATATTAGTTACCTAATAAACACTATCGAATAGAATATATCTTCCTGTCAGTTTATGACAAGGTTTAAAAATTACGTTTCGCGAATTTGCGTGCGCCACTCGAGCCACATTGTCCGGTTTTCGATCAAAATCTCGACTTTGAATGGCCGTATTTTCGCTCTAATGTACTGATTGACCTTTAACTTGTTATTTTAAGTAACAGTTAGTGGTTCCAGATGTAATAACATCGATTTCAAAATTTGACATATGTGATCCTATCAACATACTCTGTGTCTCTTTAAGATTGACAGTACACCACTTTCTTTAGACAAAGTTATCCATCCTCGGATGCTTGTTATCTTTTATAAATACAAACCTGGAACATGTTTGCTGATCGTCTGATGAGCCAGATGAGGATAGCGATAGGCAGGATGATGTTGATAGCAGAGTAGGCCACAGATGCTCTGGAAAAGAATCAAGTAGTTCAACTCATTAACCATCTTATTTGCTTTCAGATATAGTTGAGATAATTTCTATACAAGTTTTACTCAAAATACTAATTTTCCCATTAATAGCACAGCGGCAAAGTTTTCAAATGTTTAAAATCTTTTCAAGTGTATATATCATAGCATATACAAACTCTCTTAAGATGGTAGTCTATTAACTGAACCCTATTACATGTTAGAAGTTACATGCATAAGTTTTCCATATCAAGTAAAAACTGCATATAGCCATTTTAGTGTGAACACGTTTAAATCATTTGACTCATGTAAACCTAGCTTTGACGAACCTCTGATTGTTTAAGAACTCTTTGGTTTCTATAAAATATCATTGTTTTCCATTTTCTAAGTTCAACTTTTTCCCATTAAACTTTAAGACATGACATGTTTCTTGTGCGAAAACGAAAGAGCTACATAAGAGTTAAAGTGACACTGAAATGAATGAACACTTACAGTTCTGTTTCTGACTTGTAGACGACATTGATGAAGTTGGCTGGTTCGATATTCATCTCCAGTTGTGAGTTCTCCAGATTCCTCTCAAACGCCTCCACACTCCCGATGTTGAACCACAGTGTGCTCTGCATCATATAAAGAAGAACCATTGCATTACAACAGGCACAATTTTATGCTTCATGTTGGCCAAAATAAGTCTAATTTGATCTCTATGATATGCAAATGAATATGTAAATCACAGTATTGTTCCTAGGTGATCAGCTGGAGGGATCATATGGCATATTCTAAGCAGATTGTGCCCCCTTGTAATGGTAAAAGTATCCTACTTTTCTAAATCTAAGGAGTTAGTGAGTACGCCGTTTGGGCAATATTTCAACCATTAGCGGCGCGTCAATCTCAGGAAATACCAAGCCACAGATTACTTAGATAATGATCCCCTCTAGGACCAACATGATTCGTTTTCAGTGAAAGTAGTCATTATTTGTTATCAAGTTATTCTGTCTTCAATATATCATCAAATATGTTGTGATGAGTTTTTCATTTTGAAAAACTGCAATTTTTGGTCCAAAGCATCATACTCAAATGGTGCAAAAATACTGAACTCTCTACTCATACAGAGATCATGTTAGACATACACATTAAGATCATTTTCTTAAAATATACATACCGAACCATCAACCTGTGTCCCAGGCATCAGCTTGATTCTGACCCATTTCTTGTTTACAACTTCTAGCTTCTCTACCTGAAAGCAAAAAGTCAAAAACATTTTCTGTGTGAATTAGGAATAAAAAAAAATTCAAGTGAAATCAACTTATTCTCTTCAAAGTCTTTAATGATTTTTTATTGTAATTTCATTGTAAATTATGGTGTTTTGACATGATATCATGATTTTTATTATTTTCAATGTATTAAGTATGTTAGTTTTTAACAATATAATATTGTAAAGAATTTATATATTGATAGTTTGATGCAACAAACAATAGAGTGAGTGAGATATTGTTTAATGCCGCTTGGGCAATATTACAGCCATTAGCGGCGTACAAACAATAGAAATATCTTTCATTACAATTGACATCTGAAGTCAGAAATACTTAATATGAACATAAACATAGAGTTCTAACCAGATAATCAGGCATTATTTTATTTATATATAACATAATACAAACAAACAAATACTTACGATGCCTCTTGTGAGATAGTTTGAGACAAACTCCTTCCAGGTTATTTCTTTATACTGGGTCTGGTACAGACCGATGAGACCAACAATTCCGATCCCTGTGATAAGACCCACCAAGACCTTTGTGTTCGGATCATTCGGGTCTCCAAATGGACTTCTTCCTCTGGAAATACCACACAACAAATTAATGAATGTTTCATTTCCTTTAAACTGTTTCTTATCAAAGTCAATTCCAAATATCTACATGTCAGTTTTCGGATTTGAAACCAAGTATGAACCATATCAAGGTATGATCGTTAGCTTTGATATAATGACATTGAGATTGGCACAGCTAAATGTTGAAAGGAGCTATACATACTTTCCCATGTTGAAAGAAAATTCAGGTCGCTTTTCCGAGTTTTGTGACTGTCTTTGATTAAAACCAGATCTAGATGGAGGCGGATCGGACGGTTTGATTGGATCTGGAACAAAGATTGAAATGTCAACTTAACACTTTCAGGAGAAATATTTTCAAGAATAATATAGGGATATTTTTATTCCTCCAAAATACAATCTGCAATATTTAAGTAAATTGAAAGATTACAGAAAACACACAACTTTAAATAAATATACTTGCTCAAACAAAATTGGAATTTTGAGATTGATATTCTTTTAGGCAGTCAATGAACAAAATGTACATCATTCATATATCTGGAAAAATTCACATCACTTTTAATATAAATTTTATCAAATACATTATGTCTAAAAGGCATGAATGACAATTCACCCAGCAGGCACACAACGTCGAATCGACGTTGGATTATAGTTTAGATGTGGTCGCGACGTCGTTCAACTTAAAATAGACGTTGTTTCAACGTCAGTAATTTCGACGTCGATAAAGACAACGTTGCTTCGACGTTGTTAATTTCGACGTTGATTTAACGACGTTGTTACAAGGTCGGTATTTTCGACGTCGTTAACAACGACGTTGCCCCGACGTCGGTAATTTCGACGTTGACTGAACAACGTTGTTTCAACGTCGGTTATTTCGGTTAAGGTGGCGTTCTTTCGACGTCGAGAAAATCAAGATACACAACGTCGTTTAAACGTTTCCATTTCCGACGTCTATGTATTTGAGATTTATGTTGATAAATGACCTTACGTTGTTCCGATTTTACAACCTACGAATTGATCATTCATTAAAAACGCGAATAAGTGTCTGTTAAACTTGTGTGATATTCGCCTTTAAACTTGTAAAGAGCGCCCCGTTATGAAAGGACTAACTAAGTTACTGTTAGTAACAACTAACAGATTGCGCGACAAGAAAGGCATTTTTTCTAGGATATCGTATAGAAAATATTTTTTCTTTATGTAGAGTCTAGAGTTGTTTTCCTTTATAAAGTTTAACCTTTTCCATTCCTTTTATAATAAAGCTTTTTCGAATTACCAATAAAAATGTATAGATATGAAATCAGTAAAAAAAGTACACTTTAAAAGTCATTTTCAAATATAGTTACATAAATTTATGTAAAACAGTCATTAATCTATCAATGAATAAATGAATAAATATACCGTTTTAAAAGCATTGTTTCGTGAATAGGCTAGCACTTGAAAATTCAGGAACAAATTCGTGATCACTTTATTCATAAACAATATTTGCCGATAATTTGTTTCCCTAAACGGCGTATGAACTGAAAAAAAGTAATTTTTCTTATATTCCCGACGTTACTTTGTTCGCCAACAAGCATACCACATTTTCGCGCCAGCACAAATGCTGATGACGTCATAGTTTCAACTATTACGTCACAATCTTAGTACTTTCGTCGCCATGTTTGTCGGTCGATGTAAGGGGAAATCAACGTCCTGTTAGTGTAAGATGTTCTATCGGATCACGATTCGGGTGCACTGACATCGCTCTACTATTTTGAAATGGTAAGTATTTCCCTTGATCTATTAAACTTTCCATCATTGAGTTTCAATTACACTAGTAGACACGTCAAAATTTGAACGCATCTCGTTGACTTCTGTTGGCCTACAGTAGGCCTAGTGCCAAGGCAACTGTAGATCTAGTACGATTATATATTATTATAGCACTAATATTAAACTATTATTTGAAAAATAGCATTTGTTTAATTAGTTAAGTGAGTCACGATGATAAAAGAAAGTCATAGGTTCAAAACTTCTGCTGTCATTCAACTTGTGTCCGCAACATTGTTGAACTCCGTACAGTGTTGTGGCATAGCATAAAGTGTTTGATACCGTAACCGGTGTTGCACGGAGCTCGTAAAGTATTCGATCAGCTGTTTAGGAGTCCATTTGGTTTAGAGCGTTCACTGTACGTGTACAGTTTCGTTGTTGTTTTTGATTAATAATTATCTACTCTGAGCATCAGCTTGAATGAAACAGCAGTTGAATTGTTATCATAGAGTGGCAATGAGTGCATCATAATCAGCGTTGTCCCGTATTATTTTTGTAGGAAAAAGATCATGAAAAGAGTTGTGTTTAAACCGGGTAGGCCTAGATTGGCAATCATCTCAGTTTAAAACTATATAATTTTGATCAATTATTTGAATGACTCCGTCACTTGAACTATGATCACGTCATAGAAAGATATGGCTACTTACGTTTAATACGTTAGGGTTGTTGTTATAGTGTTGTGAACGACATCAAATATTCACATATCATACTATTTGGACATTTATACATGTACATGTGGGCCTACAGCATTGATGTAATTGGTATTCAATAATAATAACTGAAATATCATTTGCCAAAAGTATAAATTATACGCCCGTATTTAAGAACAAGAAGGGCTCCAGCTATATTAAATTGATTTTATTTTCATTGTTAACTTTATTAATTTTGTATCAGACTAATCATATGATTATGTTCAAATATGACGGAATGATGGCATACCACATACTTTTTTCTGAACTGTTGATGGATGGAATTCGTTTTCAATTGTTTATTTCCTTGCAAAACACAATATTACCAGTGACCAGACCATCTAATATTTTAATGCATGACAGTTTAGCATTATATCTATATGACTAAGATTGATATCAACTCACATGTACGATTCATTGTATAATTATAATGTGTATATATACAAATTAATTTTAAGGCAAATTCCTCACTGACACCTTTTCACTTCCATTACAGTTATGTTTTAAGGAATCCACGAATCAAGAAGTGTTTTAAAGAAATGTGTTAGGATATTATTGTTTATATTTGAATATAATACATGAATATTATAAACTTTTCTCAGAGTCTGCTGATTGAGAGGGGGGAGAGAGCTGGAGACTGGCGAAACAGAGAAGATACATGCACGTGCTTCTGGGAGTTGATCTGTCAAACTACCCTCAGGTATGTATATAGTGTATACTGTTGTAAATGCCATTCCGATGATTCGATATTCATTTCATTTTTATTTTACCAGTTTCAAATGTTAAATAAGTTAACAATTAAACAATAAATCAGTTACAATGCACACAAAAGTCATTCAAGGCAGGATTCAAAAGAGCAGAACAAGTTATTAGCACATATTTGATAAGGGATCGACATATACAATTTATGTGATTGATTTTTCACTTCATTTACTTTTATCTTTCTTTTGTACAGAACTTTGCTGATGGCCAACGCTGTGAAGAAACATATACAAGAATACATGATAAGACTGCTTTTCATAGAAATGTATAAAAGATTAATAAACATTTATGTAATCATTATCTCGGTTTGTTTTTGACTTGTTAATTTGTTGGTTGAATTTATACAGCTATTCCCGACGATAAACCATATTTTTTTTATGATACGATTCCGGTCTCTATGATTCTCTGCAGTGTTTTATACATTGAAAAACGTCTCTCATCATATCTATTCAGCATCATTAGAAATGGGATTAACTTTTTACCAACGTTGCAGCAACATCGTATCAACGTTGTATCAATGTTAAAGCCATGTTGTATCGACGTTGATGTCGCGTTAAAAATACGTCAATAAAACGTTGTTTCAACGTTGATACAATATCGTATATACGTCGAGACAACGTTATACCAACGTTGTTGCGACGTCGTATCTATTAACGTCATTTCTACGTCGAAACAACGTCAGTTTTCGACGTCGCGGCAAATTTCAAATCCAATCAAAATTCGACGTCAATTCAACGTTGATAAACGACGTTGTTTCAACGTTGGTTCAACGTTAAAATGCCTGCTGGGCAGTTTTACATGGCTTTCAATTAATGCCACTCAATAAAACGGTATCTTTATAATGCCCACTGTTAATGAATACTAATCAACAAGACATAAAAAACATCGATCAAATTGTGTAGAAAAGCTACAAATATATTATCCAACTTCCCATACAAGGTACAAGTCAAGCAACTTTCCATCACTGGTTATTTAAAGCCTTGCAGCTTTACCTTAAATTTTTAGTGATAAACTCCAGCTGTAATTAATTCACCCCCTAATTCTGCTTCAAATACTTATAAAATTTAGAGAGGCCCCATTAAAAAAAGTCCTGGGAAGCAAAGTTTTTTATGTGTTACTTTTAGCTTACGGTACTTATTGGAGAACTCACTTAAATCTGCTTGGACACACAAGAATTTGTGGTAGTAAGCTTTTAACTCAGCAGGTCAATTTTTTTTATCAATCACTGCATATGTCTGTATAAATCTTAAGAAAGTTGCAACATATCACGGAAGGGGGCACTGCATTTAAAACACAAGATCATGCTGCTCAGTAGAAAGACTTAAAATAGCCAGTCACAAAAACTAATGCTTTGCAAGGGAAGTTGCACTCTCTTACCTTTTGGTTTTGCTGCTTCAGGTTTGCTTGCTGGCTTTTTACTGCCAGGGAAATACTTTTCAAATCCTTTAGGTACATTTTGCCGCAATATTGACCACTCACGTAGCAAGTTACCAATTTGTTGGTTGTTGGCGAGACGGGAGAATAAATGCACACTCCTTTGTAACTGAAAAAATATTATTCAGTGTGATAAATCTTCACACATGAGATTGAACATTTGCTTTGAAATATGTATTTTTGCTAAGTGTTGTACCATACATTGAACTATCAATTGATTAAAAAATAAGCTTTGCAATAGAACTGTATCCAACAGGAGTATGAACAAATGAGAAGTGTTATATTGAGTGATGCATCCTAGTTCCTGTGGTTCAAAAAGGCAATATGTGTTAAAACATTGAGATGATTCTCATAAAATCAAGTACAAGATTGATTTAAAGCATCTGCACAACGGTATACCACTGTAGTAACGGTATAGGAATCTAAGTTGGATATCTATAAAATCTTGTACTCTATTACCTTTCGACTTTTAGAATGCCACTCAAACAGATTTTTATAAAACCTCATAATATCACCGTGATGTGATAATTTTTCAAAAAGATGATATTGTTTGTCACTTTTAGTTTGCCACACAAATGAAGTTTGTTGACATTATAATGATATTGATTTTTTTTAAATGTCAGCTTATTCTAAAAGCTTATATCTGACAATATCATATCTAATTCATGTTTTAATACTTGAGCATGACATGAAAACCCAATTAAAACAAATAATGGTTATACAATTGACAACATACGTTTATGCAACAATCGGGTAAAAACTGAGTGGAATTCATGCTAAATGATATCTTTAACATTGTGAAAAAGCATGACTTTTCCTTTGCTTTGCCATAACTCTTTATTCATAAATATTGCATAAATTTGTCTTAACAGATCTAAGAATTATTTACAATTGTGTAAAACTAAACAGTATGACCCAATTTAATCAGACAATATATATTATTTAGTAAATCAAACATTAACATTTTGCAATGTCATCATCAAGAAAGATAACCAAGGCTTAGGTTGTTTTATAACCAAAATAAAACAAACAAATGACAGCAAACAAATCTTGGTCTAATATATTTTAATATAAATGTTACTGGTACACGGTCAATACGAATGTATGATAAATATTTTTCAATATACACTTTTAAAGTTTTACAGTATTTCAGTAAACACTTAATTTTGGTCAATTATATAACTTGATCATGATACAGAAAATGATGAAATCAGAAATGCATTTACAAAATTGTAGAAATAAAAGATGGACTGAAAAATCTTCAGATAAAAGAGTCACTAACTTCATGGCATGAACATCGCGATGTTACAAGTCTTTGCAGAAGTCTTTCCCCCTTCCTTGCAATAGAAACATATCTGTAAGCCATCTTGATTTCATTCAAACACAGGTCAGACGAAGAGCAAATTTGCTAAGTATCAGACATTACGAAAACAGCAAGGTACATAACCTTGGGGTTCAACTTCCGGTAGTTTCGAATCGAGTTCGAAATTATGTAAATGTTTCATATCAAGCCACTTGTTGACATCAAAACTACATAATATGGTTAATATTAGTAAATATGATACATTGAATGAGAAATTATTTACATATAAAGAAGATAGAAACTACGAAACATTTTATTTGAAGTAGCAAAAACAAAAATGTAAACTTCCGGTTTGGAATTTGCACGTGGTTGACGTTCTTGTGAAAATACCAAGATGAAACCACCGAATAAAGATAAATCGAGGAAAAACAAGCTTGGTTTTCTTGATGACAATACTCTTGATTATTATAGGAGAGTCTTCCAAACACTCACATCAGATATAGAAGGAGAAGAGAAAGGTGACGAATCTTAACAAATTAATTCCTCTCCTAAATTTTATTCAACATATTTAGTGTAAACTTGTTAAAATTTATTTTATAGCCCAATCTTTAGTGTCTTCGAAATCACGGTCAATCTGCTTATGAACTAAGGATAGTGATATTATTGGTTATATTGGTACAATACGCAGGAAATTGTGAATAATTAAATATAATGATAAACAATCATTGGTTGTAGTCAAAAGGGCCGAATGTCAAAAGGGCCGAGAACTGCATAGTCAAAAAGACCGAAGGAAAAAGTCAAAAGGGCCGAGGTGAAAGTCACAGGGGCCGTGGTGAAAGTCAAATGGGCCGTGTTGCAAGTCATAAGGGCCGAATCCAAAAAATACCAACAAATAAAAAGTTTCATTCCCCCAATTTTATTTCTTCTTACACTTGCTATTTCTGTTAGTTGAAACATAGCAAAAGCCAAGGATTATTTTTGGAATTGATTGGAATCACTTGGCTAAGTAGACCTAAACATATTACAACTATCAAATGTAGGTTGAATATGATGAATATAAAAAAAAATTATTTTCGGCTCTTTTACTTCGGCCCTTATGACTATTTACTTCAGCCCTTTTGACTTTTTCACTCGGCCCTTTTGACTTTTTGTATCGGCATTTTCATCCTTCGGCCCATTTGACCAGATCCCAACAATCATAAATCAAGTCAAAATACGTTACAGTGCGTAAGGGTATTCCGGATCACGGGTATTCCGGATCACTTGCACGTACATTTGCAGCTAGAATTCAAAGTTCTCAATGGATTTACTTCATTTATGTATCATTTTAAAGCTCTGACAGTGTTCTTTTATGATACATTATTATTTTATTTTTTTCTGTTTGCAAATGAACTTGAGCGCCCGAAAAAGAGGACACCTATCATTGTGATAAACCTCCACCGGCGCTTCAGAAAAGCATATGTTATTTTGGACGGACCGTCTCAAATATCAATAGAAGCAAATGATATTCCACAACATACATGCATGTTTTAACTATAATTATCGGGGGAGAGAATTCTAAAATGAAGATTACTATTTTAGAAATAAACAATGTTCGTGTCGACGTCATTCGGGTAGTTCCGGATCACCTGAATATGGGGGCAATCTTGAAACGACCAACTTGCTAAATTTGTGTCAATTTCTTAGGTAATCATACATAATAGAGGTAATGAGCTTATCAAACCTTTGCATTAACAAAGAAAATATGTTAGCCTTGTTTGTACCTTGATTCATGATTTGTAAAAATTATATGCGCAGTTCGCTCTGAAGTGATAAATCGAAAATCTCAATCTTTGTTGTTATGGACTGATGTGTTCATAATTTTTTAACTAGGCATAAACGATAATATTTTTTGCTCATCTGTCATAAATAAGATACGTTTTAATTTGAAAAAAACCCTCGTTGCTAAAAAAGATGCATCGACAGCTTATCACGGCCCCGTTAGTCACGTGATCCGGAATACCCGGAACTGATTCGGAACTTCCGTAATGACGGCTTGTTTTTTTCGTAATTTTTCTAAATCTAATCAGGGTTGTATTTAATTCTAATTCCGTGTCGAGTTGCACGAAACAAGGTTTGAAAAGGAAATGCACTAAGACTATTAAAATATCTTTCTGGGTAGGCGCATGCAGCCGATGATTCCTTAGTGATCCGGAACTGCCTGACACACTGTATGCAGATAAAATATATCCTCCCCCCATATCATCAAATATAATGGTAAAACGATCAATAATCAAGTCGAAATACAATGCAGATAAAGTTTATCCTCCCCCCATGTACAATATGGTGGACATTATATTTTGATTGTTTTAACATTATATTTGATTATTCTCAATTTCCTGTGTAACAACATGATAGGTATCTGTTCACACCTGCCATAATCATGATCTCCATGTTCCAATTGTGCTCTAGCTGTCATTCTTCCCTCAATGATTAGACTTGATGTCTTCTATGTGAACAAATTTGCAATTATTTCTTTTATTTATCATACACCCGCTAGGAAGTATATATATAGACAGGGGTATATAGCAGTGTGTAAAATAGAGTCCGTCAGCCAGTTCTTGACTGGCTACTTTTTGCCAGGATAGGTTACTTTTATGTAAGGACTGATAACTTTTCAATATTTTTCTTTCTTTCCCCCTTCGGAATTGACCAATTACTTTTCAGGACAGGCTAGGTTTTAGATTTATTTTATACACTGTATATAATGGTCAGTGTGGCATCCTTATGCATTCATCACGTTTTTGTTCCGCTCATAACTTGGATACTATTTGTTCAAAATCAAATGTTAAAAAATTGATATGTGTAATAGTTATGGTCACTAGATGTGTCTTTTGTAAATTTTGGTCAGATGCCCTCACTTTGGTTTTGCATTTTCGACTTCTTTTTATGTAGAAGTGACTGTTTGGAGAAGTCGTAACTCTGAGTGTTCGATTGTGATAAAACTTCACTATATGCTACATAGATGTGCTTTTTGTATGTTTGGGTCATATGCCCTCATTATTATTTTTATCTTTCCACAAGATTCTAATCCAGTCTAGACTAATTCAATTAATTTCATTTCAGAGCTATTCCTGAATAATGTGTTTTCTCAACTCGCCACTGAAGCTATCCGTGTTTCCCAGAATCAGACTGCAAGCAGATTTGTTGAAAGACTACTAGTTGATGCACAGCCCAGCCATATTCAACAACTTTTAAATGCATTTAGTAAGGATTGGACGACAGTGTCAACAGACAGATTTGCAAGTCATGTTCTACAAAATCTGATTGCGTTATCGCCAAAGTGTGTACAATTGGAAACAGCCGCAGATTCAGAGGAGAAATCAACGACTGAACTTATTGTTGAATATTGTGGTTTTGTCAGAGAAAATCTGGAGACTTTATTAACTGATACCTATGGTAGTCATATTATGAGGGTACTGCTAGAAATTCTTGCTGGAGTTGAAGTTTCAACTGACATTATTAGAAGTCGGTTATCAAAAGCTCAAAACAAAGGTAAATATTATCTCTTTTTGCAATCAATGTTTCTAATTCGTAATTTGATCAGTGTACATATTTTCAATGATGAATCATTTTTCAGTTAAGAAAGAAATTTTATTGATGTGCTTTGATTCGTTACATAATGAAACTGAGTAGGATTTTGCTAAAAAGAATTTAAGATGTTTGTAAATAAAATACAATAAAAATTTGGTTAAATAAATATTTTTTCTGAATGTTAAAAGGTTAAAGTAACTCCAGCAATTTAAATTTTCTGAAGATGAATTGTGTAAGCAGTGTTTGGGAAAGGCAGGGGCCATGGGCCATTTTGCACATTGGATGAAAAAATGGCCCATTAAAATTATGAAGTTTACTATTGATTTCCTATTTGAAATTCAGAAAATTGCCAGAAATCATGAAAATGGCTCATTGTCAAAGATCTCTTTCCCAATCCCTGTGTAAGAATGAAAAAAGTGTTCACATTATTTATCTTTTTACCACTAAAAAAACATTAATGTTCGATATTTATCAAATATGATTTTATTTTTTTCAGAAGAAAGTCATTTGCCAAATAAAACCAACCCACCATCCGAGTACAGTGATCTGTTCCATAAACTTGTCAAGAAAATATTTTCCTTCTGTGATTACGCAGGTAAAAGTAATTCCTTGGTACCTTTAATTCATAATGTGAGATGCCTTAGTCCCCATTTGGCAAATTTTTTAATATCCAATTATTACACACAAAAAAAGGTTTTGATGTGCCTTTCAATACAAGGTAATAGTGATCAAAGCTATAAATAAATGATTGTTACAACTTTTGTTATATAACAAAGACACACTTATGTCTTACAAACATTGATGTGTCTTTCATTACAAGGTTATATTTTCTCAAAGCTATAAATGAATGATTGTTACAAATTTGTTATAAAAAAAGATACAATTAAGATGATTTTCTACAAGAGTAAGTCTCTCAATCAATGGCTTAGTATTGAAGAGGTAATATACCTTCAAATCTCTCAGATTATCCAGTTAAGAAGCGGGACACCCATTCCACAATGAAATATGACCACAGCTGCTGAACTTTACTTCACTGTATTGACATGTGCTAACATAATTTGTCATTCCTTTAAAAAACTGTCTATAAAATTGCATTAATGAACTAGTTATCCAACTGAATAACCTTGGGTACTGAAAAGGCATTGAAAAAGTTAACAGGAAGCTAAAAGAGATGCAATATGATTGTTACCTTTATTATCCCCCGCCACGAAGTGGAAGAGGGATATAGGTTTGGGCTCCATCCGTGCATGCGTCCGTCCGAGTTAAAGGGGACAGCTTTTCTCAGAAACTATTTAAGATAGGATAATAGGAGTTTGAAAATCAGAACCGCAAAATGATTTTTAAGGAGTTATTGCCCTTCTTCTGTGTTTATGGACTCTGTTCGAAGATGTCATCAAATTGGAAATGATTTCTCAGAAATTAGGTAAGATAGGAAAACCAAATTTGCCGTGTGTCTTCAGGATTTCAATACCTTGATGAAGTTCCAAAATGAGGTAAATGCAATTTCTTATTACAGAGCAGAGATCACCCTGATTCAAAGTCAGAAAGGGAGAAATATCTTTCCTTGGCCTAATGTAATGAGATTTTCTGAGAAAGCAATGGGATGTTTAAGAAGAAATGTAATTGTTTTGATTTTTGGAATGAGACTCATTAGTATTGATAATGGGATATCTTGATACATCAATGAGTAAATATCCCAAAATCCCTGTTTAAAGTGATCCCTGACAGTTTGATATGGCACATGAGGGAAAATATTGGGAGCTTTAATTAAAACATATTTGGCAGGGGATGTTGATGACCAAGTCTTCTTGTATATACAAGTAACCTTTCTGAACATGTCTGTACAGATCACCTAACAGACCCGAGCTCAAGTCCTGTTTTCCAAACTATCCTTCTGATTCTGAAATCACGGGACGAGGAGGCGTGTCAGAAGTATATGAGGAAGATTCTGAAGAAGAGTGGCATCGTCCAGAAACACAAGGAGAAGGAGGAGAAGAGCGAGGAAGAAGAAGAGGAAGGGGAGGAAGAAGGGAACAAGGATATAAGGTGAATATTATTATCATAAAAGAAAGCAATGTTTTGCATATCAAAGAACTTTAGAGTATTTTGATATCAATATTTAGGAAAAGTGCAGAAATCTACCTCTTTTGTGATGCATTCCTTGTTTTGTGATACATATCGTTGCCTTTTAAATTGCTTCTTTTGCCTAAAATCAGACTATTTGTTATAATCAATATTTTATTCTTTTACAAAACTTTTTGAAAATCTATTGTTCGTATCAAATAGGATTGCTGTTAGATGTGTCCGTCTGTCGTAGTTAAAAGGGAAAAAAAATTTCAGAAACTATTTAAGATACCAAAGGTTAACCAAATTTGCTATGTGTCTTCAGGGCATCAATACCTTGATGGAGTTCAAAAATCAATTATTTATTTAGTTAAATGCCTTTGTTACGTGTTTTTTGACTCTGTTGAGATTTATGCATTCACATATTAAAGAGTTATGGCTCAAGTAGAAAAATGGTAGGAGCTTTAATGAAAACTAATTTGGTGGGGATATTGATGACCATGTCTTTTTGTCTATATATACAAAAAAATGTCCCATAGGTTCTGCAATTAAACTCATGACTATACTTTTCAGCCTGCCAGAGCTTCTGCAGAACGAGGTCGGATCCTATCTGGTAGAACAGGTTCTATCTTTAAATGCAGGGCTTGTGGGTCAACAGAAAGTATACAGGGATGTCTTCAAGGGGAGACTACTCTACTTTGCTGTCGACAATATCGCAAACTTCATCCTGCAGAAATTCATTGACAGCATCACGGAAAAAGAATTGGTAACTAGCAGGGCTTCTTTGATACTATTAATCAGGTTGTCTGTCATGTTCATATTTACATCAAAGTTTGGAGAATATGCTCTATAAAAAAAAATTGTTCAGAGGATATTTAAAGGCATTTTTTTGCTGAGATGTTTTGGTATTCAAGTCATTTTTATGTTTTAATTTTTATATTTCAATAAACCATCTTTCTTATTTAAGTGAAAAGAAATACATGTACACTCTTTAAATAATTTGTCACATGATTATAGGCTTTCATTTTCATTGTGAACATATGACTTTTCATAGAATTTGTGTAGAGGAAACCCTTAAACAAATATGTATCCTGATGGGAGCAATATTATATTACTTTTATTCATCGAAACAATGATTTAATACAACTTTACAAAACTATACTTGAGAGACAATGTAATATCCCTCTGTTGTGCTAAAGTGGTTTGTATATATATATACATGTATCAAAATGATTGGGATGATCTATAACAGGAAGAAAATTGCTACTTTATTTTTTCACAGTTTGAAGAGGTATTTGACGAGCTTGCTAAGTACACGGAGGACATTCTTGCTATCCATCACATCGGTCTTCTCTCGAGACTGGCTGCGGGATGTGTTAGAGTTCACACAAGACAGGAGAAGTTCATGAAGGTTAGTCATAAGATATTCTCTACCTATAGAAGGAGCTCCAGTCATAACATCCTGATCTAACCTCTGATTTAATAACAGCAGATCTTGGATTTCCCACACTTTCAACAGGCAAAATGTGAACTTTAGAAAATTCAGCCAATGAAAACCTTTCGCACATGGAAAATTTGGTTGTTATCTCCAAGGCTGTTGCCATGATTCGCATGCCAAATTATATATCCATGTTTTGGGAAGAGTAAATGCATGTTCAGATAAATTCCAACTTCTTACTTTTGAGTGCCTTGCACTTTAGGGATGCAGAAAACACAATCTGATATGCACATTTTAAAACAAATTAAATAAACCTGATATAGAAGTCGGAAAGAAAATTCTTGGTATTTGACAGAAATTAACCATATCTAATGAATGATGAAAACCTTACGAACTACAGAGCCCATTTTCCATTTTCCATGTGTCTGACTCACACCAAAATTTTAATTTTTCCATGCAGATCTTGATGGAAGCCTTTCACTGTGCCTCACCAGAAGACAGACAGGTTTCTGTGGCTCCACTGTTACTGACACTGACGACATACGACATGTACTACAAAACTGAAGCTCAAGATCAAGATGACTCAAAGGAAGAAAAATCAGAGGTATGTTCAAAATTGTAGAAGACATTGGTCACTATGGTGTTCAAATTCTTCATTACTTTCATCACTAATTAATCTAATAATCTGTAGAATTTGGCCTTCTACATGATTCTTTTTGAGAGTTATGGATGAATGACAAAATAAAACTAGAAAGTGTTTTTACCCGTAAAAACAGATGTCTCCCCCTTCCTCAAATGCTCAAAACCTCTAAACAATACTATCATAAAGCACCATTAATGTTCTCTGTATAATTCAACTTTAATAAATAACCTATCAACTCCACAATTGTAGCAAACAAAATAGTCAAAATTCTGATGCTGAAACCCTTGAAAAAGACTATTAAAGTCCAAATTGTTGCCATGGAAATAAAAAAAAAATATTTTTTAAAGAAATCTATAACCTCCAAAAGGCACATCTACATGATATGGAGAGACAGTATACCAAGTTTGGTGATGATCGGTCACATAGTTTTAAAGATCTGCTCCTGAAACGAACACTACCTTTGAAAAAGACTAAGTCCAAATTGTTGCCATGGAAATATAAAAAAAAATTTTTTTTAAGAAATCTATAACCTCCAAAAGGCACATCTACATGATATGGAGAGACAGCATACCAAGTTTGGTGATGATCAGTCACATAGTTTAAGAGATATGCTCCGGAAACGAAATGGGAAAGCCGACGCCGACAGGAACTCGGCTAAAACCAATATGTCTCCCGACCCTTCGGGGGGAGACATAATTAAGTTATCAGATCTGTCACTAGGAAAAAAGTGAAAAAGTTTCTTCTCAATTTCTATGAAAGTCTGTGATGCAATTTATTGATATTTACCCAAAAACAATAACTCACTTCCTAAATGATAATTCTTATTACTATTTTCCTGCACTCAGAATACCATTTTAAAGAACTACACATGATTCAATGTATTAGTAGACTTATTATAGAGCCATTGGAAGGTTTATTTTCATATTTCTCTGTTAAATTTTTGGGAAACTTTGTCATCAATATCCTTATGCCAAAGTTGTTTCCATTATATCATTTGTTGAAATCTGAGTCCAAAATCATCGAACAAGGGTCATAACTCTGTAAACAAGATGTGTTTGTGAAACACAAATGCCCCCGGATGCATATGTCAAGTATCAAAGACCTAGCTCTGACCAATCAAAAGTTATGACCAAGGCTAAAGTTTTTGTGGACAAACGGACAGACGGACGGACAGACGGACAGGTGAAAAACAATATACCCCCGGAATCTCCGATTCGGGGGCATCAAAATTAATTAAATGCTTCCTAGTTTAAAAAAACATCAAGATCTTGATGAACCTAAAGATAATAAGTTTAAAGAAATAAAGATAAATATAATATGTTCAACATGTAAGGAAGTAAAATCTTTTAAGAACTATTTTTCGGGCAAATGATGCAAAATTCTTCACTCATTCTCCAACAATTTCCTGGCAAATTGTTGGATCCAGAGCACACCTCACCTCCCTTTGGATTGTTTTTTTAAAAAAAAAACCTGTAAAGAATGTTAAGGGGTCTCACGGACTGTCTTTGGTTATGCTTTGATATTTCTAATTCTTTCCACCATCATTCTCATCTATGACGTAACCTTTAGGTTCCAACTAAAACGGCCCCTGTCCTAACTACAGTCAACTACCATGGGTCTGTATTGGTGCAGAATCTGCTCAGATTTGGAAAGACTAAACTGCTTGTCACCAGTTTGCTCGGGTTGAAACCGGTTGAGCTCAAGACATTGTCATGTGACCGGTGTGGAAGTCATGTGATCGACGTCTTCTGTCAGAGCGAGTCTGTAGGGGAAAAGAAGAGAGATCTACTGCTTCAAAGAATTAAGGTACAGTCTTGTATTTGCACAATTTTATTGTTGTGATCCATAATAATACTTAAAGACTCTTCTTATAAAGCTCTAGGAAGCCACTCAAAGGGACAGTCCCATTGGGGTATTTTTTTGTTTAAACAAATTCAAGAGTACTTCCCCATTTATACTAACATATAATTATCACATTATATTATTCCCAACTTTATTTTCATGTTAGTGAGGGTAATCATTTAGTTGATCTAGTTTTAACACTGCTTCCTCTTGAATTTGTTTCCACAAAAAATACTCTGATAGGCCTGTCCCCTTTTAGAAGTTTTGAAGCGCATAATTTTTTTTTAATACTATTTATATTTATAAACCAAGGCTTAAGTTATTGATATGCATTATCTGGAAATATTGAATTAATGAGTGTACAACATATATTATCTTTATCTTTCAAATTAGTAATATATTTTCATATAAATAACTTTGAGAGCTCATAAAATCAGTTTTTAATGACGGTAAACTATATTATATTTAACAGTCAAATTAAACATCTTCCTAAAGTATTAAGGGAAATTATTTTATTTGGGTACAACTTTACAATATGTTCGCAACTTTCAGTTATTTAGGGATTTAACCCTTTTATTCGCCTTTGACTGATTTTTTAGCCTTTAGATATTTGTTGTACTATCTTTTTTTAACCCTTGGATCTGTATCGACAACATGTTAGGGTTAGTTTATATAGTGTAAGGGATGGTAACGTGTTGTGGATAAAGTGGCAAACATATTGTAACGTTGCTCCTTTATTTCAAGGGTCTCCTGATTGATATTGGGTGTGACAAGAACGGAAGTCGCACACTTGACACAATGTGGAAGTACAGCTCGGTCAAACAGAAGGTGGTTATAGCAGAGGAGCTCTCTAAACATGAAGATAGACTCAGGTCAGACAACTTTGGTCACTTCCTGCATCGCAACTTCTCCATCGGTCTCTTCAAACACAGACGCAATGACTGGACCACGGAGCAGGGCATGGCCAACAAGAAGAGGAAGCTGTTCAAGGAGTTTCTTGAGGGTTCAGGTAAGGATAGCTGGGAGATCACAACAACCAATAATTTCACTTTCCTGATATTTTCCTAGGGTATGCAAGGATATCTTTTCTTCACAAATACCATGTTTATAACAAAAAAAAAGAAAGTGGAACCAATCCTGAAATGTAAACATTTCTACCTCACTTGATATAAACATGGTATTTGTCAATGGAAAGCTGATATTCTCTTCAATTTATGATTTTACATGTGTTTGTTGAAATTGACCACTTTCAATAGTGTATAGTCAACCTAAGACATCATAGAATTCTCTTAATTTAGTAACATAAAGGTTATTGAGAAAGAGGAATATATGAATGGCAACTTCTTTATTCATGTAAAGTGACGTTTTGACACAGCTCCTTGGGACACTGTCACAATAAAGAAGTTGTCATTCATAAATTCCTCTTCCTCATTGTCATTCAAACTTCTAAAATGCCTCTAAAAAAAGAAAGGTTATTGCCCGGCAGCCAGAGTCTACTTCACTGATTATGAATTATTGTACTTCTGTCCATCATTTCAACTGTTTATATTTTGACTCACAGGAACAGGTACCGGGGAAAGTAAAGAAGAAACTAACAAGAGTACAACAGGCAACACATGGCAACAGAAGAAAGGAAAACAGAAGAGGCCTTTACCTGACCCTGAAGCAGAAAGTATGGGAAATGAGGTATGGTTCATTTAAAAAAGGTTGACAGCCCCTTTTCATGTTGATCAGTCTGAGTTGCCTATCTTAAGAACTGTTTCCTGGATTTCCTGTGTTTGTATGGCAACAATTTTGGTCTTTTTTGGAATGATATTCTCTTCCACAGAATAATTCTGAAAATACTTTGACTTACAGTGAGTCAGACGAGTCTCGGTATTCTATATCTCCAGATCATGTAAATGTGCAGGGGATGGAGTTTATTGTAGAATTGTTTAGAGGTAATTATTGCGAAAAACCTTACCTCTAAACCAACATTGACTTATTTCTCTCTTTTCGGAGAGATCGTACAGAGTGTGAAAAATAATTTTTTTAAGTGGTCTGCGTGTTCCTCTTCCTGAATTACCTCCCTTGGGAATTATCTCCCTTGGATTTTCAAACTCAGCTGTCATTCTTTTCTCTGTACGCTGCGAGTACGGTCGTGCTCAGTGTGAATTGATCTTGTCACTCAAGTTTTGGATTGCTTCCTATTGGATTACTCACTGTGTTTTTCCTTCGGATTACTGTGATTCTCTTGGATTATTGTGTTTCTGAACGGATTACCTGAGTTTTTTGGAAGTTTCTTCTTGGGTGAGAATTTTTCTTTGCGTGTTCTAATTCAAGATGGCTGCTGTTCAAAAGAAATGTGTTGAATGTCAACGTTATCTTTGTAAAGGAGACCCTCATTCACTGTGTTATGCCTGCTGCGATAAGACTTCTTGTAATTTCACTAAACGATGTCTCATGTGTAATCATCTTACTCTGGATGAATGGGAGATTATGCATAATAATAGATCCAAGCCCAAAACTCCTAAACGCAAGGCCACGGCTAAATCTACCCCTTCTTCTGTCAAGAAATCTAAGTCTCTTGTTGAACCCACTCCGGATACCAAGCCCTCGGAGTTAGAGCAAATCAAGGCCATGCTTTCCAAGCTTTCCTCAAGTATGACCACTATGCAGCAGCAGACAGCCAAGCGCTTCTCGGACTTGGAAGCCAGCCAGTCATCGAGCTGTATGCGGCCTGCCTCCCCGACCCGTGAGTCGGTGGAGCGGGCGGTCGACTCAGCTCATTTGCTTAGCCAAGGGGTCACGGGCCGAGGTCCCGTTGACTCACGAAGCGAGCATGAGCCCGGCAGCTTGACCTCCCGTGACCCACTGCCGAATGCCACGGTGCCTAGCGGCGCACGGGCTTCGCTTGGGACTCAGGGCAAGCAGGTGGATCCCGTTAAGCGGCCCGTTAGCACGGGTAGCACGGGTCCTACCGCTCCGGCTGACGATGCTGGCTTACAGCCCCCTGCTCGGGTGGCCCGTGAGCCACAGGCAGATTATATCAGCATTAAGGATCCGCCTATTATTCCCTTGCTACACGATGTCAAAGTGCAAGGTGGACTTTGTCACTCGTCTACGGATACGGACTCCTTGGATTTCGGTGTTAGCGCCAAGGAGGGCCAACTTGTTATTCATCCCGATGAATCCTCTTTTCCTCTTAACCCTGAGTGGTCTTTTCCGGATAAATTGGAATACCTTCATCGACTGAAACCCTGCACAGTGCCTATTGTGTCAGAGGAGACGGCCTCTCCTAGGCCTGAGGAGTTAGGAGATTCGGGGACGCTTCCTCCCTCCCGACCTTCCAGACTTTCTTTGCCTCATTCTTCGGTGATCAAGACAGCTTGTAACAACATCAATGACAAGCTCTCTAATCAATCAGGACAAGTGGGAGTACCCAAGTTCAGAGCCAAGGCGGCTTACTTAGTCCACAACAGATTCGTGTCTCAGGATCCCCCCGTTTTGGACAAGGATTTTGCTAGGTTGAATCCTAAAGCCTCTTCTTCTAATTTTCCTTCCATTTCCAAGACAGATGGTAATGAAATCGAACGGAATACTAGAGCTTCCTTGGACATGCTGTCATACATGAACTGGTTTTGTGCGGGTATCAGAGAGATGCTACCCCCTAAGTTTTCAACATATGAGGATGTGACCCCAGACACTCTTCAGACCATGAGAGCCGATGACCTTGCCATGGCCCATGGTTTCCTGGATTCTATTTTTGTCGCCTCACAGGATTTAGCCGCAGTCTCTACCAACACCATGGCGCGCTTTGTTCTGACCGAAAGACAACAACATATCTCGAGGATCCGGGACTTGCCAGCGGATGTCAAGGATTCTCTCCTGTGCCAACCTATCCAAGCTCCGTCTTTGTTTAATGGAGAGTGTACTCGAGCTAGCGAGACTCAGGGTTCCATGACCTCCAAATCTCTCAATCTGAAATTGACTCAGGCTCTACTAGGCAGGGGCTCCTTCCAAGGACAGCGTCGCGGTAACCCTAACCCTAGACCTAACCCTCAACCGAAACAGTCTTTTCCTTCCACATCGTCTTCCTCGCAGTTCAGGGGCAACCATCGGGTCCGCAGGGACTTCCACCCCCCGCAGTCAAGGGAACAGCCAAGATCCTTCAGACAGGACCAGTCTAGGCCCTTTCGGGGATCTAAAGGGAGCTTTAAGCGATGACTCCCACGCCACCCCAAGTCTTCAGCCCTTCCCCTTACGACCGCTTCCGTCCACGGACTTATCCTTACAGATTCCCTTTCCTCAGTCGATCTCCCACTCGCCCGTGGGGGGCCGCCTGGGGTCATACTTGAAGAATTGGGAGACAGTAACCAACGACCAATGGATTCTGTCAATAATAGCATCGGGATACATCCTTCAGTGGGATTCACTTCCGCCAACTGCCGTCCATCCTCAAGGAAAGCGTTTTTTCCTCCAAGGCCAAAAGCTTCAAGCCGCGCTCACAGCCATCGAGCAGCTACTGGAAAAGGGCGCTATCACGGAATTGGACCCCGCCAACGAATCTCCAGGCTTCTTCTCTCCCGTTTTCCTGGTTCCCAAGAAAGACACAACGGAGATGAGAATGATTATCGATCTCAAGGTGCTCAACAAGTCATTCCTGTCCAGGCCTCCCAAGTTTACTATGGAGTCGCTCAAGAGCATACGCAAGCTGATACTCCCTCACTCCAAGTTCGCCAGCCTCGACTTGAAGGACGCTTACTTGCATGTCCCGATCCATCCCAAGTCGCGGAAGTACCTACGGTTTGCGGTCAACGGACAACGTTTTCAGTTTCAAGTGCTTCCCTTCGGCATCTCGGTAGCTCCTTGGCTGTTCACCAAAGTTACGGCACCGGTGCTACAGGTTCTACATCTCCACTTGGTGTTCATCCACGGCTACTTGGACGACTTTCTGCTCCGCCATCAGGACCTAGTCACACTGTACCATCACATAGACTTGGTCATACATGTCTTCTTGCATCTAGGCTGGATCATACACCAGGACAAATCGGAGCTTACGCCTACCAACCGCATCAAGTTCCTGGGAGCCATCTTGGACACAGAGTCAGCCACTATTGCCCCATCGGAATCCCGCTGGATTGCCATTCAGACTCTCATCCAGAAGTTGTTAGACCACAACAAGCTATACTCTCTCAGGACATGGATGTCTTTAGTAGGCTCCCTTACTTCCATCCAGTCCTTCACCACCAGAGGCCGCCTGAACCTTCGTTTCATTCAATCCTGGGTGAACAGTCACCGCTTACAACCCTTGGATTCCAAGATCGTCCCCACGCCCATAGTCCGCAAGAAGCTCCAGTGGTGGACGTTACGAGTTCATGTTATGACCGGCTGCCCTTTCCTCCTTCCGCCTCCGTCTCACACCATCTACACGGATGCGTCAAACCAGGGCTGGGGCGCTCACTGGCAACAGTTCACCCTGAGCGGCTCTTGGAACTTACCCGATTCCCAGCTTCACATAAACCTCTTGGAGTTGAAAGCAGTAATCTTCGCTATCCACAGTTGGAAGTCTCAATTACAGCACTCGAGCGTAATGATAGCCACGGACAACTTCACGGTGGTGGCGTATATAAACAAACTGGGAGGAACGAGATCTGCCCCGCTGATGCAACTTACCAGGTATCTCTACGCCCTCATAGATGCCTGGTCGATAACAATCCAAGCCAGACACATTTCGGGGAAACTGAACTTCCTAGCCGACTCTCTCTCCCGCCAGAAGCTAATCGTGTCCTCAGAATGGACAATCCACCCCCAGGTTTTGGATCTTATCACGGAAAGATGGGAGAGACCTCAGATAGATTTGTTCGCCACAGCACTCAACTACAGGCTACCGACTTACGTGAGTCTGGTCCCGGATCCTCAGGCAGTAGCGGTGGATGCCCTGTCAATATCTTGGGAGAACCTGGTGGCCTACGCCTTCCCCCCTTTCAAGCTCATACCAGAAGTCCTCAACAAAGTCAGCCAGCACAATTGTATACTATACCTGATAGCCCCGGCGTGGCCCAAGAGAGCCTGGTTTCCATCTCTACTCGATCTCCTTCTAGAGCAGCCGCTCCAACTCCCTCTATGGTGGAACCTCCTCCAACAACCAAGGTGGCAACCGGAGAACGTGAACCTCCAAGCCTTCAATCTTCACGTTTGGAGAATATCCAGAGAGCGTTGCAGGAACGAGGATATGCACAAGACACTTCTCACGCTATTTCCCGATCCGTTAGACCTAGTACCTCAGCACTCTACGATCACAAAAGGATCAAGTTCCAGCAGTGGAGAGGAGATAGAGGACTAGCTAATCTGCCGTTATCCACCCCTATGATTGCAGACTTTCTTAACCACATACGACAAGATCGCAACTTAAAAGCTGGTACCATCGAAGGCTATAGATCTGCTATTGCGTCAGTTTCAGAGCTGGAAGGCTTGTCTATCGGATCGGACATAACCCTCACAAAACTATTGAAATCTTTTAAACTGCAAGACATCAAATCTCCTAATACCTTCCCCAAATGGGACCTGCTTCTAGTACTGCAATCCTTACAACGGGCTCCTTACGAACCGTTGCATGCTTCATCCCTCAAGTTTTTGGCCTGGAAAACCGCATTTTTGACCGCCTTCGCCTCTGCTGCCAGAATCTCAGAACTACATGCGATAGATGTTTCCTCCATTGACTTTGCCCACAGATACACCGCTGTGTCTTTTAGAGCCTTACCTGAGTTCCTCGCCAAGAACCAATCTACGGCTTCAGGACCTTTAGGAGCCAGGGTTTACTCCTTCCAGGCCCTTCCAGTTCCTGCAGACGCCAGGGATAAAGCGCGCCTTCTCTGTCCAATTCGAGTTCTACGATGGTACCTGGACAGAACTCACTCTATCAGAAAGGGTAGAAGACGTCTTTTTATTCCCTGCAAGCCAACGCTTTCTTCAGAGATCTCCAAAAATACGATCGCATCTTGGCTCTGTAAGACCATCGCCTTAGCTTATTCCACTACGGACCAGGAATCGACCAACGCCAAGTTCTCTCCTCACGAGATCCGGGCGCTATCTACTTCATTAGCGGCCTGGAGGTCTGTTTCCATCAACCAGATTGTGGCCTCCTGCCAGTGGAAGTCCTCCAACTCCTTCACCAGGGCTTATCTCAGAGATCTATCCGCCTCGTTGGATGGACTATCTTCTCTGGGTCCGTTGGTGGCGGCTCAACACTTATCTGCCTGACCCCCTCCCGAGGAGGAGAAGGAGGGGGGGGGGGCGCTTCCCGAGGGTGCGTGGTCCTAGTCCCCGACCTATCAACGTAGATGGTGGACTTCAACCACTTCCTAAGGTGGGCATAATTCCCTGAAACTTGACTTGCACATTATTAAGGGATTGGAAGTATTATTATGGTGTTTATTCTTCGTTGTGGTGGCGAGTGACGTGGTATAATCACTCTTTGGGAAGAACTAACTCGGTTAAGTTAAATATTAATCCTCCTCATCACCTCCTTCCCCGTAACCGTGTTCGGAGTGGAGAGTACAGGTTCTGGAAATTACGTTCTTTCGGTATTAATTCCCGTTTTACTGGCTATTTTATAGGGAAAAAACGATCTTTTATTCCTTCCTTTTATCATAATTTGGTCTGCTTAGTTCCTTTTTCCGCCTAAATCGGTAATTTTTACCGTTATTCGGAGAAATTTGGACAAAGATTTAAGAATTTACCGTTATCCCTAGAAATTATCTTCCCTTATTCACCTAAATAAAAGCGAAATTCTTGCTAGGTTGGGATCAATTGATTAATTAAATACCATTTTAAGAGGTATGGATACCCTCCTCCTTACGTGGTATTCTGTCAATGTTGGTTAAGAGGTAAGGTTTTTCGCAATAATTATGAAACAATCACAATTATTGTTAGTAATTATAAGAAAACTTACCTCTAAACCAACGAATTACTCCCTCCCTTCCTCCCCGTTATCCATCTCTCTGTTCATCGAAAAGAATGACAGCTGAGTTTGAAAATCCAAGGGAGATAATTCCCAAGGGAGGTAATTCAGGAAGAGGAACACGCAGACCACTAAAAAAAATTATTTTTCACACTCTGTACGATCTCTCCGAAAAGAGAGAAATAAGTCAATGTTGGTTTAGAGGTAAGTTTTCTTATAATTACTAACCATAATTGTGATTGTTTCATTTTGAGAAATAAGGGAAAGGGGTGACACCTTCTCTGGGGGGGGGGGGGGAAGAGAAACACTTTCTAGTCTCAAGATGGCTAACTAGTTCAAAGATCTATCAACATAATTATATTCAAAACTCAACAGCATTTTCTCAATTTGAATCACCTTTGGAATGTTAATATCTTATTTGTAATCAGAAACAATATAAATCTTTTATCTAGATCCATCATCCCTAACATTTTGTCACATACAGGTATTCATAAACAAGTTGATATTGATAAGACATATGCTTTTCTGTTTTTTTCATGAGGTTAATTTCATTTCAGGATAATGACGATGAGGATGACATTCTTAACACACTTGCTGAGAAACATGGTCTGGACAGTGAGGGGGTCTCGGAGAAGAAGAAACAGAAAACGGACTTTGGACACAATGGAAAACATTCTAAACAGTCACAAAAGAAAAAATGGAAAAACAAATAAATTCTACATTGTATGCCATGTTTCTTTTATAGTTTACGGTATTTCCACAATATGAGAAAATAATTTTTTGTATATGCTCAAAATCAACAAGTATTATATACTGAATGCAAAATACAGATATTTTAGTGCCAAACAACTTTTTTCGAAACCAAATATCTGTGTCTAACACATGAGAATGAAAAATTATAAACAAAATTTCTCTAGTGCACAAGCAATGAAGCAAAATTAAGGATAACTTCTTGCAAGAGGGAAATATTGTCTGCAACATGTCACATAAGTAAGTTAAGTTTCCAAAAGCAACATATAGCAAAACAAGATGTGTTTGTGAAACACGAATGCCCCCGGATGCATCCTGCTCGCTGTGTCAAGGTCAAGGTCACAAGGTCAAATGTCATGGTGTCATCTGAAAGGTCTCATCACAAGGGATCCATATGTCAAGTATCAAAGAGCTAGCTCTGACCAATCAAAAGTTATGACCAAGGTTAAAGTTTAAAATGCTCGCTGTGTCAAGGTCAAGGTCACAAGGTCAAATGTCATGGTGTCATCTGAAAGGTCTCATCACAAGGGATCCATATGTCAAGTATCAAAGAGCTAGCTCTGACCAATCAAAAGTTATGACCAAGGTTAAAGTTTTTGTGGACAAACGGACGGACGGACGGAAAAGGTCAAATATCATGGTGTCATCTGAAAGGTCTCATCACAAGGGATACACATGTCAAGTATCAAAGACCTAGCACTGACAGTATAGAAACTATAGCCAAGGTTAAAGTTTTCGGAAAAGGCTCGCTGTGTCAAGGTCAAGGTCACAAGGTCAAATGTCATGGTGTCATCTGAAAGGTCTCATCACAAGGGATCCATATGTCAAGTATCAAAGACCTAGCTCTGACCAATCAAAAGTTATGACCAAGGTTAAAGTTTTTGTGGACAAACGGACAGGTGAAAAACAATATACCCCCGGAATCTCCGATTCGGGGGCATAAAAAGAGCCATTGGCTCTGTAGCTCTTTAGGCTTCATATTCAATTTTGCTTTGGGGTGTGGTCAATGAGTAGGGATGTCACGATACAGGTACCTTGCGAAAGATGCGTATCACGATACTGAGGTCACGATACGATACATATCGCAATACACTAAATGCGACATTATTACGGTGAGATAAACATTCAGGGATCTAAATTTAATATTCCTAAAGAGACTTATCTGAGTAACCAGCATATAAAGACAAAAATATGCCAACTTCTTCATGAAAAGGTCATTTAAAGCTATCTGAAAAAGGAATTTAACCAACTCTGGATTTCTTGATATGATATTCACACAAAATGTTTACGATATTCACCAAAAAATTTAACGATATTCACTAAAATTTGTATCACGATACAGTTGACTCAACTTGACTGTATCGTGTATTGTATCGTGCATCGATGCATCGGTGTATCGTGACATCCCTAGGCAATAGGGTCACCAAATGTTCATTTTATGATCCTAATTATCTGAGGAGTCGCTACATCACATTTCTAGGCCTTATGCTTCAGGTAAAGAAATGGAAATAAGTTTTAAGGTAGCCCGAGTTTCCTACTGGCTGTATAGCTGAACATGAGCTACTTTTGATATTGACATGTTCGCATGTCAATATCAAAAGTAGCTCATGTTCAGCTATACAGCCAGTAGGAAACTCGGGCTAGATTTAAGGGTGTGGCCCTTATTAGGGACCAAAGGGCGCTATAAATTAAAATCCTAACTAGTCAAGGAGTCTGTACACATATTTCAACTTTCTGGGTCTTGCGTTTCTTGAAAAGAAGTCGAAAATGCAAATAGTTTACAGATGGAAGCCTAGTGGCCAGATGAGCTAAACATTTAGATATCTTTGTGGCTGGGTGAGATATAAGCATTATTACTCGCCCATGTGGGATACCGTAGTGTAATATTAATGCAATATGGAACAAGTGTAATATCACAATGTAAGTATGACGTCACAGTAGAGTGTGGTTGTGACGTTATATTGTAAGCACAGCGTCACAATGGCTGCTGTGTGGTGAAAATGTTTGTATCAGCAACTACCAGCAAGTTTTCTTGCATTAGAGGGCAAGTAATATACAGAATACTTAACTACCTTCCATTTGATACTGTTTTAATATACTTGTGAATTATTTGGTATCAAACTCACTTTCTCTCATTTTATACAAAATCATTAACTAGTTTAATAAAAATAGAATCAAATGGAAGGTTGTTTAGTATCGTCTATTTCCAACTGGCCAAGCCCAGAGGGACATCTCTTTAGCCGAATCAGTAGAGTGTCTACCTCTCAACCCAGTGGTCCTGGGTTTGAGTCCCTGTAGAGGTTATCTCTCAATCACTTGTGACATTTATAAATGCGAAAAACAATATCCTTTCATCAAGTAGATGTAGAAGGTTTGTCTTCTCCTTCACTGTATAGCAAATTTTCCTCATTATGCTCAAAATCCACAAGTAACATCTAGAAAAAGAAATATCTTTATTGCAACAATAGATTTGTCAGCAAGTGTCAGTGAGTAGATGTAGATGGCGTATCCTCCCCCAAGTCTACAGTCTCTGTGTACAGTCTGTGTACCTCTGTGTATACACACATCTCCTCTAATGCTAGCGTCACCGCCTCTTCTATGTAGTCAACTTGGTCTGGAGGGCAATAGTCATCAACACTCGATCTGGATATACAACAAAAAGGTCAAGGATGAATCTACACTTGTCATCAGCAAGAAAGTTTAGTCAGTTTAATGCTCTAAACAGGCTATTTTATAAAGCACCTCTCTTTGTCAACACAAACATAAGGATCAGCAGAAGACTTTGAAGGATATTTAAAATTTTGGTTCTGGATAAAAGCATAATTTAAAAGTTCAAACATTAATAACTTCATGAAACCCAAATTATTGATTTAAAATATATCAAAGGATGTTTAGTCTCTCCTTTGGAGGAAGGCTCTCCACATATGCTAAACCAATATATATGTAGCCACACTTGTCAGGACTATAGGACAGAGTGAAGTTTGTAAACATTGGAGAGGCAGAAGCTTGGTTGCCTTCTTGAATCTTTGAATCCTGAATCTGGACTTGTAAAGGTTAATACCCAGAAACTTGACTTACATTGAGACACAATTTATCTTAATTGCCTTTGTATCCATGAATCAGAAAGTGAGTTTTGGCAACACAAGTATGATACTGTAATTTCTCCTTTAATTCAACATCTCTAATAATTCAACCACATAGTAATTTACTAAGATCGCAAATTCTAAACACTTATAAAATTTCAACCTAGTGCAAAAACAATTTTATATTCCTATGATCCCATTATTGCTGAAATTTTGAAAATTTATGAAATAATTGCAAAGAATAATTGTCTGAACTGCAATATTCAATTTGCAATATCTTCATGATGACAACGCTGCCATTATGTTGTGGTCGTCTATAAGGACTATTCATTTAAATTACTCATGATACTTATCTCAAATATCAACCAAAGTGCAATATGAGCGATTGAAGTAATAAAATAGTCCAACCATAGACATTTTCTGAAAGTATTTGGAAAATTAGAGGGTTGAATTAATAAAGAAATTATGGAAACAATTTTAGTATAATCTTGAAGATTCACCTGGAGAGAGTGATGAGACTAGGTGAAGGCAGAGCCTCCAGTATATGTTTCGTCTCCTGCACCAGACTACAGATCTGTTTCTCCGAGCTCACGTGATGAGGCAGTTCTGTGTCGTCCATCGTACACCCAGCCTCGTGGAGTAGCTCGAAGTCTGTCCTTGGATCTTCACTCTTCAGGCTTGAGATTAGCTTCTTCAACACCTCTAACCTGTGAAGATGTACATAAGAAAATTCTTACTCAATAGAGGTAGTTCAAGACATTTCAGAATTCAATGTCAGTTTGTGTGTTTGCAATGGAAAATGAAAAATGTCGAAGCTACATTCAAACTCGTGTGAACCAAGCGAGCTGCGAGAACAAATCTGTTGTCAACACACAACGAGCAAGAGAAGAGATTTTTTTAGTTAGACCCCTTCATCAGATCAAATTTATAATTTTATGGTAACATCTCATTCAATTGAGAATCGTGATTGGATGCAAGTTAACTTAGTTGTTTAATCACTGAAACCTTACCAAAAGTTATGAATCAATAAGCCTCAATAATCTACAAAACAATTTTGAAAATAAGAATTTTTGCAACTTTTGCGACCTTTGATTGTTCTTTGCATAACATGGTCACCACAGTTCCTCTAGACGTTACTTTTTGCATGTTTCGCATGCAAATTTATTTTTGGGGGGGGGGGGGGGCTTGATTTTCATTTATTCTTCATGAAATTTCACAGAAGGTATTACATTTAGAACATGAATACAGAGAATAGAACAAAAGGATGTCTGTACCTTTCTTCGTCTATATCGACTGCAGCTTCACTATCTTCTGATAACAACAAAATGGCTGACTTCACCTCTTTTAGTTGTTTGGTTCTTTCTTCCACACATTTCTTTATTGCCTGAAATACAGAAGATGACCTTCAATGACCAGATACATTCAGATCACTTGCTCTGTTGCTTATCACACCATAGTTTTAGTAATGAATCATAATAGAAAGTACAAATATCAACAAATCTCCAATCAATATAGCCATTACATATACAGTATATATATAAGTCTGTGCACATAATTTTAGCTTTCTTATTCTTTAGATGATTGAAAAGAAAGAACACCAAAGTGTCAACAAGTCTACAATTAATATTCCCTGTGGCCAAAAATTGAACACAACATATCTGCTTTCTAATTCTCAATTCTGTGTTATGAAGCAGATAAATTGTTTTATTAAGTCTGGGCTCATAGAGGCAATTGAATCTTCAATACAAAATCCCAAATGGAGAAGGAGTCCTTCACAATGTTTCATTTGGCATCATAACAGCCCTATTTTCAGCAATGAAGATACACTTACACCCTTATGTAGCAGAACCAACAGAATAGTATGACCCTCACCTCATCACTGTTATCTCCTGGACCAATATACTTATACAGCTGCTTCAGCCAAGTCATTTGTTCCGCAGTGTACATTTCTCTGAATGGATTCTTTGTGGAGTAGAAATCTAGATCAATGTCAAGAATATAATGTTTATGCTCCAAGTTCATTGAAAGCTTTTCAAGTTGAGAGAAAAGAGAACTCCTGCAAGCACTTTTAGTATCATAATCATTGTCAGAATTTCCCTTCTTTTGAGAATTATCTTTTGAAATTGCCTGATGAGATTTATCTTTGGAAATGTCTTCTGTTATAGATTCATGTTTTGAAATGTCCTTATCAAGTTCATCTTTTAAATTGATATTTTGAGTTTCATCCGTTTTTCTTCTCTTTCTTTGATTTGGTCCGGAATCTGTTACGTCTGCTTTTCCATCAAGGGAGGTAACTTGTGCCTGACTCTCATTACTGGATGGTGATTGGTTGTTAAGCTTGTTCCAATCCTCTGGTATCACAGTCATCACATGTAGAGTTAGTAGTTTCCTGTTCTCAAGCAGAGATTCATCAACATACAGAGTCTCACTGACAAAGTAGCTCTCCTTGCAGGTTGTTCTGTAATGCATGAAGAGGTATCATAAGAATATAATGTGATAAAATCAATGAAAATGTAATATGAAAGCTAAGCACATGGGAATTTTAGTTTTGTCATTATCAAGACAGATGCAGCCTAAGTCAACCAATTCCTTAAATTAGTTAGGAATTAAGCCTAGACTCAATTTAAGAACAGATGGTGTGAAAACATGTCTGCTTTATTAAGGTTTGATGGGAAATGCCTTGTACAGTTGATAGGTGGTTATTCATGGAATATGAAATGAAATTTAGTCATTAATCAATCATTACACAATGAGCAAGATCTCTCTCAGGTTCTATATCAACTAATGTCTCTCTTCAAATATCTATGTTTCAAGACTTAAATTTTTTTTATATTATTGGGACAGTTAGGGTTAAGTGTGTAAGTACTAGTTCCTTAAAATACCTCTGAATTCATGAACCAATCAGCTAATGTATTGGACAAAGAATGTCTTGACCCTGAAACTTTCATATATGTTTATAAAACGGTCAATCTACACAATAAAGGCAGCTAAGTTGAATGACATTGGTTTTGGAAGCCCTCCTCATGGTCGATACAGCATCATTCTTTAAACAAAAAACCCTTGGGGTTGGCTGTTTTCCATTACATATGACCTTAGCCATATTCTGTGTTGTGTCCTTGGGCAAGGCACTTCATTCACATAGCTCTCAGTTCACCCAGCTGTACAAATGGGTACCTGAACAAAGGGGAAGTAGAGACCTATACGGTCAGCAGAGCACTTGTTAATCAGTGGTAGACCTACCATATACTTTCCCTCCAGGGTAATGAAACTCATGGGGCTTTGAGCATGCTTCGTCATGGATACAAGTGTGTTATAAGAAAGCTATTATTATTATTTAAAATAATCTTCTCAAGGACCAACCACCTGATGGTTCCAGTGTTAGAGCACCTGCCCACATAGAAGGAGTAGAGACCGTCCTGTATCTGATCACACCAGGGGGGCTTCAACCAGTACACACAGCTTATGTGACCTGCGTACACCAACGGGACGATCCAGTTCTCTATACTCAAGGTCCTGGAATTGAAATTTAATTTTGAATTTGAAATTTAATTTTGAATTTGAAATTAAAATTGACATTTGAAATTAAAATTGAAATTGACATTTGAAATTAAAATTGAAATTGTCAAAATTAAAAATTGAAATTGAAGTTGGAAATTGAAATTGAAATTGAAATTGAAATTTGAATTGAAATTCTAAAGTTGAATTTGTATTTTATCTTATGAATTGAAATTGAATCGGTGGAATGCAATGCGACTTTACAAAATGATGTTTGGAGAGGAGAGAAATTATGAAAGTGGATCAGAGTACAGTTATTTGTAATTTAAACATAGCATGCATTGTCTTGAAAATTACTGCAACTTCTTAGATTAAAGATTTAAGAATATAACTATTTGCTTGGCAAGCATAAATATTTGCTTTGCCATGATGAGATTGTGACATAAACTGAGATACTTTTCCACTTACTCATATAATGTTGTTTTATCAAAAACAGTGTCAGCTTTCATGTCCACTGGTATCAGCATGTCGGGGTGAGAGTCGAAGTGAACAAGCGTTACATCACTGAATGGCAGGTACTTTGAAGCAATGTTCCGATGAATATGTGGTACAACCTGAAATTATGGATACCATATGAATGAACAAAATTATGTTTTCCTTCATCAACATTATCTTCTATAAATAGCCTTTGCTCATTTCTCATGAAATAAAATTTCATAAAAACATATACAATTCAAATTCCTAATTTTTACTATAATTACAAACATTGAAACAAATAGTCTTAGCCATTTTCATTAAAGAGTTTGTTTCATAAATTTTGAACTTTTTATTTAATAAGTGATAAAATTCTATTTTTATAAACCAAATTTTCAGAATTTTCAATGTCCTAAAAACATAGCATTATGGTAATGATTAGATGCTTTTGTTAACAAAAAGAAACAATAATGTTACAAAGTTGTATTTTATTACAATAAACTTATTTTATATGACAAAAAATGTAACAATGTTGCAAATTAATGCATGACAAGAAGATAAATAATCATATTCCTTTGGCATGGTATATTGTCGATTTGTTATCATTGTTAATGTTATGGCAATATATAATCTCAGATATATTGTATTAACATTGTATTACAATTATTACAGTTCACCCACTCCTTGAGACCCTCATTTAGCCACTCACTTCATGGTGATCTTCCACTATCAAAACTGGAATATTCTTTCGTGATTTGACCGTCGACATGGCAGTTCTTTGTATATTCCACCCAAACATTCAACACTAAATTTTCTTGTCACAGCGTCTCAACTCCAAAACTCCTGACATGACTCCAAGCTTACTGCCGTGCAGAGAGAGTGATTTTAAGTGCGAATCTCTTACTATCAAATATCCCGAAAGGCTGCTAAAATATTAATTACAGACGCATTTGAGAAAGAAATAACGAATCCAATCCGTTGACATATCAAATAATTATTGTGCAACATAATAATAATTTTTGTTTGACATTTAAAGGTAAATAAATCAATTACTGTCCCGCAGCAAAAACAAGTGCACGTTTTTCGTGACTCCGATTAAGAAAATGCCAAGAATGTCTTCTCGACTTTCGTGTGGAAGGGATTTCCACTGTGTCCCTGACATAAATACTTGCCTTGACACAGCGTGCAAATCGGGGTAAGTCTATAGTTATGTAGATTGTGTTATTCAATGTAAATATGCAAAAGTTTATCAATCACATGTGGATGGAGAGCATGACAGTCCCCTAAATTCGTGAGTCAAGCGATGGCTTGTCAACTCTGTCAGGTATTGTGCAAAGATTGTTTGTGGAAGCTCATGCAATTCGTCTATCAAAGAATAATATGAATTTATTAAATGACGTCAGTTATTATATTTGCAATGACAATATTTTAACAATTTATAAATTGAATCTCATAACATTTCTAATGAAAAACAACCCATCAAATTTCAAAACAAGATCACTTGTGTACTTGTCCTGAAATAATAGTGACTTAAAAGAGTCATATAAGGTATTACAAACTAATGGCCCCGTTGTGTATAGGCTATAGTCACTATGAGTCAATTGTTTTGTCTGAAGGAACCAGTAGTTATCGGATCACCAACCTCTAATACTAATAGGCCTAAGATGATAAACACCTTGTTATCTATCACCTTTGAATATTATACATTTACATATTTGTGATTGGTCTTTTTCTCTCTAGTTTGATTGTCTGTTGACAATTGCTGAAATCTTTATGCCACCTTCCCTGTCTTGTACAAGAAAGAATCTTGTTTATATTTCAGATTTGACTTTATATGTCTGCCACTGGTCAATCCTCGAAACAGACGAGAGTTTATCAATGGCCCTGCAAAGAACAGACCCGGGGCTCTTACCAGATCAGATATGGTGGTGTCTAGTCAAGGTAATAGGTTATTGTATAAATGGGACTTATTCAGCCAGCTCTATAACAGTTCAAACTCTAAGTATTAAACATCACTCAGCAAGCAATCAACTCTAATTTTCATTCATTATATCTAGCAAAAAAGGTAGTCAACACAAACTGTGAGGACACTGAGGAGAAACAAATAACATATTGCCAATTCCCCGGGTTTGGGTTGACAGGGATTTCGCAACACTCTTGTCCAAACCCAGGGATTGGGTAATTCTGGGTATAGGGTACGATATATATATGCCAGAAGGCACATTTGATATGATTTATTATGTCCATTGTTATTTTCTTTTGATATTTTTTTCGTCGGATTGTTGTAGACACATAGGTTTATTAGATGTTATAATCAGAGACCGTCATATTTCAAATATTTTATTCAAGATAATAATTTTACTTCAGATTGGAGCAGTCTTATTGTGGGAAAGATATCCCCATGGCTGCAGAATGATTCAAAGTTTGATACAATGAGAAAAAACTCTGATGAGGTAAGTTCATTTACTATATCATAGACAAATATCAGGGATTTTGATTGCTCTAGGCCATAGGCCATTGGCCTATTACATTTTCAAATGACCTATTAACTTCTATTGACTTAGGACATTGAGGCTGATCAATAATTGTAATATTAATTCTACATTTTGGCTTATGAATAATGAATACTGATGCTCACTTGTTAAATGTTATTAATCTTTAAAAATTGAAAGGTTAACCAAACCATGAATTCAAGTCGCACCATGGAATATAACAAACAATTTTAGTTGAATAATTCCAAAGTTATTAATACTTGTTTTAAAGCGCTCTAAGAGCTTCAGGTCAATGGCCTATTACTAGACATTCACTTAGGACATTTGTCCTATTCACATTTCTAGGCTTCAGAATCACTGTATCAGTAACAAATGAAATAAGAGGCTATTTTAATAATTTCAATGTGAGATATCTGATAAGATGAGGGTGGAACATACTTTATTTCAAATGATAAATGCAAATTAGTTATTGCTCAGTGCAAAACGGAGAAAAACCAATCATTTAATAGCATGTTTTGTGGAGGAGAAAATGAACAATAACAAAATAGCAACTGTAGTCTGAAATGCTTTGGACTGTGATGATGACAGTAAATTACTTCACATACTTAGTTTCAGATTTGATTTCAGATTATAATTAAACAGTGTTTTCTGTTAACAGAGGTTCAAATTAGTAAGGTTAGACATTGGATAGCACGCCTCTTTTGGCTGAAATGTAACCCAAGCAGTCCTAAGAATTAACTCGCACACTCACTCAACTGAATAATTTTAAGATTCTAATAACAGATGTCAGATACAGATTGGCAGTGTATGGTGTTCAAGGAAGGTTTTATTTTATTTTACCTATTGCAAACTCCGATGGTGTTTAAAAGAGTTTTTTTTTATATCAGTCCTTATCCCAGGGTAGTTATGTGTGTAGGGCTTTTGTGGACTTGAACGTATCAAAAAAACATTATTATAATTTATTATTTATCTGCAGGCTCTGAAGCAGGAGCTTCGCTACGCCGCCCACCTGGGTCTCCCGGCCATCATGCTGACACTGAAGAACCGCAGCCCCGTCAACCTGGCTCGCTGCATCAGTGAACACATGCTTAGTGGATACTTCCAACAGGTGGGTCTTGTCTAGGAGGCTGTGAGACTTTTAGCACAGATTTACCTTAACTTTAAAATATCTGATGTTCTTATTTGCCTAAAAAAGGAGAGATATCTGACTCAAAATTTTCCATTCTTCAGAGACACTATTTGAATCTCACAGGTTTTAGTTTGTGATTTTTCTGATTTCTATCTCTCAGCAGATTTTTTTAACATTTTCTAAATATATGTAGCATCTAGAAAAAGAACAACCTTATGCAATGCTGAGACAGTGTTTGTGCTTGATCTTTTTCCAATAAGTTCTTATCACTATGTTCCTGTTTGTATCTTTCAGCAATTCTGGGTGCAGGTTCCGCTTGTGGCTCCGTGGGATCAGAGAGACCAGGTTATTGAGGGTCTAGATGGGGGGGACGCTCCAACTGAGGATACTTGGGAATGGTAGATAATCTCTATTAATAAAGATAAGCACCACAAGAGGTTCATAATGTTATAAACTTGCTACATTCCCTCTAGACACAATGGGCCAACTGGAGAGTTCCATTAAGTATCTACGCCAATTCTGAGGTACCTTATTTCCAGAGGTGAAACAGTTTAAAACAACAGTATACATGTATATTGAACTGAAGGTTAATTACCTTTTCACCCCCCTCTCGTTTACTGTGTTGAAGGTTCCTCTCTATCAAACTGAATATTCCCTTTGTTCTAGTATCTACAGCCATTTCACTGTGTTTCACTCCATTTTGTTATCTGTGTTGAAGGTGGCACCTGTTCCGGACCCTGTGTGACAACAACAAGCGACTGGGGGTGTGTCTAGAGCTGACCGCTGACCTCCCGTGTGAAGCTGTGCTGGAGCGTTGGCTCTCGGAACCAATCAAAACGGTCGTCGTGCCAACCAGCCTCTTTCTCACCAACAAGAAGGGCTATCCTGTCCTGTCTAAAGCTCACCAGTCTCTCCTTAGAAGGCTCTTCAAGGTATGGCTACTGGAGATGTGTATTACTAGAGCCTTGGTTGTGAGCTTAACCCTCAAGCTCTTTAACTCAAAGATTCAGAGGTTGATTTCTGGTTTGTAGGGGAAAAGGGTTAAAGATTAGTCTCATTTTTTGTGGCCTGAAGGTTCTGATAGTAGTTTGTTGTGATAAAAAAAAAACCAACCTTGTTTCAAATGATACAAACTATTGTCTCTACCTGGATTGGACCAACCTGCTTTTTTCTCATCCATTAAATTGTTACTAAACATGCAGCAAAACAGAATGTTGTTAGACCATCTGTTATGGAAACCGCCAAACTAGTCATAAGATCCAGGTGATTAGAAAATAGTTTCCCCTTTTCTTTATAAAAAAGTTGCTTTTGAAGACAACTTATCTGTGGGTCTTGCTTCTACTGTCATTTCGCCCATCATTACAGCTAGATGTGCAGTTGATTCTGAACGGAGTGGACCGACACCCAGACAAGGGGATACGAGCGTACCAGCAGTACCTAGACCATCTCTGGCAGGTGTGTAGCTCACCTAGGTTAAGTTGTTGTGTTAAATGTGACAAAATGGGGGTATAGTTGTCATATTAAACTGACATTTTCAAAGGCAAGGTACACAACTTTTTCAATGTTGTTAGCAACTTCAAAATTTGCATGAACTATATTCACTTGCAGTTTAATTGTCTTCTTTGATTGGCATTCTAGAAGTTGGTGTGATGAACAATAAGGACAATTCTTATGGACCTGCTTGACAACGAAACGTCGCTTACACAGAATAAAGAAGTTGTTCATCCATAAGAATTGTCCTTATTGTTCAGTTTAATTGTCCTTTATCATGAAGTTTTAAGTAAATTGGAGAGAAAAAAACAATTTAAAGTCATCAATTGAATTCATCATTCTTGACATTTATTTGATTTTCACTGCTGCATTCATAATCACAAAGAGACTCTTATTTCATAAACTACAATTGAATTTGTTGCTTATTTCATTTTGGGGTTTCTTTTACTTTTATTCATATCAAGTTGATCATGATAAATGTTCACATATTTCAGACCCAGACCCCACCAGATGCAATAACTCAGTTTGCCAAGGGATATGAAGACTATCTCCAGTCACCTTTACAGGTAAACTATATTTTCTAAATTAAAAATGTCTTTTAGGAAGTTGGAGTTGAACAAGGAAAAGTATTTTTATAGTTATCTAATTCTTATAGGCAACGTTTAACTCGTATTCTAATGTCACTTTATTGACAACAGCATTGGAATCTATGTTGAAATGTCGCCTATAGGGAATCATCATCTTTTACTGTGCCTATATCCATGATTAAACTTACTCAAAGCACTCAGAAGTGTATTGTTATACTATAGGAATAGTATTTTACTGTGAAACCTTTAAACATAAAGAAGTATATCCAAAAATACTGATTGTTTTTATCCATTTCAAACTCTCTTTTCTTGATAATCATGATCTTGAAGTAGTAAGGGTTGAAATATCACTTACAGTCAGTAGATCTCTTACAATATACAGTTTTCTTCAGAACCATAAAGCTTTTCCTACTAGTCATGGAATTATTCTTAGTTTTCTAATCATTGACGTTATTGTTGCAGCCCCTCATGGACAACTTAGAGTCCCAGACGTATGAAATCTTTGAAAAGGACCCAGTCAAATACTCACAATATCAGAAGGTATGGAACATGTAATTCTTGCTTTATAGAATTGGTGATTTGATGAAGATGATATTTGATGGTGTTTTCATGATAGTGTTTCATAAGGATGGTGCCTTGGTGAAGATTGTGTATTCAATCCATGGGAATAATGAATAGAGATAAATATTTCGATGTATTCCAAAACAAAAATTTGTGGTTTGATTTCAAATTGTTTGAGGTGTTATAATGACTCTATTTGAATCTTTCTTTATTTTTACAGGCTGTTTACTACGCACTGCTTGACAAGATTAAACCAGATGAAAAAGACACAAAGAGTGTGTAAGTAAAGTAACAGGGGTAACAGTTATTGAAAAGTAATGAAAACCATAGGATAAATAATGAAACTTAGGATATGAAATAATGGATTTGTACAGCTCGCAACATTTTTTTACTAAAAAATGCGATTTATTGAGGATTGAACATTCCAGAACATTGCTGCTTTGGGTGTTACAATATTCAAACAATCCAATTACTTTACAGAATGCATACAATTGCTTAGATAATAATATGATTAATAATGAATACTGATGTATTATAACAACATAATTTTAGAGTAATGATGGTGGTGGGAGCTGGAAGGGGTCCTCTAGTTCGAGCAGCCATCGCAGCAGCCACACAGGCCGACCGCAAAATCAAGAAACTCTACGCTGTGGAGAAGAATCCTAATGCTGTCGTCACGTGAGTTTACTCGTTTTGTTGCTGAGGTCAGAATTCTTTAGTTTGAGTGTAGCAGCCTTTTGGTAGAAAGTTGGATTACTTATAAGGTGTTCTCATTTGACAATCCTAGCCTCAAAAACAGGCACATTTAGTTGTGGGAATACTGCAAGCAAAGCTGAAATCTGGTATTTGATTTGGGCTTTGCAGGAGATGTGCAGATAAAGTATTTCTGAAGGCGCATTGTATCAATTACAAAATTATTCGCAAATTGATTCTGCCAATATTTTGGAAATTTGAAGATTGTAGTAAATGTACTGAAACATTAAAACATTGAAAACTAGAAGAATGAGAAGAAGAGGTTTACAAGTCACCTCTTTGCGTTTTACAATAAATTCTCCCAGCCAAAGAAAAACTATGTTTGTCAAAATAACCTTTTTCACCCAACAAAGAAAGCTCATATCAAATAATCCTGATCCAGCTTCTGTTGAAATAAGATCAGTTCATGGGTTACCAGGAGGTTCACAAACATAAACTATCCAAACATCAATGAAAAACCCTGCCAGGAAAACATGCTTTTAGGCAATCACAAAATTATGTGGAGGAGAAAATGGGGAAAAGGATATTTTGTCTATTTTTCTAGAACCACCCAATGCAAGCTAACTATATGAATTAATTATCTCTGGTAGACTAGAGAACCTGAAGGACGAGATGTGGGGTGAGACGGTGGACGTGATCTCGTGTGATATGAGGTTCTGGGAGGCTCCCGAGAAAACAGACATCCTCGTCAGTGAGCTGCTCGGATCATTCGGGGATAATGAACTCTCCCCAGAGTGCCTTGATGGGGCCCAGAGGTTCCTTAAAGGTACGTGCATCTTATCTTAGTTACTGGTACTGAAGCAGGTTTCCTTAGAGAAATATAGGATGTCACAAAAAGCTAATTAATCACAAGACATTATTTCAAATCACAAATTCTTAGACAGTTCCTTAATTCGAAACTCAATTTAAGGAGTTCACAGAAAAATGGTTGCTTGTTATTCATGGTTGACATGTGAAACTTATTCTACAACAACATATAGTTTCCAGGATAACAGAGTTGCGCTCTGAAGAAAATATATTTCACATACACTTGTATTAAGTGGGTAAAAATATAACAAATGTAAAAAAAATTGTTATGAGCATGCTATTGTACTTGCTTGCGCGGCCCGACTTGGTATGTAGCGAATCAAATCATTATCTCGCCACCTTCTTGATAAAATTTCAACGAGAAAATGATTTGACTGGCTATATACCAAGTCGGGCTGCGCAAGCGAATCTAGCTTCTGAGCTCAGGGTACAGATTAGTGGAGTTAACGTAATGTTCGTACCCTGAGACAGGATGGATTTTGTCTCTAAATACCAGAAACTGATCTATTTATAACCGTGTTTAATTAGTTGGGAATCATTAGGTAAAGAATGCGCAAATTATGCACTTATAGTTTTGTTAACTGGATCATATCATAAACACTATCTTCACTTTCCTGGATACTGATTTTCCAAACATGTTTCTATTTTTCCTCACACAGATGATGGAATAAGTATCCCGTGCAAGTACACGTCATACATGGCTCCGCTACAGTCAGCAAAACTTTACAACGAGGTGCGACAGTGCAAGGAGAAAGACAAAGGACCAGAGGTATAGATATGTTGCATTTGCATGTTAGTCTTTCTGATTGGAGCAGTTAAAAAATTAACAAGCAAGCAAATCTGGATTTTGGAATTTTATGATAAACTGTACAGATTGAGGGAAAACAATTGAGATGAAAGTTGATTTTTTAGACAAACCAAGACTAAAAACTGTTATATTCAGAAATGATTTGCAAACCAGTTGAAGTTTTCTTTTGATGTTATATTCTTTGTATGATGTTAATTGGCCAGGCATAATGTTAAATAAAATTATTTTCCATCTGATTTGAGTAATGATTTAAGGTCTTATGTATCTGGCTGAGATTTTTGTCTATTCATGTCAAATGAAACCCAACCTTTTCAGGCTCCTTTTGAGATGCCATATGTCGTCCGTCTCCACAACTGTCAGATTCTAGACGAACCACAGAAGGTCTTCACATTTGTTCATCCAAACAAAGGTGAGAGTTCCCTCTCTTTTTAAGGGCCTATTTTTGTCAACAAAGAAATCTTGTATTGCAGCCAGCTTCCTCGTACACCCCTGTCAACCAATTTTGTTTCAATTTCTCAGTTGTTTGATCTAAAGATTTAGATCTTTTTCGATATTATGAATTTTTTTTATTCTAAGTCAATTAAAAGCCTTATGAAGGGAAATAAGATCCAAAATATTCTCTCTTACTCTATCAAACAGGGAAGTATCTCTGCACAATGGTCTGCGATTAATCTGTATAGGTGCATGTTCTAACTCAAATATAATTTGTCCAGTAATGAGGCCTAGCGCATGGCTTAAACTATCAGAAGATAGGGGCAAGTAACTCCAGTGAAGGATACGTTGTCATCAGGCTTTTTCAAAAAGATGCAATATATTTAGGAATACTTTGTGACCATTTCAGAGCTGTTGTCAGACCTGTAGGAGAGGAATAAAACAAGCTTTTATCACTGTCTAGGAAATTTGAAATTATTAGACTGTAGGAATACAGTGGTGTAGTGGTTAGCATGCTGGCCTCTCGTGCCAGAGACCCGGGTTCAAATCCTGGTGGAGACACCAAAAATTTGTGACTTTGGTCTCATCCTGTGTTGTGTCCCTGGGCAAGGCACTTCATCCACATTGCACTCAGTCCACCCAGCTGTTAAAATTAGTACCTGAAAACTGGATGTTCTGGCCTACGTGGTCATGATTAGCTGTAAAAGTACACTCCTTCGGGTAGCGCTTTGAGCATGTCTTAGGACGTGGAAAAGGCGCAATATAAGTATGCTCATCATTTTTATTATACAATACTTTTTCTTATAACCATCTATTAATCAATATTTTCAAAACATTTATAAATGTGTAACTTGATTGGAAAATCTTGTTATGATATATTATATTGGTGTTCTGTTTTGATTTGTCATCAGTAAATTTCTTGAAATCTTTGCAGATGAAGTAATAGACAACAACCGGTACATCAGTCTAGAGTTCAATATATCCCATGATGCAGTACTCCACGGATTTGCAGGGTATTTCGATGCAGTGCTCTTTGGAAATGTCACATTAAGTAAGTATGATAAAACTGATCATTTTGAAATAATGAAATGCTTTTTGGTGAAATATTGTGAAAGATCAGTTCATTCAATTTCTTAATCAAGGAGTTTGCAATTCTATAAGCTGTAAATAAATCTATTTTATGAAATACAATATTTGGTGCATGATTCTCGGCAGTAAAATTCTATCAGTTAATTTCCATGTTAAATGAACAGGAAACTAAAACCTCTTTATTCCTGGAGGGAAAAAAGTGGTCATTCTATTGCTAGATAAAAGTCTTACAAAGTTATGTTTTTTTATTGTTTTTTCAGATAAAATGCAACAAATTTATAAAAAGATAGATTTGGTGTCCCTTAAAATTATTAGATGTAGGATACTTTTACCATTGCAAAGGGGCCCCATCTGCTAAAATATTGCCAAAATGACCCCCTTAGCTGATCACCTAGGAACAACACTTGTTATTTTGTACCAAGGTGGATTGCCCATACACAAACATAAGTGCAGTGATACATCAGCAAAGCTTTGCTATTTTACCAAAGCAGATCTGTTTAATAAGAGGATATTATATGAGTGTCTATGACATACAATGTTTACGATTCGAGTACTAAATATTAGTATTTCCTGACGGATAGCGAGGAATAAACTGATATTGAGGCACTTGTGTTGTTAACGTGATATATGTTGGTGGCACAAATACGATTTTCTTTTTATTACCATAGAAGCAAAATTACTCAAAACCTACCTCTCAGGAAATGTGGATGAACCGCCGCAGGCACTAGAGATTGTGACGTCAAAGCATTGTTTATACATGTAACACAAGGAGAAAGTAATATGTTGCATCATATGAAAAATATGAACCCAGATATGACTGTCCTCGTAGGTATATAATTAATATATTGCTTAACCATATGCAGTGTATAAAATAGATTTGAAACCTAGCCTCCTAAAAATTAATTGGTCAATTCCTAAGGGGAAAATAAAGAAAAAAATTGAAATGTTACCAGTCCTGACAAAAAAGGAACCAGTCCTGGCAAAAAGTAACCAGTCAAGGACTGGCGGACGGGCTATATTTTAAACACTGCCATATGCAGGAACAATTGTATAAGATGACTATCAATGTTTGCAGGTATTGAACCCTCTACTCACTCTCCAGGTATGTTCAGCTGGTTCCCTATACTCTTCCCCATCAAGGTGAGTTGAAGCAATCTATAATAAGTTTATTAACTACTAAATCCTGTTGCCATTTAACATTATGGTTATGTACAGGACTAGTACAGGAACAATTGTAACAGAGGTTACATGGGCAGATACAAGTTAATTGGAGAGAATGCGTGTGACTAGTTTATGAAGTGTCACTATAAGCTGTTGACAACTTGACACTGTAGGGTTAGCATATAAAAATTGATTTTCAACAGTTTGGTCATTGATGTCTTTCACTAGGGCTTTGCAATATTATTACAATATATGAGCTGAATATAACAATATACCTCGATACTCAGCTCTACATTTCACTGTCTTGAGGTGTATGGCAATAGAAAAATTATACTTTTTAAATCGAGTTTAGGTGTATGGCAATAGAAAAATGATACTTTTTAAATCGAGGCAACTTTTTTTTATATTTGAAAGTGAAATAAATGAAGAAGATTTATTCTTATAGCCATGTCACATCATCCTATGATAAATTTGTCCTATTCAGCGCCCCCTGTTGTTGAAGCGAGACAGCCGGGTGGTAATCAACATCTGGCGGCGATGTACAGAGAAGAACGTGTGGTACGAGTGGGCAATCCAGGAGCCGGTAGCTCTCCCAATACACAACCCCAAGGGTCGATCATACACTATAGGCCTCTAGGAGGCCACAGCCTAGGTTTAAGGTGTATCATTATTGGCTTTTATATAACACGTAGGCGTGTGTATTTCACCCAAACCACAGTGCTATCAATGTTAGGTGTTCACTCCCTTCACTACCTAAGGTATTCAGTTCCATGGGCCAATCATATAGCCAAAAACCTATGTAGGCCATTGGATAGGTCACCAGGCTTGCCAATATTGGCTTTTATGTTTTGCAAATTGATCAAAACCACATTGTATTATGTCAATTGGTTATTTTGTTATTACCGCGATACATGTTATGTTAAGTGTTCCCTTCTTGTCATGACTTGGCTAGAGTGTTCAAATTTCACCCTGCTTGGAATATTCTTAAGAAAGAATGATGACTATCATTTTCATGTTGTGTGTCATTTTGAAAGTACAGAATATTGCAGGGGTAATACTTTTTGATTATGATGTCAGCTTTTGAAATCCAATTATCTTTCTGTAAACAAGCCTTTCAGAGTTTAGCGCATCCTGAATCCAGGTCTGTTTAGTTATACCATTGACTAGTCATCTAAATCTAAGCAAACCCTGGCTCTGTTCTACAAGAATGAAATCATTGATGTAATCATGTTTGATCTCAGTTTAAGATAATGCAGTTTAAAAATCACTTGTGGCCTGACTACTTTAACTGATTTAGGGAACTACCGGTACATTAAAATTGTTTCAGCACCATTTTTGGCATTCTAGTTCCAACCAACGTTAACAATTTACACAATCTGGCGTAGCCATAGCGGTGTCTGGTACCCTACAATACTATGAGCCTTGAATAGGTTCTTTCTTTCACATGTCCATTTAACCTCAGAACCTCTGTCAGCACCTCGAAACATTTGCTTGGGATTAGCAAGATGTGAACCACATTGGGATCACTAATCCTAAACAAGCAAAGCTATGTTGAAAGTATTACAGGTTATTTTCTTTTAACTGAAAGGCTTTGGATTTTCAATATTTTCTTAACAAAATGAATCAAGGATATTTTACAAACTTCCATATGATACTATTTTATATGTTTTTCTATTGAAAGAGCAACCAAGTCAGAAACCATATCAATCATTTGTAAGCATATATTGAAAGACCCTATCATTTTGTTGTAAGCACAAATTGCTTAAAACATGTGGTATTTTGTTTTGCACTGGCATAATACAGTTTGTGTTGAAACTTAGATTGATATACCAGTACCTTTGTGAAAGCAGTATTAACAAAAGAACATCAAAAAACTATAGTGATGCTATACATGCAGTTGTATTTTTGCATTTATTTTATTAAGAATGTTACATGGACAATAATATAGTAAGTTGTTCATTGTGATTTTAATTTTGAGCATTATGTTAATTTTGAATAAATTAGATGTTGATTTTCATAGGCATAATGAATGTGATATTAATTAGTAATCTCACTGCATTAAAGGGGATCAACAACCTGGCTCGTGAACATCATTGACCATCATTAACAAGAGCATCCAGACGGGTAAGGGGGGTCACATAACACAAACTTGGTACCGGCTGTCAGTTGTCAGCGGTTTGCAACCAAGCGATTTCGTCCCTACCGAGTATTTACGACTCTTTCGGGGCCCTGCTAATAAAACACTGGAATTTAAAAATTCAGGTTGCAGACCCCCTTTAAAAATAAACCACCACTGCCAAAAACTGGTGAGATTTCATATTATTTCATTATTCAATATTTCAAACCTGATATCAATACTTATATATACTAGTCTCAAACCTATATATATATAGAATATAGATATAAAATAAAAACACAAACCAAATAACAATGATATTATTCTAAGAGATTACAATACTCATTTAATTTGGAGACGGACATATATCTTGCACTGATTTCTGAATTGATAAACTTTGATCAAAGTTGGTTTTATTTTGAAAGTATGATAGTATACCTTTCATTTTGTTGTTCAAACCTATCTATGATGAACTACTTTAAAGAGTAACTCTGTATACACTCAAGCTGTCTGTTATAGAGATTCTATTAACAGTCAGATTAAGAAAGTAGAAAAATACATTTTGATGTGCATTTGAATCTTATGGTAATGAGAATCCAAAAGTTGTTTTGTGTTTGCGTAAATGACCAATAACTATTTTTTTAAATAGATTTTTAAATTCTCATTAATGTGAAGGCATTGCAAAATGAAGTTCAGAAATAAGACCCAAATAATCAATCTACAAATATGACCTGCTGAGTTCAAAGATTCGCTAGCCTAATGTTTTGTGAGTCCTTAAGATTTAATTGGTCCTTCAGTAGCAACTTAAAAAAAAACCTTGCATCTCGAGACTCACAGCCTGCGAGCATATGTAGCAGGACTCGGGGGTAAATTTATATCTGCCCAAATAACTGAATTTGATAACATTGATGAAACTACAACCAACATTTCCTCTATGATCACATACAGGGTTTTCATGATATTCATTGTTGTATGTGCCCTCTTGTCAAACACTGTATTACACATACTGCCAATTGTTGATCTAGTTTGAAGCTCAGAGAGAGCCAAGCGAACATAAACTTGAATTGTACTTATATACCGTGTTTGTTGTGTTTTTAAAAAAATATTCATGGAGATTTGTGAAAGCAAGGGTTTGAAATGCAAATTAAAAGGCATCAGACCCTCAATAATGATACCAGTATACACATTAGTAAGTTTTGACTAGAAAGAACCTGCTCTGTGACAGAAAATTTAATATGTTTAGAAGGTTTAAGAGTGTTTTATTATTTTCAGTCATGGGGTAGTTTTGATGGTGTCACACCTTGTTCACATGAGATATAGATTACTAGCTAGATGTAGGGTCTGGTGCCCGTAGAGAGATTATATTCTTACTAAAGAGAAAGGAGCGGTGCTAGACGACCTGCCTAGAGGTGGTTATGATTGGGGTAACAGCATGTGAAACCATTCAAGGATGCCTTTCCAACACACACAGTTATCCGTGAAGAGTACCAGACTGCATTCTCTCCCCACAGAGGCAGATCAAGTCATGAAATGGTGATACAGCCTCTGTTCTAATACCCCGAAATCCAGGTTCCAGCAGTTCCACCACAAACCATGTGAATTTTTTTATTAATTAAAAACGCCTCTCACATGGAAAGAATTGTTCATATCACAATGCTTTCGCAATGATTCAGTTGCCAAAATAGTAATTTTTGAACAGTGTCGCTGATTGCACAACTTTGATCGCCTCCAATCTACATCTCCCATTCTACTGCGGATAAGAACAGAGGCTAGACCAACATTTCATGACCTCATCTCCCTTTAGGGAGAGAATGTCTTAAAAATCTCAAATAATTTTCATTCAGTTTCTTGTGAAAAAAACCCCAATACAACAAATATTTTTTTTCAATTTTTTAATATGACTACTACTAAATATATATTCAGTATTTGCATTTCCAACATCAACAATATTGCACATGAAACATGTACCATTAGACATATATGACAGAAAAATATACAACAAAGGAGGGAAGTCTTGTTAACATTTATCACAAGTTAGATCCGCAATAACAGCAACAAGAAATAAATATACCTAAGATATTTTTTTTGATTTAACAATAGAGTAAGGTTATTATTTACCAATAGGATATTTTGTTCCCTTTGATTATAGTATCAATATTGGCAATTTCTATCCTATGATAATAGAATAGAATTTTTCATTTTGATTTTTTAATGCAATAGTGTTATTCTTTTGAGAATACCGGTAAGGGTTATTCAATCACTTTAACAATAGTGTAGTTTTTTTTAATTCAACACTTGAGTAGTCTTATTTTTAAGATTTAACAATAGGATATTTTTGTTTCTTTTGATTTTAGAATAGAATAGTGTTATTCACTTTGATTTGATCAGAATATGTGTCTTTTCTTTTGATTTGACATAGGGTTAGTGTTATTTCTAGTGGTCTAATAATAGAATAGTTATTTTTTATAAATAAATGAAGTCTGTAGTGAAAATACAACTTACACTTTGACATTCTCTGAAATGTTATTTCTGTGTATTTTGCAAGAAAAAAGTCAGGATTTGATCTAAATGTCAGTCGTTTCACTTATCTCAGAAAAGTTAAATCTTTTCTCTTGATAATTATGCATTAAATACCTTTATATAAAATATTTTGATAGCCGTTTTATAATATTGTTATTTTTAACCATATACCATAAATATTTCCTAATATCGTTCATATCTCAAATATTTTGAATATAGAAGTGTAAATATAAGTATATATTGATTTCTGTGGATATTTGTATTCATTTGTGAATACTTAATCTGGTATCACAAAATATATTATGCTCTGTTTGATTACTGGCAAGATTTGTACAAGTAAATTATGTGTTATATCTTTTAATAGTTTTATTTTTGTTAACATAATAATCATCCAACTAACATATATATTTATTTGTGATAAACTTTGTATGAATAATAATAGATCTGATAAATACTTATAGTTATGTTGATAAATAATCAATATATATGTATAGATATATGATGAAAGAAAAATTATAAGTTTGAAAGACAAAATAGGCTTTTTCATAAGAAAGAAAAGCCCAATTCTATACTCACTTCTATGACAATTTTTCTAGTTTTACATTCATTTTCAAACACATCAACATACAAACAACAACTTTTCATAAAACCAATCTTATATATGCCATCTATCTATAATATCTGTTGTCCGTCATTTGTAACTAGAAAAAAAACTTTAAGGAGTGATTATATCAAAATAAATGTAAAACATTAAGAATTGTAATTAGTGATGTAAAATAAATTCATAATCTATTGGCTTTGGAATTTGAGGTGAAATTGCTATTTTTAAAATTGTAAACAATATATATGATACAAAATATTTATACTATCTGGCTCAAAGCACCATCAAATCAATACTCTTACTCATATAAAATATATTTGAGTAAATAATTAGAATTTATAATTTGCTGAGAGTTCATGAACACCTAAAATTTAAAACAATTAAAACAACTTTTATTGCAAATATGTGAAAGTTATTTTTCAATGACATTTGCATTAAATTAATTCAAACTTCAATACCAGACTTCATAATGTATATTCAGGCCTACCAAAAAAAAGTGACCTATTGTTCTGAAAAACATGGAAAAGTCCACATTTAAAGGCAACAAACGGGTAAATATATTTCCATGACACTGAAACATTAAAATAGGCAACAAAAAACATAAACCCAGCGAACGTAGCCACACGCATGTGCACACTGAAGAACAAAGTTCTACCGCATATGCACGTTTGAGAGTGTGTACAAAATGAGGTTGCTTTACCTTCCTTATTTATATTCATTTTATTTGGAATATAACATGTTCATATGTGTTGGTACAATTGTTAAGTTGACAACTCTGTCGTAATTACGACATGACAAGATAAATATTTAAATCCAGGCCACATTTTTTACACAAGTTAATCACAATTTCCCGAAATAGATTTTCTAGGTCAGGTCAAATACGCATGCGCTGCACAGGTCAAAATTCGCTTGGCAATAAATGCGGCATTCGCCACATTTTATTTTACCAACTTGTTGCCTCTTTTATTGTTTAGGTGCCGAGGGTACATACAAAATTATGTTGCCTTTCCACGTTTAATAGGGACTTTTCCACGTTTTCCTCCACAGTTGGGCAGTTTTGTTTGGTAGGGCCGATACTGTATTCAACATATTCTTATGAGATAAAAGATCACATTTATAAAACATTAACAATGCCCTAGAATCCAGTGTTAATCTCTGAAACAAATAAACATATGTTAACTGAGCACAACCGTTGAAGGGATTTACCCAATTTCTTCCAATAAACATCAGAGCTTAGATAACACTAAAATAGACCTGTATTCTTAAAAGAGGAGTACAATTTGATCGAAGTTTTAAGTGGTTTCCAAACACTATCTTAATAGTCATTGGATTTATTCCTTTGTAGATATTTACATCAAAATTTAGATTCAGTGAACTAAGAATATTTTCAATTATTTGTTTTTGGCTTCTGGTTTCTACACCAACTTCACATTCCCTGCAATAAAGAAGTTAAAAAATCCAAAAATCCCTTCCTTATTCATTTAGACAACTAAGAAGTTGTGGTTTCAAGTTTGAAAAAAATCTTGGTTTCAGAATCTTTTAAGATCGCTAAGTCCCATAAATAACTTCTTAATACAAGTTTTCACTTTACTAAAGGTTATGTTAATAGTTTATCCTTAAAATCATTTTTTTAATCAAAAGGTTTGGAAGATTTTATTCCCTGTTGCAACAAAGCTTATCATCAGTGTTGCTTAATACTTAATTCTGGGTTCATTTTTAGGAGATCCAATCTGTGACAATGTTTATTGGAAGAAATGATATATTTCAAACAAACAGACCGGTGTTTCACATTTCAAAATGATTCACATTTCACAGTGATTCACATGTACATAGGAAATGTGCAAACAATCGTAACATGACACACAACCAAATACTTTGTACGTAAGCAGCTTACAGGCTTGGTCATGGAAACTAAAATAAACAAATGTAATAAATAAACATTTTGAAGCAGATTTGCCATAATCAATTTTCCTGCAAACATAAAGTTTCTACAAATTACCAATTCAAGTCTTGCATTTTGTTGTATTTTATAACAGCTTTGTTCATTGTCATATAGATAGTTTGTGATATCCGATACCACAAGATTTTATAACAAAATATGATATGTATCAATGCTTTTCAATATTGTGGTCAAATTTATATCTTCTATTCAAAAACTTTGATGACAAAATGTCTAGAATTTGGCTTGTTAGTTGTCACATTATTTTCAAAATGATAACCCTCTTAAATTATAATTCAAACCTTAATTTTGTTTTACAGTTGAAAACAAGTCAAACAACTCAATTAGAATATGACAACTTTCTTACATTTCATTAAATAAATATACTTTATACCTACAATAATTTGTGGAAAACACAACCACATAAGAATAAGAATGGAACTCCCATTAAAACCTGCGGACAGCTTACAGAATAAAACATTTTAGTTACTGAACATATTTGATATACACTTGAACAAATCTAATGCACCATGTTGTAAAACTAAGATTTCATCTAATATGAGCATTTAACACGCATGTAAGCAGTTGAAATTTTGCTGAGTCAAACCATCACAAGTTTACTTGAACCATATTCGGTCACGGTTACACTGGCCATAATATTCTGACTTAGATTTACCATCATTTTGAGATGCATGACATGGCCAAAACCTGGTTAAAGGTAGGACATTCTGTTCATAGCTGGAACATCATATATTATTTATTCTAAAATATACATGAATTTCAATAAATTGTGAAAATTTGATCTTGAGTTTAATTTCATAGCACCGGCTCAACATATGCCTTACAATAGTTATTTTTGCTTTTGACTGCAATTTATCTGAGAAAAACAAAATATACAAAGCAATAACTAACAAAAGAGGTAAAACTACTGAAAGGGGATATGTTGAGTAAGCAGTTTTCATATAATTATGTCATATTCATAATTCATCATGACTTCATAACCATCATAAAGATATGAACTAAAAACTAATCATGCAAGATTGAAAAAGGTACACAAGATATATAAGTAACAAAAGTTTGCAAAAAATGATTAAGTTGTAGGAATGTCATAAACATGAATGAAGACAATGCACTACTTTTATGAGCCGGTTTGCTGATATTCCTACACAGCTAAGATGGCAGCAGCTTGCTGAGGACAAGTTGAACGACGGGCTTACGTACAGCTTCTTAAGGTCTGAATGTTTCCAAGAATCTGCAAGATAAACAAATATACAGTGCTCCCTACGAGAAAATTTGGCAAGGAAAATACAAAAGTAGAAAAATATTAAATAAGGCTCTTACTTTCTCTACCAAAAGCTTCAACTTTTGTCGTATTTCACAGTCTATTAATAATATAACTATACAACACAGAGTTACAATGTTACAACATCAATATTTTATTTTCTTGAGCAGGGCTAAAATAATTATGGAACAGTGACGATTAAGCTGACGTTACATGTGTACGTATTCTTGCGTGATGTGTGTTGCGTAATGTCCGATTCCATGTATCCGTAATATTGTGGCATGAGTAACCAATTTGACATTCAATGCATAGTGAGTATTTTACACTTTGCACTAAAATAGTAGAAGTTGATTCCATGTACGCGTGATGTGTTATGCATAATGTGATGCCCTTATTAGGTCTGCGTAAGTGCGTATTCACCGAACACACACTACGCATTGCGCACTACCGACACATGGAATACTGGCCTTATCTGATCAATGTAAGATAGGGCAGCTATCTATTCAAAAACTTTCAGACTTTTGAAATTTTGTCTCTTTCTTCAGGTTTTGCTTCCAAAACAAAACATGAGTAAGTCCACAATAAGTTATAATCATACCATATTTCATTGTCATAGATACTCATTTTGAGCTATTGCTTGGGAGGGTAATGGGCAACAGACAGAAGTCATTCCTATATCAATCTTTAATTGAATGGCTATAGAGAATCTAAGAACACAATGAGGGATACAAAGAGAGTCATATATGGCATGCAATGTTCAAGAATTTTTTTTGCCTGATACCTAAATCAAGGGGTTGATTTCTGCGTCCGACATTTTTGTACTCGTTATAAAAAAATCTTGTTTTCTCAATTTGCTTCATGTAATCCTTAATGATAGTTTCAGGTATTGTAAAGGTCGGGAGAAAGGGATGGAAAAGTCTAACCCATCCGGTGGTGAGTGAGTCTGAATTTCAATTAAATTATTAAATCTAAAATCAATAAATTAAATAGACCCCTGAAATTCAATAGGGAGTAAGCAAAGTGACAGAGAATCACAAACATCCAACTTCCCTTGCAAAGCATACAATGTGCCGCTCAATCCAAGCCTATTAAGGCTTTGCCCATTTTTGTAAAGATTCTTGGTTTAATTGCCACTGTCAATTATAAGTAACCTCTTGTTACCAATTAATTGGACTTTCAAGTTTCGGCACAGCATGCAGAAGAGCTGGCACAGTGTGACAAATGTAAGGCTTTAATTCGCTAGCGATGGAGATGGGCGACAGTTAAATGCCTTGCAGTTGAAGTGGACAGACCAATCTTTCAATAAGAAGGGAGCTCAAGTCATAAAATCCGTTCCAACCTCTGTTATGATACCAACAGTTTTCAAGAAGAAAACAGAAATGATCGAAGCTTTCAACACATACTGTTGAAACAGTGTCTTCAATTGCAGAACTAACTTTGATTGCATCCAATCAGGCTTTTCCCTTTCAAGCCCAAGGAATGCTCCTTTTATTTTCTTGAGCAAATGAGTGAGTTGGGGTTTCACGCGACTTGAAACATATATCAGCCATTATTATTGGTATTATAACAGAGATGTGATCAGGGTTTTATGACTTGGCTACCTCTGTTTGGAGAGAATGACGACAAACATCTCATGCAATTTAGACAAAACAAGTGTCAGCTTTTGACAGAGAACACATTGACAGCATTCATGCAGTGATGAACAAATGACACCCAAATTAAGGAATTATTGTCTCGGGCAAATAGGAGGTAGGTATTTATTGGTTTCCATGGCAACCCAGCGATGTGTAAATTAGGAGGGAGCACTGTGATAAGACGAAAAATGAGAAACAAGAAAATGACATCAAATTGACATATAACAATTCACTTCGGCTTCTTGATTGTGAATTTTTACAATATAGTAGTGATGCTAAAATATCATTTCAGAGATTGAAAAAGATATAAATTGATAAACGTGAATTAAAAAATAGCACAAACTTCACTTTCTTCACCACAAAATTGGAAGCATAGTTTTAAACAAGCCGTAAAAAACAAAACCAGTTACACATATTGGCGCATTCTCTCCCCACAGAGGCAACTCAGTCATACCTGAATTAGCCTCTGTTCTATTACGGCTAACATACGGGATAGAAAGGTAGAAATCTGATTGGAGGCAATCGAAGTTAGTTGTGCAATCAGCGACGCCGTTTCAAAAGTGGTCATTCGCAAAAGTTCGGCTATTCCCGTGTGGATCCGCATCAAAGGGAGATAACTCTTTCTTCTACAAAACAATCGCTTTTTACCTTCGCATTGGTTTTTATTTGGTGAATTATTAAAATAAAATTAATCATAAAACGAAGAACAATTTACACAATTATAAAACAATATGTTTCTAATGAAAAAACCTATACATATATGATTTTGAAATAGTTTCCCTCTTTGAGACTCACACTGTTAATGAAAAAGAAACCTAAAGGCATGATTCTTTTGAAAGTCACTGAGCGACCGTTGAGTATTCCCGAAGTCGTGGACATCCAAAAGGTGTTTTCATTGGCTCATATTGTTTTGCTAAGGCTAAGTTGTAAATATGGGTCTCTTGGAGAAATAGGAAATCAATAGATTTAGAGTTAAAATGAGACGACAGCAAATTTAATTTAGAAGGTGAAGTTAAAAGGCCATTACAGTTATTGGAGCAAAAATTATACATTGTTAGCAAAACAATATGAATCAAAATTTAATGGGAAAGGTTTTTGGTCTTTTGGCAGTAATCGCAGTAGAGGGGTTGGGATTATAGTTTCTTCCAAATTGAATTATTGCATATCCAAATTTCATTTTGACCACGAGGGCCGCCTCATTGTTTTAGATTTAGATATTAATCAAACACACATCCGTTTAATTAATCTATATGCTCCTAATAATGCTCAAGAAAGGGTAGATTTTTTTCATACTGTGTCAAAATTCTTAGTTACCAATAGATTTATTATTTTAGGTGGAGATTTTAATTGTGTTCTTAACACTAGGATTGATAAAGTAGGCGGCAATCTTGAAGCATATGAGCTGGGCTCTTCTATTATTTCACAATGGCTATCTGACTTTTCTCTCATTGATACCTATCGTTTTTGTTTTCCTGATAAAATTGCCACAACTTGGCGTAATAGCATCACTGCATCACGTTTGGATCGCTTTTATATTTCTTCTGATCTGTGTGATTCCATTTCATGTGCCAATATATCTGTGTGTTCTTTTTCTGATCATGATTACGTGTTTGTCAAGCTTAAGGATTTCGCCGGTATTGATTTTGGCAAAGGTTATTGGAAGTGCAATAACCAAATTTTTGATACTTATTTCAAATTCCTTTTCACTAATTTTTGTCGTAATAAAATACCTTCCTACGACAACATTACTTTAGATTGGTGGGATCAATTTAAACTTGAAATTCAACAATTTATTAAATTATATTCAAAAAAGCGTAAATTAGCCCAAGATTCCCACCTGAATCTCCTTAAGTCCCAATATCGCAATTTATGCCTTGCCGAATCCTCTCATCCTGGTCTTTATTCTGATAAAAGTTTGGCTTTAAAGCGTCAGCTCCATAACCTTGAAATTCTAAATTTTCAAGGCAATCTAATTCGCTCCAAAGCAAAAGACCTTGAATCTGGCGAAAAACCTTCCAGTCATTTTTTACGCAAGGAAAGTAGGAGAGGCAAAAAGAAAACCATAAAATCTATCAATGACAATTCTGGCGATAAATACTTTACCTCTCCTGAAATCATGGGTGTTTTTCAAAATTATTATTCCAATCTCCTCAGTGCAGAACCCATAGATGAAAAAACAGCTAATCACTTCCTTGCCGACTTACCAACCATAACTTCGGAACTTTCGGACTCTTTGGAAGGTCAAATATCAAAAAATGAAATTTTAACAGCCCTTCAGGCAATGGATAATAATAAATCCCCAGGACCAGACGGGCTTTCAAAGGAATTTTACGTTTGCTTCTTTGACATTTTTGGTGACGTTTTATGTCGTGTGTTTGAACAGTGTTTTCGTCGATCTTCTCTTCCAACTTCATCTAAAACTTCTTTTATTACCCTATTATGTAAGGATGATAATCATCCAGATATTGTTAAAAATTATCGCCCTATATCTTTATTAAACGTGGATATCAAAATTCTATCTAAGTTATTATGCACTCGTTTAGGAAAGGTTATAGGTGATATTGTTCATATTGACCAAACTTGCGCTGTACCGGGCAGATCTATTCAGGACAATTCTCATTTAATTCGTAATGTGCTTGACTATGTGGAGCAAAAAAACCTCCAATGTGCATTTATAAGTTTAGACCAAGAAAAGGCCTTTGACAGGGTCTCCCATAACTATTTGTTTAAAGTACTGGACGCTTTTGGCTTTGGTCCAAATTTTAAAAAGTGGGTAAAAATTTTATACACGGACATTTCTAGTGCAGTCATTGTAAATCAGCACATTTCTCAACCCTTTTCAGTAACCAGGTCAGTCCGGCAGGGGTGCGGGCTTTCCCCCTCCCTGTACGTTTTAGCACTAGAGCCTCTGTTAGATAAAATTCGGAAAAGTAAAGAAATTGTTGGTATTAAATTACCAGGTTCAAGCGATTCAGCAAAGATATCTGCCTTTGCTGATGATGGACTGGGATTTTGTACAACTGATGCTTCGATTCGGACACTTTTAAAAATGTGTACAAGCTTTGGCAAAGCATCGGGGTCAAAATTAAATTATTCTAAAACAAATGGCATATTTATTGGGAAATGGAAAACTAGATCCGACCATCCCTTCGGAATATCTTGGATTGACCAGTCAAAAATCTTAGGTGTAATAACAGGCAACAATGTTTCAAGTGATGATCAATTTTTCCCTGTACTATCTAAATTTCGTAAAGTGTTAAACTTGTGCAAAGGGCGTGCACTTTCTATTTTTGGGAAAACAATAATGTGCAATATTCTGGGTTTGGCTAAATTGTGGTACCGTGGAGCAGTTATCCCAATTTCAAATCACTATGTCAAACTCTTTCAGAGGGAGACTTTTAGATATATTTGGCATTCCACTGCTGAGCCTATTAGGCGCTCCGTTTTGTATAAATCTACTCTAGAGGGAGGGTTGGGGGTTACACATATACTTTCCAAATTGCAGTCTATGCAGCTAAAACATGTACAATCTCTTATTAAAGGTAACTCAGCAAAGTGGACCTATTTTGCAAAATACTGGCTAGGCCTCTCTCTACGGCGCTATCGCTCTGATTTTATGTCTCTTCTTTCACCTCACTCAGAGACGATCCCTTTATTCTACCAGCAATGTTTTTCGGCTGTAAAGTTGTTCGAATCCCTCTCTCATAACCCGCTGGTAGAAATGGTTAATTTTTTCACTAAGCAGTTTTACAACTGCCTTCTTTCAAAAATTGTAGAGAACAAAATTGAAAAGCTATATCCACGTATTAATTTTGCATCTGTTTGGCGTAATTTACATCACAGTTTCGTGGATAACATTCCAAAATCTGTCAATTATCGTCTCATCTTGGACTCTCTCCCTCTTGGCTATCGATTATTTTGCCGTCACATGGCGGTCTCTCCCAACTGTGTTCTTTGCTCTACTTCCATCGAAACTTCCGACCATCTTTTTATATTCTGTTCCTGTGTGAATGTGTTGTGGTCTGTTGTCTTCCAGTGGTTAAGTATTCTCTCTAACGGCCTTGTTGCCAAATCCCATGAAATTATCCGTTTCGGACTTGTTCCAAAACTTCCAAATTCTCACCATTACGCTGTTTGTGTATACCTACTTTCTTTGGCAAAATATTCCATTTGGCTTACCCGTAATTTGAATAAATTCGAACACAAACGGCTCACCGGGGAAGACATTGTCTCACGTTTTAAAAGTTTCCTTAAAACACGTATTCGGGTCGATTTCTTTCGTTTTCCGTCTTGTGTTTTTGCTCAATATTGGCTTTCATCATCAATCTTCTGTACAATTATCAACAATAAACTTTGCTTCCTTTTCTGAATGTCAATTGCCTTTAACACATAATGCTTGTATGTTTTATGTAACTCATTTGTATCTGCACATCTGCACATGTTATTTTATTCCTCTGTGTATGCACCTCTGCGCATGATGCTTTATTCTTCTCCGCTTAATATATGTAATTTAATTTTTTGTATATGTACATTTGCGCATGTCTGTGTATTTTCCTTGTAAATCCACTTCAGCGCATGCATGTTGTGATTTTTCACTCATATCTTTAATTCATGCACCCATTTCATGTTGTGGTACTGACCACGTATATTCATCTTTTCATGTTGACCTTATATTATACGCTCGCCTCTCATTTATGCCTTTCACCTCTTTCTATATCTTCACTATCTACTCTTCTTTAGTTTTCAATATGTCAGGGTCACCACCCCACCCAACTGTGATATTTTCTCTCAGGGGTAGTGACCACCCAACTCTCTGTCCAAGTTTGTGCCGGCATTTTTATTTCATTTAGTCGTTCTTCTGAATAAAGCTTTATTATAAAAAAAAAAAAGTTTTCATTGGCTGCAAATAAGGGAGATATCTCAAGTTACAACTTTTTGCCGCTAGGGCGATCTGCCGGAACCCCAGGATTTTGGCGTAATGGAACAGAGGCTAACTGGGGTATGACTGAGTTGCCTCTGTGGGGAGAGAATGATATTCGCGCTGAAACCGATGTTATTACAGATGGGAAAACTTTTTGTGCCTCAAAATCGAGGTAACAGCTAGCACACCATAACACACCACAAAGCCTTTTTGATACCAGGCTTACCCCCTAAAGGAGCAGTAGCAAGTTTTTAGGATGAATATATGGTGATGTCAGGCTAATGAAATTAATTGCTTCAATTGAAAGACAATGTATTTGAACTAAAAGAAGCAGAATTAATTTAAACATATAATATAAGTTTAGCTATGCGATTCCTTTTTCTAACACAAACTGAATTAAAGGTGTTCACACAAAATGGCCACCAATGGATTTCATGTGAATCGTTATACTTTGTCCTCTGACTATGGATGATGGATTTGTGTTATGAGATTTTTGACACTATCAACATAATACATTTAGCATTAACGTACAATTATCAGTGAACAATTTAAAATTAATTTTTTTTAAAAACGTGCTACTGCCCCTTTAACACTTCAATCAGTCGCTTCACTCACCACTTCCCATCCTGAGCTGGCTTCTCCTCTTTCTTCTCCTCCTTCTTCTCCTCGCTCGACTCGGAAGCCGGCTTCTCAGCTTCTTTTACTGGCTGGAAAATGAAGTTTTTTGTTGAAGATTTTTATAGAACATATATACATGCAATTTCGACAAAGGAAAAAGTGTCATTTCTTTCCAATGAAAATTTAATGTTTGCACATTTTTTGGAAATTTTATTTCTTAAATTTTTTCCAATAAGTAAGATCATGCCTGCATTATCTTCAGAGAATTTATCATCTTATTACACTTTCTTATCCGTAGTTGTGGAAGATATTATGTAGTATCAAGCAATTCTTCACTCGTCATTCCATGTATGTAGAAATTAATAATAATAACAATACTTTATTGTTCTGAGTACAAGTACATCGGATTATTGGGTTGTGGCTAAGCACCCAGCAGCCACAGAGCAAGGCCAGTTAACATGCTGTTCTCCCTTTACAATGCTGAGTGTTAAGCAAGACAGCAACAACTTCAATCTTTTAACATCTCTTGGTATGATGCGACCGGGATTCGAACCCCGGGACAAAGATGGTCACTCTATATCAACTAAGCTACGTCCCCAGTTTTTATGGAGATATCAAACATTTATGATAATCATGCTTTAGAAATGTCTAATATTTGCATGACAGGTTCGGTTTTGACTTTACAGTTTGCACCAGATCCAAGATGAACTTGCTCTCACCTTAGGTTTTGGTTCAGCTGTGGGGTCCAAGAGAACCTTCCCGATATTCTTCCTGTCCTGCATCTTCTGCATAGCATCTGATACCTGCACACAGACAGCAAAGAAGATCAGTACAATTGTATAAAATTGTATTGTGATACATGCTCCCCAGGGAGTATGGATTTTGATTAACCAAATAATACCCTGATTGGACTGTCCCCTTTAGAGTCATCAATTATCCAGTTTTATACCACAAGGTTCTCTTAAACATTTAAAATTGCTTGTTACTGCCATTTGATGGGACAATGCTTAGCTTAGGGAAAATGTCACTTGCAGTAAAAATATTCAATAAAAATACTTACATCTTCAAAAGCCCATACAGAGTCTATAGTTGGGTTGATTTTGCCGGCACTGTAGAGTTTGACTAATTTCTCGATGACTTCACGGACGTACGAGTGCTGGCCTTGGTTAAACAACAAGCGGCGGAGCTGGAACCCGCCTATGACTTTGTTCTCGTCAAATAGCTTGATAGGGTTGACTTTGTCCACTTGCCACCACTGAAACAGGGTAGACAACTCTTGACCAACAGGGAAGATAACTCTCAAGACACAGGGGAGGTGACTCTTGATTAACAGGGAAGAAACTCTCAATAAACAGGTGCAAGAACTCTCAAGCAACAGGGGAAAGAAACTGGTGAGATCATTCTTAGTCAGTAGCAGCCATCTGGTTAGGGTAAACGTATGATTATTTGTCAACATCCATTTTTTTCACATAAGGTTTGTTTTTAAGCTATGCATGAACAATATGCATCAACAATCATCAAATAAAGAAAATCAAGGAAATAGATTGATACACAGGCTTTACAATGCCTTATCAGAACTAGATAAGCGTTTGTGGGATTCCGCAAAAGCAGAGCAGCCCCGAAACTAGGGGTTTCACCTTCCCCTGTTCCGCCTTCTTCAGGCCTTACAGCAAATTGGGCATTTGTTTGTGACCTTGACCTTAGACAACCAAGGTCACACAGTCAATGACCACTTTTCATTGAGTATAACGATCATGTATTGATTAAAAGTGTCATAGTTAAAATAAAAAAATTTTGATAGCAGTCCTTAGACGGGGCTGCTAATTACTCTTACTGTCCCATAATTGCTGAAATGGGGGTACAACATGGAAAAGACTTGTTACTTACTGATTTGGCAAAGCTGAAGAAACTCTTAGTTTCTCCTGTTACTATGTTAGAAGTACCTGTAAAGAGAAAAAAAGTTTTTTCAATTGAACCAAAACATAATTTGTTTGCCAATTTTTCAACAGTATTACAAATTACAACTTTAATGAGTATTATTTTGAGATAAACAGTTGTCTAATGATAGACTTGTATGAACATGATTAAATGAACATTGGATATATTTTATGCAGCTTAATTATGTAATAATACCTTGAAGGAATTTCTGAAAAAACTGTAAATTGCCTATAAATGGCAACTTTGCGGTATTCTGGTAATAGGAGACGTTCAAATCCCTTCATGTTTGATATTTGGTGATTAAATATACTTTTATTGTTGGACAGCAGTTATTTCCCTAAACATATGAGAATAATGTCTAAAAGAACAACCTTAACAGTTGGAAAATAATCATACCCCAACAAAGTATTCACATCCATTCAAGCTTCTTTTAAATCCTTTTAAAGCCAATAAAAGATTTTAATTTTTGAGTTTATCAATATCCTGATTGGGCAGGATGCATGGAGAATAAAACAACTCATAACTCACCATATAAAATATATTTCCCCATAGGCTTGAGGAGTGAGATTCCCTTATTTGTGTCATCACCACACATACAGTCTAGCACAATGTCAACACCTTCTGCAGCAACCCTGCAATAAAATATTTCACAAGTTTAATGAATAGTTTTTGGGAATTTATTTGTATGAAATTTATACATTAAGATCCAAGCTATTGAAAGGTGTTTGGGCTTATAACAGTTGCAGAAAAAATTCCTGAACGTCATGACGACCTTATCAACTCTGGTTTCAAATTAGTTGCCTATCCATGAAAACTTGGTTCATGTTCAGTTTATTCTTTCATATCTCTCCAAAAAAGTAAGATATAGCCAATGCAGCACAATAAATTTGCGTCTAGCTGCGACTTAAACCTAATTGCCCTTAGCAATGTTATCATAAATTTACAAAATCGACACTAAGAAGAAGAGATTACACCAAACCCAGCAACTTACACTTGAATATTAAACTGAGTAACATTATTGACTGAGAATTCAAAGATGTCAACGACAAATTACCACACTTTTCTTTTTGCAAAACAAAATCAAGCTTACTTTCTGATTTCCTGAGCATAATCAGCGGTGTGGTCGAAGATATGGGAGACGTTTTCTTTGACAGCCTCGTGTTTGTGAGAGGAGGCCGTGCCAAATACGGTGATATCCTCTACAGTCTTACACAGTTGAGTAACTGCACTGCCCTGAAGAGAAAAACATGTTCTTTAATTTGTAAAGCAACACACTCACCTTTTAGAAAATAGACATTCTCAACTTTATCAATCTAGTTTAAACTAGCTGTAATGTTATCGTCCTCTAAGTCCTTACGTTACATCTAGCTACTAACCCACCTGGTCCATGTCACGCATGCGCGGAAATCAGCCAATGAAAAAAGAACTGGCTGATCCCTTTGAATCAGACATTCTAGTTAATACAAGCTGTTAGAATCGGTCAATCTAGTAAAAACTTGCTGTAATGTTTATTTCCAATAAGTCATACATTAAATCATTGATATTTATGCTCATAATATCTAAAATGCAATATAAATCCTAACGACGCCAGATTCAAAGAGATCAGCCAGTTCTTTTTCCATTGGTTGATTTCCGCGTATGCGCGACACGGACCAGGTGGGTGAGTAGCTAGATGTAACGTAAGGACTTAGAGGACGATAACATTACAGCTAGTTTTAACTAGATTGCTACTTTATATGATTAAATATTTCAAACAGAACAAAACTAAAATTTCCTTCATTACACGCCAGGCATCTACTATTTTTAAACAGTCTACACCATAGGCGTCTATTTGTGGCAGGCTTCTATTCAAGGCAGACGTCTATTTTATAATAAAGAATTCTGCTCAGATTATTTCTAAGAAAATAGAGATATTTCAAGGAACAGTGAAGTGATATTACATCAAAGTTTGGTTACCCTGGGTTTAATTAAGGCAGGCATTTACATTTTTCAGAAGCCATATATACAAGGGAGTCTGTTTGAGGCAGGCATGTAAACCAGGCAGGCGTGTAATAAAGGAAATATGGTATTTCAGCCTGCTGCAAGATTGCACTCTAAATTTGTGATAAATCAATATTTTTGCATGATTCTCTGTCATATACAATTCTGAGGGAGTATGGTTAAGAGTTTTCTTCATGTCCTGAAGTCATAAAAGGTTTAATGTAACATTCTCAAAAGAAACTTTGATTATTTCAGCTTGCTAATTAGATTATCTTGCAGAGCATCAAAAAAGCAAATTAACAAATTAATAAGGACTAGCAGTGACTAAACCTTCAAACAAGTTTATAACTTAATCATTTTTTTAAATAAATTTAAAAACTTCTCAACCAAAGAACCCCTTTTTGTAAATACTCCCAATGAATCATTTTATAAAAGATTTCAATAAACCTCCCAAAAAGGTTTATAACAATAAAAAAACAACTGATCATTCCCTCAACAAAGCCTTGTGATTGCCCTGTCTATATTAATACTCAAAATGTGTCATTTAAGAAACAGTTATCCAAGAACCAAATCCTTGAAAAGCCTTCCCAATTCTAAAAATATACCAATATACCGTTTTAAACATCTTTCCAACCCATCCTCCACCCCAGAAAAAAAAGATATGTCCCAAAAAGAAAGATAAATAACAAATTGATAAGGACAAGCTTTGCCGGCCCTTCCAAAGTTGAAAAAATAATAATATGGAAATAAAAAAAAATCAATTCTAAAATGTATCATTTTAAAAATCTTATTTTTTTAAATATCGAGAAAAATAGAATATAAAATTAACTGACCACGCCCCCTCCAACAGAGTGTACAAGCAGTGACTGGCCCTTCCTAAGGTTGGCCATGTCAAAGAGCAGGATGTAGGCCGTCACATAGTTCATGGAGAGAGCGGCGCCATCCTGGAAGCTCATATTGTCTGGCATCTTGTAGACATGGTTAGCGTTGATGTTGACGAGTTCCGCCCAGGCGCTGTAGTTGGTGAAACCTATCACTCGGTCTCCAACCTGGAACCAAGTTTATTTATTCTTAATTCTACAATGAAAGTGATGAATACTAGATTCTGATTCGTTGATGTTGACGAGCTCCGCCCAGGCGCTGTAGTTGGTGAAACCTATCACTCGGTCTCCAACCTGGAACCAAGTTTATTTATTCTTAATTCTACAATGAAAGTGATGAATACTAGATTCTGATTCGTTGATGTTGACGAGCTCCGCCCAGGCGCTGTAGTTGGTGAAACCTATCACTCGGTCTCCAACCTGGAACCAAGTTTATTTATTCTTAATTCTACAATGAAAGGGATGAATACTATATTCTGATTCGTTGATGTTGACGAGCTCCGCCCAGGCGCTGTAGTTGGTGAAACCTATCACTCGGTCTCCAACCTGGAACCAAGTTTATTTATTCTTAATTCTACAATGAAAGGGATGAATACTATATTCTGATTGGTTCTCCTGAAAAATCAAAGGCAATCATTAGTGGATTGAACGCTGCACGTTCTGTTTCAATTAAAAATTTACTGGCTATCAATCCATTCTGAGGGTGTTGGTTCGAATGTTGCATTTGACAAAAGTACAAGTACAAGAATTTGTACTATTCAAGATAGTGTGATCCTAAATATAACATTGTTACATTTGTTCACTATCTTAATGGCATTTATCTCTAAAGCTACAAGCTAAAGCTTTACAGAATTGTCAGAAGCTATTATCAGTTACTCTTGTCATTGATAATTGTCAGAAACAATTGTCATAAACTTTGACTGTTAAAAGATGTTACTGGTAACCAAGTTTACCATTGTTTGAAATAATTGTCATGAAATCTTTTGTTAGAAACAGTATCATTTTTTAGCAACGTGTTCGACTTTAAACAAAATTTAGAGCTATAATAATTCTGTTACATGCCGCTGATTTCCAAACACAGTATATTTATCTCCTAATTGGTATTGTCAAGAATCTTTTAAGATGCCAATGAATTGACTTAAATTAAAGTTACAGTTCCCGGATTGCAGCACCATTAGTTTCAGATATTTAGCTTTCGGGCATTTTCAACATTGATCATGTTTAAGTTAAGTGCTCATCATTGCTCATATTAGGTAAAAGTATGTGGATTATTGTTAAACAGGCATAACAAATAACTAATAATAATTGTACAAAATTAATTTTCAAGGACACACGGTTGACCTTGATGTATTTCCATTCATTTCTTTAAAGCAAACAATGCTTGATAATCAATTTCAGCTGTTTACAAACAATACTTTGCAACAATACGTATTCGGATATATCAATTGTTGAAAAAAGTACCGTAAAAGTTTATTGAGCACAATCTACAACTCAGCTAATTATCCTCAGGCCTGTTTATCTGTGATAGTATATATGGTTCATTAGCTATTTCATATAAGCCTAGTTGTCAGGTGGTAGTGAGTCACAAAAGTGTCAATGAACTAGATCACACAGATGTCTGCTACATTAACACATTACCGATGGTATCATTACCTACACACATTTCACTCACATAACTAGAACTACAGCCAGCTGAGTGTATTAATCTCTACCTAGAGGATATCTAAGCTTCATCATATAATCATAATCACATCTTAGCTTAGAAACAGATGCAGATACAGGAACTTTGAATGTGATGGGGGGGGCTCACCCTTTTAACAAAAATAGAGCCATTGGTTCTGTAGCTCATCAGGCTTCATATCAATTTTACTTGGGGACTCAAGATCACCAAATCCACAATTTACAATTAGTGCCTCTGGAGAAGAAGACGAAAACAACCCGAACTTTTAACTTTCAGAGTTTTATTAGCAGGGCCCCGAAAAAGTCGTAAATACTCGGTAGGGACGAAATCGTTTGGTTTCAGCTTTCTGGGCCTCATGCTTCTGAAGAAGAAGTCGAAAATGCAGAAAGTTTACGGATTGACGGATGGACGGATGGACGCTGGACATACCATATACCACAAGCCCATCGGGTCTTACAGGCCAGATGAGCTCAAAATTAGAAATCCCCATGACCCGTTCCCCTGTTAATGTCACTGCCAATAAACACTACAGGTCTATGCTTGAAACCCTTTCAAACTTACAATCTAGTAATAAGACTCAAAAGTGTATTTTGGTTTCTGAAGGATGAAAGGGTTAGAAGGGTTGAAAAGATTAGAATACATTTGAATAATTCTTTAATGGCTATTTGATCCATGTGTACACACATGATATTGACTGATTCACTGTGACAATAGAATATTGACTTATCATTTATACCATATTGCCAAGTCATTTTTTTTTTAATTGTATTTGCAGAATTTTGAAAGGGGGAGGAGGAGAGGGGTGGTTACCTTTGGGGTTACCCTTATTTACAGGTGTTTTCTTATTCTCCAAAAGTGAAGGGTTTAAATTCTCGCTCTGGATCCGCAATTGAATTTCATTTTCTAGGTACCAGAAACCGTATTCCAATATTTGTGTCAGTGTTTGTTTATTAACTACTGGGCTGTATATCTGTAAATAGTATATACAGTTGATGATATCTCATTTCCAGTTTGATTAATAAACAAGGCCAGTCGACAGCTGGACCAAACTCCTGACTCAGACTTAGTCATAGCAACCCTGCGGGGAGTATATGGGTCAAATAAAGAACATATAAGGCATTATTACCTGAGACTTGAAAATTGACATACAAAATCCAATTATAGTCTTGGATTACAAGACAATCCAGTCAAAGGATGGTATGAAAAAGGTTATTTGACAACAAACATCAAGGTTTTACTAATTTTTTGTTATGCTTTCAAATCACCTTGGTGATTGATCTTGGAAGTTCAATCTTCTAGATCAACGGTTATGCGTGTAAGCTACTGCTATTATGGCAGACATCGAAATTTGGAAATTGGGCAAGAAAGTCAAAAGAAATGGAATTATGAATTTTGAAATGGTGGTTTTATCCAAAATTATATACTAGCATTGATATTGGCAGGTAGTACTATTTTGAAGGAAGCTATATTTTTATCTTTTATAACTTCTACCGGTATTTTCCCAAGCAAAATGTTACACCATATAGATGATAATATTACAGTTATCTTGAACAGTTGCTATTAAATTTTGACTAACCAACGTAAACCTCCCTTTTTTCCAGCGATATTCCATTGCTTGATGCTGTACTTTCTCTAAATGTAATATTAAAAGTAGGTAAATGAGAAATTTCAACTAGATCAAAATAGAAAAAAAGAACAAAATATAATACTGAATACACTACAATTCAACCTTGCTTTAAAATTGCAAACTCAGCAGAAATATTTTTCAGTTGATAAATTCAATGCATTTGTCATTTACATGCACAATCAATAGTGTCAAAAATATTAATGTATTCATATATGATAGCACACATTAATAGATGTAAAGTTTATTTCCAAGGTAGGTAGTTTTGTGTGAAACACATGCTGTCATAGCAATGTATTTGAGTTGTATTGACTTTTTTCTATGATATATTTGACGTAGAAACTATTAATTCATCATTTGATATTACTTTGGGACTATTTATTATTATTGAGATAATTATGAATATATTCTATAAAGAATCTAATATATCAGGTTCAATCAATCTCAAGATATATGACTAACTTTTACCAGAATTAAATGCCACATGATAAAATCAAAACAAAACATAAAGCCACCGCTGCAAATAAACAACTTGGAACTACTTTTAATGACATCAAAATCAATTTTCAACATAAAAGATGATTATTTCCTATAATGACACAATGTTTTTGTTTATTTATGACAATCAATGATCCATGCAAAATTCAGTGCTCCTATACGGAAAACTATTATAAACAAGAGGGATTTATTGATTTTTCCCCTTGTTCCTAACCTAGACATAATTAGCAATCTATTAAGGGTAGTCGACAGCAGATTTATAGAGGACTAAAATATTCCATACCAGGAAAGTTCAATAGAGTTTATTCTTAGAAAAACATTGTGTATATCGATCGATAGATATACACCAGATATACATTAACCCCTTACCTGCCTGAAATTTTAGGATGAATATTTATCTTACAGAGAAATTCTTCACAATAATGATATTTTTTACCTGAATTAATATGTTACTGCCATGTTCATTCATAGATACAAAATGTTTCAACAAAGTGTTTAAAGTTAAAGAAGAGATGTATATTAAAATGGTTGGTACATTGAGAAAACATGATATTACTGGTATGCTAAAGCCGAAAATATCTATTAGGAAATTGCTGATGTATCGCTACTTTTTTTTGGAAGAAACACCGAGATGAGTATTCGATAAACTAAAAGCATCAAAGGCATCTAGAATTTCTTGTGTAAAAGACTTCAGAATAGGGATCAAATGTTTCAAGAAGCGGAATTGGAAGCAGGCAGGGGCTTAGGAGAGAAAAAGGCAAAATTTTGTGTATTCAATGATTTTCCCCAGATTTTTTTCCTATCATTTAAACATTACATTAACTTGATGATCTACAAAAGCCATTGTCTCTTATGTTTGAGGTATTAAATATTAGTCAAGAAAATAGCTCTCCCCCCCCCCCCCCCCCCCCCCCCCCCCCCCCCCTCCCACCCTCTCACTTTTGTACAAAATTATGTGGGTTTTTTTCTCAAATGTTTGCACCTGCACTCCACTTGCCCTTGTTTGTTCCTCTTTCCTTTCAAGTGCAAAGATTTAATGTTAGAAAATTACATTAGTGTATACATTCTTTGATCTACATTAAAGGGGCAGTAGCACCTTTTTTTGGAAAATTTTATATTTTCAAATGTTCACTGATAATTGTATGTTAATGGTTACTGTATTTATTTGATAGTGTCAAAAATATCCTTACACAAACCGATCATCCATAGTCAGAGAACAAATTATAAAGATTCACAGAAAGTCCATTGGTGGCCATTTTTGTGTGAACACCTTTTATTCATTTTCGTAAGAAAAAGGAATCCCATGGCTAAACTTTACATTATATATTTTATCTATTACTAGTTCATTTAGTTTGAATATATTTTCATTCAATTTGAACCATTTATTTTCATTTTCCTTACATCAAATTATATTTCCCCTAAAAACATACTACTTCCCCAATATATGTACCAGTAGTTTGTTGCCAAAGGGCACATCACTACAGAAGAATTATTGACTTCCCAAACATCACAGATTTACAAAACTGGGCATCAGATGATGTTATCCTCTGATGTAATATGGATTTATCTAGACTTTGTTTTCAGAAGGTATATGGGGTAATTGAAAGCTAAATACAGAATCAGACGACTGTTAGACAGGCTAAAATCTCATTAGTCAACATAAACAGTGTTTCAATCAGGTTAATGGTCTTGCCTTGGGTCAAAAGTATCTAAGCTATATCACCGTTAATAATGCACAAGCTGTTTATATCATGAACCCTCCTAACATAATGACTTTTTGGCTGTTTGAAAGGGACACTCTGTACATTATCATCGTGGGTAGAAAATAAAGATATATCATTTGTTGCTACACCTCTTTTGAAAAACTTTCAATCTTGTGGATTAAATATAGATTGTATTTGGCAAGGAACTTAAAAACAAAAGTTCTATTTATGATCCAATATTTTCATTTTTGTCAAAATCACTTTGCATTTATGTTGTTATCAGTCATCATTGCATAGTTAGATGATATTTGTCCTTTCTTGACAAATACCATGTCTATCTCATCGAGTGAGGAAGAAAGAATTTCCACGAGTGGCGCAGTTACGAGTGATGTTGGGCTCCAAAGAGAGGCCGTCGCTTAGCATCAACATGACGCCATGAGCATGTCATTGCGTCAGAGCATTGTCCGATGATGTCAGGCCATTGTTGTTATAAGTCACAAGTGACTGATAACACCTTCTATTGTTATTGTTATTATCAAAAAACGTGCTTCTGCTCCTTTAATAAGAATTTATCAAGCTATGGTTCTTGTAACAAGTCCATAAGCATTCCTGTATTTCTGACAAGCAAAAGGCCTATAACATACCTTAAATTGGGTTGTATTCTCTCCGAGCGCTTCCACGATACCCGCACACTCAAAGCCCATGATGACGGGGGTTTTCGGGGGGTTATCAATAACCCCCTGTCTAACCATCAGGTCAGGGAAGTTCATGCCACTGAAATGTGCAAAGAAAAATATTCATTATATTTCTTTATCATTTATCATCTGTTTTATTCATTATCATACCACTAGCACCATTTTCAGTAGAGATGTAACGATACGGGAGGGTTGCGATATGATACATATCTCTATCTGGGGGTCACGATACGATATGTATCTCGGTACACTAGAGGTCTAAGGATATGGCAATACATTATTGTATCACGATAAATTTGTCCACAATATATAATATCGTATTGAGAATGCAGTTTGTGATACATAACATACTAATGAAATAATGAATGTAGATACTTAAACTGAGATAGAGATTTAAAAGATATTTTCCATGCACACAAGAACCTCACCTAATATTTAAATAACAACAAACCAGGTAATGTAAAATAAATTGATCCAAATATTTTGCAAAAAGATCATTGTGTAAGGTACTAATGTGTATCGGGATACGTATCGTATTGCAACCCCCATATCTGGATTCGTATCTTAATGCGACCCTCCAGTATCGTTACACCTCTCAGATATACCTTCATACGTTACACAATGATCTTTTCACAAAATATCTGGAACAATTTTTTGTTGTTGCAAGAATTTGACTTTACCTCTCAAGTATTAGGGAGGTTCTTGTGTGCATAGTATTTAAATCTAAGTTTTCAACAGTTACATAAGAAGTCATTAATATATTATACATCACGAAACGCATCATTCAAAAGAATACGATATATCATGGACCATGTATCGATCGTAATACGATACTGTATCTTAACACCTCTAATGCCTCCCCCTTTCCATCATCCTGCTACGTCAGCATTTTGAATCTGTGGAGCTCCTTCAATACCTGGTATCTATCAAACCTATGTCTTCCATTGCTCAAACCTATGTCTTTCATTGCTTTCTGCAAAACCAACCAATTTGCATCTTAAAATGGTGCCACTGCCTGTTCCGAAAGTATGTTGAGTGGAGATATTTGCTTGAAGTTCTTTTCAGTCTACTGGCTGTAATGAACATGCTTAAATAGGCATTAATAATGATATGCGGTATATGGCCACAGGGCAATGAAAGAGCTATGTGGATTCAAATGCACTGACATAGTAGATTTAGTGTTCAATAAGATAACTCTCAAGTTAGAAATATAGAGAAAACTTACCAACATCCTGTTCAATAACATCTATTTGAAACAAGTGAATGGTTTTATATTTAAAAAGCCAAAGCGAGTAAAATACATATAAAATTCACGAGTTAATGGTCGTTGTTCGACTGAGAATTTGTGTGGCAACAAATGCTAAAGTTGGAGCATTTAGGAAAGTGAAGTTCATGACTCATGACATTAGGGCGGAACTCTAAACATGAAAATTATATAAAGCTGAACTGCAATTTATTTTTAATGTTTGATGCACCAGCCCTTTGGTATAGATTGTACTTTTTTGTTTGTATCATAATCAGGTGTATAATTATTTTAATTTGATAAATAATTTATGTAAATCTTGAGAACATCATCTTAAAAAATAGATGTTTTTTTGTATGTCATATCACAATAACATTTGATTGAAAAGCGATAATTGAATTTTTAAATAGATATTTCAAAAAATAAAATCAACAAAACTAAATTTTACTCAAATCTGCTGTGTTTATGATCTAATTTTGCATACCATTTATATTGAAGAGTCTAAGAAACATAAAACACATTTTTCAACATTCTAATTTGATTACCTGGTCAACTAAAATACCATTTACAATAGTCTTTTTGTTACCTTACTTTCTAAGCAACCAACAAAAATGAATAAGACAAATCTTTTGATTTTTATATAAATAATCCTCAATAAAAAATCTCATTTACTCATGATATTTATCAAAGTAGAATTGAATGATAATGCTTTGATTTTTTTAAAACCTTTTTGCATTGTTGTGCATTGTATATGAAATGGTTTGAAATAAGCATTTACATTTTTTTTAAATGTAGCATATAGGCAATCATAATGTCAGCTTTAACAGCTGTGAAGCTAATTATAAGTAAATGATTATCATAATATTTAGTGCATTAAACATAAATATAAAGAAATGAAAACATTATGTCAGTAAAATTCTAAAACATGAAATGATCTAACATATCATAACATATGTTAATATGCAACATCAGAGAAAAGGTAACAATACCGATCATAAAATATCTATTGATAATGGAAATTGCGTTTTTATGAACCTTTTGATGCAAATATATTCTTTGACAATCTGTCAAACATATGACAGCTGTCAAACAAAGTGGCAAGCACCAAACCCAATGATCCATCACAAAGTCCTGAATAAGCACATCTGTTTTGTGTTTTCAACAAAAAATCACTAATGTCAACACTAATAAATCATTTCAATACCTTATAACCTTCATTCCAAAGCTTTGTAAATGCAAAGACCTAAAATCCTTCGAAATAATTGAGCGTATGCATTTAATAAGGTACAATATGTTGGAATCGCTGTCCATTGATAATCAATGCATTCTTACCAAGCCTTCACCCTTATGAGGACTTCGCCCGCTGCTGCCGATGCTTCTGGCTTTTGCTGGACTTTCAGCATCTTCAAACCTCCAAATCCAGTCAAAACCACACTCTTCATTTCTTTTTGGGGAGGGGCAGGGGTTTCGCTCTCTGCCTTGGCCTCTGCCGCAGGTTCAACTGTTGCCTGACTGTCCGCCATTCTGAAACGATCTCGTATGGTCTTGGGAACTTCTGTCAGCTCTTTCCAAGGTCAGAATGGTATTAATTATGATGATTTTATTTCCACGGAAACCAAGCTCGGCGTAGGCTGTTAGTGGGTGGACAGCCGAGTCGTCTGCTCGATCGTTAAGCAGAGCTGCGAATGTCGTCTGCTTGAAGCTTTGGAACTGCAATGACAGCCAGGAACGCGCCGAGTTTCTGCCCTCCGAATCGATTGGTCCGATTCACGTCTGCGCTTATTCCATGTGACAATATTATCACCCAAACCTGTTACACACAAACACTCGGATAGAGTTCCTTCAAATTTGTTTTAACCACTCGTTCGACAACGCAGCCGTCTATGTGTGATAAAGCATCCAGTGAATTCGTATGACACGGAACGCGTCAAGGTCACGAATGTCCAGGGGCGATTTACCAAATTGGTGTGAAAAAATATATCCGCAAACATGGCCATTAGATCAAAATGGAGATTGTGTTGTTGTTGATTTGCTACTTTTCCTAGATGAATTTTATTTCTGTATATAAATGAAAGGATTTTCTAACATTAATTGACTTGTTTAAAGAAAGGCCTATGCATCGAGTTTGCAATACCTTTCGTACATTTATTATATATATGTAGTTTAAAAACGTTCAGTGCTATTTGACTTAAATGATCCAAATATATTTACTAAATTGCATGTAAAGTAACATTAAATGAATATATATATTTAAGTTTCGTTTCACTTGTGACTATACAAAGATCCTTTTAGCGCTGAATACATCCTTTCTTCTCAAGCCCTAAATAAAGGTAAACAATAGATAAATAAAGAGGTGTTAAGTGCGTGTATTGTAGATAATATAACCGGCATCACATGAAAAGGGTTAACACGTCAGAAAAATGTTCAATTCATTCTTTTTTACACCGAACATTGTATGTGTTATGTGTAAAATTTAAAAGCGATGCATGTGTCATAACGATCTTAATGCTAATATCATTAATGAAACATATATTACTACATGCATTTCAATTAAGAATTTTAAACACATCTAGTTGCAATATATATACCATCATTTGTTACATAATCCATCGTATTAATGCAACAAATATTCTAGATGATTAATCAACGACTGACATATGCCTCTGAGCTAAAATTACATCAATCCAAGGTTATCGTTTGAATGCAGTGAATAATGCGAATACGTTTTGGAAGACCGTAAACATTTCTATCATACCATTATGCATAAAATGTCGCCTGTTACATAAGTTTAAAATTTCTTCTCAATGGAATTTATCCTTATAATGCAACAATTTATATAACACATGATAATAAAAATCTGAAAAATGTGTTATTTCCCAGTTATGTAAAACATTTTGGATACTAACTTTTAACAGTTATGAAACATTTTATGTTACCCAAATAAAGAAACATTGTCCTCAATACAAAGGGGTTCTCATGACGTAAAACAAGAGCATATTCAACCATATCCATGAACTTCTCCTAAGCATTTGAGTTTCACGATGCACATGTTTATTTAGATGCGTTAATGTGAATTGCATTACACCTGGTACCAATCTAAGGTCTGGTCAAGCATATTTCAGTTTTACAATGTTCGCCAATGCTTCAATTTCATAGTCTCATTTGATAATAAGCTCTCATTTGTAAGGTGTCGGCAATCGAGTCAAGGCAGATATGAATATCTACAGACCAAAACAAAAGATTGCCAAATTGCAAATTTGTGATTCAGATCCACATTATATTTAAGGCCATAAATGTTAATAAGACATACCTTAGCTGCCATTCTCTATCATTGGATTATACATGTACTTACACTTTACTTAGTTTCTCTTGCAATAACACTATGGTGTGATTACTACAATGTTAATGTGAACATGAAAATAGTTGTAGTTTTAATGTTGTTTGTGTACTTCTTGTTTTCTTATGTACATTTTGATAATCACCGAATGTCCTTGAATTTGCTCAAATGCATAACAGGACACGCCGAGAAATTATATATACTTTTCAGTAATGTTATGAATAGTAGCTTAACGACAACTATGGTTGTATTGCATATTTTCGACAAACCACGAACATGTCATTTTACATGGCATCTTAAGCTTAAACGCGTTCTCTGTTAATAACTTATTTCTCAAATGGAAGTTCCATCTCCAATACCACAGAAAACTAGATAATATTTCATATGATGCTTGTTCTAACGTTCATTCATTAGATTTCGCTTTGCCAAATAAATTCAAAAGATTGTAATAGGAACTTAAAAGAGGGAAAGCGAAAAGAAATAACGAGCTAAAATATTTACCCTGGGTTACAATAAATAAATTATTTGTTTTCATAGATTGGATTTTAAAGGCAGCCCTTTCACTTTATGCATGTAAAACATAATCTATCTTGGTGAAATAAAAAGAGAATTGACAAATTCCATTTATACGAAAGGTTAACACCAGCAGCAAGTAAGGAAAGTAAGCAAATTACTATAACGACACAAACAATGATAAGGTTTGGTATTTGCTAATACCAGGTTATGGCGAAAGAGGATCACCGAGACTGACTTTTCTTATGAGATGCAAATTATACAAACAGGTGATAAAGAAATTCTTTCGCGAAAAATATGTCATTAGCATTTGTAAGTTGCACCCCCAAGTTATAATGTAAGAAGTTATTTTCATAATTTAGTTATGCTTAAAAGAATTAACCCCCCACATTTCTTTCAAAGAACGTCATGCATGCTTTTGCTGTGTATCCCATTCTTTATATAGTCGAAAATATTCGAAATTTTCTTTGATCTTTTGTTAAGATGTGAGATTTTAATTTTATCTTTATCATAATTACTTATCAATTGTGTTTACTGTTATGTTCATATAACACTAACTCCGTCTTGTAGCAATATACAATTTTGTAAATTATAAGCCTAAAGGCGTCCAAAGACATTTTGAAAATTCTCATTGTAATTGGTATTATGCAAGGGTGTTATGTACCTCCGTGTCTATTAAAAGGACATTGAATTTCATAATATTTCGCCGCTTGAGCTTTTGGAATTTTGCGATTTGAAATCAGTGTTTAATGAATCCTGTTGAGCAGGAACATTGGAATTTAATGCGAGGTTAAATTGAACTGTTTAGTGCAAGATATCAAAGAAGATTGGTAAGTCGATATGACGCGCCCACAGGCCCGTTATAAATGGACGGCAAGTCATAATTATTACACATGGATAAGTCACCTTGTGACAATGTGAAGGTATCATTATGTGCGTTCGATATGGTCATTATTGGAAATATTAGATACAATTACGGGAAATCAAAATTCGCCACATATAAACTGGGCAAAAAAAGAAACGCATCACTAAAATCAACTTTTCAAATTGCAATAATTTAGCAATTTATGTTTTAAATCGATTAAATTTGATTCATTATCATCAGTTCTAGTCAATACAACAATGTGATGCGCTCGAACGCATCTTATGATGTTTTGTCGCCAAAATTATGCACCTTGAGAAAAAAAGCGCCGAAATGTGCATGCAAAAAATCATGTAAGCATGTTGCACGTAAAACTTCGGATATTACACCCTGGTAATAGTGGGTATAAAAGCACATCAGTCCCACTGCGATTCAAACTCAGCTTTTTCCTTCATGCGACCTGCAAAATGCCACAACTTAACGAGGAAATCCGAAACAGAGCAATCGGTCGTTTGGAACGCAGAGAAAGCTATCGTTCAGTTTCAAGACACTTCAACGTGAGTCATAGCACGATTTCAAGTCTATGGCAGCGCTACAGACTGTACAACTCCGCCCGAGACCGACCAAGATCAGGACGACTAAGCGTGACCACTCCTGCGCAGGACCACTACATCAGGATCTTCCATCTGCGTTATAGAACTGTAAGTGCTACTCACACCGCCTACAACGTTCTTGGACTTTGCAGAGTCTCGGCGGAGAAGATTAGAAATCGCCTACGAGAACAGAGATGAAATCCTCATTCGCCACCGACGTTAAAAGGGAAATATTTCAGCAAGGCAGCGCGAGACCACACGCAGCACGTCTTAATATGGACTATTGCGCAAACACCAATGTGACTGTTCTCCCATGGCCATCAAAATGCCCAGATCTCAATCCAATTGAGCATATGTGGGATCTGTTGGACCGACGTCTACGACGGCGTCAGCAGCAACCACGTACACGACAGCAGATGATGAATGCATTGTAGTATGAGTGGCGAAGGATTCCTCAACATCAGATTCGCTGCCTCATCCAGTCTATGCCACGGAGATGCAGAGCAGTGCTCCATGCTCGAGGGGGTAACACTAGGTACTGACTTTGACTACTACTATCACGGACGACGGCGTTCTATGAGGCAGTCGATTACACCAGTGTCTTCAGAATTCACATGTTAAACACTGTGCCAAATTTTGTCCATTTACAGGCATTCGTTATTCGGTAATTTTATGTTTAAGAATGTATAAATAAAACTGATAATTTCTGTGATGCGTTTCTTTTTTTGCCCAGTGTATATTGACGCAGCCTACATTCGACAAGAATATTCTAACTGATGCTTCGAAATAAATAAGGGTGCGTTATTAATTTAATTAATGCGATTTCTGAGTTTTCTTTCATTGATTAGTGATGATTATTAAAGTAATTATAAATGCGGCCTAAATGAAGGTTGTAATATCGGAGTAATGTCCAAGACGTAGTGCTTCAATTGTCATGTATATGCAATAATTATTACATTTTGATAAACCCGAAGACCTTAACAATTGTTGCAATGGTAAAACGTAGCCTAATCTTAGCTAGCTCTCTATATTTATTTTCATTATGCATAACTAGTTTGTCCGAAAATGACATAAGTTAAAGTTAACGTTAAAGCTAACATTCACAACAAACCCGAAGGAGCTTGAAATAAGCACATCTTTTTTTAAGATAAGATTAGATTTGATTAGCCCGGAGGAAATTATTTTTACACCAAAACGAATACTTGTTCGTCTGAAGAAAGGAATCCGAAACGATTGGGAAGTATGCTACATAGGAGCTATCGGTTTATTTTAATAACTTGTTTGTAAACAATCTTGCGCTCATAGATAAAAACATATTTTGGTATGCCACTCCACTGATTTTACTGGCGCTATTATTACCTTTATCATATTAATTATTAATATTTCTACCAAATGCAATCAGCGCGACACTAAATCAAAACACAACCAGATCGAGTCTTGTGCTATATGAAACAGAGATTTCCGGCTGGTGATAATCGATAAATCGGCACCTGGCATACATTTCCCGCCATAATTGAGCAAGGTCAAGGGTTATTTCCGGAGAGCGACCTTCACCTTGACTTACTAAGAACAATAATTTCTGCCGTCTCACATTCTCTCTGTTCGTTAGTCAAATTTAACGAATAATCCCGATTCTTTGAGTAAATGACAGGTTCAGAATACAGAATATTGTTCTATCAACAGAATTCGATCTATTTTTGGTTATGGAGAAAAGAGATAAAACATATTATCGCCATGGATAACGATCGAGTGAGGCTCTAAAGGGTGAGGTTACTTGTCGTATTTTGATATTTTGTTATAATCATCTTTGCTTTTAAACTTTTGATTTGTTAACCTTTATTTAATGACGGTAGTTAATGATGTGATAATGTTTGGACTGTGTTAACCTAGTGTTTTCAATTTTCGATTTGTTAACATTCGTTATTTGTGAAATATCTTACTTTTTTAGTTTAGTTTTTATATGATTTCTTCATTTCTTAACTCACAATACGTTGACTTAGTTTGCTTATTATAAAATAGGGCCTACTTAAAATATTGCTGGTAAAAACGCTGGCAGCTATGAAGAAACACAAGTATAGTCACGTGTATAAACCATATATCATATGAAAGCATGATATGAATTAATAATTCGCCAAACTGATAATCATGACTTTATATGCATAATAAATTTATTTTCTTTTTCAGGATTGCAATGTCTTATCAAGATGACGTCACTCCATTACATAACGCATGCAGTCACGCTTGCTGTCATAGCAACGCTGGTGCGGAAATACCTACAGCTTCAATTTGCATATGAAGCATTGGAGGACAGCTGTCACAGCTGCAAACATGCAGCTGAAAGCAAAGGCGAACCTACGGAAATCCCCACTTCAGGAAACTCCGATTACGTAAGTGACTTTGGCACATCTCTGTGGTGTCATGGTCAAAACAGATCAGATAGAAAATGCAAATTTGAAAATATTTGTTACAATTCTTTGAAAGATGACTTCGTATTTCTCCATCACGAAAGCAGCATTATCGAAGGCGTTGACCCGGAAAACATTCACGATGACCTGTTGGAACTCTCTTCTGTTGGAGGTCATAATATACACTATTTCCGGTTAGTTGACCTTCCTGGAGATTCATTGAATGACCTTTCACTGACTTGGATCGAGGACCAGACGCTGATCTTTAACCGGTTCAAACCGGACAACATCATGCACGTGATTCACGACGACATATTCCCGCTGCATCACACTCTGTCTGAACTAGCATTTGGAAAAGGAAAGAAGCATGGCATCAAGTTGATGTTCAGTGAAGGGTGGGAAATGGGCGAATATGATGAGTTGTATTCCTATTTCACATCAAAAGACATCATAACAAAACAAGCGTTAAAATCCGTGAGTGAACTGGTTTGTTTTGAGAAAGGCCATATCGGTTTGTCAAAGAAGACCACGTGGTATCAATACGGATTTAATAAGCCTCAGAGTCCTTTGGATGATTCTGAAGTTACAGCTAGACATATACGCAACACCGTTGATTTTCTTATAGATAGAATATCCCTTGAACAATGCCAGGCAGATAAAAACCAAAACCAATATCTAGTCCTTATTTCTCGAAAGGAAAACAGACTTATATTGAATGAAGTCGAACTCACACTATCAATAGCATCAGAAACTGGTATGAAAGTAGTAGTTGTTAGTTTTGAGACGCACAGCATTAGTGAAATGATGAGGATAGTTCGTTATTCTCGAGGGGTCATCGGTATGCATGGGTCACTCATGATCTTGTCTGCATTCCTTAAACCTGGCAGTGTGGTCATAGAATTATTCCCATATGCAGTGAATCCAAAGCATTACACTCCTTTCAAAACTTTGGCGTCAATCGATGGTATGAACCTTATCTATAAAGCATGGTCAAATACCAATAAAGAGAAAACTGTTATGCATCGTGATTGGCCAGAAGAACTTGGTGGAATAAATGATTTGTCCAATGAGGAACAGAAAGACATAATCGACCAATCAGAAGTCCCGTTACATTTATGTTGTGAAGATCCATCTTGGTTGTTCCATATTTATCAAGACACTTACGTCCATATACAAGCTGTTACAAAATTACTTCAGGAATCCCTCCTAGAGAGTAAAACTATTAGAGAAGAACAGAAAATGACTCTTATACCCGGGCCTGTGAAAGATGTGGCTTGTGAGGTCATATCTGGTGACCTGGTGCTGTCATGGCAACGGCCATGGAACGTGATATTCCTGGCCCACAAAATGGTTGAATATGAAATATGGCTACAAAATACAGCAGACGAGAACACTTTATCTATTATTGTAGACGATATGTCCTCATATGGGATAAGTAAACATTTGAAGAAAGGAATTACATACAACGTTTGGGTCAGGTGCGTTTTGGACCAATCAAAATCAGGGTCATTCAGTAGTGCAATAACTTGTGTTAACGCGCCTTGAATCTTCATGATTCTAATTTGGCTTCATGAAGGATATTTGTGTGGAACATAGAACATTTTAGAAACGTTCCGTTTCCATGAGCCTGTGACTTTGTTATGGAATCCTCTCTCTATCAGACATTGGGTCTTCGTTAAAGGCCGAGTAGCACATTTTTTGAAAATTATATATTTAAAAATTTTCACTGATGATTGAACGTTAAGTGCGAAATATACCCACACCTCACGAGGTGTATCGCTCAATACACCTCTTTCTGAATCGTGGGTCTCCGAGGCGTAGCGTATCGAGCCGAGGAACCACGACCGAGTCAATTAGGAGGTGTACTGAGTGATGCACCGAGGATATATAGGTGCTACCTTTGAAGTAGTTAGTCTTTAGAAGATAACGGTACAAATGCATCTGTTTTAATTTTGTTTGAAGTATCATTCAACCGTTAGGAACGTGTATCTGTTTTATTTCAGTGAAATTATCCCAATGTTATTTGACTACACGTACTGGTGCAATAAAAATGGTCTAAGCAAGCAATGTTTAACAGTATGTATTTAGTATATGAGAATAAGTTGAATCGTTGACGACGTTGGTGTACACAAACACTTGGTTGAAAGCTATATCCATCCTTTAAAGGTTCTGTAAAGTGTAAAGCCCCTTAAAGGGCAGTAGCACGTTTGTTGAAAAGTTTATGTTTCAACGTTTCACTGATACCTGTAAATGTATAACCTTGATAGTGTCAAAAATCTCATTACGTAAACCAATCATCCATTGTCAGAGAACAAATTATTCAGATCCATACTAAGTCCTTTGACGGACATTTTTGTGTGGACACCTATTATTCATTTTGTGTAAGAATTATATTATATAATTGATTTATTACTGCTTCATTTAGTTTAACTACATTGTATTTCAATTGGAACCATTTATTTTCGTTTTCCCGACACCACAATATATTCCTCCAAAAACGTGCTACTGCCCCAAGTTTTACCGAAAAACTTCTTTTCGAGAATCTTCTATTTGACGTTTTTATGTTGAGGATTTCACTAGTGTAGCCTTTTCTTTTCACTTTTCAAATATGATGACTAACTTCTGATAGGTCCCACAGGTTCTCAACCCATACAGTAAACAATGCAAGCATGATGTCTTTATAGATTTAGTGAAACGAATTTTGTTCATAAGCTTAAAATTTTTTTTTGATTGTTAGAGTCATTTCTATCATTTTTTCGTTGAACTGTCGTTAATGTTCGCCTGAAAATGGATTATAAATGTTCTATTGGAAACGGATAAAAATATAAAAAAGGTAATCTCATAACAAAAAGTAACATATTTTCAACAACTTCCGAATCTAAAAAAACTCTAGTACCTTACTACACAAGCATACACATACAATTCTTTAAGTGTTAGGAACTAATTGCCGCTCTTCTTTTCTTAAAGAGCCACTCCGTGATTTTCAAGCCATATTATGGCATGATTGACAATTAACTTCAAAACATATAACACATTCATCCCCAACTACCAATAAGGCCTATATGATAAATTCTTTAAAAAACTGTCGTATACATATTTGAAAGCCATTATCACACGTCCAATGTATATGAAAACTAGTTATATAATAAACCTATCAAACATTATCAATTCATAACTGTCATTTTGACTGCTGTAGATAAGTTTCCGAAATTACGTTATGCGCGGCATTGTCCGGTTTTCGATTACTACCCCGATTTCAAACCTTCCGTATGTTACAATGAAACGTCGACTGGCTCTAAAATGATACTTTCCTACAACAGTCGATACTTCTCAATCAAATGACACAATTTATAGAGTTTTGCATATGTGACACCTACAACTTTCGGAGTGGCTCTTTAACAGAATCCACATCTCGCTCATTTAAAAAAAAAAAAAAGCAATAGTATTAAAGGGGCAGTAGCACTTTTTTTGATAATCTTATATTTTAAATTGTTCACTGATAATTGTAAGTTAATGCTAAATGTATTATTTTGATAATGTCAAAAATCTCATTACACAAGCCAATTATCCATAGTCAGAGGACAAAGTATGAAGATTCACGTAAAATCCATTGGCGGCCATTTTGTGTGAACACCTTTAATTCATTTTGTGTAAGAAAAGGGAATGGAATGGCTAAACTTTACATTATATATTTGAATTATTACTGCTCCATTTAGTTTCAATACATCGTCTTTCAATTAGAACCATTAATTTACATTTTCCTGACATCACTTAAAATTCCCCCTAAAAACGTGCTACTGCCCCTTTAATGTAATAGAACGGAATCTCACAGCATTTAAGTATCTGATATAAGTCACTATTTAGTAGTTCACCGGGAGGTAGAAGCAAACCTCTTCAACTCTAACACAAAAACAACCTGGGGGTTAGAAACGCAATTGAAACGACTCATCCATCAGCCAACTAGGCCAAATGTGTAATGCGCACTGGAAACCCACTCATTTTGACCCTCACTGCAGACGCGATACGTTGTGAAGAAATTTGCTCGATAAACCCAGTCTTCGACTCAGCTGTTTAACACGGTATGAACGCAAGTCACTTGGCCATGTGAATGAATGGGGATTTATATCTTATCACATTATTTCAACATAGCAATATATTGTCTCATATTGATCATACATTACTTAACCCAGTTGCCTAACCATTGAAAGTTGGGGCGTGTTTAATATCGCAGGCGCTCACGGGTGCGCTTTTTAGTTGACTGAACACTATCTCGCGACCAGCATTCGTTGAAGAGGTTATTATATATAAGAAAGATATATTGTAACCTTTCCTGTCCGAATTATTATTTATTCAAGAAGTTATTCAACATTACTCATTACTCAATGGAAAGATCGACATTGCACGAGTACAACTCGTTTAAGGGAAATATTAAGCGTAGGCCTATAGTTTATCAATAACAATTAATCTAACTTAGAAATTTAAAGGGGCAGTAGCACGTTTTTAGGGGGAATATAAGGTGATGTCAGGAAAATGAAAATTAATGGTTCCAAATGAAAGACAATGTATTTAAACTAAATGGCAGTGATTGTTCAAATGAATAACGTAAATTTTAGCCATGCGATTTATTTTTCTTACACAAAATAAACTAAAGGTGTTCCCACAAAATGGCCGCCAATGGATTTTATGTGAATCTTCACATTTTGTCCTCTGACTACATTGTTTGGATGATTGGCTTGTGTAATGAAATTTTTGACACTGTCAAAATAATACATTAGTATTAACTTACAATAATCAGTGTAATATTTAAAATATTAGATTATCAAAAAACGTGCTACTGCCCATTTAAGGGGTTTCTAAAAAAAATATACTGATAGTACAGAATTATTAGTTTGATAGTACTTCTTAGTAAGAAACCTTAAAAAGTTGTCAATTAATTAATGTACATTAAAACATTAACGACTGATATATACCGTAAATTATTGAATAAATCTCTATCTAAAATACAAGTCTACCTCAAATAAACCACCTTCATTAACAATGTTCCTCTTGTTCGTTTTTATATTTCCAATTTTTAGAAAAATAATTTGTACGGTATGCCTTATTACGGATTTGACGACTTGTATTAACGTCTACGTTTGAGACAGTTTGAAAATATAAATGTAAGAGCGGCATACAATAAAGGATTTACAGTGTCTGTATTATCTCATGCTTCCCGCGCAAAATTGACTCGCCTGCACGTGAAAAGCGTGAGTTTCATGCAATGACGCAGCTGATATTTGTGTTAAGTTGTAGTTGTCAAATTCGCAAGCAAGTATTAAAAGCTCCATAAGGTTATTGAGTGTCATCAATAGATCTTGTAAAACAAGAGGTTTATGTCGTTTTCATTTTATATATTAACTGTGCCAAAAGATACTTGTAGATATCAGATGCGAATGAACGTTTTTCCCAAAAACTTTGCAGAAACGCGAAACGATTCTTCGCATTTCTGTACCTTTGAGAATATGCAACGGTTGGCCACATTATTGAATTGTACATACACGTGACAAGAATCGTAATGAAAAGATGTACGTGTCAATCGCTGGTTGAGAAAACAATTAGTCAATGCAAATCAAACTCCTTTTGAATTCATAAGACCGCTTTGACTATCATTTCAGCTAGCCTACAGGGCGTCCTTTCAATATTCTGATGATAATTAGGAAACTGTATGTATCGTTTTGAATAAAAGTTATTCAACATACTTATATGTTTAATAATGTTTTATAATGTTTAATAATGTGTCATTGGAATCACGAGTCAATTGTACATACGATGTTTAAATGAGTGTCATTCGAAAACTAATCTTTTGGTTGATAACATTTCATTAAGTGCATGTAACTGAGATGATTTCGAAGGAATCTGTGAAAATAAATTTTACCTAATGATAATTATTCTCGCAACAGCCAGTGAGTAAACGGAAGTTTCCTTACGCGCTATAAGATTGTCGCAAAGGTTTTATGTTGAAAGTCGAACACACAAGTTTGCCTAGTTTCACAGGGATTTATTTATCTCATCTTAGATATTGATGTCGTCTCCGGGACGCAGGCCTATACATATACTGCCAACATTACCACCATGTGTATGGACACCAAAATAATGAAATCTTTCGTGTGCACACTATGCCAGACTGTGTACAGATAGAGAAATATAACCACTTCTTTAGATAAAAGTGCACTGAGGAAGAGTGACCAAGCATGGCCAAGCATGGAAGCTGACCAGCTGACAAGCATACCGGGAACTGAGACCTTTAAAGCCACCGATCGATCGGCTTTCATCCGCCATTTTGAATGTTAACATTTCGAGAAAACAGATGTGCTGTATTCTGCTAATTCATTAACTAAGAAATAACTACTTGATTGATAGGAGAGGAGCATATTTACAAATAATTGATAGTAAAAATTATCAGTTTTGTCGTAATAATGCATTCCACGATCGTTGTTTCGATGATTGGCTTCATTATATAATTTCACGATGTTTTTATATTTTGAACGTTACACTTTATTCTTTGTCAAATTCTTAACACTGGAACAACTGAAATGCTAACCTCACAAACATATTTGAAATGTAGTGTGAAATTATCATGTAAAAATCATATACGATTGTAAACAGGAAAGTCCTCCCGAATTTCGTTTCCACAAAAATACCCCGCTCGAATGGTCCGTTTAACTAGCATTTAGTCTCAGAAGTATTTTTGAAAATATTGACAATTTTTAAACAATTCATGTATTTTAACAGAGTGGCCTGAGCACAGAACAATGAAGCCTATTACATAACCTTATTGGTTAGCTCAAACAAGAGTGCATTAGTACACTAAAATTTGAGTTGTTGGTTAGCGAAACTTTAGCAGCTATATATCGTTCTGGAAATATTTTCCTTTCTGGTTTGTAGATATGGCGACAAAATACACAAATGAAGATCTTCAAAGATTTCTGGAGACAGCGGTAGAACTTGCACGATCATCTGGAGAGGTAATTATGCCGTCTTCGGTATTTGCAAATATTTCTTTAATCTTATCATACATCTTTTTTATACTTTTTGTTTATTTTGGAGGTTTGTGTTGAAATAATAATGCCTAAATGAATATTAAGAATTAATGGGTTTATTTATTTTTTACTTTTCGAATTACCACTTTGTGGGTCTGAGTCTGAAATCTCGATAAAGGATGAGAAGCAATAAGATTTTACGAAAAGGAAGTTCAACGAAGCCATTTTGATGAAACGGTACAAATCGACATTCAATAGGAACAAGGCTTTCACAATCCTACTGCTTTTAATAAGACATAACTTATCCATCACCCTTTCTAACCCCATTATCTCCAACTTGTACAGTTCATGCTTTTTAATTTAAGTCTATCGTGATTTCATTATTCATATTTGACTCTTGAATAATTCTTTTAACCACCATCTAAAAGCACTATCTTCTACCATACACACTTGTTTATTGTCATGCTCGCACATATATGAATACATATCTAATCCCGTACCCCTTTCTCTTTTCTTTCTGCCTGACAACAACACAAATGCTTCTTTAATCTTAGAAGTTTTATTTACAGAATTTGAAAGAAGTCATTTATAGCCAATGTTGCTATACTCTACGGCAAGATCATATATAACGTAAATTGCTACACACCACTGTTTCTCACAATGCAAATGATACAGATTATAACCCTATGGAGTGCTATTAGGAAATATTCATTGTTAAAGTTTTAAGTTCAATTGTATAACATCAAGTAGTTAGAAAGCAGCCTTCTTCTCGATGGCCTGTTTCTCGAAGTGTCACCACATACATTAATTTTTGTTAGTTGAGCACGGTGGTTTAGTGATAAGCGTTCTCACCTGTCTTCCGGGTTCGAATCAACGTAGAAACACCAAACATTTGGTGACCGTGGCCTTACACTGTGCTGTGCCTTTGGGCGTGGTACTTATCCATATTCTCACTCAGACCACCCATCTGAACAATTGGGTACCCGTATGCGGGAAGTATACGGACTTGGCATTTCCTTTGAAAGTATAAGTCCCTCAGAATAACAATGTACAGAAAATGAGCAATGCTTTGGCTTGATATAAGTGATGTATAAGTGTAAATAATGCCAAATTCTTTTTTTATCGTGCTTACATCCAAGCAATTTACTCCACAAACTACGAGGCAACTGCTATGGCTATAAAAATGAATGGCACGAATGTACAGTGTCAAATTGATCATTCAATGAACTAATACTGCACTCTTTTCAATGTTAAAGGGGGTCTGCAACCTGAATTTTTAACTTCCAGTGTTTTATTAGCAGGGCCCCGAAAGAGTCGTAAATACTCGGTTGGGACGAAATCGTTTGGTTGCAAACCGCTTACAGGTGACAGTCAGTATCAAGTTTGTGTCATGTGACCCCCCTTACCCGTCTGGATGCTCTTGTTAACGATGGTTAATGAGGTTTCACGAGCCAGGTTGTTGATCCCCTTTAAAAGTTGGTTTGGTACGATACATTAGTTTTACGAGGCAACAGTACTTTAATGTACATTTGCTACTTCTGGGACGTTAATAAAGTAAATAGCTTATATACTTGTGAGTCAAACTTTTAACTGATGTAAAATACGGTAACTCGAGCTTAAAAAAAACTGGTTGCTAAGCAAAAGATGATATACATGTATGTGTACATTTGCACATATTGAACATATGACATTTACTATACTCAGCCAATCATTTATAAAACCTATCACACCTCTATCACAGATAATGCGTGAAGCCTTCTATAAGGAGAAGACAGTGGACCGGAAGCAGAACCACGCTGACCTTGTAACGGAAACTGATGGTCTCATAGAACGCAAGGTCAAGGGCATCATCATGGAAACCTACCCAGACCATAGGTCAGTGATACAAGACCTTACCTCAAATCGGACACTTCATATGACGTAAACCTAATGTGACGTTCACCTCATATTGCGTACATCACATATGGCGTACACTTCATATGACGTAAACTTCATATGACGTACACCTCATATTGCGTACATCTCATATGACGGACACTTCATATGACGTTAACCTAATGTGACGTTCACCTCATATTGCGTACACCACATATGGCGTACACTTCATATGGCGTACACTTCATATGACGTAAACTTCATATGACGTACACCACATATTGCGTTCATCTCATATGACGTACACTTCATATGACGTTAACCTTATGTGACGTACACCACATATGGCGTACACTTCATATGGCGTAAACCTCATATGGCGTACACTTCATATGGCGTAAACCTCAAATGGCGTACACCTCATACTGTGACACCTCATATGGCGTACACCTCATGACATACACATCACAGAGTCAACGTTATTAAAAGAATTATGGACGGTATTTGGTATTGAAATCAGTGACGAGGATAGTATGGCACAACCAAATTCTTTCCGCATGGTGTAACCCTCATTGGCCTGTCAGCTGCTTGAACTTAGAGAATTGCCACAGTCAGCCAGTGATGAAACGAATTATTTCTAACGAATTATATCTAACGAGCGAAACTTTGAAGTAAAATAGTTTTGCTGCATTCTATTTCAACAGATGTTGCTCAAACATAAAATCCTTATAAAACTTATAAAACTTCTGCTGTAATAAGACAAGTTCTCCTCCAAGAAAGAAAGAAAGAAGTCTGTGCAATATGTTGTTTTATAAGTTAAAAAAAGTTTTAAAGCCTGGTATTTCTCGTATGGATTGGCAATATGTAAATTAGTAATATGATATTCGCACGTAACAAAACGACTAACCCTTGATAGGCCTTCTTGGGACAGGCACGCTTTCCATGAGAGAAAGGTTTTATTAGCTGAAATTTGTCAGCAGGATAGTGGTGCAATTTTTTGCCGCAAGGGGAACCTGCATTAAACCAATCTAGTTACATCCGTTTACTCTCGGATTATCGATGATGGTCTAACTGCAGTCTAAGTAAACCTAGCCTCAATATTATCCTACACTGAGTCTAGCAAGACCTAGTAGACCTAGTAGACCCATGACCCTCAAACGTTATACGTCCGAAGGCTGACTTTATTGTGGCTTGGTAAGATGAGTTCTGATTGGTCAATTCGATACGTGGGCTGACGCGACCCTCTACTAAGCTTTGTTAGACTAGAGTATAGGAGTGAAACGGATAATATTGAGGCTAGGTTTGCTTAGACTGGGTCTAACTGCATCCTGTAACATCAGTACATATGTCTACGCGTTATGCTCCAACCTATCCCCTGACATTTTCTTTAAAACTAAAAAAATCAAAGCTTGCGTAGTGTACGTAGCGATTTGTAAACGCTTCCAAAGTCGAACTTAAAATTGTCATAAATGGATATCATAAGTCTTCAAAATATCAATATCAAGTGCTTTAAACATGTTCATTAGTATCATTACATTTTAAAGAGTATGTTTATTTGGAGAGATATGCCAATTTATGTAATCTTGAGAGTACAATATCATTTCTCATACGAAATACTCATTGTCCGAAATCAAGCGAGTACAATTTTACTGATGTTCACTATCAACATCGACAATACTCAATTGTTACTAAAACGGAGTAAATATCCAATAGGGTAACAAATCTGGAGCACTAGTTATTGTAGCATAAATATTCTGATTAGTTTTCTTTCGGACATGTTCTCGTCTGATGTTCTTGCAGGTTTATAGGCGAGGAATCGGCAGTTGATGGTAAGCCTTGTGAGTTTACTGATCATCCCACCTGGATTGTGGATCCCATAGATGGAACAACCAACTTCATACACGGGTAAGCATTTCTTTGTAGTGTTTGCGAGCTGCCTAAGTAAACTGTGCAGAATAGTTTTATTCATTGTTGTTTGGTACATTCACAATCTAAATAAATTTAGATCAACAGGTTTTATATTTGGTCCTGCTGTTGATCTAAGATTGGCCCGTAAGGCGGGTCATCCCGCTGACCTCTGAAATCAGCCGCTCGGCCAATCAGAAAAGTTGCCCTAGCTCGCTGGAAGTTAAAAAAACTCAGCAGCACATCTTTTGAAATGTATGATGTTCGGAGCTTTGTCATTCGGAGCGGAGCAGAGCGACCATTTCTATGAATAATCCGATTGCTTGGATGTATTAATAGATTCTATTTTTTTCATTTAAAATGATTTAGCGTATTTGCTAGTTGTCAATGACAAACGATGATTGCACGTCGCACAGATACTAACGTGGCGAATAATAATCACAAAGTTAGAGCTTGATAAATGCCAATATTTACGAAAATCCTCATGCAAGGGGAGGTAACTTCTTTTTTTGTCAAACTCGTTTGTACTAATTTCTTTCATTTACATCCAAATAATTAAAAATAGTGATTTTTTTGTCAATCATAAAACTAAACATTCTTCATACACCCAAAATAAAATCAACCTACTGATATTTTTCTTATCAGTATCAAATGCAAGATTTATTTTTTACAATGCACACTGTTATTGAGAACAGGCCATAAGCCATCATATATTTCTTCAGTTCAGGCTTTGATATAGCGACTATGAACTGTTTGAGACGGCTAATTTGATTGATCAATTTGCGAATTCCTTATTTGCATACGAAAGGTCACCGGGACGACCTCTCACACTGGTCAATCTTAGATCAACAGTATGACAAAATAAAAAATCTGTTGATCTAAATTTATTTAGATTGGTACATTCACTGACCGCATGGTCAGACGCCATCTTGGTAACCCCGTTAATTCAGAGTGACCTCCCTTTGAGGCCTCTCGATACCATACCGCTAAAGAATACAATCAGAATGGGATTATCTCCCTAAGGCCATTTATAGCATAACTTTACCACAATTCCATATTTCACAAAACCTAGCCTCAATGCTACACGCTACATTCCCAATATCGAGTCTAGATAGATTCAGTAAGAGGTCGCGTCAGCCAACCTTTCGGCGACCGATGACCCTCATATAAACGTGAGGTGACCGATTGGATTTATCCAATCATACTAATGATATTATTTGTTTGAAATTTGAAATTTGAACGTTATGTGCGAATTCAGACTATTGCGGCTTGGTAAGATGAGCCCTGATTGGTCTATTAGATATAGGTAGGCTGACGCGATTTATCAATACGTCTTCCTAGACTCAATAACGGAGTAAAATGGGTATTATTGAGGCTAGGTTTACTTAGACTGTGTTTGCGAGTAGTTACATATTACTTTTCCTCTCTATTTAAATATTCTATTCGATTCGATAAATATTTTCGATTGAAGTAAATTTCAATGATTGAAGCTGAATAAGCCGTATCTATGATTACTTAATGAAAATGATCTCCGTTTGATCTTGCCTGCGTAAAGGCTTTTCATTATACGACCTGCATATCTAAAGCTTTCAAGCTTATTTCGATGATCACTAGTTATAATTGGAATAATTATGACATTCGTTACATATTTTTTATGGTAAAAAAGCCGACTGGAACACTTGTTTGTTTGTTTAATTGGACTTAAACAATAGCCAAACTATCTAGGGATGTATTTTAAAAAGTTGAAAAACGTTTTTCTTTTCAGAATTGAAGAGTTTGCTTTTTCCCTTGGCGTGACGATCAACAAAGAGGTGTGTAAATAAAGTTGCGTTTATTCCTGTCGTGTCCTTAAGTCTTATGTCCAAACGTCCGAAGTCATCTTTTCGGACTCTGTGTTACGTGTTTAACGCTACAACTTTCATCTCAATGTAGGGGGCGGGATAGCGCAGTGGCTAGCGCGTTCGGCTTCGGATCAGGAGGTCCGTGGTTCGAATCTCGCCAGGGGCTCGGCAACTTTGTCTGCAGTAGAGAACTGTTCTACACGCAGTCAGGTTTGGGTGCAATGCTACACTGCATTTCAGCGTAGTACCACTCCTGGTTCGGTAGTTTAATGCAAAGCCACAATGGTGTTGCGGGCTTTCTCCCTGCAATAATACTAGCAGCCGCCATTAAGTCAAACATTCTTGAAAGCGGCAATAAACCCTACATCACCTCACCTTCATCTACAGCTGCGATTGACATTTTCATGTACGTGAAAACCCTTTGTTGACTTTGTTAATTTCTTAAATGAATGTGCTTTGTTCTTTCAGCCTGTCGTCGGTGTTATATATCTACCCATACCAGACAAACTATACAGCGCAAGGAAAGGAAACGGGGCATATTGCAATGGCAAAAAGATATCAGTGAGTGGCATAAAAGGTACGAGACAGCAAGCAAAAGTGAGATCCGTCAACCATACGAGGAAGAAAATATAATATATCGTCTTTCCCGGCATACATATTTGATTCTTCGGTAGTTTCTTCTGCGCAACGGTCTGAGACCACCCCGAATAATCGCATGTTCTGACGGATGTTCAATTAGCCATTCAAAAAGATATCGCACAGAAGCTAGGGACAAGTCATTCTCGTGAACCATTCGTTGATATCCTTCATGTTGCTTTCTAAACGAGAATGTGATTGGTTCTCTTATGGCTACATGTACTTTGGTGAGCATCAAAGTGGTATCGTTACATGTTTATGTCGATTCTAAAATAACTGTGAAATTATTATCCAACCTTTGCAAGTCGTCGAGAAACATATTGAAAAAAATCGAACTATTTCCACAATTAAAATACCTAGAACAGCACCTTTCCGAACGATATGCTTTAGGTTGTAAACTGCTTTTGTTGATTGCACAAAGCTGATCCCTAGCTCGTTCGGATCTAAAGCAAAACACGCCGCTAATGGCTGAAAAATGGCCGAAGCGGCGTAAAACAATAACTCACTCACTCTAAAATAAAAGGTGTGCACCAAAGACTAGAATCCTTATACATCCTTCGTGTACTTTCAGATATAAAGGAGGCCCTTATAGCATCTGAAGGTGGCAACGAAAGAGAGGCAACACTTATACAGAACCAGGCAGACAACGTGAAGGCCATCATTACGCACAGCAGAGGGTAGGTTAATCAAACAATAAAAGCTTCATGTCAATCCTCCTTCATCAGCTTATAGCCAATGTCTCCGGTAGTTTGGAGCATAAATCGGAGACATATATATGCTCATGTAGCAGTATGCAAGCTTAAAGCTTATGAAATTTAGCAATTAAGAAAATACATCACTTGAAAAAAATCTTTCGTTGAAAGTTTGATACCAGATCTATATATCTTAATCAGCAAGAAAATACTTAATTCGACATTCAAAGAACAGTACCCTCTGCAAAAGGGCCACATCTCTTAAAGAACCAGCTTTCGGTGACGTCACCATTATGTGTGTATGATTTACACAGCGTCTTAGTTACCGTAATTTCGTCCGATGGGTATCGACTTTGGCGGCAACGAGTATTTGATTCGGAGAAAAAGAAAGAAAATCTAGTGCACGACAATGACGCCTTTCAATCGTATATTTAAGAAACGCAATTGATTCACCGGGGCTTCCGTTTCGATCATTTTGGTAAATTTTCTCCTTTTTTATAAATTTTGATTTCTCAAGGTTGGTCTCAAAACTTTGCCCATAAAAACCAACAATGAATACAATCAAAATGCTTTAATTTATTTTAATTTATTCCTGTTTGAATATAGGGCTTTATTAAAAGTTGAAGACACCTTAAAGCATTATCCCTTGCTGAAAATGCCGTAGTTCTTGTCCGATTAGCCTGATTTCTATGAGACCAGACTTGGATCCCTGGCAGCTGCTGTGTATTAATGGTTTGTGACCAGTCATTTGTAAACAATGAAATGTCGTAATGCATAAAGCGTGACGCAAAATTTCCTCCCCGTCCTTTTATCCGGGTACTGCCGATTTTCTTGAGTCATCTCATTACCTGATTATATTGTGCGATTAGAGGCACTTGGCCTGCTAGGGTAATGTAGGAGGTACATGGATAGAATACGCTGATATGTTATCATATCCTTATGTTGCAGAGATAGCTAAGGTCCTTTGATACTATAAAAAAGTCTCATGAAAGATATGCTATTTCATCGAAACATATATTGAAGCGCACATAAAATGCTTCCTTTTGGCTGTTTTAGACACATGACAATAGAAAACCGGAATGTCAGATTTTATATCAAATACATATCTAAAGGTAAATATGTTATTTTGATCATTATTGAGTAAACTCAATGTGAGGATACCCTTACATCATATACGTATTGGCGTGTAGATCAAACTTAGAATGCTATTTAGGATAAATAATGCAAGTTTCCTGAACAGGTAGAAATCGGTAGAATAAATGCATCTTAAAATATTGATTATTTAAAATTTTCTTCTGTTACATTGCAATCAAGTTTAATTGTTTTAATTGTATTTTAAGAGTTATGCTCAATGTTCCATAAATGGGTTTCCAGTTCACCTTAAAAACATACTCGTATTTCAATTACACAGAAAAAAAGCAAAAATATTACATTTTAATATCCACGAATGATTATGTCAAATCTGCTCCTCACTATGACGAAAGAACACATCTGTTTCGTTTTCGACATTTAAATTCAACTGAAGTGGAATTTGTAAATTGTTCTGATTAAATGAACTGCATGGATATATTCGTCGAACGTCTCATTTTCTCGATTAAAAAGATTGTCTTTCAAATGGTAACATTTGTTTTCCTTTTGTAAAATCACTTTATTTACCCGAAGAAACTTGCGTTATTCTGATTTTAATTCTGTTGCTTCAATAACAGTGCCATGTGTGTGATTTCACCTTCGAAACGACACCCCGCTTATGGCTGAAATATTACCCAAGCGGTGTAAAACAATAACTCACTCACTCAAGTCGAAACGATGAGATGTTCCACGTTCAAATCACTGGTGCCGGCTTTTGATTTAACTGCAGATGACCTATACAAATTTGTAGCGATTAAGGTTGAGAAGTCAATTTTTGTAACCTCTTTATACAGTGTGTGATTTCAATTTGTAAGTCTTGAACATGTGACATTTATCTCAGATTGATGGTGTTTGGTTTGAAGTTTGTCGCCGTCAAGATTAATATCTTAGTCAATTATTATTTTTAATTATCTCAGAAGTGTTATTGCAAGTCGTAAAATTAAGATTCGAGTTGGCGGCCATCAAGGTTGATATTTATGTCCAGTTTTCTTATATACTCTAGCAAACGTATGATTTCAAGTCTCTTACATGTGACCCTTTTCCCATACTTTGGTTCGTCAGCTGTTGATCTATGCAAGGTGGCGGCCGCCAAGGTTGATATTTATGTCAAGTTTTCTTATATACTATAGAAACGTATGATTTCAAGTTTGCTTGGCCTTTTCGCAGACTGAGGGCCTTTGGTTCGACAGCTGTCGATCTATGCAAGGTGGCGGCCGGTCAGGTTGAAGCCTATGTCCAGTATGATATACACTGCTGGGATATGGCTGCTGGAGTTGTCATAGCTTCTGAAGCAGGTGCAGCAGTTCAAGACCCCACAGGTAAGTCATTTAACTTCCTCGCAACGTATCATTCACGTCAATATTCTTCACTGGCTGATGAAAGTATTTCCTGCATTCCTTGAATCTATTTGTGTCAGTTCAAGATCCAACAGGTAAAACGTTCATCGCAAGGTAAAATTCAGGTTATATTTTTCACTGGCTGATTAAAGTCTTTGCTACTTTGACTCAATTCTATGTGTCAATCTAGATCCACCAGGTAGAACTAAAACTTTCTTCGCAAGGTACCATTCACGTCAATATTCTTCATTGGCTGATTTAAGTCTTTGCTGCATTCCTTGAAATATTTTTGTCATTTCGAGATCCCAGCAGGTAAGTCAATCAACTTCCTCACAAGGTATCACGCCTGTAAATGTTATTCACTGGCTGATAAAATCTTTGCTGCATTGACTCAATTCTTTGTGTAAGTTTAGATCCAACAGGTAAGGTCAATATTCTTCACTGGCGAATAAAGTCTTTGCTTTGCTGATTCCCGCAAGTCCTTTTGTCAGTGTAAATCCAACAGGTTAGACTAAAACTTTCATCGCAACTCAAGCTCACCCTTGTCACTAGCTAATTAAAGTTTTAGCTGCATTTACTCAACTATTTGTCATTTCAAGATCCCAACATGTAAATCTAACACTTCTTCACAGTATTATTCATGTCAATATCATTCACTGGCTGATTAAAGTCTTTGCTGCATTGATTCAATTCTTTGTGTCCGTTTAAGTCGACAACAGGTAAGTCTATCAACATCCCTGCAAAACGAAATTCAAGCTAATAGTTAAGCTGGAAAACAGTCTTTGCGACATAAAATTTTCATGTAAGCTTTTGCGTTTGTCTAGCTGAACTTGATTCTACACATCTACCTGGGGTTAAGGCATTGTACTGGAATGGTGACAAGCTCTAACCATAATCTCGATATTACTGAGCAATCCAGCATGGTAAACTTAGTTGTTAGGGCATTGCGCTAGCCCATTGTGGAAATACAGTTTGAGTAAATTTTAAGGTAACCCTCAATACCTTGGCGATTCATTCTCTCCCCACAGAGGCAGATCGAGTCATAAAATGTTGATGCAGCCTCTGTTCTATTACGCCGACTTTGGGAGATAGAATGGGAGATGCCTGATTAGAGGCAATCAAAGTTAGTTGTGCAATCAGCGACGCTGTTCTAAAATCATCATTTTGGCTACTGAATCATGGCAAAAGCATTGTGATCTGAACCAGCCTTTTCATGCGAGAAGCCTTGTCATTTGATAAAGATCTTAAAATGGAACCACGTTTTTCGGCGTAATATAACAGAACATTTCATGACTTGATCTGCCTCTGTGGGGAGATAATTTTGGCGTTTACGAGAAAAGAGCACTGAAAGCAGACCTTTACCTTTATTGTTCTGTTCCCGTCGCCTTTTTGTTCTGTCCACTCCCTATTTGGTACACAACATTGAAACTATAGCCAATGATAAGTGTTATAACTCAACCAATGGGCATCAACTCAACCCCCTTATCGTTTATTAACATTTTTATTAATATCGATTTAATTTCTTATTACAGGAGCTGAAATGGACTTGATGAGCAGAAGGGTGTTGGTCACAAGTTCCGAATCCCTGGCCAAACAACTGACCCCTTTACTATCACACATAGCCTTCGGACGCGACTGACCACTGTGCGATCATATCTAACATATTCCAACGCAATATATATCCGCTCTTAATTTGAAATGATTTCTATTTGATTTTTTCATTTTTCTTTGTAGTTAAACTGAGGATGCTATTTTGAAATTAACATGTGATTTGTCATCAATTTTATGATTATAGGAGATTTCGTAATTTATGTACAGACGTGTAAGATATTGAGTGAAAGTTATATCCTACTCACTAAGTGATATATATGGTTTAAAACAACATTTGAAATCTATCAATGACAGTAAGTACGTTGTATTGTTCAGTTTTCGATCAGTGTTAAGCATCAGTGTTGCTTTCCTTTTTGTGTTACCAAAAAAGTCGGAAATGATCTAAGATTTTTTATTTATTTTTTTAAATTTGACATATTTGTCAATTTCTTAATATTTTTTAAATAACGTTCAACCAGTGAGACCAACCTAACCCTAATCCATGTGGGCATGTCAATGTTCCCAAATCCATGTTGGCATGTCAATATTCCCAAATCCATGTGGGCAGATCAATGTTCCCAAATCCATGTGGGCATGTCAATGTTCCCTAGTCCATGTGGGCATGTCAATGTTCCCAAATCCATGTGGGCATATCAATGTTCCCAAATCCATGTGGGCATGTCAATGTTCCCAAATCCATGTGGGCAGATCAATGTTCCCAAATCCATGTGGGCATGTCAATGTTCCCTAGTCCATGTGGGCATGTCAATGTTCCCAAATCCATGTGGGCAGATCAATGTTCCCAAAGCCATGTGGGCAGATCAATGTTCCCGATAACATGTGGGCATATCGATGTTCCCAAATCCATGTGGGCATATCAATGTTCCCAAAGCCATATGTTCTACTAAACACACTGTAATACGTTTGGATAGTGATCTAGAAATCATTTGTTCTATGGTATTGCTAGCCATATCAGTATACCATCAATACATGTATATGTTTCGATAGAACATTTGTAATTTTTAAAGTTCTATTAAAATTGTTTTCGAAATATAAATATTTTTTCTTTACAAACAAACATTCTTTTAAGAATTTCCTCAAGATATTTTTTTTTCATTTTCATTGGACTGTATATTTTTTCTACAGAGATGTATTTAATGGTGAAAACCGAAATCCAGGCGGAGTTACATATTTGAATATCCGCCTTGGTGGTGACAACTGTTTTTCAAATTTAAGGTACAAACCACGTCTATTTTGTGCAGTAAAGCCTATTTAACGTTTAAAGGGGCAGTAGCACGTTTTTCGATAATTTTATATTTTCAAATTTTCACTGAGAATTGTACGTTTATGTTAAATGTATTATTTTGATAGTGTCAAAAATCTCATTACACAAGCCAATCATCTATAATCAGAGGACAAAGTATGAAGATTCACATATAATCCATTGGCGGCCATTTTGTGCGAACACCTTTAATTCATTTTATGTAAGAAAATTCCCCCTATAAACGTGCTATTGCCCCTTTAAATCACAATGGATAATTAACCTTCATTTATATTTCTGTATGCCAAATATGTATGGTATGTACGATATTTGATGATTTATGGTTTTGAGAAGTCAACAAGGACATATCTTGGTATACTTTGTCTTGTTTAGATCACCTAAAATTATTTCAATAAAATCAAGAAAGTGATTATTGATATTATTTCAAAAACCATCTTTTGCATACAAAATCGTATTTTCATGATATGAAGCAGATAGTAATTGTTTATATAAAAATAACATATAAATAAATAAATCAGCTTATGATTATGATGAGCGAACCGTATTGTTTTACGTAGTTACTAAAATGCACTCATTTTCGGCACGTTAGCGGTTTTGTGGCTACGTTCAATGAACTAAGTTTAACTAGGTAAATGAACGTAAGTGTGACTCCCCCATTACATGGGTTTTACGCAAAGGGCAAATTCATCATCCATGTCATTTATATGACCATGAGCAGGTCAATACATTTCTCGACGGTACAGAAAAGAAACATTATGCAAGGTTAACGTTCAGGTTTTATTTTACCTTTGACGTTCGCAGCATACATAAATAACGATTTGTGGGTATAAAATATGTATTTACTGGCGGGACGGTAGAGTAATAGCATGTTGTTGACTAACTTCCTCAAAATCCAGGCACTGGTCAGTGTTTCGACAAGCCCCTCAGTACTGCATAATTTGCCATCGATAGAGAGTGATGCATTTTGCTGATGTACAATTGAGAAAGTCTTTACTCTATCCCTCTTCATTAAAACAACATCACGCCGTTAATGGCTGAAATATTGCCCAAGCGGCGTAAAACAATAACTCACTCACTCAAATAACATCAAAGTTCTCATGAGACATAACTTACCGTAAAGCTATCATTTACCAATTTATGTTATTATATGATGGACGAGTGATCTGTCTTCTGATTGGTCGAGGAAGGTGGTCACCGACAATGATCAAACCTTATGTTGACCGCGGGAAACGTCACGCGAGGTCAACATAACAATCCAATGACCTGGAGCTAAAAATAGATCGCCACTACGAGGAGCGCCGTAAAGAGTTGCTTCCGAAAAAAACTTAAAATAAGTGAATAGTTTACAAAATAACTGAAACTTTCATAAATCATATAATAAAACAGTTGTTGACTTCAGTTATCGGTGAATCCAATGGTTTATTGACCTCGGAAACTTATGTTCACTTATGTTCAATAAACCATTTGGATTCACCTCAACTGAAGTCAATAATTGTATAATGTTGCCCTAGGGCAAAATATCAATTTTTTCATTGTGACGTCACGTTAAAAACAGTGCTTTGACGTCACGGTTCACCTATGACGTCACAATCTATACGGGTTGGTGGTGGCTAGTCCGCCTATGCTGAAAAGTAGGTTTTGAGTATTTTCTTTAAATTTGGGACTACGGTAATAAACAGAATATTATATTCGTGCCCATGACATACTATATTTACGACACTCGTGCCTAAATATCAGTATATCCCTCGCTCTCGCTCGGGGAAAATTATTATTTAGGCACTCGTGTCGTAAACATAGTATGTCATGGACACTCATATAATATCCTCTATTTAGTTCATGCAATCGCAGTTGTTGGTGTCAGTCTGCTGCTCTATGGCCTGAAGATTACCGACAATTGATTATAATTCGAGTTCTTGCTTTCCCTTTTGCGAGTTCGATATAAATGGATATTTGGCGTACACAAGGATTTTCTTAATCGAATGCTAAGGGTCTAGGACAAAAGCCATCCGAACAAAACCCACCTATTTCTAAAACATGACAGCTGCAATATTGAAACAACTGCGTTTAGCAATATACAAGATAGCAATGTAAGGCTAAGAATTATTTTTATGCCCCCGAATCGGAGATTCCGGGGGTATATTGTTTTTCACCTGTCCCTCTGTCCGTCCGTCCGTCTGTCCGTTTGTCCACAAAACTTTAACCTTTGTCATAACTTTTGATTGGTCAGAGCTAGGTCTTTGATACTTGACATATGGATCCCTTGTGATGAGACCTTTCAGATGACACCATGACATTTGACCTTGTGACCTTGACCTTGACACAGCGAGCAGGATGCATCCGGGGGCATTCGTGTTTCACAAACACATCTTATTTAATAAGATATAAACATAACGATATTTCAGCAAGGCAAACACCAATATTTAATCAAGTAAATAATTAATAATAATCTAACCATACATGATTGATCATATGTATTGCAATAATTTCAGGGAGCATGTACGATCTTTCAAAGGAAATGTGTATGTTTTATATCAAAACCTGCAAAACATACTTGAGGTGTATAGACATTGAGAGTGAAATAGATTAAATAATTCATCTTATTATACAATTATACTGCAAGCCAAGAAACAAACACGAACAAAGCAGCGCACTGCCTTTTAAATATTCATGAAGCTTCTCTGTCTAAACACAAACAGTTTACAAAGCGTACACACTTTTCTATGATATATCTTATAATAGATAATACATGTATTCAAAATTATATAATGTAAGACAACTTTAAAATGCCTAAACAAAGTCAATTTAAAACAATTTTCAATGATTTGTTTTCTTAGGCAAATATAAGAAAATTGTTGGTAAATGAATATATTGAGAAATGTTGCTAGCGAGGAGCGTGATCGCAAACGGGATCACTTAAAAAGCAATCAACGCCGTTTCATCAACTTTTTCTATGTTATTATCATGTCAATAGCTTTCCGAGACATAACTATCTAATGTCATATCCTGTTCATAGTCAGAGATAGCAAATATTTTACTAACAACAGCATTACTCGCAACTGTCATTGTTACTGTCCCTTGGATACAGAATGACAAGCACATACATTTTACTAAGTATGTGTGCTAAAATTACCACATGATGTTGATTATTTGAACGTTATGAAGTAAAATATTACCTAACATTCGATTTCGGCTCCTCGCTAGCAACATTTCTCCGCCGTACACCTCGCTTGTTCCGGTGTACGGTTATACACACAGTTAGTGATCTTTGTCAGTGCTGCTTGAGCTATTTGATAGACGTCAAAACGAACCAAAAATAACATGATACTTTGCACTAAGATACACTGGTAAGTGATAATACTTTATTACCCGAAAGGGAATTCTTTTTACATTCACAAATCTTGAAATTAACAAATATACAACATTTAAGAACAAAACGCACATAAACTACATGTATGGCATAAAAAGGACAATAAATGGACATTTAAAATATAAATTATGAGCACTTTATATTTATGTAAAGTACATGATAACTATTTATCACACTTGATATTTTTCATCCTATGTGCATATGTGTATATATTTTATGTGATGGGGCATGAACATACATTGGATTTTGGATTTGTGACGGAATATAGAAGACAGTGTTTTCTGGGTTTTTTCTAGTTTTTAATTTTTTTTATTCACTTCAATTATTCAGCTTTTAACATTATTTTCTCATTTTTACAATGACTTCATGTTTTGTTTTTATATAGAGGGGAACCTGTATTTTTTAATGGATAACTCTATGTATGTTGCAATTGAAATTGAAATCAAACGGATCGAGATTCAAATTTATTAGATATAATGCATCATTTGTTGTGTTATAAAAGTACTGTATGACTATTTTAAACGAAAATGATATGAATGCATTGTTGAATTTTTTAATTTGCATGTAAATATTTGAATGTTAATTTGACAATTATTATTAAAATATGAGATAAAGGATTGTCTGATTGTTAAATTTCACTTAATTAGATATTAGTTCAGATATGATGGCCATTCTAGGGCTTATATTTAAAGGTTATTGCGTTTTCAGTGTGAAGTAATTTACTCAACCGTAAAGGAAATGCACTGTTACTAAGTATAGGACCATCAATAAGCAGGGATAGTTTTTTCCAAACTTCCCAAGTTTAGTAAAGCTATGCGAATCCGGTTCCCGTGCTCTTTTACGTGTTCACTCAAAGATGGTAGCTCGTCATGGCCATTAAAGGGGCAGTAGCACGTTTTTTTATAATTTTTTATTTTAAAATTTTCACTGTTAATTGTAAGTTAATGCTAAATGTATTATTTTGACATGACTTCGGTAAATACTCGTTTCTGATTGGTTGATTTGAAGAATTTGCCAGTGTTAAATGGCAATGAACACCCGCAAATTGGCTGAGGCGAATCACCGCGAAAGGATACATTATTTGGTCCACCTCAACATTAAAATGTTCTGATTCTCCCAATATTCGTGACCGATTCACATTTTACTGTTGTTGCTGTCATTTTCTAACTTGCGCATTCCCGTAGATGCCAAAAATCCTTTTCTATTTGCTTTAGTTTTATGTTACCAAACTTTCTTAATTGGCTAAGTTTCTCCTAATTTGCCGCCTTGAGCCATGCGGCCGGTTTCTTTCGAATGCCGTTCCCATGGCACGACGTCACAAAGGCCAACGGTTATGACGTCATAATGATCGCGTCACCGTCACAATGGTCTGGGCGAGTTTAAGATATTTGTTCAGTCGGGTTTGTTCCTGTTGGTTCATGAATTATATAACTGTTTTCTCTATCGTAAATTTCACAGTGAAAACTATATGATCTCACCGTTATGAGTGCAACTGGTTTGCAATATTAGAACACTATTTTAATGTCTATAACACTGGGAATTCCTTCTTCTTTATAGCTGCGAACACCTATAACAATAATGGATCAGTCGTTAGATTCTTTCAACTCAGAGTTCCCTTCGCAAAAATAGAGTTCGCTCTTAAAATGCTTAAACTAACGGTCATGTTACAATATCGATAAATAGTTGCGATTGTAAAATTTCCGGGATTCATTGTTATTCAACACCCGCAAATTTAAGCGTTTAAAACCTCCGGCTAACGCCGTCGGTTTTAAACTAAATTTGCGGGTGTTGAATAACAATGAATCCCGGAAATTTTACAAACGCAACTATTTATCTTCTAAATATCATTATAAAGTATTAAGTTTATTAGTTAGTTTACTGGTTTATCATACAAAAATAAGTGGATGACTTTTGCTCGTTTTTTTTGTCCAGGTATTTATTGTCAAGGTGTGTTTTGACCGGGTGGGTTTTGTCCTAGGTGGCATTTGTCCACAGGAACCCAATATTGTAAATATAATGTAGGTAAAACGTGGGTAAGAAAGACCCGTCCCCTCTATCTATTTATAGAGGGGACGGGTCTTTCTTACCCACGTTTACCTTCATTTTATTTACAATATCGGGTTCCTGTGCATTTGTCCTAACTTGATTTTGTCCAGGTGGGTTTGTCCGAGTTTGCTTTTGTCCTAGATACAGGAACCCGATATTGTAATAATTCTTTCTCCTTCGGTTTTGGTTTTGAATTTTTTTCTGTCAATATAAGACATATTTTGTTTTAAGCTCTGCTCTGATTAATTTATAAAATATTACAATTTGAATTCTATTGAATTTTATCTAAAAGTGTGTATGGAATTTTTTGGATCAACAAAACTACTCTCTACATGAAAGCAGATAGATTCCCATAGGAAAAATTTGATTATCTGATATGGATTGGTAATCATTCTCTTGTTTGCCCCTCTCAAAAATCAAAAAGCCGTTTACATGACACGACTACGCCTAGGGGTAAAATTAGAGGTTGGGAGATAACAGATTTGCCCTACCAATTTAGCTGGGTCATATTTTGCCTCAATACCCCCCAAGGGAGCCAAAATTTAACCCCTTGTGTGTATCGTTTACATGACCAAATTTGGCTTCTGCTATTGACGTTTCATCTCCTTATTATCAACCTTTCACTGACCAGAAACATGAACTTCTAATAACAACAAAACTGATCTTTGGGGGAATAGGGTCAGAATGGTTCTTGACAGAACAAAAATTTTACAACAAGTAATAACTGTATTTAATCATAAATACAAATATTCCTCTGAAATGATTTCAAAGGATGAACAGAAATACAGAATATGAACCGCAGAAACATATGTATATGCTTAGAGTATGCAGTTAAACTAATGGGTGGGAAAAGATGGGTAACTTTTTCCTTGATGTCAAGATGACCGTACACATTTGAGCCCCTTATGGCATGAGCAACTATAAACATTCCCCTTAGCATATTTAACTAGAGTTGTCTCCCTAAGACCAGGCAGGCCAGGCTTTGGAGCTGAAGTGTTGTAAAAAAGTTTTAAATCAAATTAACATTAATTTATTTTTCAACATTAACAACCAATCTGTTCTATGTGATGAAGCAATGATTTAAAGGGGCAGAAGCACGTTTTTAGGGGGAATATAAGGTGATGTCAGGAAAATGAAAATTAATGGTTCCAATTGAAAGACAATGCATTTAAACTAAATGGAGCAGTAATAATTCAAATGTATAATGTAAAGTTTAGCCATGCGATTCCTTTTTCTTGCACAAAATGAATTAAAGGTGTTCACACAAAATGGATGCCCATGGATTTTAGGTAAATCTTCATACTTTGTCCTCTGACTATGGATAATTGGTTTGTGTATGACAATTTTGACACTATCAAAATAATACATTTATCATTAACACACAATTATCAGTGAAAATTTTAAAATATAAAATTATCAAAAAACGTGCTTCTGCCCCTTTAAGAGTTCATATGACATCTCACCACACTACCTGGAGATTGAGCAATCTGGCTATTAATAGGTGACTCGGCCATGTTAACATCTTAAGTACCTTTATAATAATAATAATAATAATAATAATAAACTAGTCATTTATATAGCGCCGTATTTCCAGAACTCTGCTCAAAGGCGCTTCAGTTGTATGCTCTCTGGAAGAGGAATGTTTTCAGTTTTCCTCTGAAATGTTCAAGGGTCTCTGTGGATCGTAGATCCTCCGGGAGCTTGTTTCAGAGGTCTGCACCAGCTTTGGAAAAGGAACGATCTCCAAAACTTGCTGTCCTTTATATTAGTTTTTTTTCAGAAAAACATGAAAGAAAAACATTAAAGTACATTTCTTTTGTGAAATTGGAAATTTGTAAACACAAACAAAATTTAACATTAAGATGGATTTTTCATACATCTACAGTTATCTTCAAATAGTTTTGGAGTTGGAACACTCTGGTCACGATCCTTAAGTAAATCCGAATTGCACATTCTGATATTGATCTAAATGATATGGAAAATATGCCTTTTGAAGTTTCACTTGTCACATAAAATGCACCCTGTGAGGCTGTTTTAAAGCAAAAACAACGGAATTCTGAATTTGTTATTAAATACACATCATATGGGAAATGTGATACTTTCATCACCATTCAACTCAATGCGAAGATAACGTTACATCATTTATGTATAAAAATGTACATATAGATCAAACCTAAATGAAAGGCTTAGAATGCTATTAAAACTGTTATTTTTTACAATACTTCAGTTTGTATTGAGTCGTAGCGGTCCGAATGCTTTTCCCACAGAGTCAGTTCAAGTCATAAAATGATGATTTAGCCTCTGTTCTATGCCGAAATCCCTGGGTTCCGGTAGTTTCACCTCGCGGACAAAAATTGCATCACATTCCATTTGAATTTCTTTTTCAAATGACAACGCTTCTCGCATGGAAAGGGTGGTTCATAGGGGTGACTATTGACCATGTTGGGACTATTGCGATAGCGATTGTCTATTGCAACCTACTATTGTGATAACGATAGACTATTGTGAGCCACTATTGCGATAACTATTGCGATAGTGTTGGATCTTAAGAAAATCCAAAATTAGCTAGAATATTCATAATCTTTATTATATTCATGTAATTGCTAAAAGTAATATGCGGCAAAATCTGTGATAAAATCATGAATTAAACAGCTTTTGTCATTTTTCACTCTAGCAAATGACTTCCTCACTCTAATATCACATCTGTCCTCATTCGAGAATGAATACTTTAACTAACCGGCAGAAAAATGAGTAAATATTTCCAAATATAGCGGAATATTACACTTTCGATACTATCGATAGTTAACCTTACTATTGCGATAGCGATAGTCTTTTTGTGTTTCCTATCGATAGTGTACTATTGCCAAGCTAACTATCGCGATATATCGATAGTTTGATGTATTGTTACACCCCTAGTGGTTCATATCACAAAGCCTTTGCCATGATTCAGTAGCCAAATGATCATTTAAGAACAGCGTCGCTGATTGCACAACTAAGTTTGATTGTCTCCAATCAGGACCTAGATTTTCGAAGCTCTCTTAGTGCTAAGGTAGTCATAAGTACCATACTTTAACATTGGCTTACGACTATCTTAGCGCTAAGAGAGCTTCGAAAATCTAGGCCCAGGCATCTTCCCATTCTAGACCACAAAGTCGGCGTAATATAACAGAGGCTGTATCAACATGTTATGACTTGATCTGCCTCCGTGGGGAGAGAATGAGCGGTCCCAATGCTCTTAACCCATATTCTGGATCCACCACAGGAAATCACTTTATCAAACATTAAACAAATACTTTCTTTTAACGCGTGTTAACTAGGATATAAACATACTGCGTTTGGAAATCAGCGGCATATAACGGAATTATTATAGCTCTAAATTTAATTTATAGTCGAACGCTGATTTCCAAACACAGTATGTTTATCTCCGATCCATTCTACCATAATAACGATTTAAAATTGAACTATATTCTTTCGCATTGACTCAGGTGTGCTGTGTCATGATGCCCGTGCACGATTTCCACGGAGCGACATTCACACAGTGTTGACGGATTTGGTTATCTCGAAGGCGTTACATATAAATTAGAAGGCCTTTAGAAGCGACAATTAAATATCTGAATGCTGCAAAGGGAGCTCACTCTATTCAGTAGACGTTTTATTATTTCGTGATGGTTATTACCGTTTTGAATATGTTAATTTCTGCATATATTCACAAACTTGACGTCGGTATAATTGCATTGGTGCATTTAAGGTAAGTGTATCCCGCATTTCGATTCATATTCGTATGATATTCTGGCTAGTTAAACTTTGTCGGGCCCGTTTTGGTCTAGCCTAACGCTACAGACTTGAGCTCACTCTATTCAGTAGACGTTTTATTATTCCGTGACAGTTGTTAGCGTTATGTTAAGTTCTGCATATATTCACAAACTTGACGTCGGTATAATTGCATTGGTGTTGTAAATAAATTGAATGATGGACCATGCCAACGGGAAATCTGAACTGTTGTCAGTGTCGTGTATTTGACCGGTTTGAAAGACTGCAAGCGTTACGCTTGTGGAAAGTTTGAAAATTTTATAAAAAAATGTACATACTACGCAGTAATTGCATATTTTGTGAAAATTTCTGACACAACACTATTATTTGAGAACTACTTGTTGCTTGGCAACAAATGAATTCTTGCGCATTAGACGAAGAAAACAGAGCACCGTATAACCAAATTATACCCCCTCTGATTTTTCACAGCAGCCAATCGGAAACGAGTATTTTGCACATTTATGGTAGAATGCGGCGTAATTCCCTTATATGTTTCTAAAGGAGTTGCTAATATGCAATTATTTAACAGTTTTACCTGTAAAAAAGACAACAGAGAGATATCTAATTGATACATGTTTATGTACATGTACAATGCGTAACGGCAGTTCAGAAAATAACTTAGTTACTGTAACATTTGAAAAAAATATATTTATGTGTAGTTTTGCACGTATAGCACGTTTGATGCCGTTAAGCCGAAAACATGCCTACGTGCAGAACTAATGGCCAGTTTGATGACATTCTCCTACTTAAAACAAAGTTTATGTTAACGCGTTACTGCTGCAAGAATGATCGCCACAACGCAACTTTTCATATGCAAAATTAATTGCTACTTGTGCTCTATATGTATTTCACGATCTTCTACACTGTTAGTTTCAAACACTCCCCCGTCAAGTAAACACCCGTACAGAATGTACGGACCATTCCAACGGGAATGTTATAATGTTACACATTAATTTTATATATTTTGCATTAATTAACTTCGTCGAAACTATGTTGCATTTTACATTTAATGTATATTATTTGGTTTCATTTGATATCACTCTTATATATTTAAAATCTAATTATGTTATTTGTTTGCAATAAATAGAGCAATATTTCTTTTTTTGGTAAATCATTAACATCAGAATCAGGAAAGGATAATCCTATTGGGGAAATGAACATCTAGTAATCCACAGTTATATATAAAAAAAACACCCTCAGTCAATCGTAATTACTGATACGAAATTAATCTCCTATTTTGGAATTATCATGTCAGGATTAAGAAAAGATTATTAATTAAAGAAATTGATTTAAGAATTAAAAGATAATGCTTTGCCACAATGTCACTAATCAAAATGAATTTAAAAGATTAATATTAACCCGCAAGGGATCCTAAATTTTTCTTTGATATCAAGTTTGGCGGTAGAAAATGTCAAATAGCACATGCGCGGATGCAGCGACCTGAATTCCCACAAATTCGATAGACACATATATATCTCTTTAACCAGAGCCTGCTTTTGTGGCCATCCTACAGAAGACAATGTTCATTTCTTTTTTACATGTCCGCTGTATGGCGAATTACGTTATTCATTGTTCTTTTATCAAAATGGATTTGATGTACATTCAATATTATATGTTAAATGGTAACCGAAATGTTGACACCGAAACAAACCAAAGTTTAATAGATTCTGTTCATTATTTCATTAAATTTCCAAAGCGATTTGATAAAACTTAAAGTTCAACACTCGTATACCATGTAAAATTCAATAAGCAAAAGTGTGGTAACAATACTAAGTTATTTATTCATTTGTAATTGACTTCTTGCATATGTTTTGTAATTATGTGTTTGGTCGGGAGAGGCATTTATATAAGTTTGTGCTTGTTTACCAATCCCTTTTCATCTGTTCTAAAATATGTTTAAATCAAGATAATTAGTAAGAATTCATAAGACATAAGAATTCATAATACTTACTCAGTAATAAATGGATATCTAGCATTTAGTTAAGACATTATGAGACATTTGAATTTACTGATCAACAAGTCATTCTATGGAGATAATATCAAAATAAGTTCATTATATATGATATAATCTCAACTAATATTAGTTTTAAATAATATAATGGTAAATTAACTTAACGGTATCATTACATAAGTTTTCCGTAAATTAATCAACTTTTGGAGACTAACATTAGCGAAGAACAAAAACAAAACTATACTTATGTTTATGTAACTTTGTTTTAATAGTCGAGAAATAGAAACAAAGAAGAATAAAAGTACCGAGGGTACAGAAGCTCACCTTAAAATGAATGATGTGGTAATATGGTTGAATTGTGTAACCATCTTTTATATGATAATTGATTATGGCTGCCATCATGTTTTTAGGAGAGTGTAGCAATTTGTGTATTTGGCTTTGTTTATTTGGAGATGCATAGTGTGCTGAGCATGTAAACCTGAACTCTGGCTAAGCCCTCATGTGTTGTATTTAAAGACTTGACAGGAGAGAACATGCATTGTTGTGAAAAATATATATAATTTCACAAAACATAGTTAGCTTATGTCCTAAATTAATTTTGTGTCAAGAAGAACTTCTGTTAGATAAAGAAATGGTACAAATATGAGTAAAACACAGGAACTGCAGTCTGATTAAAATCGACCGTGCTCCGAGGAATAAAATATAAAAAATATTGTCTCTATCGGGGCTCGAACCATTCGAGATATCCTCTCCGTCTCGGTCTGAATGCACCCACCTCTATCGCGTGTTGCTATAACCAGTTTAGCGCAGACAAACCCAGTCGTAAGCTATCCAATGACATCTTCGTTTTTAAATAGCGTTTAGCGGCGGTTATGTATAACGAATGGTACACTGGAGTTACCTGCCCCTGCGGGATACCGAAGCTTTCACTGCGCTCCTTTCGATTGGCTAGATGAGCTTGTGTCAGAACATGCGGGCAATAGGGGTGCCTTCAGACTGTGAATGAGAGAAAAGCCGGGCTGGGTGAGGTTCGAACCCCGCTAGAGATACTATTATTACACTTTATTCCTCGAATCACAGTCGATTTTAATCAGACTGACAGGAACTGGAACCTGATGCAAAATAACTCTTTCCACATCAACTTATCATGTAGATTGCTAAACAAAGCTTATTGTTGACAAATTTTGTGTAAGTAGTTATTCTTAGAAAGAACATATCACTGTCATGAGAATACAAGTCTAATTTCCATAACTCTTATTGCATACACATGGCCATATAGCATATGCTCTACCATATCAATTGGGTCAGGTTGATTATGCAACAGACTAGCAGCTGACACTGTGATGCTAGCAGCCTGTATTGGGATGTGTATTAGAGTAGCATAGTGGACTCAACAGAAATATCTGAACTCTGGTTGACCCCTTATGTGTGGTATTTAAAGGGATATAAGGGATATACCATTGTTTAAAATTTAACATGATGTTTAATGTGATTGGGTTTTTGCAGCTAGTTGCCATAAAGATTTTGAACAAATTAATAAATTATGTTTGTCTTTCATCTTCATTTTTTTTAGAAACACTTAAAAAAATAGAACAACTTGCATGACAATCTTAAATATTCCATATTCAAGATAATATTATGATTAGTAAGTTCAAATTAGAGAATTTATTTGAAACACTTAAAAATATAGTACAACTTGCATGACAATCTTAAATATTCCATATTCAAGATAATATTATGATTAGTAAGTTCAAATTAGAGAATTTATATGGTATTTAGAGGAATAAAAGAGAGATACCATTGTTTAAAATTTAACATGAGGTTTAATTATGTTTGTCTTTCATCTAAATTTTTTTAGAAACACTTAACAATATAGAACAAGTTGCATGACTATCTTAAATATTCAAGATAATATTATGATTAGAAAGTTCAAATTAGAGAATTTATATGGTGCGAGTGATCACTTGATGAAAGCTAATAATTTAATAATAATGATGTGTCATCTGCAGCTGAAAAGTCAATATGGCTGCAATGGCGGCCATATTGGATTCTCAAAACTGAAACGTCTACCTTTCTGTGCGGAATCACTATAAGTATAACATACAACAATTTATAAATGATATCTAGATTGGTTTAGGAGAAGTAGTCTTCTTCATGAAATCTAATTGAAAATTAAATATGGCTGCCATGGGGGCCATATTGGATTCTCAAAACTGAAATGTCTACCTTTCTGTGCGGAATTACCATAGGTATAACATACTACAATTTCAGAATGATATCTAGATTGGTTTAGGAGGAGTAGTCTTTTTCATGAAATCTAATTGAAAATTCAATAGGGCTGCCATGGCGGCCATATTGGATTCTCAAAACTGAAACGTCACATTTCTGTGAGGAATCACCATGGGTATAACATACTACAATTTCAGAATGATATTTGGATCCGTTTAGGAGGAGTAGTCTTTTTTGTGAAATCTAATTGAAAATCCAACATGGCTGCCATGGCGCCCATGTTGGATTCTCAAACTTGAAATGTCTACCTTTCTGTGAGGAATCTCCATGGGTATAACATACTCAAATTTCAGATTGATATTTGGATTCGTTTAGAAGGAGTAGTCGTTTTTGTGAAATCTAATTGAAAATTCAATATGGCTGTCATGGCGGCCATATTGGATTCTCAAAACTAAAACGTCTACCTTTCTGTGCGGAATCACCATAGTTATAACATACTACAATTTCAGAATGATATCTAGATTGGTTTAGAAAGAGTAGTCCTTTCATGACATCTAATTGAAAATTCAATATGGCTGCCATAGCGGCCATCTTGAATTTTCAAAACTGAAACGTCTACCTTTCTGTGCGGAATCACCATAATTATAACATACTACAATTTCAGAATGATATCTAGATTGGTTTAGAAAGAGTAGTCCTTTCATGACATCTAATTGAAAATTCAATATGGCTGCCATAGCGGCCATCTTGAATTTTCAAAACTGAAACGTCTACCTTTCTGTGAGGAATCACCATGGGAATAACATACTACAATTTCAGAATGATATCTGAATTAGTTTAGGAGGAGTAGTCTTTTTCCTGAAAGTTTACGGACGGACGGACGGACGGACGGACGGACAGACAGACGGACGACGGACGAAGCGCCATGACATAAGCTCACATTTACTTCGTAAAGGTGAGCTAAAAAACCGCCAAAAGGTATTTTATTTCTGTTTCCGTGAGTAGTCTATTTGATTGTTCCTTAACTTTCTAGTACATGAATACTATTTATACGTAACTCACAGTTGTGGCGGTACCGAACAGCGAAGACATGAGACACAGACTCCCGCGACAGAGTACGAACCCTAGAACAGCGAGCTCTCCCAAACCAATTGTCGTCAAGTTCGTTGAGATGAAAGATCGGCAGCGTATACTGGATGCAAGCTTCAAACAAGGTGCAGTCCTGAGAGAGAGACAAGTCTCCATAAGAACCGACTTACCAGTTCCCCTGAAGAAATTTCGCGGGAAACTAGCGGCAAAAGCCTACACAATGCGACAAACTCTAAAGTGCCAAACAAAAATTCAGGAACGAGGACTGGATATCCAACTTCAATACCGGTGCCAGCCACGCTTGGAGAACCACAACGCTTGAGGAGGCTATCGATAAAATAGCCCTGTGAACAGTAACTTTTCAGATATCTCACATGTGCTTGTTTTTGTTTTGTTGCTATTATTAGAACAGTGAACACGTGACATAATGCAGACAGCATAAGTCACGATCTTTCACGATTCTAGTAAGGTGTTATTTAAGTTGTTTCCCCCTTATTTCAACCTATGATATTTCTTTAACATGAATAATCCAAATTATGGATGCTATCCTCGGAGAACTGTACAGCCTATACGAACTTTACTTATGCGCTCTGATATAACACGGCGGAGTGTTGGTGTGAGCAAATATGTTGTAGCTCGTTGAAGTCTGTGTTGTGCTATCTAATTATGATCTACTCGTGCGTATCTCGTATTGAGCTTGTGTTTTTCACACTCGACTATTCTTCTGGAAACGAACTGAAGGTAAATATGAACAGAACTTTGAATATCATACGAGGAACGATTTCACGGACATATGTGATGATGTTGTATATGCTTTGTAATTAGCTCCCTTTGTTTATTTCAAGCAGATCGCTGTACGCTGTTTTTATTGCTAGTTTACTTATTCTTATGATTGGCCCATTATCACCAAATAGCCTAGTCAGGATGGGATGGCGGGTTTAGGATTGCCACCATTACTTATGTACTTATGTACTTTTGTTTGTACAAATGCTTTTCTTCTTTATATTTGGAAAAACTTTTCTATTCAGTAGGTATACCTCTTACAAAAATGACAAATGTATCATCTCTTATAACCCATGTCTATCTACCAACCAAAAATGGCTAGCAAAATTAAAGTTATCTCTGCGAATTGCCGCGGACTAGCCCACAAAACAAAACGAAAAGAAATAATGAACCTTAGGCGTAAGAATTTGTTTTTCAATTATATGTCTTCAAGACATTCACATTAAAAAGGAGGAAGAGAATGTTATGAGAAATGAATGGGGATTTAAAAGAATCATTGCTCCTTTTACTTCAAACTCAAGAGGTGTTGCTATCTTATTTAATGATAACATTGAATTAGAAATACATAAATCTGAAATTGATCCAAATGGAAATTACATTATATCTGATATAACCATTGAAGGTATAAGGCTAACCCTTGCAACCGTTTATGGACCTTACCAAGATGACCCAGGCTTTTATATCTCTATATGCAACTTCTTGTGTAATCCAAAATGGCCATCTCTCCTCTTTCTTTCCAAATAAACGTGGCTGTAGACAAGGAGACTCAGTTTCCCCTTATCTATTTATTTTTGTGGCTGAGATTTTAGGAACTATGATAAGAACTAACAAAGATATTAAAGGTACCATAATCAATGATGAAGAATATAAGATAGGACGATATGCTGATGATACTCAAGTATATCTTGATGGATCTGAAAATAGCCTTAACGCAGCTATAGAAACTTTACAAAAGTTCTATAAAATGTCTGGTCTTAAAATAAACATTGAAAAAAACAAAGCTAGCTGGATAGGATCAATGATTTAAAGCCAAGTAAAATTATGCCCAGACTGACACGAAGGTGATTTTAACATCCTAGGAATATATCTCAACCCTAAATTGGAAAACTTATGGGTAATCAATACCAGAAAAAGATTAGATATTATCAGAAGACTTCTTGGGGGTTGGAAAAAAAGAAAATTAACCTTACAAGGGAAAATTACAGTTTTAAAAACACTTGTATTATCAACCCAAGTAGTCTACATATTTTTTCTGTATTGCCTACTCCCCCAACAGATTTCATTAACCAGATGAATAAGATCATATATAATTTTATGTGGGATGATAAGAAGGACAAAATTAAAAGGAGAACCATATGCAGAAAATATGAAGAAGGTGGACTTAGAATGACATATGTTAAATCTTGTATTAATGCACTTAAATTATCCTGCCTTAGAAGATATATGAACAAACACTCCATTTATGATTTAAGTCTATTCCCTTTTAGAAAGATATTTCTTATGGGGGCACAAATTAACAGTCATGTAACAGTTGACAACCCATGTTTGAATGATGTTTTAGCTTTGTGGAGTAAATATTACAAAACACAACATAGGATAAATACATCCCCTATTAGCTGAACCTTTATGGTTAAATCACCAATTTAGAAATAGTAACTTGTTAATTGAGAATTGGTTCAATAGGGGTATTCACACAATAAGAGATCGGGATATTTGGGGTGATCATTCATTTCTGCCTTTTAATGAACTGAACCATCTTTATCACATCAATATATAATATAATAATTAATATTATAATATATAATAAGATAATTTTGAATATCTCTAAGACATGGAAAAACACCCTTTTAGCTCATGAAACTTGCACACAAAACCTTACATTGAACCAAACTCTCCAATAATATTCTCACAAAAGAAAGGATGTAGGAATTTTTATGATAAGCTTATTTCCGATGACACACCACTTAAAGTTTGTCAAAAGTGGGAGAGACAACTGAATTTAGATATTTCATGGAAAGATGTGTTTAAGAAATATAGAAATTGTACTAAGGATGTTAAACTTTTAGACTTTCAATATAGATTCATTAATAAGGCAATTTACACTAGAAAAGAGCTGTTGCAAATGAAAATAGTAGATACAAATATATACTCTTTTTGTGGTACAGAACCTGAAAACCTTGAGCATGTTTTCATTAAATGTACACATGTACATGAATTTTGGAGAAAGGTTGAAAACTTTATTACTAATCTCTTTTACCTTCAAATATTTTGAACGGATGAGTAACTGCTATCGACATATAGCTTTCTTTATAGACTTTCTTTGTATACTATTTTCAATAACTTTACTTCCGGCTTATTATTCGAATAATAAAGGTTGACCCATATTCAAACGTTGGAAATTCCGCTTCAAAAATAGCATAGTTATTGCGTCACAATGACGTGTCTCATTAAATACCTTGGGTACCTCGCTGGTTGACCCAACCTTTTCTTTTCATCGTAAAGAATCTCAAGGTAAGTTTTAGTAACCGACGGAGACCAATGTGTTCAAGTTATATGAATATGGATAAATGACATAAGGGTGTTTATGTAATAGATATACCCACCCTTCCCGAGGTGTATCGCTCAATATACCTCCTGTTTTAAACGTGAGTCTCCGAGGATCACGATTAAAACATGAGGTATATTGATGGATGGGATGGGTATTTCTGACTTATATCCTACTCCGGTCGAGTTAATTTTTACAAAAAAGAGCTATTCACCCTACTCTATGTACCGTGCTGACGGGTAAAGATACGCACAAGAGATGAGTGATCAGTCATGCAATGAAAATACAAGATATGAGAAAACCCTATGTCCATGTGAAAGTTTAGGGTTTAGTTAACAATTCTAATGTGGAAAATTCTTTTGGAAATTCTCTTGTGAAAGACAGTCACATTTTTCTAACGACTACCCTCTATTTCGGGAAGATCCGGAAGTGTAGGCTAAAGATACGCAGGCAGGTTTTTAATACACCTAACATTATCAATTTTACAATATTTATAGGTATTGAAAGTGTTTATAGAAGTTCAGGGAATGACATATTGATTGTATGATCAATGAATGTGTTTCCATCGAAATTTGATATGGGAGAAGAGAGAATATTTGATGACAATAATTTGTTAGGAATTTTGTCAGTTTATACAAATATGTCACTGTTTTGTGCCACCTGTTCAACATCTTACTCCTATAAATCAATCTATAACTTTTAAATATCTTCTAAATTTCAAAAAGATGTAAAGACAACACAAAATTACAAGCTAACACTTTATGTTTAATTACTGGGTTGACTTTTGTGTAAGTGCGTAGCTTTACCCTCCACTTATCTTTACCCGACACGTATATGTATATGTCTTGACCTACATAGGAAAATACAACAACCTAGACATGACACAACAAAAAGTACCGCCACCTGTATCAAGCCTTAATAGCACAGTCGATAGAGGTGTAGCATCGCAACATTAAGGTTCCTGGTTCGATTCCCACTTCGGTTCAAAATTTTACAACTCCGTTGATTTGTCAAAGTTGAAAATCTCTAGACCTGACTTGATTTGGATGTTCAAACAAGAATAGGTGTATTAGACAAGTTGTGGTGTGTCGGTCAATATACCTACAATTAGAACAAAGGAAACCATAGCAACGAGACCGGAATTGGGGCAACCTGGTTCCCTGGCCTCGTTCCGCGTGCACTACAGTTAGGCCATGATGCTGGCTGTGCGATGGCGGCGCGCATAGCAGTGTTTCAAAATGGAGGACACACTAAGAAATATACATAGATATATCACGTTCTCGCTTTACAGCAACGACATAGTGACGACGTACAGCTGTCAAGAATCCAAATTACATTAGAAATCGAAAATGCGTTTCAAATATTTTTTGTGGCAAAGAGGATTTGCTAAACAGAATATTGTTTGCAGCGAAGCGATAGCCCCGCCCACTCAGATCTAAAGTTTATAAACAAAAACAGTGGATGGCTCCGTGCATTGTTTTCGAGTATGACAGTTCGAAAATAGAAACAAATTGTGTTTCCTTCGTTTCATGAAAGTCTTTTTTTTCAACTACTGGCAAAATAGAATTAAGGCGATAAATAAATAAATAAAAAAACAATTATGAAAACGGGAACCAATGTGTTTGAAGTTTAAATTATTCCCACGTTGTCAGTTTTAGAATGTGTGTTAAGTACGGTATTTTTGCACGCAAGAACAAAGCAGGTTACTGAAAAAACATGTTTGAGATAAAAGCAATAACTTTCGATATATATATATAATCTGTGACAAAGCAATGTATCTATATACTTTCGTATATGCCCCCCCCCCCCCCCTCTTTCTGGTCTAATTTAGGATAACATACCTAATAAGCACTACTGGTAACACGTTTCATCTTATCAGAATGAAGTACAGTAAATGCAGTAAAAGGGATATATAAAAAAGAAGGATTTGTGATTTTGTTAGCTTTACTTATCAAGATGACATAACTTTTGGGAAAATATCACTTGATAAACAAACTACCCATAAAAAGAGAAAGACTCTTGAACAAATGAATTCTGGATATTATCATGGTGACATGCCATTTGACGAAACTTTGTGAACTGTGAAATATTATTTTAATGCAAAATACAAGAAGATATATACACAAAGAACTTTATTAAGCACCCCCACTTTTTCAAACAGAGAAAACACTGCTGGTAATAAACAAAACAAATGTACAGGCAAACAATAAGGATTTTTCAATGGAACGATTAGCATTGTGGAAACGAAAACTTCATTCGGTTTACGATTCACTGTCGCTGAATAACGGGTTTTCCAAAAACTTTGTATTTTTTAGTCAAAATCCAAGTGACCTTAAAATTTAAAATGAAAGTCAATATTTTTTGCTGCAATCTGATTATTATCATTCTCTTGAGTGAATTGATGACTTTTTAGAAAATAAAAGTCAATCGTTAAAGCAGTACGAAGCTTCAAAATCACGAAATTCTCAAATATCGAATTTAAGGAAAACTGCACACAAAGACATCAATTGGCCACTGTCAAAGATAATGGCTTATCTCAAGGAAGAAAAAGTGTTTGATCAACAAGTTCAACTCAAGGAATATCAAATTTACTCACAGATGTTAAGATTAAATGCATTTTATCAAATTTTTGTGAAAAAAGTACTGAACATTCAATGTCTTTTATAGCCTCTTATCATGCATGATAAAAAGGTTTTTATTGTATGACTGTCAATAAGGGATCACAATTGTCATTTTTAATTCATAACATCCAAAGTTTGATGTGTTTCCCTCCCTATGACAATAGTTTTATTTGGCCAAATTTCAGTAGTCTCACAGTTTTTCTCAATTTTAGTTTTCGTTATTTTGCACATTAGCGATTTTTAGTCCAATTCAATAGTGAATAAAATCAATTGTTATATCTTGAATGATCAATACATCAAATAAATCCAAATAGTCCAAGAGCAACCAAATTCATTTTACAAAATAGGGGGGGGGGGGTGCTTAAATAAGTTCTTTGTGTATATTTTGTGAAACAAAATCTTGGGGTGATTAACATTGTAACTCATCTGGTTCTTGTTTTTACAAAAGAAACTATCGTAAATATAGTAAATGCGAGGTCGTGGAGGTTACTTTGTCTCAAAGTGTGGATGGCAATGCGTTTTGGTTGACAGATATTGGATAGGGTCGTTTCCAGGAATTATCATCAAATCGCCTTTATTCTACATTACCAGTATTTGCAAAACGTTTCATGACACGAAGGAAACACAATTTCAAACTGTCAAAACTTTCAAACTGTCATGCTTGAAAACAGTGCAGTCCACTGTTTTTGTTTATAAACTTTATAGCCATCAGTGGCCTGAGTGGGCGGGGCTATCGCTTCGCTGCAAACAATATTCTGTTAAGCAAAACCCCTTTGCCACAAAAAATATTTGTAACGTATTTTCGATTTCTAATGTAATTTGGATTCTTGACAGCTGTACGTCGTCACTATGTCGTTGCTGTAAAGCGAGAACGTGATATATCTATGTATATTTCTTAGTGTGTCCTCCATTTTGAAACACTGCTATGCGCGCCGCCATCGCACAGCCAGCATCATGGCCAGTACTTTTTTCACAAAAATTTGATAAAATGCATTTAATCTTAACATCTGTGAGTAAATTTGATATTCCTTGAGTTGAACTTGTTGATCAAACACTTTTTCTTCCTTGAGATAAGCCATTATCTTTGACAGTGGCCAATTGATGTCTTTGTGTGCAGTTTTCCTTAAATTCGATATTTGAGAATTTTGTGATTTTGAAGCTTCGTACTGCTTTAACGATTGACTTTTGTTTTGAGGTTATTTTCTAAAAAGTCATCAATTCACTCAAGAGAATGATAATAATCAGATTGCAGCAAAAAATATTGACTTTCATTTTAAATTTTAAGGTCACTTGGATTTTGACTAAAAAATACAAAGTTTTTGGAAAACCCGTTATTCAGCGACAGTGAATCGTAAACCGAATGAAGTTTTCGTTTCCACAATGCTAATCGTTCCATTGAAAAATCCTTATTGTTTGCCTGTACATTTGTTTTGTTTATTACCAGCAGTGTTTTCTCTGTTTGAAAAAGTGGGGGTGCTTAATAAAGTTCTTTGTGTATATATCTTCTTGTATTTTGCATTAAAATAATATTTCACAGTTCACAAAGTTTCGTCAAATGGCATGTCACCATGATAATATCCAGAATTCATTTGTTCAAGAGTCTTTCTCTTTTTATGGGTAGTTTGTTTATCAAGTGATATTTTCCCAAAAGTTATGTCATCTTGATAAGTAAAGCTAACAAAATCACAAATCCTTCTTTTTTATATATCCCTTTTACTGCATTTTACTGTACTTCATTCTGATAAGATGAAACGTGTTACCAGTAGTGCTTATTAGGTATGTTATCCTAAATTAGACCAGAAAGAGGGGGGGGGGGGGCATATACGAAAGTATATAGATACATTGCTTTGTCACAGATTATATATATATATCGAAAGTTATTGCTTTTATCTCAAACATGTTTTTTCAGTAACCTGCTTTGTTCTTGCGTGCAAAAATACCGTACTTAACACACATTCTAAAACTGACAACGTGGGAATAATTTAAACTTCAAACACATTGGTTCCCGTTTTCATAATTGTTTTTTTTTATTTATTTATCGCCTTAATTCTATTTTGCCAGTAGTTGAAAAAAAAGACTTTCATGAAACGAAGGAAACACAATTTGTTTCTATTTTCGAACTGTCATACTCGAAAACAATGCACGGAGCCATCCACTGTTTTTGTTTATAAACTTTAGATCTGAGTGGGCGGGGCTATCGCTTCGCTGCAAACAATATTCTGTTTAGCAAATCCTCTTTGCCACAAAAAATATTTGAAACGCATTTTCGATTTCTAATGTAATTTGGATTCTTGACAGCTGTACGTCGTCACTATGTCGTTGCTGTAAAGCGAGAACGTGATATATCTATGTATATTTCTTAGTGTGTCCTCCATTTTGAAACACTGCTATGCGCGCCGCCATCGCACAGCCAGCATCATGGCCTTACTGTAGCGCACGCGGAACGAGGCCAGGGAACCAGGTTGCCCTTCACGTTGTTTCTCTGTTCCCATCACACACAGGAAACACACATTCATCATGCTAAGAGATTCATGTAACTTCCTGTTTCTGTTATTACTTCTCTATCCCGAATGATAAAAGTATTAACACAGGTGTATTTATACCCTTTCCTACATACCGAACTGCAAACGTAGTAAGAACTGATTCCCGATTTAAGTACGTCCGAGCCAGTTAAAAAAAAGTTCGTAAACAGTTGCCACAACGTCCAATTCATCCTCAGACAGTTCTCAAAAAGTTCAAGCCGGTTCTGAAAAAATCGATGAGAATGGGCTTGGTGTAAAGGGGGTATTACGTACTATTATATACTTAGTACAAATCCGCATCTTTAGACTATCTTTGCCAACACGACACATGTCTTAGCTTTACAGATTGTCTCGTCTTGCACGTGCATCATGCTCAACATGAAACGGAGTTAGATGTCGATAACACAGACTTATGAAATCTTAACAGTACCAAGTTTGTGTCATGTGACCCCCCTTTCCCGTCTGGATGCTCTCGTTAACGATGGTCAATGAGGTTTCACAAGCCAGGTTGTTGACCCCCTTTAAGCTTTATAACTGAGAGTTACCCCGTTGCAGTCTGAGGTCTATCATTTATGAAGATAGAAATAGCAAAGGCGACAGGTTCTCTCCATGTCTACACCCTTATTGCACAGAAAGTAGTCTGATACATCATTATTGCATTGTACAAGTGATTTGATATTGCTATTCATTGATTTAACAAGAGTCATTAATTTACCCTCAATGCCAATCTTTTGCATTTGTGTCCATAAACCGATCCGCCAAACAGTACAAAAGCTTTGGTAGAATCTATAAACGCGCAGTATAGTTTTTGTTACCTACCTATCAGTATTTGCATTAACTTATAAATTATGAATATATTGTCGATAGTTAGGATGACTTCCTGAACCCGGCTTGGGCCGGTGTTAGTATATTATTAGCGTCTAAGAATTCTGAGAGCCGGGTGTTAAGTATCTTCGTGAACAGTTTGCCGAAACAACTAAGTTCAGTTATTGGTCTATATGGTAGGTACTGTAGGTAGGTAGGTGAAATTTGAAACCAGAGATGACCTACATGCACCCAGCACTAGGAGTGATTATTGAGAGTTAAAAACATTTGAAAGTTAAAATTGAGTATAAAATGTTATATGAGATCATATTTGCTAGTGTTCTTGACAAAATTTAAAACTGATCTTTGGACTTCACCAAACATCAAATTTTCAATAGATCTTGGTGAGAAATTATTTGATTTCGACATAACAACCTCTCTGAGTTCTTCACGATGATCTTTATGCCCCACACATTCAACAAGATAATGAAGGACAGCCTCTGGACAATTATGAAAGCAATGAACACACGTAGGAGATGAATAATTGTCTAAAAAGTGCTTATAAGCATTTAGTTTACAATGGCCAAGTCTTAAACCAGTCAAAATCACTTCGTCTCGACGACGAATCTTATCGTGCTTTACAACTTTAGGGCATGAGCTATCCATATGTCTGGCAGTGTTGCCAGTATCCCAGTCGTTTTGCCATTGTTCATAGATAATTGTATTTACAGAAGCATGGATATCCTTTTGCACTGGATGTATATATCCTCAAAATCCACGTAGGGTTTGGATAAGGAAGATTTTGCAAGCTGGTCAACTTTCTCGTTTCCATGGAGACCTACATGTGCAGGAACCCATATTATGTCACAGTTTATAAAGGCTTCATTCAAAACTGTACCAAGATATAATATTTCATATAGAATGTCACTGCGTTGCCCGTTTGCACATGAGTGAATGGCTGGAACTGCTGCTAAGGATTAGCAGTATCGTCAATGTCTCGTTGTTCGGTAGGGTCTGATTCATTCTGTGATTTATAGTGTTCATAGAATACGTCGATATTTAAATAATGTTTCATTATCGTTTTTATTGTCCCCATTTATTATTTAAAAAAAAATAAATTCGGTCATATTTCTGGGTTTTTTTCAAATTTCTTTGTAAAGTCTTACATTTTTGTCCAAGCATTTCTTATAATTCTTTAGATTCCAAACTGCAAACACATTTACTTAAGACAGATTTTAGATTTTTAAAACGCCAATTAGCTTTAATAAATCTTTTTCTGGCATTATGACACTCAACATTAAACCATGTCTTGGATTTCTTAACAAAAGCTTACTTCGTCTCTGACTTCGCACTCCAAACGTTGCACGTGCAGCCTCTGTCAGTACATGCGCGACCTCGTCAGTGATGTCATTAACCAGGACTGGGTCACACTGCTCAAGTCTGGCTACATGAGCCTTCTGGCTTAGATTTTTTTATCCTTGTTGTGTCTAAGTTATCAATGATTATTACTGCCGTCATATCGTCTTGGTTTTCTTGTGGGATTCTGTATCTTGTTACTATTTTGTTGGATAACTTCTGTTTCTATTTGGGGTATTTTAATGGACAAATTGAAGGTTACAGGGCAGTGAGCATCTCAATATTAAATTGAAAAGTCAAGTACATTCAAGTCAGTCATTAAAGGTAAGCATGATGGTGAACATATGATATAGTCTATGACACTTGCATCTTTACATGTTTTTCTACCAATATCTTTATCATGACCAATTCTACCATTACATATGAATAGGTTAAGATTTCTGCATATTTCAATCAGTTGGTTCCCTGAGTTATTTGATCTAGCTATATCTTCACTGGCTCTTATCAAAGATACTTTAAGATTATTTAATAGTACTTCAGGTTGAAAATTATTATCAATATCACTAATATCCATGTTCATATCTTTTAAAATTTGTTCATTAAACAAAATATTATCACAACGCTGCTCTGTTCTGGCATTGAAGTCAGGTTGGCATTCATGCACGTAGAGGTCATACCCGTTACAACTTACAGACATTGACTTAGTCATGAAAACGCTGAAAATTACATCGCGAAGCAGTAAGAAACATTTCAATCAGGACTAAAAATATCGTTATTCTATTAATTTGTAGCTGTTTCAAAATGTCGAGAAGTTTCTGATATTGAAATTTAACGTGCCGTCGCCAACATGTCTATTGTAAACAGAAAGTCGCTGAGTGCAGATTGTATACGCGTGCGCGGAGGAATGTGAACCGGTCGTAAATAATTAGAGGTGATTATCGGCGAAATAATTACTCCAAAATGTTTATGAGTAACCAATCAGAAGGCAGTATTTCGATCTATTTGCGGCTAACGCAGGAGGGAGCCCGACACCCGAATCCCAAGCTTCAGTTGGTGGAGTGGCCTCTGTCCGGAATCGCCTCTAGGAGAGTGGCATTCCTGCAAGAATTGCAGTCACAATACTGGCCTCCAGGAGGGTTTCGACAAAGGTTCAGTACAACGATAGATGGGCCTGTTATTCGCGCTGGTGTAACGATAGGGAGATCCTCGATCCCTTTTCTGCAGATCTAGTCTCAGAACTAGAGTTTCTACAGTCTAGGCTTGATGCCGGCTTAGCCGCGTCAACAGTCAGGGGATACTCCACGGCAATATCGGCGATACACATGCCGGTGGATGGAGCTCTTTTAGGCAACCATCCGCTGGTACAGCGCTTTTTAGCAGGTGTGGACAGAATTCGCCCCCAGCGAGACGAATTAGCCCTTCGTGGGATCTATCAATAGTACTGGACTGGCTGGCAGGGTCATCTTTCAAGAATTTGGAGGGGCTTTCTCTCCTGCTTCTAACCTGGAAGACAGCTTTTTTGGTGCCGGTTACCTCTGGCAGGCTGGTAGGCGACATTAGTGTGTTGATGCAAACTTGAAACCCATATACCAGCAGTCGTCCTTAGCTTCCTTCAGGGGAGTGAGAAAGAATCTATCGTTCTTGTTGGTCTTCGGGCTGAGGGTGTAAAATAAAATTAAGCAAGTTGTACAGTGTAATTTCTAAATGCAGGTACTCTTTAATAGATGAATTAAAAGTTAACTTAATTTACGGAATGCGAATGAGGACACATGGTGATTAACCAGAGCAAGTGTCATTATTTAAACGTATTAAAACGAATTTTCTAAATCAATAAAACCAATAATGACTCTTTTACGCTCAGAGTGATTTGTGATATTTACAAAATGCGCCCGCAAGACATATGTTCACTCGTTTCATAAATGTCTTACTTGTTTGAGTAATTATGTATTTAATTTATTGCTTTGATAGAATGTTTTAAATCATAATGACATTTACCATTATGATGAAAATTTCTCCCATAGAGGCACATAGCATCGGTGTTTGTTTTCCTGGTTATCAAAAGCTTTCACTATTTTGGGCTCTACTTTCTTATGTTTAATTCCTCCGGAGTTCGCCTTGGACACATCTTCTCTGTATAGCATGTACCTACGTCCAGTTGATCTGTCTGTGCATAGACGTCGATGTTCTTGTGTTGAGGAGATGTCCTGGGTTCGAATCGCCCAATATGCCCTTTTCCCACAACATATCTTCCTCATCAATTGAGATGGCTCACTTTGTTTCCGCGATACAGGTCCATATCCACTTGCAGATGGTTCTTTCATGGCGGCAATCAATGCATCATAAGCTCTTTAAAAGGCATCATCTTCAAAGATATTTACCTACTTGCCCATCATCCTCAGGTAATTCTGTATAGAACAAATCATACCATGTAGACTCTGTGTCCTGTACTTTGTGCCGTTTTCTTGTCTTACTTCAAACACAAAGCACTGCAAGGCTTCGTTTAAAACATCATTGTCCATGTTCAGTATAAGAGTAATCAAACACTTCATCGGTTACCTAAGGTTATCTTCAATCGATAGGAGAAGCCTGTTGTATTAGCAAATGAAAGCTTGATACAGCCCACTCATTTTTGCATTTAGTGTTTACTGGAAATGCATTATTAATTTTTTGTTGAATCGCCTCATGGTCGAAAGTTTCGGGTAGACGTTTCCGACTTTTCTCTATATAACTTTCATTACCTTTGTCATCTGTAAATCAACTCTGAGTTAGAAAGAGATCTCCGTCGCTAAACTCGCCACTTGTCTATCTGGCCCCACCTACACCCCCTCGTTCTCTCTACCCGCACCAAGAACTCGTTTACGTACCTTAACCACTACATACACAACTAGTTAACGCTTTAGGACGGTAGTTGAAAGGATCTGTGATCCTTCCCTTGTTCAGGAATAGGGACGATGGTGGCATTGTGCCAACAAGATGGAAAGTCACCCGTTTCCCATATATGATTATATACCTCAAGCAAATTCTCAAGGCAAGATTTTGGTAGATGTTTTAATAATTGATAATGATATCGTTAAGACCAGTAGCTGTATGGTGAGCTTTGGAGAGTGCTGTTTTCAGTTCTGACAAGGAGAAGTGCCCATTATAGTCTTCCTCATTATCAGATTTGAAATTAGGTTTTTGTTTTTCTTGAACCTTTTGATATTTTTAGCTCATCAGGACTGAAAGTCCAGATGGGCTTATGGCATGGTCCGGCGTCCGTCCGTCGTCCGTCCGTCGTCCGTCCGTCCGTAAACTTTTGACACTTTCGACTTCTCCTCATGAACCATACACATTGGAGAGCTGAAATTGTGTGTACCCAAATAGGGTCACAGTGGTCACAACATTAAAAACCTATTTTCATCTTCTTCTCCAGTTCTAAAAGTACTAGAGAGTTAAAAAGGATATGTGCAGACTCTTTGGCCAATGGGGATTCTAAATTGTAGATTTGGTGACCCCATGACCCCAAATAGGGTCACAGGGGTCACAACCTTAAAACCCCATTTTCATCTTCTTCTCCAGTTCTAAAAGGACTAGAGAGCTTAAAAGGATATGTGCAGACTCCTTGGCCAATGGGGATTCTAAATTGTAGATTCGTGACACCATGACCCCAAATAGGGTCACAGGGGTCACAACCTTAAAAACCTATTTTCATCTTCATCTCCAGTTCCAAAAGGTCTTGAGAGCTGAAATAATATGTGCAGACTTCTTGGCCAATGGGGATTCTAAATTGTAGATTTCTTGACCCCATGACCCAAATTAGGGTCACAGGGGTCACAACCTTAAAAACCTATTTTTTCTCCATTAGATGACAGTCTATGGCAAATTTGTTTCTCCTTGGATATTTTAGTGTGGACTTCTCCCATTGTCTTATATTGGCGATCTAGAAAGTGTTGAATAATAATAAATCATTTGGGTAAGGAATTTTATTCCGAAATCGTTACATTTGTTTTGTAATTTTTTTATAGGTTTTCTTGCAATAGGTAATAAACATCAGTTTCATTTTTAGCTCATCTGGCCTTTATAAAGCAAACTTGATATGATGCCTGATGAGCTACAGAGCCAATGTCTCTATTTTTTGGAATTAAGGAACATAATTTGCTGATGAAGAATTTTTTTTAATTGTTTCTGCCAACTTATTGGCAATGTCAGTTTTAGCTGTCACCATTGACCTTGAGATGTTTTATTGTCGATCTACAACCTTTGCCTTTAATTTTTAGCTCATCAGGTCTGAATTCCCAATGGGCTTATGTCATGGATGGCGTCCGTCCATCCGTCTATCTGTACACTTTTCACTTTTTCAACTTATTCTCCAGAACCGATGACTCTAGAGAGCTGAAATTTTATGTGCAAACTCCTTGACAAGAGGGGATTTTAAATTGTAGATTTCGTGACCCCATGACCTAAAATGGGGTCACAGGGGTCAAAACCTTAAAAACTCACTTTTATCTTCTTCTCCAGTTCAAAAAAGTCTAGAGAGCTGAAAAAGTTGTATGTAGTAGACTCCTTGGCAAATGAGGATTCTAAATTTTAGATTTTGTGACCCCCATGATCCCAAATTGGGTCACAGGGGTCAAAACCTTAAAAACCTATTTTCATCTTCTTCTCCAGTTCCAAAAGGTCTAAAGAGCTGAAAAGTTAAAAGTGTAGACTCCTTGGCTAATTGCGATGCTTAATTGTAGGTTTGGTGACCCCTTGACCCCAAATGGGGTAATAGGGGTTATAACCCTAACAACTCACTTTTATCTTCTTCTCCAGTTTAAAAAGGTCTAGAGAGCTGAAAAGTTGTATGTAGACTCCTTGGCAAATGAGGATTCGTAATTTTAGATTTTGTGACCCCCATGATCCCAAATGGGGGCACAGGGGTGAAAACCTTAAAAATCTTTTTCATCTTCTTCTCCAGTTCCAAAAGGTCTAAAGAGCTGAAAAGTTAAAAGTGTAGACTCCTTGGCCATTGAGGATTTTAAATTGTAGGATTGATGACCCCATGACCCCAAATAGGGGTCTGATGAGCTACAGAGCCCATATGGCTCTATTTTACTAATCATATTTTAGACTTTGCTCTGGATTTCTTTTCTTGATTGACTGTGCTTCCAGCCTTGGTCCGAGCTTTCTGGCAGCCATGAGGAGTACCTGGAGTTGGATGCTTATTGGCAACCTTATATACTGTTGATATTTTCAAAAGGAAGTCGCGCCAATCACATGTGCTGTATCCAAATCAAATGACCAATGAACAGAGTTGTAGCAAAAAATGCATTACGTCACCATGTGGGTAAAACAAAATATTTGGCACATTAAACTGTGGAATATGATTTCACTTTAAATTTTATATTAAGATAGTAATAATATTTCATATTCAAGACGCTGATAAATGTTAACAGAGTCAATCAAAAACAATTTCATATGAAGAAGAGTCTACATTTGTTCTAGATAAAAGCATTATTTTGCATTCAATAATCGCAAAATCCACTTTATTTTATAACCCACGCGATTTAATTTCGCTAATTTAGCTCGCCTTGTGAATTAAAAGGAATGTTTCTGTTAGTACGCTGAAGACATTAAAATAAAACTAATGTTTACTAATAGGTGGAGCATTTAATACCACGTTACAAGTTATAATTAACGATGTCACTAAATGGTTAGGTCGAAAACATGTATTTATCACCAGAGCTACTGAAAATGGCGCGTGCTATATTTAGAATATGACATATGTCGTTTGTTAGAAACGTTAGCTATCAGGCCTGCTTACTCAGTGGATTACGCTTTCGACTTCGGATCATAAGATGATCGGAGAGTATTTTGTTTTTAGCTCATCAGGCCTGTAAGGCCCGATGGGCCTATGGCATGGCATGGTGTACGGCTTCCGTCCGTCCGTCAATCCTTCCGTCCATCCGTCCGTCCGTAAACTTTGTGGAATTTCGACTTTTTCTCCAGAACCAAAAGGCCTAGAAAGTTTTAACTTAATTTCCTTGGCTAGTGAGGATTATAAGTTGTAGCTTTTATGGCCCTGCGGCCCCTAATAAGGGCCACAGGGGCCACACCCTTCAAACCTATTTTCATCTTCTTCTCCAGAAGCATAAGGCCTAGAAAGCTGAAACTTTTTGTACAGACTCCTTGGCTAGTGAGGATTATAAATTGTAGCTTTGGTGGCCCTGCGGCCCCTAATAAGGGTCATAGGGGCCACGCCCTAAAAATCTATTTTCATCTTCTTCTCCAGAACCATAAGGCCTAGAAAGCTTAAACTTTGTGTACAGACTCCTTGGCTAGTGAGGATTATAAATTGTAGCTTTGGTAGCCCTGTGGCCCCTAATATGGGTCACAGGGGCCACGCCCTAAAAATCTATTGTCATCTTCTTCTCCAGAACGATAAGGCCTAGAAAGCTGAAACTTTGTGTACAGACTCCTTGGCTAGTGAGGATTATAAATTGTTGCTTTGGTAGCCCTGCAGCCCCTAATAAGGGTCACAGAGGCCACGCCCTAAAATCTATTTTCATCTTCTTTTCCAGAACCATAAGGCCTAGAAAGCTGAAACTTTGTGTACAGACTCCTTGGCTAGTGAGGATTAACAATTGTAGCTTTTATGGTTATGCGGCCCCTAATAAGGGTCACAGGGGCCACGCCCTTAAAATCTATTTTCATCTTCTTCTCCAGAACCATAAGGCCTAGAAAGCTGAAACTTTATGTACAGACTCCTTGGCTAGTGAGGTTTATAAATTGTAGCTTTGGAAGCCCTGTGGCCCCTAAAAAGGGTCACAGGGGCCACGCCCTAAAAATCTATTTTCATCTTCTTCTCCAGAACCATAAGGCCTAGAAAGCTTAAACTTTATGTACAGACTCATTGGCTAGTGGTGATTATAAATTGTAGCTTTGGTAGCCCTATGGCCCCTAATAAGGGCTGCAGGGACCACACCCTTCGAACCTATTTTTCTATTCTTCTTCTCTAGAGGCATAAGGCCTAGAAACTGAAACTTTGTGTACAGACTCCTTGACTAGAAAGGATTATAAATTGTAGCTTTGGTGGGCCTGTGGCCCCTAATAAGGGCCACAGGGGCCACATACTTAAAACCTTTTTTGATTTTCTCCAGAACCATAAGGCCTAGAAAACTGAAACTTTGTGTACAGACTCCTTCGCTAGTGAGGTTTATAAATTGTAGCTTTTGTGGGCCTGTGGCCCCTAACAAGGGGCACTGGGGCCACGCCCTAAAATATATTTTCATCTTCTTCTCCAGACACACCTAGAAAGCTGAAACTTTTTTTACAGACTCCTTGGCTAATGAGGATTATAAATTGTAGCTTTGGTAGCCCTATGGCCCCTAATAAGGGCCACAGGGGCCACACCCTTCAAACCTTTTTTCATCTTCTTCTCTAGAGGCATAAGGCCTAGAATGCTGAAACTTTGTGTACAGACTCCTTGACTAGTGAGGATTATAAATTGTAGCTTTGGTGGGCCTGTGGCCCCTAATAATGGGGTCTGTGTACAGACTCCTTGGCTAGTGAGGATTATAAATTGTAGCTTTGGTGGCCCTGCGGCCCCTAATAAGGGTCATAGGGGCCACGCCCTAAAAATCCATTTTCATCTTCTTCTCCAGAACCATAAGGCCTAGAAAGCTTAAACTTTGTGTACAGACTCCTTGGCTAGTGAGGATTATAAATTGTAGCTTTGGTAGCCCTGTGGCCCCTAATATGGGTCACAGGGGCCACGCCCTAAAAATCTATTGTCATCTTCTTCTCCAGAACGATAAGGCCTAGAAAGCTGAAACTTTGTGTACAGACTCCTTGGCTAGTGAGGATTAAAATTGTTGCTTTGGTAGCCCTGCAGCCCCTAATAAGGGTCACAGAGGCCACGCCCTAAAATCTATTTTCATCTTCTTTTCCAGAACCATAAGGCCTAGAAAGCTGAAACTTTGTGTACAGACTCCTTGGCTAGTGAGGATTAACAATTGTAGCTTTTATGGTTATGCGGCCCCTAATAAGGGTCACAGGGGCCACGCCCTAAAAATCTATTTTCATCTTCTTCTCCAGAACCATAAGGCCTAGAAAGCTGAAACTTTATGTACAGACTCCTTGGCTAGTGAGGTTTATAAATTGTAGCTTTGGAAGCCCTGTGGCCCCTAAAAAGGGTCACAGGGGCCACGCCCTAAAAATCTATTTTCATCTTCTTCTCCAGAACCATACGGCCTAAAAAGCTAAAACTTTATGTACAGACTCATTGGCTAGTGGTGATTATAAATTGTAGCTTTGGTAGCCCTATGGCCCCTAATAAGGGCTGCAGGGACCACACCCTTCGAACCTATTTTCTATTCTTCTTCTCTAGAGGCATAAGGCCTAGAAACTGAAACTTTGTGTACAGACTCCTTGACTAGAAAGGATTATAAATTGTAGCTTTGGTGGGCCTGTGGCCCCTAACAAGGGGCACTGGGGCCACGCCCTAAAATATATTTTCATCTTCTTCTCCAGACACACCTAGAAAGCTGAAACTTTTTTTACAGACTCCTTGGCTCATGAGGATTATAAATTGTAGCTTTGGTAGCCCTATGGCCCCTAATAAGGGCCACAGGGGCCACACCCTTCAAACCTTTTTTCATCTTCTTCTCTAGAGGCATAAGGCCTAGAATGCTGAAACTTTGTGTACAGACTCCTTGACTAGTGAGGATTATAAATTGTAGCTTTGGTTGGCCTGTGGCCCCTAATAATGGGGTCTGTGTACAGACTCCTTGGCTAGTGAGGATTATAAATTGTAGCTTTGGTGGCCCTGCGGCCCCTAATAAGGGTCATAGGGGCCACGCCCTAAAAATCTATTTTCATCTTCTTCTCCAGAACCATAAGGCCTAGAAAGCTTAAACTTTGTGTACAGACTCCTTGGCTAGTGAGGATTATAAATTGTAGCTTTGGTAGCCCTGTGGCCCCTAATATGGGTCACAGGGGCCACGCCCTAAAAATCTATTGTCATCTTCTTCTCCAGAACGATAAGGCCTAGAAAGCTGAAACTTTGTGTACAGACTCCTTGGCTAGTGAGGATTATAAATTGTTGCTTTGGTAGCCCTGCAGCCCCTAATAAGGGTCACAGAGGCCACGCCCTAAAATCTATTTTCATCTTCTTTTCCAGAACCATAAGGCCTAGAAAGCTGAAACTTTGTGTACAGACTCCTTGGCTAGTGAGGATTAACAATTGTAGCTTTTATGGTTATGCGGCCCCTAATAAGGGTCACAGGGGCCACGCCCTTAAAATCTATTTTCATCTTCTTCTCCAGAACCATAAGGCCTAGAAAGCTGAAACTTTATGTACAGACTCCTTGGCTAGTGAGGTTTATAAATTGTAGCTTTGGAAGCCCTGTGGCCCCTAAAAAGGGTCACAGGGGCCACGCCCTAAAAATCTATTTTCATCTTCTTCTCCAGAACCATAAGGCCTAGAAAGCTAAAACTTTATGTACAGACTCATTGGCTAGTGGTGATTATAAATTGTAGCTTTGGTAGCCCTATGGCCCCTAATAAGGGCTGCAGGGACCACACCCTTCGAACCTATTTTTCTATTCTTCTTCTCTAGAGGCATAAGGCCTAGAAACTGAAACTTTGTGTACAGACTCCTTGACTAGAAAGGATTATAAATTGTAGCTTTGGTGGGCCTGTGGCCCCTAATAAGGGCCACAGGGGCCACATACTTAAAACCTTTTTTGATTTTCTCCAGAACCATAAGGCCTAGAAAACTGAAACTTTGTGTACAGACTCCTTCGCTAGTGAGGTTTATAAATTGTAGCTTTTGTGGGCCTGTGGCCCCTAACAAGGGGCACTGGGGCCACGCCCTAAAATATATTTTCATCTTCTTCTCCAGACACACCTAGAAAGCTGAAACTTTTTTTACTGACTCCTTGGCTAATGAGGATTATAAATTGTAGCTTTGGTAGCCCTATGGCCCCTAATAAGGGCCACAGGGGCCACAATCTTCAAACCTTTTTTCATCTTCTTCTCTAGAGGCATTAGGCCTAGAATGCTGAAACTTTGTGTACAGACTCCTTGACTAGTGAGGATTATAAATTGTAGCTTTGGTGGGCCTGTGGCCCCTAATAATGGGGTCTGTGTACAGACTCCTTGGCTAGTGAGGATTATAAATTGTAGCTTTGGTGGCCCTGCGGCCCCTAATAAGGGTCATAGGGGCCACGCCCTAAAAATCTATTTTCATCTTCTTCTCCAGAACCATAAGGCCTAGAAAGCTTAAACTTTGTGTACAGACTCCTTGGCTAGTGAGGATTATAAATTGTAGCTTTGGTAGCCCTGTGGCCCCTAATATGGGTCACAGGGGCCACGCCCTAAAAATCTATTGTCATCTTCTTCTCCAGAACGATAAGGCCTAGAAAGCTGAAACTTTGTGTACAGACTCCTTGGCTAGTGAGGATTAAAATTGTTGCTTTGGTAGCCCTGCAGCCCCTAATAAGGGTCACAGAGGCCACGCCCTAAAATCTATTTTCATCTTCTTTTCCAGAACCATAAGGCCTAGAAAGCTGAAACTTTGTGTACAGACTCCTTGGCTAGTGAGGATTAACAATTGTAGCTTTTATGGTTATGCGGCCCCTAATAAGGGTCACAGGGGCCACGCCCTAAAAATCTATTTTCATCTTCTTCTCCAGAACCATAAGGCCTAGAAAGCTGAAACTTTATGTACAGACTCCTTGGCTAGTGAGGTTTATAAATTGTAGCTTTGGAAGCCCTGTGGCCCCTAAAAAGGGTCACAGGGGCCACGCCCTAAAAATCTATTTTCATCTTCTTCTCCAGAACCATACGGCCTAAAAAGCTAAAACTTTATGTACAGACTCCTTGGCTAGTGAGGATTATAAAGTGTAGCTTTGGTAGCCCTGTGGCCCCTAATAAGGGCTGCAGGGACCACACCCTTCGAACCTATTTTCATCTTCTTCTCTAGAGGCATAAGGCCTAGAAACTGAAACTTTGTGTACAGACTCCTTGACTAGAAAGGATTATAAATTGTAGCTTTGGTGGGCCTGTGGCCCCTAATAAGGGGCATTGGGGCCACATACTAAAACCTATTTTCATTTTCTCCAGAACCATAAGGCCTAGAAAACTGAAACTTTTTGTACAGACTCCTTGGCTAGTGAGGTTTATAAATTGTAGCTTTTGTGGGCCTGTGGCCCCTAATAAGGGGCACTGGGGCCACACACTTAAACCCTATTTTTATCTTCTTCTCTAGAAGCATAAGGCCAAGAAAGCTGAAATATTATGTACAGACTCCTTGACTAGTGAGGATTATAAATTGTAGCTTTGGTGGCCCTGTGGCCTAAACTAAGGGGGAACCACATTGGCCACACCCTAAAGCAAAATCAAATGTAAAGCCTGATGAGCTACAGAGCCAATGGCTCTATTTTTTAGTATCTGTAATATTCCTGTTAATAATTAATCATCATGGCTGAGAGATCAAGCGATGGCGCCTAGGAGATATCGTTTTGGCATTACATTTTGCACAATATCCTGTCATTGTCAACGCTGTCTTACTGTCTTGAAAAGCTAGTATAGTTGTGTTCAGAGATGTAATTTTTTCTCTGAGATGTGAAAAAGAGTGACTTTGGATGATAAATAGAATATCACCCTCGTGTCTTTTGATATAAAATAAACCAACACTCGTTGATAAAAGTAAAAAAAAAACTTCAATAAACTCATGTTGATAAAAATTAATTTTGTGAAATTGGTACCCAGTGTTGTTACTGTTCACTTATCACCCAAATTGGTCGGCTAATCACAACCTTCATCTGTGGCATCAACCAATCAATCAATTTTATTCAATAGAAAGGCCATTGGCCCATGTATAATTCATTACAAACATTTTACATGGCATATTGATTTACAGCTCAAGATGTATTTTACGCTGTAAAAGAGATTGTTTAACCAACATTGCACAGTTATATAATAACGATGATGAAGGTGAACTAAGCAAATTTAAGTATTTCTGGACAGTAGCATTTGTATGGTAATAGAGTGGGAGATATTTCAATCTTAATTCTGTGTACACGGGGCATATAAGGAGAAAATGGTATTCATTTTCGATGAGCTGCAACTGACATACTTGACATATTCTTTCTTCGTGTAATAAATCTTCCCATCTTCCAGTGTGAACTCTTAAAGGTAGTTCAGATGAGCGTAGCTGAAACAATAATCTTCTCAGTTCTTTATACTTGATTGTCGAAAGATACAATTCTGCATTTAAAATGAATTTAAAATCTTTGTAGTATGTCATTTTCTTTGATGTTGATGTGTCATCTCTCCATTCTTGTAGGTTACAATCTTTAAGCCTTGTTCTAAAAGAATTAATAAATTTACTAATATCTCCAACATCTTGTGACATCCAAACGAATCCATAGCCATACTTGAATAAAAGTTCTCTTACATCACTGGCCCACGTTCTTCGGTTGCTAGCGTCAACTTTAAACATCATAGAATAGACTTGTTTGGGATATCTGTTCATCGGCATATGTAACAATTTACACCAGTATTTGACACATTTTGTTTGATAGTCAATGTACAATCCATATCGCCCACAGTCGCCAAGAGCTGCTGAGTTCGAAACATGATTTCCAGACGAGAGGATGAATTTACAGAAACTGGCATGGAATTTTTCAATAACATGTCTTCTTTGATATCCCCATATTTCGGATCCATATAAAACGATAGGCTTAATCTGAACGTCGAAAATTTTGAACAAGATATTTGGTGATAAATTCTTCAATTTGCTCTGTAGTGTTTTAATACTGAACAGTGCTTTCCTTGCTTTGGCTGTTAGAACATCTACACCTTTACTCCAAGATAGTTTGGACGAAAACATCAGACCTAGATAGTTATAATGAGTAGTAATCCTTATATCGATTTCACCATATTTCCACTTTTCGGATTCTTTCACGATGCCGCCATTTCTGAAAACTATCATTTCTGTTTTCTCTAAATTAACCTCAAGTCCCCATTTCACACAGAACTGCCGTAGAACATCAATTTTACGTTGCATTCCTATGACAGTGTCATCAAAAATACATAGATCCTCAGCAAAGAAAAGCAGCAACATTTCTAGAAACTCTTGTCCAACGAATATTCCTCTAAGATCAGAATCTGTTATCATTTGCTCCAGTTCAACAATGTTAAGAGAAAATAGGATCGGGCTGAGATGACAGCCCTGTCTCACTCCAGTGTCGCTGTTAAAATAGTCAGTAATAGAAGAATTAGAAATTTTCACCGCTGATTTTACTTTTGAATAAATGTCCTTTAAGATGTTAAAGAGTTTTCCATGGATTCCTTTCTTCAATATCAAAAACCACAGCAGTTTCCAATTGACACAATCGAAGGCCTTGCAAAAGTCTATAAATAAACAATAGAATCGCCCTTTACGTTTCGATAGATATTTCTGTGCCAAACCCTGGAGGCAAAACATGTTGTCTATTGTACTGTATCCTGATCGAAATCCTGCCTGTGATTCTGGTATCTTCTCAAATACGTTGCAGAATACTTGTAAACGTTTATTCAATATATTTGAAAATACCTTTCCCATAATATCCATCAACGATATTCCTCTGTAGTTATTAACTTCATGTATATTGCCTTTTTAGCTCACCTTTACGAAGTAAATGTGAGCTAATGTCGTGGCGCTTCGTCAGTCGTCCGTCTGTCTGTCCGTCCGTCCGTAAACTTTCAGGAAAAAGACTTCTCCTAAACGAATCCAGATATCATTCTGAAATTGTAGTATGTTATACCCATGGTGATTCCTCACAGAAAGGTAGACGTTTCAGTTTTGAGAATCCAAGATTGCCGCCATGGCAGCTATATTGAATTTTCAATTAGATTTCAGGAAAAAGACTACTCCTCCTAAACGAATCCAGATATCATTCTGAAATTGTAGTATGTTATACCCATGGTGATTCCTCACAGAAAGGTAGACGTTTCAGTTTTGAGAATCCAAGATTGCCGCCATGGCAGCCATATTGAATTTTCAATTAGATTTCACGACAAAGACTACTCCTCCTAAACAAATGCAGATATCATTCTGAAATTGTAGTATGTTATACCCATGGTGATTCCTCACAGAAAGGTAGACGTTTCAGTTTTGAGAATTCAAGATGGCCGCTATGGCAGCCATATTGAATTTTCAATTAGATGTCATGAAACGACTACTCTTTCTAAACCAATCTAGATATCATTCTGAAATTGTAGTATGTTATAACTATGGTGATTCCGCACAGAAAGGTAGACGTTTTAGTTTTGAGAATCCAATATGGCCGCCATGGCAGCCATATTGAATTTTCAATTAGATTTCATGAAAATGACTACTTCTCCTAAACCAATCTAGATATCATTTTCATATTGTAGTATGTTATACCTATAGTGATTCCTCCCACAAAGGTAGACGTTTCAGTTTTGAGAATCCAAGATGGCCGCGATAGCAGCATTATTGATTTTTCAGCTGCAGATGACACATCATTATTACTAAATTTTAAGCTTTCAACAAGTGATCACTCGCACTATATAAATCTCTAATTTGAACTTACTAATCATAATATTATCTTGAATATGGAATATTTAGGATTGTCATGCAAGTTGTTCTATATTTTTAAGTGTTTCTAAAAAATTAAGATGAAAGACAAACACAATTAATTAATTTGTTTAAAATATTTATGGCAACTAGCTGCAAAAACCCAATGACATTAAACATCATGTTGAATTTTAAACAATGGTATCTCCCTTATATTCCTTTAAATACCACCAGAACCAGAATTCAGATATTCCTGTTGAGTCCACTATGCTTTTCTAATACACATCCCAATACAGGCTGCTAGCATCACAGTCTCAGCTGCTAGTCTGACGCATAATCAACCTGACCCAATTGATATGGTAGAGCATTATGCTATATGGCCATGTGTATGCAATAAAAGTTATGGAAATTAGACTTGTATTCTCATGACAGTGATATGTTCTTTCTAAGAATAACAACTTACACAAAACTTGTCAACAATAAGCTTTGTGTTTAGCAATCTACATGATAAGTTGATGTGGAAAGAGTTATTTTGCATCAGGTTCCAGTTCCTGTGTTTTACTCATATTTGTACCATTTCTATATCTAACAGAAGTTCTTCTTGACACAAAATCAATTTAGGACATAAGCTAACTATATTTTGTGAAATTATATATATTTTTCACAACAATTCATGTTCTCTCCCGTCAAGTCTTTTAATACCACACATAAGGGCTTAGCCAGAGTTCAGGTTTACATGCTCAGCACACTAGGATGCTTCTCCAAATATACGTACACAAAGCCAAATACACAAATTGCTACACTCTCCTTAAGGATCTGGGGCTAGCAGCCCTGCCTGCTTGTATATTGCATAGTAATCCTGACCTAATTGATAAATAGAACATACTGGACTTTATGGACAGTATATAAATTGTCTTTATGAAAAGTATACTTGTATTCTATTAATAGTAATACTTTTTACAAATAACAATTTAAACAAGTTAAGAATCAGCTTTTGTGTACAACAACCTGCACGATGAGTTAATATTAACAAGTCAAGAATCTGCTTTTATGTACAGTAATCTACATGATAAGTTAATAATAGAGGTATTTTGTATTAGGTTCCAGTTCCAATACCATGTGTTTTATAAATACCTGTAAAACTAAATGATAATTGTATCATGCTGAAGGGGTTCTGGGAACAACATGTCATCATAGAAGTCATTATTTTTCAATTAGATTTCAGGCCAAGTACTACTCCTACTAAATCAATTAAGATATCATTCTGAAAAATGAGTATTTTTTTATATAGTGATTCCTGACAAAGACGCATTTATTTTATTATCAAGAATCCAAGATGGTCAATATGTCAATTATATTGAATTTTCAATTAGATTTCATGAAATTAATTGAAAAGAATACATTTCCTGATCAATCAAATCAATGTCATTATATTTGTATTGATACGCTTGTTGTAATATTTATCAACACTATAAATACAGTTACAAAAAAATGTATGAATCATCTTTATCTGCGAACAGCCTGAAGCATGACTGTTTTAATAAATCCTTTTTAATAAAACATAAAATGATAAAAGTTGTTCACTCCATCAGTGGGTTACATAATTCCTGACACTTCATATATGGCAAATAACATAGCCAGTGAGGGATAAATATACATTTTTTAATCATCTATATCTGATTACGGTCTGAACAATGATTATCTAGATAATTATAATGATCATTCAATTCAAACAAATCCTTTTCAAAAGCATTTAAAATGATTAAATTTGTTCACTCCCAACACTAACTGTTAGTTTTTTTACTCCTTTGCTCCCATGCAATTAATTTATTTCAAATTGAAAATTTTGGTTAATGAATAACAAATTATCTTGTATTTTGCTAATAAAAGATATCATTTAATATTCATCTTCAAAACTAATTGAACAGCTGTCTGAACAAATCTTTTTTACAAAGTCTTTCTCACCAATTCTCTCTGTTAGTTAAGATTCTTCAATAAACATATTACTGTTGACCTCCAGATTATTTCCATTGCAAACCTCTTCTACCCCCACCCCTGCTATCCCCCCTTTCCCTCCTCCCCTTTTTTCTCCCGTCCTTCCATTGCAAACCTCTCTTCTATCCCACATTCCTTCTATCCCCCTATCTATCTATAGGTAACACTGAAATGAACAAGCAGCACTTCACACCACACCACGACCCAAGCATGATCAACGCACATTGTATCTCGGCTTAGACAACTGACTTAGACAATTTCAATCACGGGATTCCACATACACACCGGACCAACATCATGAAAATGAAGGTAACAACGACACTTTTTATACATTTCCTTCTTACTTTTTACATTCTTTTTCTACTTTCACCTCCAAAACTGCAAAACTTTCTCCATACAATAATCTTTAACCACAACAACAGCTCCTTCATAACACTAACAATCCAGATTCATCATCCACCATTCTTTGGCAATTAAGTCATCAAAATATTTGTAGGAGATACATCGGATAAAATAAACCTTAAACATATTTCTCTTATAATTAATAAACCTCACAATTTACAGGTCTGCCTAGTCTCAAAATAAGCTGTTCCATTTTTTCTTATGGGTAAGTTGGGTTAATTGCCCCATACAGTTTTCTCACTGTGCCTACATTCACGTGACAAACAGACCTTGACATGAGCTGTTTTTGCTGTAGGCAGAATGAGTTGTAGGCAGATTGAGAAGACACCGACACTCACTATATGGAATAACAGTAACTTACATAAGAGGATAAGTTACATAAGCTACATGCAGGTGCAAGAGGTCATCATAGGTCATCATATCTAGTAATTAGCATAAACCCCCATGTTGCTAGCCTATTCTAACCAATCAGATTGCACTAACATATGTCAAGATTTAAGATATTCAGAAATCTTCAGTTAGAATTACATGATACATTGACCTGGACAGTTTACTTTGGCAATTGGACTTATCACTAGCTGAATTTGTGATTTGTGTCAGAGGGATATATTCCAAATGTTTATGTGCATCATCTTTTTAGTTCTTTGGAAGTTGAGAGTGTGACTAAATGAATACTACTAAACCAATCAAGATATTATAATGAAATTAATACAGATGCCCACATAAAAGTAGCATTTTGACGATTAAAAAGTCCAAGATGGTCACCAATTCAGCCATAGATATACAAAAAAGTTATACAAAAACCTACTGCTTGTTAACAAATCATTATTATATCATTCTTGTATTAATGTTTGTTCAAGCTCTAGTGGTTTCCAACAGAAGAATAGCATTTTAAAAGATAAAAAAATCATGATGGCAGCCATAACCAATTATCATATAAAAGATGGTTACACAATTAAACCATATTACCACATCATTCATTTTAAGGTGAGCTTCTGTACCCTCGGTACTTTTATTTATGTAATGGTTTGATCATAGCCTTCGACCAGTTGTCTGGGAATGTTCCTGAACATAATATTCCATTAAATAAAACTGACATATATCTGAGTAGAACAGTTGAGCAGCTCTTTATCATCTCTGGAATGATGCCATCTGGTCCAGCTGATTTTCCATCTTTTATTTTTGTTTAAGCTTGTGATATCTCTTCATCTGTTATATCTCTGTTCAAAATGTTGTTCATATCATCATTGATACAAAGATCACAAGACGACTCATCATGATTCCTCACAAACTGTTCACAAAATTCCATGTTTTCTTTGTCAATATCTGTTTCCGTTAAATTGAGAATGTTTTTGAAATAAACTGTCCATTCTGTTACTGAAATATTCTCTGATCTATCCGTCTTTCTAGCTGTTATCTCTTTCAGTTGTCTCCAGAATGTCTTTGGGTCATTTACATTTGAAGTAAGCATACGTAATTTATGTTCTGCTTCTTCTGTCTTCTTATCTCTGCATAGCTTTCGATATGTATTTCTGAGGTGTCTAAATTCTGTCAAATCCGTGTCCGAACCAGTAATCCTCACTCTATCTAAGGCTTTGTATTTCTTTTGTTTTAGCATTTTGCATTCTTCGTCATACCATGTATTCTTCGAGGGATTCTTGGTCGAATAATTAGCTCTTTTCAATCCACACGAAGCCGCAGAAGACGTTAAGACAGAACACAGATTGTCTGTAGCAAAGTTGATATTAGTGTTAACATCTTCTATGAATTGTAAAATGTCATATTGTAACAATCGTTCTTTTACTGCAGAAATAAATAGATGTGCTGAATCCTTTTTCCATATGTGAATGTTAATATTCAGTAAGTCCAAATTTTCGTCTGTTCCATTTTTTGCTTCATATTTAGGCATATTCATGGAAAATTGTATTGGTAAATGATCAGACTCACAACGTGTTACAACTTTGAAATCAATATCATACCGAAACATATCCGAAGAGCACAGACAAAGGTCGATGAGGCTAGTTCCCTCCCCTGAGTAACACGTAAAATCACCAAGGCTGTCACTGACACTTCTCCCGTTCATCACATGTAGACACATGGTTTTACACAGTTCAATGAGATCCATTCCATATCTATTGATCACATTATCTTTACTATTCCTCGGTTTACAAAACATATCTTCTACGTAGTCCATATCTTCAAGCACAGGTATATGGTTTGAACTGTCATCTTCAATATAATTCTGCATTTTCCCACATCTAGCATTTAAATCACCCATGATAAGCATTGAAGTAGCGTTGATAGAAGTTTCTGAAAATATAGATAATAAGCTGTGTTCTAGGAAATCAATTCCTTTCTGTGTTCTCATATCCGATTTCAATGATGAATTATATGGATGTATGTATACAAATCCAAGGAGTACATTCCGTGAAGTGCCTAAGAACTCTTTATCCATTAGAAGAAATATACAGTCAGAAAACTCTAAATACACTTTTATGACAGATTTCATGATATTGTAACTGACACACACTGCCACTCCTCCTCGGTTGTTGTAGTTTCTGTAATTTGTGTACACTTTATGATTAGGGAAACAACCTTCAATATCAACATCATAACAATTTTTCCATATTTCAACAAAACCGAACACATCAAACATTTTACAAAATGCTACAAAATCAGTATCAGATAGTTTTTGTTTCAAACCACACACATTCCACATAACAACATTTATTGTCTCTTGATTCTGTATTGTTTGATCCAGGGCCGGGCCAGTTCGCTACAAGTCTGGGTTGATGACACCAGGCTTATTGCCTTGTTTTATTGTAACAAGGGAATCGCTAGTGACGTCATATGTATAGATGTTGTCCTCAACAAAGAGTTTATCAAAACGCATGTAAGAGTGACGACCACCGTCCCTTGATGCATTCATGTAGGGTTGAAGATATTTTCGTTCTTGTCTGACTAATTTTGAAAAATCCTCACTGATGAAAAGCTGTGTCCCTTTAAGTCTCTTTGCTGCTTTAGCACCACTATTTGCTCTGGTTTGTACTCGGTCATCTTCGTCAGGGCCGGGGTTCGACTCCACACCCGCTTGCAGCAACAGCGCAAACAACAAGTTCAAAACAACCAGTCTTGTATACACACTCTTAACCGCCCTATATCGGGGTATTCTCGATATTACATGTTTGTGACTTATTCTGGTCAATATTTTGATCAGTACTGGTGCAAAAGTTCCAATAGTTACCCTGAATTGTTCCTGGGATATGCCCATTGCTTCTCTGGCACCAAACAAAGGTCTCTAACGTCAGGAATCTTGATTCATCAACAATTTATGTAGAGTCATTGAACATGAAATGTTTACTCCGCCATGTTGCTACGTCATGTCCATGCGTTTTTAAAGGCTTTTCTTGATGAATTTGTGCTCAGCCTTTTTACAGGCTTTGATATCTTGCCTGCAAATATCATTAAATCATGGTTTAACAATAAGAGGATTGGACTGACCAAGTGAATTCATTAAGCAATGATGGGTCAGTTATTGAAATATCAATTGAAGAATATGTTCCTTAAGCAGTATGCAAGTAAGTATTTGTCCCATCATTGTCCCATCATCATTATTGTCCAGAAAATCTTCAACTTTTTTACCCTTGTCATTGGTGGAATTATTTCCCCACAAGGGGTTTTGACTATTAAAGTCCCCAAGAATGACACGTGGCTTAGGGAGTTGTTGAAGAAGATCAAGATCTTGCAATCTGAGGGTGTCTGATGGTGGAACATAAATTGAACATAATTTTACAGTTGAGTTGTACAGCTACAGCTTGAAGATTTGTTTTATTGCAGAAAACAGTTTCCTGGCCTCCGCAAATGAGACATTGTTTTCAGATTTGAATTTTATTATTTTACTTTCTTTGATGAGAGTAGGGCATTGTTTGGAGGACACCATGTGGGGCCCTTTGAAATTTGGACACATGTGTGGAGCTATCATGGTCCGCCTTGCCACATCTGCCAAGGCATGAGCGGGAACCATGGCCAAACTTCTGGCACTTAAAGCACAGAAGTGGGTTTGGAATGTAGAGTTCCACCTTGATGAGAAGATATCCAGCCTTTATGTTAGGAGGGAGTTTAGAAGTAATCTGTCAAATAGGTGTTTGATGGAAAAATCTTCTTCTTTTTTGTCCTTGAATATGAACCTCTTCACACTTGTGATGCCTTCGGGTTTGAGCTCTTTCACAAGCTCGTCCTCTGACATGTCGGATAGGACCCTATCCCTGTCATGAACAATGCCCTTGCAGGTGTTTAGAGAACAGTAAGGGGCGAATTTGACAGCCACCCCAGCACAATTTGTGAGTTTGAGATGATTTGAAGATTGTTGATTAATAGTACACCCAATAAGAAGAGAGCTAGTGTGCAGTTTGGTAATGTTTTAACTTTACAAGCAACTTCTTTGATTCCTTTTTTCAATTGCAAAGGGATTAAGCTTAAGAGGCTCGCCACCATTGCTGCCTCCCTCCACCAGTATGAATCTTGGCAATGATTTTAGATTCCTAACCCTCATTATCGGTGGTTGGGCACTTTCTAAGGGAAGTAACTCTGATTGAACCTATGAAAGCTATGCAACTTAGTTCCGTATTCACAAATAAATAAATGATTACAATTAAATTAAGACATGCTAGTACTAACTACGTTTATCATGTTTTCTTATTTAGTAATAGTGGCTTTATCAGCAAAGTTCCCTCATCTTCTGGGTTATCGTAAATGTGGGCCCACTTGAACTGCTTCCTATATAGAGCCGAGATGACGTGGGCCCACATTTGTTATCATCGCGGTACCGACGATTTCGCATTGTCAAGCGTGTAACTGTAGACAAAGTAACTTATTTGGAGGGAAAACATTCTAGAAACAGTACTATTATGTTCTCATACGAAATAAACATACCAGTAAATATTATTCTCGTTTTTTCCCCATCAGAAACGACATTCAAATTCTCCGCGAAAAGAAGGACACAGCTCATGCATATTAATGAGTGATGCGCTGTCATTGGTCACATCAAAGGTCAGGACCTAGGTCAAGGGTCAGATCAGATTGCACTAACATATGTCAAGATTTAAGATATTCAGAAATCTTCAGTTAGAATTACATGATACATTGACCTGGACAGTTTACTTTGGCAATTGGACTTATCACTAGCTGAATTTGTGATTTGTGTCAGAGGGATATATTCCAAATGTTTATGTGCATCATCTTTTTAGTTCTTTGGAAGTTGAGAGTGTGACTAAATGAATACTCCTAAACCAATCAAGATATTATAATGAAATTAATACAGATGCCCACATAAAAGTAGCATTATGACGATTAAAAAGTCCAAGATGGTCACCAATTCAGCCATAGATATACAAAAAAGTTATACAAAAACCTACTGCTTGTTAACTTATCATGATTATATCATCCGTGTATTAATGTTTGTTCAAGCTCTAGTGGTTTCCAAAAGAAGACTAGTATTTTAAAAGATAAAAAAATCATGATGGCAGCCATAATCAATTATATAAAAGATGGTTACATGTATAATTAAACCATTTTACCACATCATTCATTTTAAGGTGAGCTTCTGTACCCTCGGTACTTTTATTTCCTTCTAAGTTCTTGTTTAAAGTTCCTGCAACATGACTTATATTGATTTCGCTCTCTACAGTATATTCTTCTCAGATCATCAGTGCGCTGACAGCGAAACCTCCTTAAAGCTCTACGCGCATTTCTCTTGGCCAATCTACATTCACTGCTAATTGCATCTTCCGCACGCATCGGGCGAGATATGCATTTACAAGAAATTCATATTCACCCTTGCGACAACTGGAAGGGAAAGCTGTGACAGGAAGTAGCCTGATTATTGAGCTATGGTGTAGGCCAATCAAAAGCGAGGATATGTTTGAATTGAGCACACAAAACTGTAATAAAACGATGCGATTTCTAAATAGAAACTGAGAGATACAGCCTTATTCTATGCAGTATTTTGGTTACCTATATTCACGCATCGTTTTTACGACTGATGTCACAACGTAACTAAGGGATTAATTAGAAATTAAATTTCGCTTTGAGTTCAAGATGGACTGACGAGAGGGACGTTTCTCTGTTTGTCCTACAGGGGGCGCTGATAGAGTCACAACTTTCCCGTCGAGTTGTCGCAAGGGTGAATATGATTTTTTTGTAAATGCATATTTCGCCCGATGCGTTCGGAAGATGTGCTACTTGGTGTTGACTTACGATTACCTTTACACATTTTGTTCATGCAGTCAGCAGATTTCAAAATTACGTTCACAAGATCCTCAATAGCACCATCAATGTCGAATTCCAACTTTAGCAACATGTTTTCACCAAGCGCACATAATTCTTGACGCAAATTATAGAGAAATGTAGAACAAAAAGAATCATTCCAACGTATCTTTTCTGTAACTGGTGAGTTTTCAATCATTCCGCCTGTACGGTTCGTACCAGGGAAGCTACAAGATATCTCTACTGGAAAGTGATCCGAGTCTGCATGTTCACCTATATTAAAGTAATGAAAATATTTGAACAGTTCTGGGGAACAGATAAAATAATCGTTCACACTGCACCCCTTCTCACTACAGTAGGTATACTCACCATTTAGGTCACCATTCACTCTATCGTTAACTATGAATAACTTGAAGGCATAACACATATCTAACAGTATGCGCCTAAATCTATTAACTATATTATCATGTGATTTACGATTCTCGACCGGGGGGTCATCGTCGTCACAATATGAACCATAGCTGTGAAGATCAACCTCACTATCAACGGGTACGTTATTAAGTTGACCAGTTCTAGCGTTCATATCCCCACATAACATTAAGTGTGAGTTGGAGAAATCTACAAGATGATTCACGACTATCATAATACGGTGAACCCATAGGGGGAATATAGGTGCATATAAATGTAATGTCTTTGTCGATTGTGAATAATTCCTTTGACGAAAGTTATACATAAAGTGTTATCATGTGTAGATTAGACAACTTACAAAATTTCCTGATACGTTCATGAATACACACACATACTCCACCTGATAGGCGCCCGTATTCTGACAGTTTAACAGCTGAGCAATAAAGCACATCGTATTCATCTAACCAGTTCGTGTTTAGACTGTCGACAAATGTCTACAAGGTATATAATATTAAATTTCCTGAGATAGTTAATGAAATTCGAATCTTGAGTTTTACTTTTCAAAACATTTACATTCCAACACAGGAAAGAAAAGCGTTCGAAAGTGAGATTATCGCACGCTGCAATATCAGTTCTGCTTACGATGTTAGGAGAGAATGATCCCTGTGAATATTGTACCGGGCGTTGGCCACATTGCTAGACAGTTCCACCCTGCGCCGTCCCGTCTTGTCGGTTCTGGCTCATCGTAGGTATCTTCCTTCCTGTGTTACGTGGCGTTTCTCGTTGTTCTATACTTCCACGAAGATTATCTGTATGGGGCACTGACACGAGCTTACCATTCCTGAAGAAACCGAACTGACCTGTTCCTTTAAGAGTTTGTAGTTGCTGCCGTTGGCGTGACGTTAGGTCGCTCGCAATTCCATAGCCGTTTTCAATCAGGATCGCTCTTGCCTTCAGGGCTCGAACCTTGTCATCAGATGCCATCAATTTCACTATCATCGGACGTGGTTTATCGGCGTTCGGGCGTTTAACGCCAAGACGGTGTGCTCTATTGACGTCACAAGACTGCCATGTTTTGAACGTTACGTTTTCATTCAACACTCTCAAAGCTGCTTCCTTGCAAGCAATCGACTTCTCATTTTCACCCTCAGGTATACCATATATGATGACGTTGTCCCGACGACTGTGAGCCTCAAGCTTTTCAAGTTCAACGTCAATGTTAGATAAGTGTATGAAAACAGACTCTACCTTTTCTGAAACTGCGTCGATATCCGTGTACATGATCTCCTGCTTCGATGCAAGAGAGTTTATGTCCCCACGCATCTCAGAAAGTGATTTCTCGAGTTGACTGCATTTGCGGTTCAAAGTCCTCATTTCTGTTTTCACCTCACTAATCTGGGAAGTCAGTTCAGATTTGACGTCGCGTTACTCTTGTGGAATTGCATCTTTCACTTGATATAGGATGGGAGGGCCGGGATTACTCTCAATGTCGTTTGACTGCATAAGGATCTGCGATTTGACACCCGCGGGTAGTGCATGGCCTCCTGAGTGCCACTTCTCAGGTGCGTATGGTGCACAGTGGGAGGTCAAAATCAGGTCACAAGCTGACGTGCTGACGTCACAAACATTACAAAGGAAAGTTTCTTCTTTTGGCAAATATTGATCAAAACACAAATTTTCCAAATGTGATGTGATAAATATTGAAGCTGAGATCACAGTTCCAAAGACAATCATACACATAAACAGTCTCAAGTGTACATCAGTACCCGACACGAATGGCGAGTACTCACCATGTTGTGGTAACGATACTTGCCGGGTCCCTCGTGGATGAGTAAAGGAGCCGATCCGTGCTCTGTACGCTTCAATGGACACCATTTTCCGAACAAGCGTATTCAACTATCTACTCACGACACTCCTTAAGTATCTTTTGTCAGTTATGGCTTCTCAAAACTCAAACTTTGTTGAAAATATCTCTCTGCTCGTTACAACCATGTCATGTCGCCAGGGGCGGGTAACTCTCAGTCCAATCAGGTAGTGGCAAGCTTTTGGTGAGACTCGAGGGGTAGGTCGATCTGCCCTCTCCTGTGAAGTTCTGGCTTTTATTACACCGATTGACCCAGTTGTTGACAACATGTTTTGGACAACAGCTAAGGGATAATTACTGAAGCTTCTTTGGTAAATGGAATTTGCAAATGGAATAACATGATTATGTTACAATGGTAGGTTTAGGCATTGGGTTAAAGAGTGGATAACACGGTCGACAAGTTAAGAGGGGTAGTTGTTCAGTTGGGTGACAATTGGAGGTGCTTTAGTTCAGTGTTAGGGGTGCCAGAGGTTAAGTAGATACCACGACGTGCACGTGGAAGGGTGCCAGTTTTAGTTCTGAGAGGATGATTGGAGTCAAAATTGATGTATAGGTCAGTGTACATGGGTTTGCATTTGCGAAACCAATATATTTATTATACCCCTGACCAACGGTCCGGGGTATCTAGTAATACCAACGATGCCGTATGTGTGTGTGTGTGTGTGTGTGTGTGTGTGTGTATGTGTGTGTCTCACTCTGTGTGTGTGTGTGTGTCCGAGGACAATTTTTGTCCGACCTATTACAGGAAAACTATTTATCCGATTTATTTCAAGATTTGCACATGTCTTCTACCCTACTAGGAGGGGTGCAGTGCAAAGTAACAGCAAATTTCGTAAATATTTGAATTTTTTACAAATTTTCATGTTTTGAACTTAGTCATTTTCCAATATCAGATTTGTACAACCTATTACGTCAAAACTATTCATCTGATTTATTTCACATTTTGCACATGTCTTCTACCCTACTAGGAGGGGTGCGGTGCGAAATTGCAACAAATTTCATTGATATTTGAAATTTTTACAAATTTCCATGTTTTGAACTTAGTCATTATCAATATCAGATTTGTCCGTTTGAAGACATTTTTTTGTCCGACCTATTACGAGAAAACTATTTATCCGATTAATTTCAAATTTTGCACATGTTTTCTACCCTACTAGGAGGGGTGCAGTGCGAAGTTACAGCAAATTTCGTTAATATTTGATTTATAAAAAAAAATTCCATGTTTTGAACTCAGTCATTTTCCAATATCAGATTTGTCCGACCTATTACAGGAAAACTATTCATCTGATTAAGTTCAAATTTTGCACATGTCTTCTACCCTACTTGGAGGGGTGCGGTGGGAAATTGCAACAAATTTCATTGATATTTTTTTTTTTTTACAAATTTCAATATTTTGAACATACACTCTCCCAAAAAAGAAACGCATAACAGAAAAATCAGTGTTGATTTACATGTTTTAATATTCACGATTACGTAAAAACTTATGCACATTCAAAATCCAAAGTTGGCACAGGGTTAGGTGTATGTTCCCACTACCAGATAAAGTCATGATGTGCACTGGTGAACGTCTGTGTCTCTGACGACACATTTTCAAAGTCAGTACCTGGTGTTACCACCACGCGCATCGATCACTGCTTGGCACCGCCTGGGCATAGATTGAATAAGTCGACGAATCTGACGCTGTGGGATCCTTCTCCACTCATCCTGCAATGCGTCACTCAGCTGTTGAAGTGTCTGTGGTTCAGGCTGTCGACGTCGTACACGTCTGTCAAGGAGATCCAATAAATGCTCAATGGGGTTGAGATCTGGCGATTTCGATGGCCATGGCAGCACATTCACGTTGTTATTGGTGAGATAGTCGGTGGTGAGACGTGCAGTGTGCGGCCTAGCGTTATCCTGCTGAAAAATCTCCCTTCTGACGTCAATGGCGGGAAGAAGGTGATGTTGGAGAATTTCGTCACGGTAGCGCACAGCTGTCAAATTTCCCTGTACACGCACCAGATTCGTCCTAGCATTCATGGATATGCCTGCCCACATCATGACGCTTCCTCCGCCGTATCTGTCAAGTGGAAGGATGCAGTGTCATGCATAACGTTCATTTCTCCGTCGGTAAACACGCGTCCTACCATCATGGCGGAAAAGCATGGACCGTGACTCGTCACTGAACCATATTCTTCGCCAGTTCATATGACTTTATTGTTTATGTTGGATAGACACGCAAACACCTCAACATTCCGATAGAGATTTTAAGCCAAATATGGCAATTATGATAGTCTAAGAAGAATGCAGATTCATTACAATCTTCCGACACTGCTTTATTTCGATTTATAGATGCTCAACATACATTGAACAAATTTGCAATATTTTTTTAATAAAAAAACTATTCATTGTTGCAATGCTTTATCAAATTCCTCGCAAAAGGCTAAAACAATTGAAATAAGATATTACGTACGTACGTAATAATTTATCACGTACGTACGCAATAATAACACGTACGTACGTATTAATTTACTACGTACGTACGTAATAATAACACGTACGTAGGTGATAGTAATACGTACGTACGTAATAAAAATATTTTTTTACCATGTCCCTTCTGGAGCTTAGTATTTTCCAATATCAGATTTGTCCAACCTATTACGGTAAAAACTTTTCATCTGATTCTTTTCACATTTTGCATGTGTCTTCTTCCCTACTAGGAGCGGTCCAGTGCCAAATCAAAACTAAAATTGATAAGGGTTTTTTGTGTTTTTTTTTTAAAAGTTCCATTTTTTGGATTAGTCATTTTTCTCAATTCCTCTTTGGGGGTCAAATGCTGTGCAAGAGATGACTACCGTATATGACCGGATATAAGCCGAGAATTTGACACCAGATATTAGGGGGTCAAAGAAGGGGGTCGGCCTATACCTGAGATGTTTGATGCAGATGAAAAAATCAAGAGATCAAGCATGAGTATTGGTCAGCCCAGCGAGTTAGCGAGTCGATGTTTACACAGGAAGCAACATGCACAATCATCGAGGTCATTTCTATATTGAACTTGTAAAATAAAAAAACTTTTGTTGTGTTGTTGTTTTTAATGAAAATATACAAAGAGAAGTTGGTCGAGCTTGGGCTTCTTCAGCAATGGTTTAACCAGAGCAGACTTGAAAGCAGCTGGGAATACTCCGTTCTTAAGGCTATTGTTTATAATTGCTGTCAAGGAAGGAAGGAGAATGTCGATGTAAGTGAGAAGGAGAGGAGTCTGCATCGGATCAAGAGCACAAGTTGTTGGGTTGCATTTTCTTATCAACTTGAGCACCTCATTGGATGTAAAATCGCGAAACTCGGTGAGTCTTTGAGGGCTATTGACATCGGACTGTGGTTCATCTTGCGCCGGCACTGTCTCTATAGTTTCCAATGAATCTTGGTGAACATCAAGGTTGTTACTGGGGTCTGCATCAACCATTGACTTCCGGATTCTCAATATTTTCTCCATGAAGAAGTTTTGAAATTTGTTCGGCAGTGTTTCTGGAGAATCACTTTGGGGAAGGGGGGAAGATGACTCTTTACCAAGGAGTCTGGACATCAGTCTGTGTAGTGCCTTCTGGTCAGATGAGAATTCTTTGATTTTAGCATTAAGGGCCAACTGCTTACACTTCTTTAACAGCGAATTGGCCGTGTTTCTGGCAATGCAGTAGATTTGTCGGTGCACTTCTAACTTGGAGCGTCTCCAGGCTCTCTCAGCTCTGCGACAGGAGGACTTGGCAGCTATGACCTCTGGGGTTACACTCCAGGATGAAACTGGTCGTACTGTGACACTCTTGGTTTTAACAGGAGCATGCCTTTCAAGTAGCTCTGAGAGTACAGAGTTATAGAGATCAGTCAGGTCAGTAGGATCTGAGGGAGGACTGACAAGGAGATCGGATTCCAAAAGTTCTTGACGTAAGATATTGCTGTCAATTCCTTTCAGGTTACGGCACTTTAGGGACTTCTTTGGAAGCGGCAATTTGTCGGTTTCAAGATGGAATGACACTAGGTAGTGATCCGAGATTTGAAGATCACTGACTTCAGGATTGAGGACACAGTGCTCAGAATTTAAAGAGACAATCCAATCCAGAGTGTGAGACAATCCAATCCAGAGTGTGACAAATAACATTCATTATATAATACTTTGCTAATGGTTATATTTCTGATCGTTATTCTTCGATTTTTATATACACACATATTTCAATTAACTGCATGTTAATTTTGAAAAAACGTGTAAAAAAATCTGGTGTATTTACACATTTAATATTGTATCGACAAAATATTTTCATGAGATTATTACGACCACGTGCAGATCTTTTTTAAACCGACTTGCTGATTGGTTGACCTACATAATTTAGCCAATGAAAAGGCTTGTAACAATTATCTCATATCCAGTAAACACTTCATGCACCAAAGGTTGTTAACTGTCATAAAAATAATAAACGTCTTAAAATTAAAGTGTCATTTGATGATTCATGAGCTTTTAGTTTCAATGCAACTGGCATCATATCGACTTACAGTCAGCAATATATATATGCGGGGTCGGCTTATACCCGGTCATATACCGTACATTGAAAGTAAAAGATAATTCAGTTAGTCAGGGATGCACGGTCGGGGGTTTTGGTGAACCACGCTCACTTTTTTGCTTGTTAGATTAAAGATTATGTTCATTTCAATAAAAAACGCATTACATTTTCATGAAATTTTCTCTATCTAGTATCCTTTGTTTTAGATCCAGTCTATTCAATTATGATTTATTGGCTTCACTACGATACGCATGTAAATCATAACAGTAATAACAACCGCCAGAGTCTCCTTTGACTCAGCCAATCAGGGACTTCGAATAGAACGCTTGGGTGCTTGCGACGGTTATTCACGTCCAATCTTCAGAAATCAGAAAATAAACATTTCCGACTACCGTAATTCTAAATGTCGACTCAATATTACCTACCGTGTCCGAATGTCAAACTGTGCTTTATATCACCCCTATCAATCTGTTGGTCGAAAAAGGTCCACGAAAATACCACAATGTAAGAAATCTCCACATGCCACAATGTGCTGTCGTAATAAACAGGATACATTCAAACAGCAAGGTGTCGCTGCTATTTTAGGAACAGTGACGTTTGAATCCAAATTTAACGCCGGTCCTACCTGATACTTATCGAAGACAAAATGTCATCAAATTAATCTACGCTTGTGAATGATAAAAAATCCGCAATTGATCCCATAACTTGAAAATATAGAGATGGCATAAGTATCAGTTGATTTGAAGAGGTTTTACGGTTACATGACGTTCATTTTATAAATACATAGGCTCAACCATTTCAGATATGGAGGGCAGTCCCGCGAAGAGCCCATATGATGTCCGTTTTCAACGGCCTGAAAAAGAAATGGTAAAAAACAGAATGAGTAAGTCATAGAAGTTTTTGTTTCAGTTACCTTCAGTGATCTTAAGAGTCAGAATTTGAGAGATGGCAATAATATAAACATTTTCCTTTTTGTTAAAAAACAACTCCTTGAATGCATATGTGTTTTTTTCAGTTCAGGTTATTGAAATACTTAAAGGCCACAGTCCTATAGTACAAAAAATAAATTTACAATGAAGCGCGAGTCTTGTCATAAAAATTTACCTCCTTCACAGGGATCATATTATGGTGATAATAGTCAACATCATATCTAGTGAAATACTATACTATAGCATATACAAATTTTCAAAGTAGACATCATATCACAGAAAATCAAACAATAGAATATACAATCAATTCATTCGAGTTCATACATTGTTCTATTTTAGTAACATACTCTGATAAAAAAATGTTGACAACATAGACATAAGGACAGTATTGTCAGTACTTAACAGTAAAGAAAATTTTAATTAATTTGGATGAGAATGATAGTATTTGGGAATATAGTTTGTTCTTAGGTCAGCATAAAACAGGCAAATCAAAAGGAAATGGTATTCGTCTTCAACATAATTAAGATTACAGAATTTACAAATTCTCATTTCGTTTGGTATGTTAAAACATCGTCCTGTCTCTATAGCCGAATCGGGAGATGAGCACCTGAAGCGTGTTAGTGTAATTCGGAATTTTCTAATATTCAATGAACTCAAATAGTATTCACTGTATATATGTGATTTAAACATTCTGTAGGAAAAATATTTATTTGAAACTGAAAGAGACATAGACCATTCCTGTGTAAATATATCTTTCAGTCTCTGTGACACAACGTTAACAAAATTTGTATCTAACTGAACAATCTGACTCTGCCGTATATCACCAAAACCAATGGTATTTGATAAAATACGAATGTTTGATACCCAATTAGTCTTGCCTCTCTTATCATACTCCTAGAAATTTCTTACAAGCCTATAAGTGAATTCTCTCAATAGTTTCAAAATGTTGAAATCCCCATACCTCCGAACCATATAAGAGAATCGGAAGAATTCTAGAGTCGAATATTTAAAAAAATTACTTAACATCAAAATCCAAGAGTTTGCAAAGACTTTTCAAAACACCAATTAATATATTTTTGGCCTGTGTTGAACAATATTTTGCGTGCTCTGAAAAACAAAGACGATTAGTGAAGTATACGCCAAGATATTTATATGCCTTAGTCACAAAAAGTGGTCTACCCTTATAATACCGTTTTTCCATTCATGCGTTTTTCCTCCGTTCTTAAAAACTATAATTTTAGTTTTTTCCATATTGACAGTTAATCCTGCAACATCACAATAGTGCTCTAATTCAATAATGAGGCGCTGTAGCCCAACAATACTCGTCGAAAATAAGATCATACCATCGGCAAACAGTAAGAAGAACAATTCCGTTAAATAGGGGTGTAACTGAATGCCATGATAATCATTACGATGAATAATCAAAGCAAATTCATTGATAAACATCAAAGACAAGAAAGGACTCAAAATACAACCTTGCCTTAGGTCAACATTACAGGTAAAATAATCTGATATTTTATTGTTATTCTAATACATACTTTCACATTGTTATAAATATTTCGTAACAAAGAATTCATCTTTGGGCTTATGCCATGTCTCTCCATTACCTCTGTATCGAATCAAACGCCTTTTTGAAATCGATAAACAATCCATATCATTTATTTCCTTTTATACCAAGGCACTTCGAATTATCGAATGTAAAATAAAAATATTATCTAATGTGCTATATCCCGCCCTAAAACCAGCTTGAGATTCATCTATTTTATCAAATGTATCTGCCCAAAAAGTTAATCTTTTGTTAATAATATATACAAATACTTTTCCAAAGGTATTTATCAAATTTATCCCTCCTGATTATCTACATTGTTTATATTGTCGCTCTTGTGGATCGGTATAATGACTCCAGTAGTCCAGGACGATTGGAAGTTACCACTGTCTAAAATGACATTAAATTTTACTCCAGATACGGTAACAAAATATCTCCCTAGTGTTTTATAAATTCTGGTAGGATATCATCTACGCCCGCTGCTTTACCAGCCTTTAAATGTTGTATACTGTCAAAAAATTCTTGCCTACTTATTGGAGCATCTAAAATGTCAGTAGAAAAATTGTCAAAGTCAGGAAGTAGTTGGTCATTATTAGTCGACTTTACATCGCCTGCATTACCTGCTTCCTTGCCGATAGACGAAAACAAATCTTTAAAATGTTAATACCATTGATTAATAGCGATATTATGTTCTTTTGTTTTTTCCCCATTTAATTCTTTGAGGATTGACCAAAATTCTTTAGAATTGCAACTGTTTTCAAGTATTTTTTGTTTATTCCTATAATATTCCATTCGTTTCTGCTTACTCATAACGTTATAAACATTTCTTGTCGCATGATAATCGTGTAAGTGTCGATTGTCTTTATGGATTCGAAATTGATTAAGTTTATGACAACTTTCTTCTTTCAATCTTTTACAATCACCGTCATACCACAGTTTATTTGTGTTTTTTATAATATCATTTAAACCATATTTTTTGTGATGCGATTATTTTCATTCAATTATTTTACATGAATTGTTTTAGAACGGAAAGAACCTGGAATAAACCAAACCCGAGAGAAGTCTATACAAAAGGAACCAGACAGGAAACTTCGTCGGAAATTTTTTCCGGCTTTAGGCAGTCGCATTGGTATATTGGCTTTTTTCCATTCAGCTTACAAGAAACCATACTCATACTCCTTCAAATATCTTGCGAGATTCATGCTACTATACTTACATCGCAGGTCAAAGGTCAAAATCAAAATTTATAGAATTAGTATTGTTTTGTAAATACGATAACTTAAACATGTTTTGTGCTATAAAGCTCCAATATGGGGTGAATCACAAATGGAGAAGTAAAACATTTTGAAGATTGCTACACTCCATCAAATGTCAAGCTCACTGCAAGTTCAGTACTTCAGCATGTTTTAGAGAATGTAATATTTGAAATTTTTAAAACTATGATTCATTACATGATTGTTATTCCAAATAACAAGTTAACATTGATTGTTGACCTTTGATGTTAAAGATCAGAGTCACGAGATATGAGTTCTTGAATGTACAACACGATTTAAGTATTATTTTAGAACTCATGTACAGGTATGACATCGACATTCAGGTATGACATTCGAAACATCTATGGAAAAGTATCGTTTATTAAAAAAGAAATCCGCTACAATAAAACAAATGTCAACCTTACATCGGGTCACGACCTAAGCAATAAGCATGGTAAATGTATTGCGAAAATCAATTTAAACTATGACCACTTTAAGTCATCACATATTATTATTCCCAATAACAAGTTAATATTGATTTCTGATCTTCGAGGTCACCAGATAAGTGTTTATTTTATCCTTAAATTGGATTTTGAAATCAGAAATATTTTTTTAGATTTGAAAATTATGTTAAACATCAAATTTTTGACAGATCAAAGTTTAATGTGATATCTTGCATTCTCTTTTGCATATTACTTTATTTTACTTTCGCAATATTGACATTCAACACTTATTCTTTATTCAATCTATATATCTTTAACATCTTAAGAAATACAACATATATATCAAAACAAGTAAACATTGAACACCAGTGTTTTAAAAAAATGGCATGGAAAAGGGAGGTCAACGGCTTAGTTATATAAAGAATTCAAAGTTCATGTACCAATTCTACTCGCCATCAATTTGAAAAAAGAGTAAGTGCTGCTCTTTGCTGGAAATGTTTCATTGAATTTACACCTAAATTACTTTACTAAAATTATGAATAATGAAGAAAAGATTGCTGAATTTCTGAAAGACTTCATCATATTTATGTCTCGTTAAATCAGTGTTTATAATATCAATACTACGAGGGGCGTTCAATAAGTGTTGCAACTTCAATATAAAACCAACTCGCGTAGTAAATTTTTTACTTTTATTTTTCAATTTAGTTACCCTTCACCTCAATACACTTATTCCATTTCTCTTTAAGACTTTTGATGCCGCTTTTGTAGAAGTTTTCCGTTTGCCCCCCTAACCACGCCTCTGTGGCAGCTTTGACGTCTTCGTCATCCCGGAAGTGCCTTCCACGTAGGGCGGATTTCAGGTTTCTGAACAGGAAGTAGTCACCGGGGGCTAGGTCTGGGCTGTAGGGTGGGTGGTTAAGCTGTTCGAATCCACAATCACGTAAAGCGGCCTGTGCAACTCTTGACTTGTGGACTTGAGTGTTGTCATGCACAATCAGAACACCACGTGTCAACATTCCACGGCGTTTCTGTCAAAATTGTCTTTCGCAATTCTTGCATTAGGTTGGCATAATATTGACCATTCATTGTAGTTTTGGTTGGCAAGTAATCAATTAATAATATGCCTTTTGCATCCCAAAAGATTGTCGCCATAACCTTGCTAGCTGATGGTTGAGTGCGAAACTTCAGGGGAGGCGGTGAACTCGGGTGCTTCCATTGCTTGGATTCCAGTTTAGTTTCCGGGTCCTAGTGGTGGATCCAGGTTTCGTCACCTGTCACCAGACGAGACAAAAACCTGGCTTCATCCGCATTAAACCGATCTAGGAGTTCCATGCAACTTTCGGTTCTTTTCTGGCGATCTTGTGCTGTGAGGTTTCTGGGTACCCATCTTGCAGATACCTTGGACATACCAATATGGTCATGAATTATTTTTCAACACTTCCAACTGATATCTGGAATTCCAAAGACAGTTCAGAAACTTTAACACGGCGGTCAGCTAAAATTCGTCTTTCGATAGCGGCAATAACTTCCGGTCGGGTGACTTCAGATGGCCTGCCTGACCGTGGGTCATCGTCTAAGGACTCCCTGCCCCGCTTGAACTGAAGAGACCAGCAACAAACTGTTGAAAAGTTAGGAGCATCCTTACCCATCACATTACACATACAATTATGTATTTCTGTAGCTTTGCATCCCTCTTTAGTAAGGAACTTGATCACAGCGTGTTGTTCATGTTTGAGAGAATCCATGATTATGGAGACCCCTAGGTCAGCGCAGATATTATATCTAAATAATTGTTATGTCTAGAAATTGTTTTGACATGTGTCAATGTTATGTTTTGACTATAGTAACACCTGCTATAAGCTGACACTGTTTATGTAAACACCAATGCCTCGCTTGCAACACTTATTGAACGCCCCTCGTACGTAAAAGAATTAAATATTTCAATGATCAGGATAAAAACGTTAAAAATTTCTTTTTTCTTTAACATTTTGCAAAAAGTTTGCAATTTGAAAAATGAAATAAAATTACATCAAATTGAGATCATTTTGGATTTGTTAGCACTTCAGATGTTAGCATGAAGAGACAGTAGAATAACATGCATCGTCAGGGTTAATATGTAAATAGGGTTCTTCTATATTCGAGTCTTATAGAATATTTCATGCTTTGCTAGTTTCATGGTTCATAGTAATTAATGTTCACTTTTCATTCTACCAAACAATTGGGAAAGCTATTACCTTGATTGTGTGTCTTTTTGTTTATTAACATCATGATAATGATAATTAATAATATATGAAAACAGTGCAGAGCAACCGAAAATGCACAGAAACGAAAAGGAAAAAGTCAAAAGCTAAAGGTACGTAATACATACACAGCATTCACTGATATTACGTACATGTATAAAGATGAAATGTTGTGATGTTGTGAAAATTAACGACATTCAATTGATAAACAATGTTTTATGATATGAAGGTTTAATCATTTCTTAAAATTTTATTATAAATTCTTATAAAATAGCAAATATTTCAGAGTAAGACAGACACACAGACAGAGAGACTGCCAGACATACAGACATTGAAACGGAAGGTCTTCACTAAGCTAAATATATTTGTTTGGGTAACTACTACATGTAGGGGTTAAGGGCTGAACGATTATAGTCTGTTGCTGAAATGTGTGCACCAAATTAAAGCTAGGATAATATGGTGAGTTAATTAGGTTATTCAAGTGTCATGAACTTTGGGCAATATTGTCGGTCAGACAGACATCAAAGTCAGACGTTAAAGTGAGGCCACAGTAAAATCAATCACCCTGGATATGACAAACACATTCATGTTAGATAATCAAGCAAACGTAAAACCGGGGTTAATTTAAAAAGAAATTCATATATAAAACCAATATCAATAAATAAGATCTATATATATTGTTTCACTACATTTGCATATATCTCACCAGAGAGCTGTCAGATAGACATATGCACGTGGCGTCATTCAAAGCAAACAAATCAGTGAGTTCGCCAAATAATCTTTGGTTGCTGGCTAGCTCGCTGATTGGCTAAATTTGAATGATGTCCAGGTTAAACTGACGGTTAAACTAAGGTAATGAAGCAATATAAGTGAGATTGATATAAAACAGCTATTCTTATCATGATATAATCTAACACAATATGAAAAAATTACTAGATAATGTTATTTTCAATTAGCAAGTTAAGATAAAACATTTCATTACAAAAGTCATCTGAAGATGGCATATCCCATCTGTCTCCTATGTATCAAATATTCAAAAAGTAAAGACACGTTTTAACATCCATAGACATATTTACACATGCTGATTCATTAAAATTTGAAATTTACTTGAGATACATCCTACACTTTATGAATTTTTATCCTTGAAGGTAATTGTAAGACACTTTTCTATGGACACAACCAAGATTTATTAAGTTTCCATGGAAACTGCCAAACATTTAAATCTTTAAAAAGCCAAAAGCCCAATAGGCACGTCTACATATGATAACTAAGCCACATATCAAGTGTTATGCAGTAAGGTCTAACAGTTTCGAAGTTTTAGTCCAGAAATGAAACCATAACGGGCGGACGGACAGACACAGGGCGGACAGACGGATAGGGTGATGACTATATATCTCGGTATTACATACCGGTGGGAAAAACTTATTCAAATATGAGCAAAATTGACGAAAAATAATCTATTAACAAATGTCAATAAATATCTTTTGTAGATCCAGAAGTATTTGACCTCAAAAAAAGTAAGTAAATATATACTTTCAGTTTGATTTTTATGAAGTATATATGTAACGTATTTCATAATGTAAATGGTATCCATACATTGTACAATTAAAAGTCATCTTTAGTGAATGCAGTCGGCAGGCCTCTAGGGTGGACACATGAAGCAAGTAGCCGCTCTATGGAGTTTTAACACAGCTTCGACTGTATACTGAAAATAAACTGTACAAGTTACATTCATTCATCCTAGGTTATCCAAGGCCAAAATTTTAGAATTTCTACGGTATAATCCAATCTGCAAAATAAAGGTTTAAGTAAAGGGTAACAGAATGAGGGCAGAAATATCTGAATTTGTAACCCTAAACCCGGAGTTCGCAGGTTCGATCACACTGGACGTGGAAATGTTAGATTTTTAAGGCAGCTACATTTTAATCAAAAAATTCAGCTGGGAGTAATACTGTCACACTAATGTCATGTCAATGCCCTCATTTGGCTGCTAATCCTTTTTGATAGTCCTTCATAGGCATGTCTCCCGACTATTTGAATCGACAACGAGTCATATCGAGGAGGGCATAACCGAGACGGGGACAGATCAACAGTATTCCCACTGACTTTGGCTAGAAAGATATCTCTTAAAATGGGCAGACTCTGAACCATGGGCCCCTATTCTCGAAAGTATCCTAGCCCTAGGTTATCTTAACTTTGATCTTAAGGTTTAAGATAAAATCCTACCCTATTCTCAAAAACTATCCCAGTGCTGAGATATCCTAACTTAGGACAAATACTAGTATAGGTCTAAACCTGTCCCAGCTAAATCCTAGTTAAAACCAGCATTGCAAAAACACATTCTTTTGCCCTCCTCTATCACTTTTCAGTAAAGTGTCAATGTCAAGGCCAATTTGTAAAGGGAGGTAACTCCTGTTTCAAGTCCAAGGTGTATTTTCACATTGCTTAATGCAGGGTTACATTGAGTTCAAGTCATCATAATTACTTGAGAAAATAACAAGTTTTGTATTTTTCAAGAAATGGTTTGGTCGCAATAACCTCTATTTTGAATAAATGATCATTTTAAATTGTAATAAATTATATGAAATTTTAAAGAATTTAAAAAAGTTATCAACATTTTATTATTTTAACTCTGAACCCTGAAGGAGGTTGATATTTTGAATCATTGCAGTTCCAGTGCAGGGTGCTCTCTTGCCTCCCCCAGTCGTTGCCCCGCCTCCTCCAAACCATCCTGTCTGAGTGGTCGTGTATCTTGTTGGACCTGGATATATCATAATTATCACTTTGTGGTATAACATGGTTAGACATTGACTTATATTACGTGGTGTATGTTTTAAATCACATTTGCTGATTCGTATATATTGTTATATTTACTAGGAGCCAATGATCATGATTTTCACTATGATTATTTTACTGTGGTATTACTTAGGCATACATAGACTTCTATCACGTGTTGAATTATGAAATTATGATTTTTAGTGTGTATTGTTAGATTTACAAGAAGCTAATGGTCATACTTTGATCATTTTATTATTTTATTGTGGTATTGCTCTGGCAAACAAATACTTATATCAATTGTTGTTTGAAAGTCAATCTCGTTCGATTTGCAAAGAAGTTTTAATCATAATTATAATTTTGATACTTTTAATTTGCCTTTACGTTGGCAGACATATACTTATTTCTTGTATGTATTTAATCATCGTTGTTGATTGGTTTTGTATCTTGTTTGATTAACACTTAATTATAATCATAAATTTGACGATATTAGATTTTATAATTGTGGCAGTCTATGCATTGATTCCTTTTTGTTGATTGGTTGTATATTGTTGGTTTTACAAGGATATAATTATCATGATTTTAACTTTGATAATAAGAATTTGTTTTGTTTTTTCTTGTATGTATTCAATCATCCGTTTTGTATCTTGTTTGATTAAAAAGGACTTAATCATAATTAAGTCTTTGGTGATTTTAGTTTAGTATTATGATAATTACTTTTTGTATTAAACCATCCTTGCTAATTAGTAGGATTTACAAGGAGCTAATAATCGTTATTTTAACTCGATGATTTTTTAGTTTGGTATTGAGCTAAACCTAAATATAAAGCAAAAACACTGTTTGAGTTTTATAATTAGTTTGGTATTAAGTTAAAGCTACATCATTATTTGAGGAAGGTGTTAACATATTATGACATAGTTTGATATATATTATGAAAGACATACTCTGTTATCACACTCCGTTTAATAATATGCCGTAACTGTGATAAGCATGTGATATGATATATAAATTAAGAAAGATACATAGATTATAAAAATCATGACAAGTCCGATAACAACTTAATTTGTAAGAATACATTTGCAGTTAAATATCTTTGTTAAATGTATGTGTAAAAACTCTTGTATTTTAATACTTTTTAGAATAAAAAGTTATAACATGAATTCTTTTCCCTCTTTGCATTGCCTTTCCCTTATGTGCACCTCTTGTAATATAACATTTTGAAAATTACAAATTGATCTCAACAATATGCTAAAACGACAAAAAAATAATAGAAATGTGTCCTAATTTGTTGCCCACATAAGATGGCTGGTTGATTTATAGATGAAGCTATACATATTTTATTTGTATGTCTTTGAATCGCACGAGACGAAAGTGTAAGATTTGAAGTCTGAAAATTTAATCAGAATTGAAATGAGAAGATAATTTCTCTATCAATGACTTTTGATATTTTAGTAAGACCCAACATTCTCGAGTTTACCGAAAAGTTCCTTTCAGAATATTGTGTCTGTAATAAAAGTTATAGCATAGAGATCTGTCAATCAGCCTTTGTATTGAGGTATGTCTAGTAAAGTTCAATCCAATGGATGCGTGGTCGGCGCATACAGCTTATTATAGGCTTGTATGAAAATCCGACAATAAATTCGTAGCAAGAAAAGCCTTAAAAAAGGCATGCTTGGTGCCACATAGGCAGATGAAGAGGATTGTGATTAGTCGACCAATTTTGGTGATAAGTGAAACACTGGATAACAGCTCTAATATTAGCACGAGTATTAATCAATCAATCAAAGTTAATTTAACAAAACAATTTCTATCAACACGAGTTAAATAGAGGATATTATATGAGTGTCCATGACATACTATGTTTACGACACGAGTGGCTAAATATTAGTATTTCCCGAGCGAGAGCGACGGATATACTGATATTTAGCCACTCGTGTCGTAAACGTAGTGTGTCATGGGCACGAATATAATATTCTTTTTTTTACCGTAGTCCCAAAATTAAAGAAAATACTCCAAAATTACTTCTCAGCATAGGTGGACTAGCCGCCGCCGGCCCGCATGGATTGTGACGTCATAAGGGAACAGTGACGTCAAAACATTGTTTATAACGTGACGTCACAATGAAAAAGTGATTTTTTGCCCTAGGGCAACATATGAAAAATATGAACCTCGGTATGACTGCCCTCGTAGGTAACAATGAAAGTTATGAATATTTTTACATTTATCAACGACTGTTGGTATATTAAAAGACACGAGGGTGATATTCTATTTATCATCCAAATTCATTCTTTTGTATGTAAATATATATATATATATAGAAAGATCACAAAGAATGTTCAAACTCTATGGTAGTACATATTAAAAAGAAGAAGATGAAGTTGAATTAAGTTTGGCAAACGTTTTCAGCAGGTACATCCTGTACCTGCTTCATCAGGCCGTTTAATTCAGTAACTGACACACAGTACATAGTATTATGACGTCACACAGGAACCTATGACGTCACAATAAGCTTGACAACAAGTGATCATAATGTAAACAATATCATGTTTTGCCATTAAATTTTGGCGCATATTTATGAATAAATTATGATTCTTTCAAAATTAAATCATTGTCATTATGATAATTGAGTTTATATATCGGGAAAACTTTGAACTTGCCCTTTCCACATTTATCTAAATGCTCACTAAGAGGAATAGTTCGATTTCGGGGCTGGTTTATGTGAGATCGATGGAGATTCATTCTTCTCTTTAATTTTTGTTCCGTTTTTCCGATATATTTCTCATTGCATCCAGAACATGTGATTACATAAATAACATTTCTAGTATCACAATTCATGTTTTGCTTAACAACAAATGTTTGATTTGGTGAAATGTCAATAGAGCACCCTTCACTAATACTTTCACAAGTGTGACATCTTAAATCTCCACATTTTGAGACTTTGGGAATAACATCAACTGAGTCAAACCTTGAACTAGTTAAGATTTTGCGTAAGTTTTTGGGTTGCTTACGGCTGTTAATGAAATTATATTTATTGACAATCTTTTTCATTTTCTGACTGGGACTTAACATTGAAAGGTATCGTTTCACAATAGACATTGCGTTATCATGGTTGGGATTAAAAGTAGATACAAGAGAAATATTGTTTTGAATATCAATGTCTTTATCCACTTTTGATCTCAGTTGTTGTTGGTCCATTTTTAAAGCCTTGTGTATACTATCACTTATTAATTTGTCCGGATAGTTTTGTTTAAGGAGAAAGTTTTTCAATTCACCAAGGCGATTAGTTTTAACAACATCATCAGAAACAATAGTACAAACTCTCCTTGCTAAACAGTAGGGGATGTTACGCTTTGTATGATGTGGGTGGCATGAATCAAAGTCTAGATACTGATGTGAATCCGTTTTCTTATAGAAAATATCTGTAGCTATGATACCGCCTGATTCTATCTTAACAATTACATCAAGGAAATTCAATTGTACATCATGACATTCCATCGTAAATTTCATTGACGGGTCAAGAGAGTTTAGAATTTCATGAATAGTTTGAGATTATTATCGTTTTTTAGTATGATAAAACAGTCATCTAAAAAGCGCTTCCATGAATTTTCAACATGCTCTTTCATTGAAATGTCAAAAGTATCCTCAACTTTAGAGTAGAATAAATTTTCTAAGTATCCCAGAACTAAAGTTGCATAGGTTGGTGCCACTTTTGTACCCATAGCTACCCCTTTATTTTGAGAGTAAAAACTTCCATCAAAATAAAAAACATTGTTTTCAATAACTAGACTTAAAGCATCAATGATAAATTCATTGGAAAATCTATCTGGTATGAGATGGCGAGATTTATCAAGCCAATGTCTAACAGCTTTCAAACCCAACTCTGTGTCTATATTACTATATAGATTAACAACATCAAAACTCACTAATTTAGAACCCTCTGGTACTGTTTGCGGGAGCTTACATAAAAAATCAATATCATCTCTGATAAAACTTTTAACATTACTGCAAAGGGGTTTGAGGACAATATCAATGAAATTACTAAGTCTTTGCGTGTGACTCTCAGGTCCTCCAACAATGGGTCTAAAAGGGAGATCTTCAGGGTCTTTAACAGTTATAACTGCGTCATGTTCATTTGAAATAACATCTTGAATTGTTTTACTTTTGTGAATCTTAGGGAGACCATAAAAATACGCAGTTTTAGCATCAAAATGAGTGAGGTAGTCTCGTTCAGAGTCTGAAATATCATTAGCATATGTATTCAACAGTTTAGTAACTTTGTTGGCTATTACTTTCTCCTCTTTTTCATTAGATTTTCTATAGTAAGCCTCATTATCAAGTATAGACAATATTTTATCTTTATAATAAGCCTTATCCATAATGACAATAGCACCTCCTTTATCAGCCTCCTTAATAACTATATCACTGTTATTTCTTAAATCATGTAAAGCTTTAGACTCACCCTTTGATAAGTTCAGTTTTGGTTGTTTTACATGAATTGGCACATTTTCAATTAAGTCACAATATTCTTCCAAATGTTTGTCCAAATATTCTTCCAAATATATATATATATATATATATAACACAGAGGTGATATCTTATGTAAAAATTCCTAGCGACACATTTCAAAGGCATTTGAGATAACATTACAAAGCAAAGCTAATTTTCTTAATGTACCTATCCGCTTACTATTGAATAAAGTCTTCATTTTTTTTATAAAAGTAAGGATTCAAATATTTTACTCTGGCATTTATAAAATGGGAACTCATCACATTCAACATGTCGGTCAATGGGACCTGCGCTTAAAAAGTTGTACATGTGTCACTCAATCAGTCGTTATTAAAAAACTAATCAACCTAAAGATGAATGATAATAACCTAAGCATAGCAGAGATGATCTCCTAAATCTATGCGATAACAATACATTTTAAAACCTTAACGTCAATACATGAGATTTATTCGTGCAAAATATAAGTCTATGGGAATCTCGCTTATGATGACTAACTTTTGGCCAGGTATTGTACATATTGATATGCTCGCTTAATTTCATACATACGAATTTCATTTCAAATAAATAGCTAAGACTTTAAGTTAATTTCATTGTTGCAGGACAAAAGTTCAACAAACTTTTTTCTGTGTTGGAAACCAACAAATTGATTTGGTGTTAGTTTCCTTCTAATTTCCCGAAAGAAAGGAGAAACAAGAACAAAAAGAAATTCATCTTCAACAGTTCTCAAGTTACAACCAGTGAGTGACTCTAGTGCATAGGAGTGACCTCTGACCCTAGTTGTATAAACTAGATCCCACAATTCCTCCGGTTGCCGCCAACCGAAAGACAATCCTGTGCAATACTGAGAAACCATTTTAGGAAGACTGACATTCAATCTATAAAAGTGTAAACTTAAAGTGTAAATGTAAAGGTAAAATGACACTTTAATATGTTTTAATTCAAGTAGATAATATTTTTAACAATTACAAACATCAAATGCAATCTAGATCTGAATAAAGGATTTGTTGTCAGTTTGAGAGAAGCAAGTTTAGACCAATTCTCTCCTTACAGAGACTGATAAAGTCATGAAATGTTGATACATCCTCTGTTCCATTACGCCGGCTTCGTGGGGTAGAAAGGAAGAAGCCTGATTGGAGATTATCAAAATTAGTTGTGCAATCAGTGACGCTGTTCTTAAATCACTATTTTTGCTACTGAATCATGGCAAATGAATTGTGATATGAACAACCCTTTCCATGCGAGAAGCGTTGTGTTTTGATAAAGAAATTCAAATTGATTGTGATGAAATTTTTATCCAGGGGAAACTGCCGCAGTTTTTATCCAGGGGAAACTGCCGGAACTTAGGGATTTCAGCGTAACAGAACAGAGGCTGTATCAACATCTCATGACTTGATCTGCCTCTGTAAGGAGAGAATAATTCCTCTGTGGGAAGAGAATGGTTAGACCTTCTTTGACTGGAGTATATGGATTAGAATATTCGAGTGATTTTGTGTCGGAAATTGTACAAAGTTACAGTTATTAGGATGTCATGTTTTTATTTCCATTAACATGCAACTCTGATATAAATTCAACTACCTTGTCTTAACTATAATAGTTGTTCATATACTCTGATGGTTTGGTATACCTAGAATTATCATTAGAATATCAAGTGGATCAATAGTGCCATAGTATTAGTAGTACCATTAGTAGGTATATGGCGTTAAAATAAGGGAACACAATTTCGTTATTGCACAAACAAATCGAAATACTACAAATGAAAATAGGACAACAAATTCAGAGACACTTAATTTGTTTTTCATTATGTGACGTCTAATGTTGACTTTGTAAGGAGGAAAACTTCAGAAATGTATAAAATGTATTTTCTCAAAGCGCACATGTCTACAAAGAATTCATGATGTAGAATAATTATTCAGCTACAATCTATCCATTTTTTAACAACGTACTCAAATTAAACAAAAGAACGACCATACTGTTTCAATCGGAGTAATTCCCACATGTAATCGCCCGCTTTCATTGGCTGTCACAATAAAAGCGTGAGCTAATATTGTGTTTGTAATCATCGCCTTTCTCGAATATAATGTGCTGTTTCTTGAGTAGATGGACGGATCAAAACTTAAAATAAAGCTATAATAGTTTTATCGTATAATTTCCAACAACTCAGATATAACAAAGGATGAAGATTTATGTAACCAAAATATGACACAATAACAAACTGTTTTTGAACTTTTTCCCCCAAAAGTATTTCTTTTTTACGGTACAAATGCGAATTGTAACTTGCTCTGTTTCATAAATCACACACATTAAATTAAATTAATCATATTCTAAAAACAAATCAATTTTCTAGGCATTTTATATATCTGATTTTTTTTATTTTAACCCTTCAATTTTTTATACATATATATGTATTTTTTAAGTTTTAAAACGGTATTTCGATAACTTATACTTAAATTTGGCAATACATGATACTCCTGTTTTCTTATCAAAGCTTATCAAATTTGAGATATCGCTGGATATGTACATTTATCTTGAGACCTTTAAACTGCAAAGTTGAGTCTCATCTTAAATCGGTTGTAAAATATTCTGTATTAATTTAATTTAATATTTTAGGGCTAGACAGACTCGCATGACAATGGCAGTGACCACGACAACATAGTTTTTGGAACATTTAAATAATTATTGACAATATTCAAGAAAATAATAGGACAAGTTAAAAAAACGTGATGAGGGTACTACTCTTCGAGGGTCAAAATTTTATGCCAAATGTGGCACCTAATTTTTTGGAGTAGTCGTAATTGATAGACAAGAGAACATTGAACACTCAACGGTATTTTTATGATGAGTAGAACTATTTTTATAAGGCCCTAACCAAAAACAATCGATGAAAAATAAAATTATTTTAATTTGTTCAAGGGTGCGTGTCTTCCACCCACACACCAAGTTTGGTTAATTTTGGTTGATTATTAGAAAATGACTGATTATGCCTATTTATATGATAAATAATTCAAGTTTCCTGAACAGGGAAAGGATACTAAAACGGTAGAATATATGCATCATAAAATATTGATTATTTAAAATTTTCTTCTGTTACATTGCAATCAAGTTTTCGGTATTTTAAGAGTAATGCCCAATGTTCCATAAAGGGGTTTCCAGTTCACCATAAAAACATACTCGTATTTCAATAAGAAAAAAGCAAAAATATTACATTTTAATATCCACAAATGATTATGTCAAATCTGCTTCTTACTATAAAAGAACACCCCGTTTCGTGTTCGAAATTTAAATTCAACTAAAGTGGAACCATTAAGTAGGTGGAAACGGCGCTATAAATGGTCTATTATGATCAATTTGAAATATAAAAATCTGAAATATAAAGGTATAAGCTTCATGACTTTGTCAGAATTTCTTATAAAAAATCAATGCATATCCAGTTTTCGTTTTAACGAAGCCAAGTGTGATTTCAAGTCGAAACAACACGCCGCTAATGGCTTTTGTTGGCTCTTTGTACAGTATGTGATTTCAAGTTGTAAATCTTTTACATGTGACTTTTATCTCAGATTGAAGGCGTTTGGTTCGAAGTTTGTCGCCGTCATGATTGATATTTTCGTCAAATACACTAAACCTCAAAAGAAACTATCCACCCATTCAAATTTTCATTGAAAAATAACAAGACACGGTTTTCTATCCTAACAACATTTTATCTAATACTGAATCATTTGCACATCATCTAACTTCATTTGTTTTGCAATAACTCGTATAACTTACAGCCAGGAAACGTTTTATTAACACTGGTGTGAAATGTTAATTTCCATTTTTTAGAAATCGAAGTTTCTGATCATATGTTAATGAATTTATAGAATATGGAGTCCATAGTCATCAATACTTCGTATGTCCACCTTCAGCTGTTACACAGAAGAAAATATAGCAGTTTAATGATGTTCACTTACCAGGAAATTCCGAATTTCATGATCAGTGAACGTCAGTATACTTGGCGTTCACAAAAATTTCCTGCCCATGAAATGCCCCGTATCCAAAGTCATTAAACTCTTGGATACTGCATGAAACTATAGGATACTATAGGAAATTGTTATAATTCTATTATGTTTTAGTAAACTGACTTCAACAAATTTATATTTGGTGGATTCAGTATTTTGTGAATGCTTAATATTGATATAAAGTTAGTTATATTGACTTCAGGAGAATATATTGGAGAAAAACAACTTAATAATTAAACACTCACAATAAGTACACTTACAATATGTTCTTTGTCATAGATGCACATATTATACATTATTTGGTTCTACACTTAGAAGAAAACTGGATGCACTGCAGAAACATTGGAAACCAACATACATGTATTTTATATTGTATATTTATAGTTTATATCTTTGAAGTCGCCACCAGCTATTAAAATGAAGTCGTAGACAAAACCGGCTCGTAGACACGGGAATTTCGCAGACAAAACAATCTCGTAGACAGTGATCTCGTAGACAGTAATTAATTTGTATTTCTAAGTCAATATTGAGTATTATTTTTAATTATCCTTGACGTTTATAATATTTCATATTATGTTGCATGAAAACTGATCACGAGAATATGACTAACTTTACCTTGAATGTTGTTAGCTTTATGTAAAAATCGATTATTCCCTTGGTCAGCTGTCTGTAAGTCTTGAGATCCATTCCCGTTTCACAAGTTCGGTGCTGCCAAAGGTCACATCTGTCACACTGGATAGCATGCTGTCTCGGTCTAACTTCGTTCGTACATACAACGCAGAAAGCCATGTTGATGTCGAATGAATTTGAATTCAAATTTGTGGTTTATATACTATAGGTGTTTTTACAGGTAAGTTTGAGTCTCTTCTACTCATGCAAGTGGATTAAAATTAATTGTTTGACTCAATATATTTGTAAACAAATTCATTTAATAGTTCAAAACACAACAAATTTAGATTTTATTCTCTTTATTTGTTTAACCCAACCTATGAGTGTTCAATAGCGTGAATTTGATAAATATAAGTTGGTTACTATTAGTACAAATCCTATTTGAAAACCTGTCTACGAGATCACTTCTCAATTTGTCTACGAGTTCACCGGATTTCGTGTCTACGAGCCGGTTTTGTCTACGAGTTCACCGCATCCCATTAAAATAATGCCCTTCTTACAAGTATGGGGTTTCACAAACATGAATCAGTTTATAATCGTTATATATTTCAGCAAATATTAACAAGAATGAACGTTTGAATATCAGTAAGTCCTTTAATTTAACTTGTGTAGGCTAACGATATTTCAGTATCAAATTTAAGAAAAATATTACCCATTGAAAATTACAAAATCAAATTTAACTTATTTGAATATTTGTATATAAAAACAAGGGTGATATGCAATTAAGTGTCAATCAAATAACAATTGTAATAATTTTTCTCTGAAATATAAGACATATTGCATTTTTATTTGTTTTACAAAAACCTTTTGATAAAAAAACTAGTGATAGATAAGATATTTTATAATTTGAGCTTATCTGTAAATTTGTAAATATCTTTTTGTCTATTTCATATGTACTTACTTCATTTATCATGCTTCTACGTTTACCAAAATAATTGCATGATTAATTTGTTAAAAAATGTTTAAACAAAACATACATTGTTCTTCCTTATCTTTTTGTTACAAAGGGACAAAGTAATCTAATGTATTTGACATAGTAACAATCTTTCAAATTTCGATATCAAACAATTAAAATACATGGCAACCATATATACAAACTACATATCAAATTACCAAGTTTGCCAAAAGATAGGCTGCAAAAGCATGTGAAACTTACCTTTTCCGAATATGAGTACCAATATTCCATCAAATGCACATTAATGCATCACTGATTTGATCAGATAAAGCAACACATTTTGGCCTCTGTCTTCAAAGGTAATTTCAACAATGATCAGGTCGGGTACATAGGTCAATGCAGACATTTAGCTAAAATCATCTCATTGGTTCTTGTTGTTGTTGGATTGGGGTTTAACGTCTTCCTCACCACACGGTGATGTCGCCGACGTGGGGTCTAAGTCTGAATTATTTCCAAAAAAGGGGGCATGAAATTTAGAATAGGTCTTAGACACCCAAGTAAAATTAATAAAAGTTCTAAAGTGGTTAAAATTAATTTAGAATTTGGAATAGAGTGAGGGGGGGGGGGCTGATTTTATGAATAGTAAGAAAATAAATAGTGGTGTTAAATGGCGTGGTACCTGAAAGAGATAGAAAGCATATATTATGTATGGGAAATTATATTGAGGTAAAAAGGTTTAAAGTAGTATTTGAGATGGTATTTTTAATTGTGATAAAATAAAATTGTAGTTGAATAATTGTGTTTGAATTGTATTTATATTTATTTGTAATTAGTAATGTTTTATAATTAAATTTATTGATAATTGAGTGAATGGAGTAATACTTATCTTTTTGGTTTGATATACTTAGTCTGTTATTTGCTGTTGTTTCCAGCGTTGGTATCTTCGCAATGTGCGTTTTTTCTTTCTTGCAGGTCGTCTAACTGGTATTGTACCTATGTAAAGTGCAGGGGGTAGTCTAACCATACACTTAAGGTACAATACCTGTCCTCCCCACTGAACCCGATTAAGAAGCAGGCAGTGAGGGTTTTGAGGTTTGCTACTGGGAAAATTACCAGTTATAATTTAGTAAAGTGCCGGGGGTAGCCACACCGTGCACTTTTAATGAAGAGTTTTAACCATTTTGCCCTGTGCCAAGTCCTACCAGTTATCCCAAATATGGGAGTGGTAAATATTATTTTAGGTATAAGGTGGAAATCTCCCGTCGGGAGCCTACGCGCCTGTTTGTATAGGCTTGCGCGAGTGGTCCCGAGGTAATGTATATCGTGAACCTATCTCACCAACCAGCTCTGGTCGTGGGTCGCCATGACCAACACTTACCAGAAGAAGGAGGTTTAAGAGATCAGTCTCGCTTCCGTAGGGTCCTTCTGGGAGTTTTACCCGTGGGGTGGTTGTTAGGGTTTAGTGACCCTTAAATTGGGTAGGGGATGAGGGGTAGGTAATGGTTAGGAGATTGGGTGTAAGGCTAGGTGGTTATTAATTATAATGTTTTATACAATTTGGTTTGTAGTAGGAATACTGAAAGGTACTGGTAATTTTTAGCATTGGCTAACAGTTCTTGTGGGTTGTTAGCGCTTACATTTTCAAGGAGTTGTCCCCTGTGTTTTTTGTATTTATCACATTGAAACAGAATGTGATGTATGGTGTCTTCGACATTACATTGATTGCATAGATTATTTGGTGCTTTCCCTATTTTGTGGAGATAAACCCCATTGCGAACATTGTTAAGCCTAAGTCTAGTTATGGCTACATCAACCCTTCTAAAGTTGTGGAAGTTTTTAACCTTTGTAACTTTTGTAGGTTGTACTTGATAGTACTGGGTATGTCCCCATTTGCCTTTATAGTTTGTGTTGTATTCATTCGTTCTAATTGATTTAACAATGCTCTTAATTTCTTTTTTAGTAAATGGTATGTTGACATTATTGCTGTGGGTTAGACCTGCTTTTGCTGCTCGGTCGGCTCTTTCGTTGCCTGTTAGGCCTATGTGGGAAGGCACCCATATAAATCTAACATTGTTGTTATCCTGAGTTAGATAATTATACCCCTGGTAAATTTGGTGTAGAAGTTCATGACTATTTTTTTCCGTTTTGTTTTGTATAGCTTGCAGTGAGCTGAGTGAATCTGTAAATATAGCTATATTTTTGTGTTTGTAGCCTTTACTGATAATGAGTGCTTGTCGAATAGCTACAAGTTCAGCTGTGAAGATAGAGGTTTTGTCTGGTAGTTTAAGGGATATATCTTCATCACCTGTGTGAGTGAAGGCTATCCCAGAGCCTACTCTTCCTTTTTCATCTTTAGAACCGTCAGTAAAGATTTGAATGTAATCAGTTTGATTGTAGTTTTGTTCTATATAGACTTGAGTGTTACTGAGGTCACTAGGTTTTGGATTATTTTTGTCTATGAGGTCTTTCAATTTGATATCGACTTGGATATCGGGGACGTCTGGAGGTTTTAGGATATGCTTGGTATATGGGTCAGAAATAACGTCTATTGTATCAAGGTCATATTTGTCTATGTGTTTTTTCATGGTAACACCAAATGGTGTTGGTATTTTTTTTACTCTTTTAGTCATTATTTGCTTTTTTCGTGTGATAATATTTTGTAAACATGGCTTATGCTTTGATCTAACAATATAGTTGGTAATATTATCTTCCCATTCTTTTTCTAGCGGGAGTTCGCCTAGTTCATGTCTGACTAGTTCCATTGATGTGCCACTTAGGCATCCTGATATATATCTGTAAGCTTGATTTTGTATGGTTTTTAGCTTTTGTATGTTGGTTTGACTAGTGTCACACCAAGCTTCTGCTCCATAGTGCAGTTTGGATTTAATCAGAGATTTATATAGCAAGAGTAACATTTCCTTGCTGCTGCCCCACCTGGTGTGAGAAAGCATTCGTAATATATTGAGATCTTTTTTGCATCTTTGTGACAGTTCAACAATATGTTGATTCCATGTTAGATATTCATCAAAGATTATGCCTAAGAATTTGACATATTTAACTTGGTCTAATGGTTCTTCATTAATGTATAATTTCAGTGGTCTGCAATCGGCTCTGGGTGTTGGCCGAAAGAGAATTGATACAGTTTTGCTTGTGGATAATTTAAATCCCCAGTTTTGGGTCCATTCATTTACTTTGATTAAGGCTTTTTGTAATATTTCTGCAGCTACATGTTGATGTTTGTGACTGACCCAAAGGGCCCCATCATCAGCGAATTGTGAGGTGTTCACTTGTTTCGGTAGTTTGTGAAATAGATCATCTATCATGATATTGAACAATGTTGGTGATATGATACTACCTTGTGGGGTTCCATTTTCTAAATTGTAGTTGTCTGATATTTGATCATCTGTTTTAAGACGAAAAGTTCTGTCTGACATAAAGTCGTTTATAAAGTTTAGCATTTCCCCTTGTATGCCCTTTTTCTTAACTTTTTGTATCAAGCCTGTTTTCCAGACCATTTCAAATGCTTTACTAAAGTCTAGAAAGACTGCTGTAGTAAATTTATTATTTTGTTGAGCTTGTCTGATAGAGTGTTGTAATCTAACAATATGATCAGTGGTGCTATAGGATTTTCTATATCCTGATTGATTCTGTGTTATCAATTCGTTAGTTTCTAGATAGTGTTGTAATCTTTTCGTTGCCATAGCTTCGAGTGTTTTACATAGATTAGATGTTAAGGAGACTGGTCTATATGAATCGGATTTGGTAGGGTCTTTTCCCTGTTTGTGTAATGGTATAATAAGACTTTCTTTCCAGTCTGTTGGTAATTTGCCGTCTTTCCATAATTTATTGTAGAAATCTAATAACACTTGTTTGCATTTATAGGGAAGACGTTTAAGCATTGTGTAACTGGTTTGATCAATACCAGAGGCTGTTCCTTTTTTATTATTTACAACATTGTTAAGTTCTGATATTGTGAATGGCATGTTGTACCATAAGTCTGACTTGTTTTTGTCCTTCGGACAAGGTTGTGTATTTTTTACTTTTTCTTGAAAAGCAGTTTTGTAGTTATTGGTTGAGCTTGCTTGTGAGAATTGTTTGCATAAATTGTCTATTTTTTCCAGTTTGTTTTTGCTGTTGTTGATACTTGGAATGTGGGATTTAGTGCTTTTGCCTCTAAAGACATTAATCTTTTTCCAGACTTGCCTTGAGTTAGATTTGATATCTAATGTGCTACACATCTTTTTCCATGATTGGATTTTTGCCTTACTTATTAAAGTTTTAACCTTATTTCTAGCTGCTGCCGCTTGTTGTATTAACTTTTTATCCTTTTTAGCTTTTTTCCTGAGCAGTTTTCTTTCTTTTCTTGCTTGCATAATTTCTTCATTCCACCATGGTACAGGTATATGTTTGTGAGTTCTTTTGGTTGGAATGGCTAGGTTAGCAGCATTTATAATCACCTCGGTGATATTTTTGTTGTATATGTTAACATCTTCGTCTTTTACATCATTGTTTAGGTTTTGCTCACAAATATTTTGAAATATTCCCCAATTTGCTTTGTTAAAATTCCAGCTGTTATGGGTATTGTTTTTTTGTGCCTGTTGTGTATTGTTATTCTTTAATGTGGTGAATAGTGGGAAGTGATCACTTCCCCAACTGTCGTCATGAACATATAAACTAGCATCATTAACTAGGTCTGGTGTAATAATGCTAAGATCTATTGTGGTGTATATTCCTTGTGTTAGCCTGTGAAAAGTAGGTTCGCCATTGTTGAGAATAATAAGTTTGTTATCCTCTAACCATTTTTGTATGACTGTACCTCTTAACCATTCGGATTTCAATAATCAGATACTGCATCATATTGTTATAAGAGAGACACGTGACAAGCAATAGCTTGAGTATGCCCACCTGTAAGTCTGTATACACAGCAGGTGCCAATCTGTGATATATTGTCAACTTGACAGCAGGGGCTAACGAGGGCTGATTGTTACAATAACAGTTCCCAATTAACGGCTAACATAGATAAGCTTGATGTTGAACACTCTGACATATGCAAAGTTGAAGAAAAATAATTGTAAAAAGCATCTAGGAAAACAACCAATAAAGCTTTAAACTTTTCAGAAACCCCAAAAAAAACAACCCAAGACAAATTACATTTTTATACAGATAAAGTAAAACCCTGAATTGCAAGTAAAATACCTCATTATATAAAAACTGAATCTGGATTAATAAATATTATATCATTGTGTTTATTTTCAGTTAATTATTTATCTTGTATTATGTTATTGGTGCATATAATCCTCAATGTCTACCACTGTGAATTAGATTTTAATAAATTTGAAAGGCATATTTCAGACGATCCCACGTGTTCATGAGGCGCTAATCTCATTATTTACTGGTTTGCCCAAACTTTTCTCACTTAAGAAATGGGGCTATGAGTATCAATATTCCATCAAATGCACATTAATAACATCATGACAGAGTCTTTGTAATCATATGAGATTCACATCTTATGAATTAATACTCTTGATTAATCCGTGTCTAATATCACAGTTAATTCAATTGATGGAGATAAACTCTTCTTAATTCTTAATTAATCCATATTAAGATATCACAACATCCTTATTGATACCTCAGTGACAAACAAATTATGTTTTCTTTTCTATGTATTACAATATCTTTGATGTTAACCTGTTTTTATAGTCATAGGAGATTTCCAAGAGTGTATATTATGTTGTTTTAGCCATAGTGTAGTGACAGGGGTCCAGTTGGTGCCCATTCATGACTGATTGCTTGCTGTCATTAATGACTCAGTGTCAAACTCCTCCGGCACTTCACTAAATTATAACTGGTAATTTTCCCAGTAGCAAACCTCAAAACCCTCACTGCCTGCTTCTTAATCGGGTTCAGTGGGGAGGACAGGTATTGTACCTTAAGTGTATGGTTAGACTACCCCCTGCACTTTACATAGGTACAATACCAGTCAGACGACCTTCAAGAAAGAAAAAACGCACATTGCGAAGATACCAACGCTGGAAACAACAGCAAATAACAGACTAAGTATATCAAACCAAAAAGATAAGTATTACTCCATTCACTCAATTATCAATAAATTTAGATATAAAACATTACTAATTACAAATAAATATAAATACAATTCAAACACAATTATTCAAATACAATTTTATCTTATCACAATTAAAAATACCATCTCAAATACTATATTAAACCTTTTTACTTCAATATAATTTCCCATACATAATATATTCTTTCTATCTCTTTCAGGTACCACGCCATTTCACAGCACTATTTATTTACTGACTATTCATAAAATCAGCCCCCCCCCCTCACTCTATTCCAAATTCTAAATTAATTTTAACCACTTTAGAACTTTTATTAATTTTATTTGGGTGCCTAAGACCTATTCTAAATTTCATGCCCCTTTTTTTGGAAATAACTCAGGCTTAGACCCAACGTCGGCGACATCACCGTATGGTGAAGAAGACGTTAAACCCCAATCCAACAACATCCTCTTCTCTCATGTGCCAAGTTGTGTTGTTAACATATCAATAATGTTCAACGCAGGACGGGTCCGTAGTCACACTGTTTGAAAGGTTTCTGCATTAATTATTTTTATTCTCTGTAAACGGTATGTTATTTTCGAATATTATGTCATGTACCTAGGACCTAGAATGCGTCCAGATGCATCTACTTTTTATTTATTGTTTTCCACTTTATTGAAGACTTTAATTTATAATGCAGAATGAACCCTTTTCCAAACAAATAATAATGTCATTTTCTTTCCCTATGACTATGCATTTACTGTAATTTATAAGTCTCATACATAAGTCTCATGTACAATTGTGTTGTGAACTGATTACATTTCCATGTTTAGTATATTTGACCCAGTAATTACTTTTTCTCATATTTCCTTTAATGAAGAATTCTAAAGGATGTTGTTATATCTTAACTTGAAGATATATGAAGTATATACACATCTACAGGAAAATATCTTACTATTTCAGTTACCAAGATAGGACAAAACTATTGCCATTATTAACAAATAACAATACTCAGTTACTACATATAAATATATTACATGTATGTAACGTTATCTGGAACGAATATCTTACAAGCAAATACTTAATGATGTGATTTAAATTTGAATCTACTTATAAGTACTGAAATACAGATTGTTAATCTCACGCAACTTCAAGTTGGCATAAGTGAATATTATTTATCTATCTATACAACGAAATTCATTGATCTATATTATTTATAGAACGAAATTCATCTATAATCCACACATTTTATTATATATCATATTATAATATATAACAATATAAATCATGGTTTTGAGTTATTCAAAGATAATTTAAGACACTTCTCACAAACGCCACAAAGACAACTTCGCTGTCTTTGATCTTTTTATGACCCTGTAATAAAAATCTCGAAGTGCCTGCCTGGTTCAGCAAAGTATTTGTGTATTGCCTACATGTATCTCGTTTGCAAATGCAGATGCTTAGTTGCTGAATTCGATTTATATGTCAAAATTATGATTTCTTTTCTAATTAGATTTGCAAATTCATATAACTTGATTTGTCAATTTATGAAGTAGGTAAAACATAATTTCTCAAAAAGCAAGGGTGATATGCAATTCACATAATGAGTGACTATCAAATTACTATGATAAATGATTGTCTTTGATGTTTGTTTTACTGAAATATCTTTTATAAAGAAGTGAAGAAAAGCCCACTGAAGCAAATGCTATCTAGACTTTCTTCACTAGTGTATACTTGTGTGTATTTTAACATATATTTTGGCAGAAAATAAATGGCGTCTTTTATCTTTTGATATAATACAAATTGATTTTTTCTTCCTCATATCGTAATCTCTATATCTATAAGGTTTGTTGCTAAATATATTTTTTATAAACGATCTTAATAGTTATATATGTAGTTATAGGTATGGTTCTCTGTGATTAACTTACGTAAACACATGAACATATCAAGGCAAACGCTGACTCCAGAAACTGAAAATATTTATTTAAACTATCTTTCAACATATTTCAAACATAAATCCCAAAGTGGTTATTAAAATAATAAAATAAAATTGGAACAGGAATACCTAAACACCAGGAATATATAATAAAGCATAATAATATTGCATAAAGATGTTATTAGATACACTCTGTGACATGGATTAACATTTTAACCTATTTTATGTCTCTAAGACAGAATCATGCCTTTTTAAAACAAATAGAATGTGAATGATGTTTTGTTTTTCTATGATTGTATATTTTCGGTGATTTATAAGATTAAAAACAGACCAACAAATATATGAATCTTTATTTGTAATTATTATCTTGTAAAGTTATTACATTTTAATGCATTTTACTGAGAATGTCAGTTATTTGTTCCTGAATTTACATTCCCTTTTATCACATATTCTTATTATTAATATAGTTTTATGTCTGAACCGTTTGTATAACGTGAACATTTCTTTTTTTTCTTCCTTTTTGTGGTACGTGAACATTCTTCATAAACAAGTTACAAGTCACAAACAGAAAATACTACAATTATTTCATGTTTATAAATTGTATGTGGAACGGATATAGACACATTACGATAATAGATATGTAAAGATTTTTAACCATGCTGGAATATTCCAGCATAAGTCAAGAAAAGTCATTATCTCTGTATCTTTGAACTTTTTATGGCCCTGTTATAAAAGTCTCGTTAGTAAATATGTCCTCGCGCGGGTCTGCCCTTTAAATGTGTATTGCCTACAGGTACTTCGTATTCAGGTACAGGCACTTGTACTGGTAATTGTTGGATTATATTTAATTCGTCAATATTGGAATGTCTTAGTTAATTCAGTTGTAAATTCATATAACCTGATATGTCAGTTAATGTGTTGTAATAACACATTCCAACATTTTGATATAAAAAATAGATAAAACAATTTACTGCCCTATAATCAGAGTACGTAGATCAAGTCTATTTTATTAAGAACTTAAAGTGTGATATGCAGTTGTAATATATTACTCAAAGGAACACTCGAGATTTTAATATAGTCTCTGTTAATTCATACCCACATGTATTCCTGACGTTGGGCTACTGATTTTAAAACTGATTTGTGGAAATTTGATTAGTTTTTGAATTTCTGTATTTTCAATCACATTTCTTCAGAGGATTTCACTACAGGGGATATCACATTCAAAGCAATAAAATAACCCAAGACAAGACCTCAATGTTTTGAGCATGTGCAATCTGACGTCCTGTAACTTTCATTTTCGACCCTGGCCTTTAATAAAGGTAATAAAGTTTCAATTTTTTATTCATAGATACACACAATAAAAGGTTTTTTATTACATTATAGAGGCGAACTAGAACATGCATATTTCCGCGTGGAATAAATATAAACATTTGGTTGTTTACCAATCCGGTTCCTTCTTTTGTGTTTAAACCACATGCATATTTGTCAATCTTTGCCATCTTTGATTAAGCACTTCTAGTTGAGGGCAGTCATTACTGATTAGGAGCATTACAACTGGCCATTAAGGGGTATGACATAATCAATTTGAATGGGATAACACTTTCATTTCTTTTAATATGATAAAAGTATACATATTTTGAAAATTGTCGTTGTGACATTAATCTTTTAAAAAAAAATTCTTCCTTAAAGTATTTTTAGCATCAAAGTTAAAAATTAAATTCCAAATTTCATCAATTTCAACAATATCAAAGTCACAAAAGTAATTTTGTCTTAAATTTCATTAAACTTTTCCTATAATTCCTCTAAAAATCAAACACAGAGAGAGAGAATTTGTTTCTTTATGTTTCATCTTCAACAAAATTGGCACTTGATGAAATACAATAAAACATGTACGATCCGCCAAAAGACAAAAAATACATCCCTTAGCACTGACATGCATTCTGCCTTTTTAATTTTTTAATCAGTTAATTCGAAATATTACATTTAACTTTTTTAACTAAAACTTGTTTGATAATAATCTATTGGAAAAAATTATTTCAAGGATGCATACAGGCATCAAAATAAAGCAGTATCTTTAACTCATTTTAGGTTGTCATGTCTTTTTGTACAAAACTATAAAAAAAAAACCTGGGCTAAAGATATATGCAACAAAAGGGAAATATTAATTATATTTTATTTTATTTTTATGTGTTCTTTCTTTAAAACCGCGAACAAAATTATAACTGAATATGAACACAATGATAGCAGGTTTTGGCATTTTTGGTGTAATGAAATATGTTTCACTTATATACCTTTCGGTGAGCAAAGAAGCACTTCTCGTCAACTTTGATAGACTTAATGCCTGTTTTGACGTTACCGAAATCACGTCGCAGCATCATGTAGATAATTGTGTTGACAGTTTTACCACGCTAATGTCTGAGGTCATGTCGCCCTTTTTTAGAGTTGTCAATAACATTGGACCACGTGACAAATCAATTTCAAGTCATGTCAACAAGGGGATTCCCCAAGTACGTGCTCGTGTTGAAGATAAACCCTGGTTTGATGATAGCCTTAAATCATGTTATCTGGACTATGTTAGATCATTGCGAGACTTCAATAGGAATAAAAGTTTGGAAAATCATAAAATACTTCATATCAAGAAACAACTATACAAGAAGAAAGAAAGAAAGTGTAAAAGACAGTACTTACAATCAGAGGGTAACAGATTAACTAAATTAAAGAAAAACAACCCGAAACAGTTCTTCATGAAGTTTTCCAAACGACGAAAGACAATAAATAATGTAAATCTCTCAGATTTTTTTGATCATTTCCGATCTGTTGCTACAAAAGAAGATAATTCTTCCGGCGAATGTTCATTTCCAGACATTGATGATGCGATATTTGAAGAACTTGACAGTGAAATAACTCTAGCCGAAATACAGAAAGCAATAAAGTCATTGAAACGAGATAAAGCACATGGACCTGACTATATGTTAAATGAATATTTTATTGAATATGATACTTACATTTCACCTTTATTACATAAGATATTTAATTGCATTATGTCAACTGGCTTTTTTCCAAAATCGTGGTCTTCAGCTGTAATTGTTCCTGTATTCAAAAAAGGAGACAACTTGGACCCCAACAATTATCGGGGAATTAGTTTAGTTAGTTGCTTTGGCAAACTTTTCACTACTATTATAAACCAAAGGCTGTTAACATGGTCTGAGGATAACAGTGTCATTACAGATGCTCAGTTTGGCTTCCAACCTAATGTAAGTACAGTTGATGCTATGTTTTCATTACATACTTTGATTGATAAAAGTTTACGTAATGGCAAACGTCTGTATTGCGCTTTCATAGATTTCCAAAAGGCTTTCGACTCTGTTAATAGGTATAAGCTCTGGTATAAATTATCAGCATTAGGTATTAGAGGAAAACTCCTGGGTGTTATTCGCTCCATGTATTCAAATGTTAGATCATGTGTTTCAATTAACGGTTTCAATAGTCAATATTTTAAGAATTCTGTTGGTTTAATGCAGGGGGAGGTTTTGTCTCCAATTTTATTTTCTTTGTATATTAATGATTTTGAAATGACTTTTTTGAAAGACAATTGCATACCCTATGAAAGTTTATCACTTAACCTTTTCCTGTTAATGTATGCAGATGATTTGGTATTATTTTCAGAAAGTATTGATGGACTTCAAAAACAACTTAATACATTGTCTGTTTACTCAGAGAAGTGGAGTCTAAGTGTTAATATTGATAAAACTAAGATTGTTGTATTTAGAAAAGGTGGTAAAATTAGAAATACAGAGCATTGGTTTTATAATGGTAAAATGGTTGAAGTAGTAAATCAGTTTTGTTACTTGGGTATATTATTTAATAATAATAATAAGTTTTCCTTTGCTGAAAAACAGTTGTCTGATCAAGCCAGGAAGGCAATGTTTGCTCTTAATAATAATATCAAGTGTTGCTCTTTTAATGCTGAAACAATATTGTCTCTGTTTGATTGCTATATTGGCAGTATCCTCTCTTATGGAGCTGAGATATGGGGCAATAATAAGGGTGTTAATATTGAACGGGTACATTTAGATTTTTGTAAACGGTTATTAGGAGTAAAAAAATGTACAAACAATGCAATGATTTATTCTGAATTAGGTCGTTATCCATTAAGTTGTAAAAGGCAGTTTGGTATTGTTAAATATTGGTGTAAATTACTTAAGACAGAAAATTGTATTTTGCGTGGTTGTTATGAGTATTTATTTGATGAAGCTGAAAACCGGAATGTACATAATTGGGCCTATAATGTTAAACACATACTTTTTTCTTTAGGTTTTAATGATATTTGGTATAAACAGGAGTTGTCATCTTATTTCTTGCCTGTAATTAAGCAAAGACTTATAGATAATGCTATTCAGGTTATTAATGGCCAATTAGAAAGCTCCTCGAAATGTGTAATCTATAAAAACGTTATTACAAGTCATGTATTACAGTATTATTTACAGAAACCTATCCCAGCACTGTATAAAAGATATATATCCAATTTTAGACTGTGCTCTCATACGTTGTCAATTGAAACGGGTAGATATCAAAATGTTCATGTAAATGATAGGAAATGTGTTTTATGTAAAAGTGAAATTGAAGATGAATTTCATTTTATTTTGAAATGTCCAATGTATAATGATCTTCGACAAAAATTTATAAAGCCATATTATTGTAATAACCCATCTGTTTTTAAACTTGTCCAGTTATTAAGTATCAATAATGTAAAACAGTTATGTAATCTTGGGAAATATCTTTACAAAGCATGTACATTAAGAAATCAGTTGCTTCAATTGTAAGTGAGTATGTTTTCTGAAAATGTTCACCTGCACCAACTCATAATGTATCTTTGTAACCGCCGATTAGCTGTAATGCTAAAGGTTAATAAAGAATTGAATTGAATTGTATATATCTGTTCCTGTATATCTGTATCTTTATATTCAGTTATGTATTTGTCTTTTCAAAGACAAGCTCATCAATGTAAGCCGTATATTGGAATCTGTTTTTGTAGCATTCAGCCCTCGTTAACTATTGGTGTCAATTAGACGATACCATTTCCTCATTAGCTTATGGCGTCAATTAGACAGATTGACACGTGTATTGACAATCCACGCTGACAGGTGAGTAATACTCGAGGCATTGTTTGTCACTCTTATCTAGTTATCCAATCAGATGTTAGAGGTTAACCAAGACCCAATGCAAAGTTTCTTTCCCTATATTTCTGCATATTCATTTGTACCTAACTTGTTATGAAGTAAGGCAGAGACTGCAATGTGCTGCAACATAGTGTTATCACTAATCATTGATGGATTTATGTGCTTAAATATAGAGGATTTCATTGTCGATAAGGTTAGTTTCACATGTTTTTTATGCAGCCAATCTTTTGGCATACTTTGTAATGCCGTTGTCACATAATATGTATAAATGATATATGGTTGCCATGTATTTCAAAATTGTAAACTAATTCATTCTGATTCTTAATCCCTCATAGAGAGAGAGAGTTTATTCAGTAACTAGACCACCGGCCCATTATACATTGCATAGTTATATAATTCTACATTTCAATCCCTCATAAGAGGAAATGGAAGTTTTTTTTACTGGTATAAGAATAATATCATTTACAATTATACCTAATCGAGCATAGATAAGAGAGGAAGTATTTCATACATTAAAGTACATTTCATTTATCGGCCTGTATATGTAAAACACCCTAAAGAGGGGACTAGAAGATGACTTATGACATTATTCTTCCTTTCTTCCTTCATTTTACAAATTTGTAATCAAGGTACAGCATACAGTATAAAGATATTCATTCAGTTGTTTTACTGGAACAGATTATATACAGTTTCTTCCTTGAAATATATTTAAACACAGTATGTTATCATTTGGTTATTTTTTAAAACATTTTTCATTTTTTTATACTAACCTGTAAACATTTTAATCTACGAACCTGTTGCGAATAAACGAACGAACGAATAAACCCCTACAAAGGCTTCTTCCATAAGAAAATATTTTACACTTAGTTAATATAAGAAAATAGATCAAAAATTTCCTGACGTTTACTTGAGTAGCATGACATTTCCTGACATTTCCTCCGCACATGAAATTCCCTGTATCCTGCTCATTAAACCTCATTAAACGCCTGGGGTTTCCTGGTCATTAAACTTCATTAAACGCTTGTGGTTTCCTGACGTATCCTGGGTCATTAGGGATCTGGTCAAATGGGCCGAAGGATGAAAAGGCCGATAAAAAAAGTCAAAAGGGCCGAGTGAAAAAGTCAAAAGGGCCGAAGTTAATAGTCATAAGGGCCGAGGAAAAAGGGCCGAAAATAAAAAAAATTATATACATGTATTCATTGTATTCAACCTACATTTGATAGTCCTAAGTTGTAATATGTTTACTTAGCCAAGTGATTCTAATCAATTCCAAAAATACTCCTTGGTTTGTGCTATGTTTTTTTAAGTGATTGGATTAATGTTTTCATTACTAAGTAAGTATGTTTCCCTTGTTACTTATCGGAACTCAACGTGATGACTGAAAACCTAAATAGTTCAACTAACAGAAATAGCAAGTGTAAGAGGAAACAAAATTGGTGGAATGAAACTTTCTGTAGGCTTCTGGAATGAGATTTAAGCAGTCAAAACAAGAACATTTACATTTTATACATGAAGACGTAAATTGGAAGATACGTGTGATTAAATCCCAGTGGAATTTGGGAAATCCATTGGGCGTATATTTGGTGTAGGGAGTGAGAGACGTAAACTTTTGAAACTTTTAAAAACTGAATTGTGTTATATAACCATGTAGGTGTTTCTACAACAATACGTAATTAGTTAAGAAAACATATAATCAATCATCTACTGCAATACCTTGTTCGCTAAGAAAACAATGTAATTGGATTGTGACAATTACTCTAAAAGTACACTGAGTAATTTAATAAGAAAACAGATCAATCAATACGAAATCGAAAATTCAAGAGGGTATTAGTTATAAGTCAAGTGAAGTCAAGTTTATTTTCATAAATAATAAATCATGACATAGAGTTATCAAATAATATATTGAAGTAATACATATAAATTGATTGAGCATACGCAAGTCATATTTGATATAAGGATTAACGTTTAAACAAGTATTGGTTTATATGAGATGGACATAAGTGAAACATATCTATTTATTGATAAAAGTTTATAATAATATGACGGAACATATTTTTATCGTAATTCATTTAACAGATTACACTCTAACATAAAAAGAAGTTCATCCGAGATCATCCAGAATCTTACACTTACATTTACATCATGATGTACATACCGTTATCTATGTTCTATGATTACATCTAACTTAGAGGTTCTAGATCTAAATTTTGTGATATAAATCAGAAGCCTGTACCCATATGGACCATTTGATATGTAAATGTGAACCAGAAAGATGTTGTCTAAACCTACAGACTAAAACAGTACTGTCTAAAACTGTACGTTTTTCTACACCTGAAAGTGTGAAAAGTGCTGATCAATAATAGTGCGACAATAAAAATATTGTTGAAATGTTGTTACGATGTCAATAAAAGATGGAATCTGTATTTTTGCTATGTTATTTGTAGGTATTTTTTGGGTTCGGCCCTTATGACTTGGAACACGGCCCATTTGACTAAATGGCTCGGCCCTTTTGACTTTCACCTCGGCCCTTTTGACTTTTTCCTTCGGCCTTTTTGACTATGCAGTTCTCGGCCCTTTTGACATTCGGCCCTTTTGACTACAACCCGGTCATTATACGTAGGATTTTCTTGAGGTGTTATGCAGGCAAACACTCGTCTCAGAGATGTCGTGAAACGTCTGACGATGGCGTTAGGGATGTTCCCCCATTCATCCTGTAGGGCTTGTTCCAGCTGCCTCAGGTTGACTGGAGGGTTTGCTCTATTCCTGATTCGCCTCCCTAGGCAGTTCCACATGTGTTCAATTGGAGAGAGATCAGGAGAACGTGACGGCCACGGCAAGACGTTGACGTTGTTGTGGTCCAGGAATGTTGACACTGCTCTTGCTGAATGTGCATGCGCGTTATCATGTTGAAACTAAGTTCCCGAATGATTCTGAAGTAATGGCAACACAACGAGTGAGTGAGTGAGTGAGATGGTGTTTAACGTGTTTTGAACAATATTTCAGTTATTAAACACGTGGATGTTGCCATCCAAAAGAGAGTAGACAGATCAGAGAGAAAGGGATCGAAAGGATGAGGGAAAAGACGGAAAGAAAGGCATAGTAAGAGATAGAAAGCAGGTTTTAGAAGAACTCAACTTTGGTCTGGCTTCTACCCGTCGACCTGTCCAGCTTGGGTGACCCTACCAGGAGCATGTAAGCACTTGATCAATGTATCTTTGCGCAGTAATGTTACCCATAACAATCACCAATGGCGACTTGTTTTCTCCTCGGATACCGCCCCAAACCATCACACTTCCCCCACCGTGTGCCTGGACCTCTGCAACACAATTTGGAGCGTTTCTTTCACCCTGACGGCGATAAACGCGGGCTCTGCCATCATGCTTATATAAACAAAACCTACTTTCATCGGTGAACATAACATTTCGCCAATCACGAAGCTGCAACCTTTGTACACATCTTGTCCAGATTAATAGGTTATGTCGATGTTGACGTGTCAACGTTGGGCCACAATAAGGTTGACGGGCCCGAATCCCTGCTGCTCTTAACCTCCTTCTGACGGTTGATTGACTAAGCACCCTCCCGAGAGCCGTAGACGCCGATTCTGCAACTGTCAGGAATCGATTTCGGAGATGGAGAGTTCTTAAGTATCGGTCTTCCCGACGTGACGTCACACGTGGTCTACCTGTACGCGATCTATCTAATGTTGTTCCCGTGTCCCTATAACGTTTTATCAAATTTTCGATGGTTTTTCGATGACAGCCGAATGTTCTTGCAATAAGAACATTTGAAGCACCCATGTCCTTCATACCCAAGGCCCTGCCGCGCTGTTCTGGGGTCAATCTAGGCATTTTAAAATTGGTTTTATAAACTGACTAGCAAAAGAAACCTAACATCGGATGCATCTGACAATAAAATAAAAACTAAAAACCAGAATTTGTTCAACTAAAGAGTATTGCATTAACAATTCATGGATACAAACGGCTGATGAGACAGGATCAATGTCACATTAAAGTCCAATGTTGTATTGGCAATCGAACATGCCAGGGGTCAGAAAATAGCCTTTTCATGTTCAAGAGTTCGGTAGCACGTTTCTCAAATTGAAAATTGTTCCAGGAAAACAGAACAACACAACTTCAATATATGGTATGACCTCCATGAACAGCCATGCATGCAAAACAGCGTCGTCTCATCGACGATGTCAGTCGCCTAATGACGTCATTTGGAATCTGGTTCCATTCGTCCAGAATGGCTTGTTCAAGCTCAGCCAAAGTGTTTGGACGTTGTGGTCTCTGTCTGAGACGTCTACCCATGTGGTCCCAAAGGTGTTCTATGGGCGACAGGTCAGGAGAACGAGACGGCCAAGACAACACCGGAATGTTTCTTCTGGCAAGAAAGTCTTGTGTGAGTTGAGAATTGTCCTGAGAACACCTTGTGGCTGCTGACATAGGTATGGAAGCACAACAGGGCGCATAACTTTATCCCTGTACCTCTGGGCATTCAAGTTACCGCAAGATTTGTCTTCTATCGCCACAGATCCCTCCCCATACTATGATACCCCCTCCACAAAAGGGCTGGACCTCCTGGATGCAATTTGGTGCCAGTCTCTCTCCTCGGCGCCGATACACACGCACTCTGCCATCAGCATGAAACAAATTGAACCGACTTCATCAGTGAACAGTACCCTCTGCCAATCACGCCGTTGCCACCGTCGCACAGTGCGAGCCCAACGGGGTCTGTTCTGTCAATGGAGACAGGTCAAGGTCATTCCACGGAAAGGCTGATGACGTCACTCTAAGGAACCGGTTACGCAGATGCAAAGTTCGCAGGTAGCGGTCTTCACGGGGGGTTGTGACGCGTGGTCTCCCACTCCTAGGCCTGTCCCTAGTCTGCCCTGTCTGGTTGTACCTCTGAATAAGTTGAGCTACTGTCACCCGGTTGCAAACGAATGTCTGTGCAATCTGGACTTGAGTCGCATCCATGGTATGCCCACTCGCGTTCTTCGGTTGTTATTCTTGGCATCTTTGGAGTGGTTTTTTTTCGGATGTGACATCCGTCAATCGATATGCCCGCCTTTATACCCCTTGTATGCATCATTCTTGATTGTTTGAAAAAACACATGATTTTCACAAAATGTGTGAAAAAAACAATGCAGGAAATTCACGGACTTGGTGACGTCCATACATGTTGGTTGCGTTTATGCGTTCGTTTCTAGATACTTCCAGGACAGCAAACGTCAGTTACAGAAAAAATAATGTAAACATTCCGATGTTAGGTTTCTTTTGCTAGTGAGTTCCTGGCTCACATGTGAATTGATCGCTTGCTAACTCACTTTCAATAATGAATGTGCGGAACAATGATCAAAGAAAAACGTGTTTTCTCAGTTTTCAATAAAAGTCATGAAAATCACGTACCTTATCAATTTCTGTGATGAACAACTGAAATGTTACGTTTTGGCGACCCGTTTCCATAAAACTTAACATTTAGCTAAAGTAAATTAAGAATATATTTGAATTCTAAAAATGGATAGTTTCTTTTGGGGTTTAGTGTATATGTATAATAGGTATCTCATTGTAAAACAGATAGCTTTTAGTAAAAGTAAACAAGACATGTTTTATCAAAAGTGGATGATGTATCATGATATCATTAATTTAGAATAATCTCTCTAGAATTGCTCCTTCTTGTGTCCATCGTGTAATATCATATTCAAAAATTTGTCACAACCACAGAGAGCTACTTTGTCATATCAACGATAGTCAATATGAATAATTGTGTACCCTAGGTTTATTATATGCACTAGGAGATAAAGTGTGAATGTGTGAGTGAATGTGTTGTTTTTGTATGAAAATAACCAAAAAAAACCCCAAGAAATCTAAAATATTCTATACTTTTATTTCAATGGGATATCTACTACCCAGGGTTGATGTCCCTATTTGTAACAGGGTTTCTGAAATAAAATAAAAAGTTGAGAACAGCAAGTTTGGACTTGTCTTTTCAAGAATTGCATGATTGTGAACGACATGTTACATCTTACGAGTCACGAGTCTACATGATTTAATTTTTGGCACACATCCCCTTCCATAATAAGCTCCCCAGGAAGCTTTGTCAATAAAAAGGAGAGTTGTTGACGGTCTTTCATTGAATGAAAAAACCTTTCGGTGTCAGTGTATGTTGACTCTGTGTCAATAGACTTGGGCTATGTCGATTCTCTAGTTGTATGGACGTCTTATGGTTAAAAAAGCTTAGTGTTTGGACATGAACTTGCCACTAATTTTACAGAGACATTCATTCCATAAATCTCTTCTTTTTTAAGCGTTCATAATAAATCCTTTATACTAACGCTTTTTTTATGATCAGTGGATATTGAACCCAATTAAGTCTAGACTATGCAGATGTCTAGATGATTCCTCTAAGAATAAGTATTGTCATTTCTAATCAATCATTTTGATGATGTTGATAGGATATACACTGAAATATATCACATGGATAGAATCTAGCTTTATCTGTGAATTTGGGATAAAGTTGTATAATACACAAACTAGATTTCTCATAAGATTTGTCACTCTTTATCAGTTATATTCATGTTGTTGATACGGAACAGACTGAAATATATCACATGATAAGAGTGTACATATACACCTTAAAGGGGCAGTAGCACGTTTTTAGGGAGAAAATAAGGTGATGTCAGGAAAATGAAAATAAATGGTTCCAATTGAAAGACATTGTATTTAAACTAAATTGAACAGTAATAATTCAAATATATAACATAAATTTTAGCTATGCGATTCCTTTTTCTTACACAAATTGAATTAAAGGTGTTAACAAAAAATGGCCGCCAATGGATTTTATGCGAATCTTCATACTTTGTCCTCTCACTATGGATGATTGACTTGTGTGATGAGATTTTTGACACTGTCAACATAATACATTTAACATTAACCTTCAATTATCAGTGAAAATTTTAAAATATAAAATTATCAAAAAAAGGGGCAGTAGCACGTTTTTGATAATTTTATATTTCAAACTGTTCATTGATTATTGTAAGTTAATGCTTAATGTATTTTGACAGTGTAAAAAATATCATACACAAGCCAATCATCCATAGTCAGAGGACAAAGCATGAAGATTTACATAAAATTAATTGGCGGCCATTTTGTGTGAACACCTTTTATTCATTTTGTGTAAGAAAAATAAATCGCATGGCTAAACTTTACGTTATATATTTGAATTATTACTGCTACATTTCGATTAAATACAATGTCTTTCAATTGGAACCAATAATTTTCAGTTTCCTGACATAACCTTATATTCCCCCGAAAACGTGCTACTGCCCCTTTAAATTTATAAGTTTGGACTTAAATGTACGTTTTGTGGAGACAGAATATAGCAAGTCGCTAAAACATCGCTAAAATCTCTAAACTCGACCGAGATAATTTATCCCCAACTATAGCTCGCTAAGATTCTGAGTGTGTTTACAGAACCGTTATAATTCTTTGTGATTCAGTTTAAATCTCGCCTCTTCATGTTAAAAAAAACATACGGGAAATAATCCTGAAGAGAGGTTTGAGTCTAATAATAAGACTGAGTTTACTAATTAGGTACGTTAAATCAACATAGTTTTCAAAAGGAAACAAGGCGCTTGGTGGATGCCTCCCGCATTCAAGCACGTTCTATACAAATAAATTTTATCTAGTTAACGTTCATTTCATGATAGTTTATATTTTACCATGAAACTTCGTCGACACAAGAATAATTTGTCTAGGATATATTGTATATAATATTTCATCATGGATTGGATAGCTATTTCTAATACGAATGCTTTTCCCTCAACTTGGTCTAAATCATATAAGTCACATTACTATTGTACCCTCGGAAATAGAAATAAATTTTTTTTTGGCGTTTATTTCTTTATTCCTATATCAACTTAAATATACTCTCCCAAAAAGAAACGCATAGATGTTTTTGAGAATTTTTGTCGAGTGTAAAAACAAATGAAAGCAATATAAATGTGACATTTTCTTCTATTTTCGACCATGAAGGCCAGGTATCGCCTCAGTTTTTGGTGGCTTCAAAGAACTCAATCTTATTAGGTGGCGTTTTACAATCAAGATCTTGAACCTAAGAAACTTTAGTTTATGACTATGGTAAAGCATACCACAATGTTTATAACATCCATGAACGTTACTTGCATCAGATTATTTACCGACCAAGAGAGTGTTTCGAGCATGATAACTTGAACTCACTTGCAGAACGTCAGATGCCTCATTAACCTGCCCTTTTAAAGAAGTTGTTTATGACTTCTAAAACACTACATTTTGAGCCAAATAAAACATCAATGGCATGAATTAATTAAACGTGTACGTCAACGTCTTAATATGCCTCAGACACACCAACGACTGGCCATTTGCATTGCAGAAAGATTGGGGAAGAATTGCATTAAAGGGACTCCATCGATTTATCCGTTCATATTCAAAGGGTTGTCAAGCAAGGATTCTTGAAAGTTTTTGCTTTGATACCATTGAGCTTTTGTGACAGTATTTTTTTTCATTTGGGTGAAGTAACAAATTCTTTAAAAAAATAAATATGCATAGTATATGTAATTCTTACAGTTAGTCAAAAAACTAAGTTTTTCCCAACTAGGCCTGTAGTGTTACAATATATTTTATATTGCCTTTGTTTAGGTAAAACTGCCCAAAATTTGCATATGTTTAGTACATTTGGAAACCTGCTATAGACAATGAGCTTACGATGCTCTTTCCACTTGAATTCGCAGTTGAACGTGCATTGCCACAGCAAATCTGCAATTGACAACAAAGGTTATGAATGAACTCATGAGAATAGTGGTTTTTACACCCCTTGGGCGGTTATAAATCCCTTCTTATTTCAACGGGTTTTAACTCGTAACTAACTTCCTTTTGGTGTTTACCCTTTACACCCCTTGGGAAGTTAGTTGAATCCACTGCAGCAGTGTTCCGCGTGAGTGCAAGTCAAATGATAACCCGATTGCCTCGGGTTATGGAAATAAGCTCTGGTCGGGCTACGTCTCACGAGGAAATTTTCCATAACCCCTCGGTACCGGGTTATTATTTTATTTTAAACAAATTCAATAATTAAATATGAATTGTAGAGGACATAAGATATAGAAATAGTGTACATTAAACATTGTATTTTAACGAACGGTACTGAGATTAAAGGTCATTTACATAATAAAGCTTGCATCAGAAATATACATTTCCGCTCAGAAATAATTTCGAGGCGTGAAAATGCCATCATCCCGTCTCGAAATGTGTTATTATTCTGTAAATGTTCGCCCACCACAATATACCAACTGCGAGGGAGGTGGTTTTAAGAGACTAGTTATGTGGAGACAGATTCTCTAAAAACTTTTAAAAATCTATACCGGTAAATTTTAGTTTTTCCCCCCATATATATAAGATGTTTATCTTATCTTTAATGTTTTAGTACATATATTCTTTGTTTTATTGTCTCTCATAAATCGGTCGTTTCATATTTTACAATCATGTAACGAGTGAGACATTAAAAAAATGATCTGTCTGTCTGTCTGTCTGTCTGTCTCTCTAAACTTGACCTAGTTAATATATCCCCAACTGTCGCTCGCCAAGGTTCTGAGTTTGTTTACAAAACCGTTCTACTATGTTATTCTTTTTCGTACCCGGAAAGCAACATTTGTTATTATAGTAAAACCCGTTTGAAGTTTTACTTAAGGCAACTTATGTTGTTTTAAAGAATTAAAACATTTGGTAATACAGAAATGTGAACTACCTAACGAAATCGGCTGAACTTTTACTTACTGCTGACTAATGTCACGGAGTGATTATTGATTGCTACTAACTATGCAAATTGGTAATTCATTGATTGACTTTTTGACGAGCTGCAGACACCATCATACTTATCGTCATTAGTTCCACCAGCAATGTCCGAAATCTCAAACCGCTGTACTCGCACATCTAATAATTTACAAATTCTTGTTTGCCATACAAAAACATTGCATAAACGTTCCTTTCTACCGTCGGCTATTGCTGCGTGGAGTGCTATCGATGTGTCGCTTAAACATTCCCCATCATATGCTATCTTCAAGAAACATATATTTTAAATTGCAATGTTCATAAAATATGTCAAGATTTTGGTAACAGACACAACCAGGTGAAAATACGGCGTGAACGGTTCACTCCTCTCGAGGTTTGCAAACTATCCATATACAGTATAGCTTTAATAATGGTTCTCAACATGAAAACAGATTTGTACTTGCTTGAGTCCCTCAGGGGTCTGTGTTAGGGCCCCTTTTGTTCTTAGTATTTATCAATGATTTTGTAAATGATATGAAATATAAAGAAAACGAATTGCAATGGTATTACCAAATCTAACCATGAATGGTCAAATCATTGCAGACATTGAAAACCATAAACAACTAAAACCTTTCAAAAGGATGGTCAGTGGCATTTTCACATAGATCTGGGCCCGGTTGTTCAAAAGACCGTTAAATTTTAACTGACCGTTAACTATTATTTAACGGTCCGTTAAATTAATTTAACGAAAAGCTGTTGTTTAAAGCCCCGTTAAGACTAACAGCCCGTTAAGGCAATGTTAACTTTAACGGAGGGGTAGGGGGTACATTAGGGCACTTACGTTACCATTAGCACTGGATCTTCCATGGAACCAACATGGCGTTCATGATTCAACCTAATGCTGCATTTATGAATGTATTGAATCTGAGAAAACCAAGAGAGTATATAAATTTTGTGTTTGCTTTCACTGATGAAGAATTGCACCAAAGGTATAGATTTAGGAGGGATTCAATCAATTACATTATTTCTTTAGTTGAAGATGAGTTAAAGAGACCTACAAATAGAAGTCATGCACTCAGTGTGGAATCACAGGTACTTGTAACTCTAAGGTTCTTGGTCAGCGGTAGTTTCCTTCAAGTTGTGAGACACCGTTGGCCTTGATAAAAGCACTGTATCCAGAGTCGTGGACGGAGTGTGTGACGCTCTTGTCAGGAGGAGAAACGAATTCCTCAAGTGGCCCAGCGTCCAAGAAAAATAAACAATAAAGAAGGGATTCTTTGAGGTTGGAGGATTCCCCAATGTGGTGGGATGCATTGATGGAACACATATTAGGATTCAGGGCCCAACAGTAGACGAACCGGCGTATGTCAATCGAAAAGGGTGGCATAGTATAAATGTGCAGGCTGTGTGTGACGACAAAGGTATGAAAACAACTCTTTAACATTATAAACTTCCTTGCAATGTTTACTTGTTTCAAGTGTGGATAACAAAACCAATCTTCCACTTCGTTGTACATGATTGAAAACTGTCTTTCCTGTCTAGATATGACAACTTGAGGCGAGAGTGAGCTCCCTTGGTATAGTCTGTATCAGAATAGTAGCGTAGCTGTAACATTACATTACTCTCAAACAAACGATCTCAATGTAATGCTGATTGATATCGATCTAAATAAATATAGATTGTTTAATTTCATTTCATTTTTGAATATTGAATTTAGTTAATAGCCTGATATGTGATACATTAAATAATTATTTATATAGGGGCCTAGTTATTGAAGTTATTCCAAAACGTACAGTACCTAATACATTGATAAATAAATATTGAATATTTATATTGTAATCGAGAGTTAGATATGTAAATACAATTTTCCATTTTATATCAAATGTAGAAATTTTCAAAGAATGATTTTGTTCCAACAGGAATAATCCCCAACATGTGTGCCAGCTGGCCAGGCTCCACCCATGACAGCCACATCTTCAGGACATCCTATCTGAGGCAACATTTGGAAACCAATCACACCATGATCTCAGATGGATTTGTCCTTGGAGACAGTGGATACCCAAAAAACGACCATGCCGGTATGTGTTACTTAAATCCTCACATTGATCTATCATAAACTTTTCAAATAATTTTACAACCTATTTGTAAGTAGTAAACATGACATATGAAGTTAACGCAATTAACCCTATATTTTCTAAGTTAATAATTCTTAAGTTATGTTTTCAGCCCCTACCTTCTCACACCGTACCTCCACCCACAAGGAAACCCGCAACAGAGGTTCAATGACCAATTGTGTGGAACAAGGGTCACTGTTGAAAGAACTTTTGGGAGGCTTAAAAGAAGATTTCATGTTCTTCACTCTGAGGTGATTAAATATACTATAATGGAATCTTTAACTTGGTTGATTGAATTTTTTTTACACATTTAAAATATACATCTTTGAATGTCAATCAAAACATGGTGTGGGAAGTGTTACCATAGCCATTAGGTTTTATTTTCTTACACACCAAGTTTGTTGTAATTCAATACACATACGAATTCATAATTTTCTACGAATGATATAAAATTCTAAAAAATAATTTAATACCATATTGAGAAAATATTTTGAAATCCTGGTTCTTTAAACATAATATTTACTTAATAAATTATATCATATTTCTCCTGACTCAATTATATTTAATGTTTCACAGATCCACATGAAGCCAGGAAAAGTTTGCAAAATCATCATGACATGTGCGATTTTGCACAACATCGCCATCCTCCGCAATGAGGCTTTGGAAGTTGAGGACGCTGAGAGACAGGACCAACCACCTATCGTCAATTACAGAGGGCAACGGAATGATGGGAAGTCAATCCGAGATCATATAGCAAACACTTTCTTTGCTAAATAGGTAAATCTAAACACTTTCTGTTCAGACAATTGTATAGGGAATTTATGATTTCCATATGACAATTAAAATTCATCAAGTATAGATATTACCTAAACTGTTTGTGATGCGAACAGGAATAATCTGAACATCAATCTCCTTTTAGTTTAATATATTATTTTCTAATCACACAAGATTACCTAAAATGTTTGGAATCTATTTTTACCATCAAAAGATTCACTGTAGCAATTCATGGTCAAAGGGAGGTAATTGATAGAAGAGTAAATAATCTCCCTTAGACTGTCAGTCTACCATAATACTTGTTACAAGTATGAATGTTATTAACACATTTGTTATTTTATTAAATGAAAATATAACTCACTTTTATTAAGTAAATAAATTTATTTGAGGATTTCATAACCACATGTTATAATGTTGACAATAATAACAATTATAAAATACAAGATAATAAATTAACATAGCAGTTCAATCACTGAACACAGCAATATAAATATAAGTGGTCAAATATGACTGATAATTACAATTATTAATTTGATTATGTATAAATACTTGTAATGTTACTTTACTTACGTAAAAATAATAACAGTTGTATAAATAACTTAGAGAACACATTCATGGTTACTGATATACATTTGATCAACGTAACAAGGACATGAGGTACTGCGCCGGATTGTCAGTTACATCAGGCTGTTGTTGTAACAGTATACGCTGAAGCAGCTCAACTTGGAGTGAAAGTCTCTGTGTCTCTAACTGTGCGTTTGTCCTATCCAGGGCCTGTTGCTGTAGTTGCCCCTCCAGGACCTTGTACTGCATGGTTAAGACATCCGGCGATACGGTATTATCAGTGGCAAGCTCGATTTCTCCAAATTAAGCAACTCTAAACGAGTTCCCTTCCTCAAAGCTATAGTATTTAGTTACGTATTCACGCGCGCACGGATACTTGCGGCGTATACTGTTTAAAAAAAATGAATTTCAGCTGTTTATTGGATGTGGCAGCTGAAATTATTCGTCTTGGCTTGTTAGTATAATTACTTTGTATCATTTGATTACTTGTGGTTAGAGATTTATTGTTTTCATCACGTTTTCATAAATGTACCTCTCTCTTTCATGTGGGCCCACATTTGAAAAACTTATATTACAAGGTAAATGTACCTCTTCCTTAAATGTGGGCCCACCTGTCTTCCTCTGTATATAGGTCTTAATTATGTGGGCCCACATTTAAAAAAAATATATTACAAGGTAAATGTACCTTTCCCTCAAATGTGGGCCCACCTGTCTTCCTCTGTCTATAGGTCTTAAATATGTGGGCCCACATTTAAAAAATATATATATTACATGGTAAATGTACCTTTCCCTCAAATGTGGGCCCACCTGTCTTCCTCTGTATATAGGTCTTAAATATGTGGGCCCACATTTAAAAAAATATAGATTACAAGGTAAATGTACCTCTACCTTAAATGTGCGACACCCTATGAACCGACATACATGCACTATAGTCTGTTTCAGTGTACACGTATGAGGAAATGTGTTTTAACATCCATTTATTAATAATCAATATTTAGATAATATATTGATATCATGATTTCAAACACATAGTTTACCATTGATTTTGTATTAACATATACTTTCATGATCTTCAAATTGTATACAAAATTGTAATGTTATCTACATCGTCAGGAATTTTGCAAATGTATGCAAATGTATGTTAACAATGTGTGAGCTTCACGTTGGTCATCTCACCACACACGAAGATGTGTTAAAGTGACACAGAGTATATTTCTTAAAATTTTATTTGGTTTTGATAAGCTACAATATATCTAATATGCTGATTGAAGTTCATATCTCATCACTGGACTTCCAAATATATCCATTTTTGCATAATATCTCTAAAATGCTTGATTTTATGGAAAAATCAAGAAAACATCTCAAATACGTTTAATATTCGAAATTATGCATCTACCTATTAGTTACAATACCTAATAAACACTATCGAATCGAATATATCTTCCTGTCAGCTTGACAAGGTTTCAAAATTACGTTTGGCGAATTTGCTCGCGCCCCTCAAACCACATTGTCCGGTTTTCGATCAAAATCCCGACTTTGAATGGCCGTATTTTCGCTCTAATGTACTGATTGACCTTTCACTTGTTATTCTCAGTAACAGTTAGTGGTTCCCGATATAAAAACATTGATTTCAAAATTTGACATATGTGATCCTATCAACATACATGTACTCTGTGTCTCTTTAATGAATACGCTTTAACTGATAGATCAATAATCTATATGATAAATCATTTTAGGCTGTGTCACCGAAAAAATTAATATAAGAGGTAAAATTAATTTAGATCTTTATTTACCTTCGCTTCACATGAAATCATATTTCAATAAAGGGTTTAGCTGACTTATTCATAACTTAACTGACAAGACAATACTTACTGTTTTGACAACAATATAATGTTCAACATAGATCTTAGATACTTTATTCATCTTATTTTCTTTATGAAATGTTTAGTGACATTCATGATATTGTGTTAATTGTATGTAATTTTCAAGGTAATTTGTTTGATAATAAGGGTTTGTCATTCCTTAACTAGGATAGGTAGACAATGAAACATGTTGATCTATTGATCTATAGGTCGTAAGGGTGATATTTAAATGACAACCAGCCGCTAAAAATATTATCACATTGCGCGTGAGTCTCGTGCAGAATATTTACGCGCTTTATTTTAGTCCGCGCTTTTATCACTTTTCTATCGGGCATCATGATAATGAGAAGGATATTAATGTGGGTCCTGCTTACAATTGTAGTATTGATGATAAATGAAGGAGTGGGTACCCCCATAGTTCAAAATTGTCATGGGGGACAAGTATTAAGATGTCGTCGGCTTGGTGGGGGTATATATGAACATATCCATGGAGATACATACCACAAAGTTACAATCATTCATTTACTAGGATCGACCGATAGGATAGAACTTGATCCGAAGTTATTCCCTTCATTGAAAGTAAGTATAAATATATACAATTATTGATAAATATGTTTTCAATGTGAATAATTTACTATTCATTGATATTGCTTGTTGATGTAAATGTTTCGTGGAGGGTTCAATTTCCTGCGTTAATTAGCATGCTATTAAAATTTAGATGATAATGTAAATTTATACTCATCAATATTAATCACTATGTTTTATCCATAGGGTGTAAATTAATGTTTTAAAGAAGATAACATGGAAGTCTTTGGAAAAAAATATTTCACCACAAATGGGAATAATATTATCCAAGTGGTGTTAAGCAAATACTCACTCACTCACTTGTGTAGAGAAAATTAACTATAGACTTACTCTCATATTTTTTTATTTATTTTTTATTTAAGTATCTCTATGTTAACTCTTTCAAGTGTGAAAATGAATTACACCAACTGTGAAAAGTATGTGAATGTTAAAAGGTACACAACATCGATTAAAAAAAATCTTATGTAAGTGTCCCGATCAAATATAAGGTTAATACCACTTCAAAGAATGTGTCTACTTTAACCAATCAGTATAATCTCTACACCCTCCGTTAATAGACCGATCCAGTCGAGAGCAGTTTAGCCCCGCCCCCTACGACGTGATTGGTTGAAATATTTGAGGGGACAAGTCTCAAGCTCAGGCGAGCCGGGCCGTGTATCTCAACAACCATTGAACTGTAAAATTGAAATATTAGAAATAAACATGATATATTTTTCATGTTTAATCTTACAGGCAAGAATATTTTCAAGTTTTGTTAGTATCAAATGCCTGAAAGGTAATTTTAGCCTACTGCTTGCATGAAAGCTATACATAAATATACAATCTATGGGTTGGAGCAAAATACATATATGGAACACAATGAGTGAAATGGAAATGCAGAAAACCTTATATTTATCAAAATTTCAATGCATGCAAGTGTCTTTGATATTTTATTATTTCTAAGTGGGATATTTCGCCGTATTTTGCACAACAAGACGTCCAACATAGTTTGTATACAATATGGCGAAATTTCGAAAATTGCCGAAATGTCAACGTGTAGGATTGCTATTAATGATCTCGATCAACTTAAATGAACTGTTGATTCAGAAACATACAGTACTGAAGATAAATTATCAAAGGGTACTTAGAGCTGTCACCTTGTTGAACGTTTATGGGAGTGACTTGAAAAGTGCGTAATTCGAACAAATTCTCACCTTCGAACACTTGTCCGACCCGTGATTGTTTTTTTACCTTGTAATCAGCCATTTCAACAATTTTAGCGATGAATAACGATAAACTTGCTACCCTACACAATGAGGAATACTTATGTCATGACATCGATGCATCAATATTGTAAAGAACGCCATAAATAAATATTATTTGCAACAACAGAAACGAGTCGCCATTATCGCTTTGTTTGTCCCCGGAAGTAAAGTTGACAAATTCGCGTAGCGAAATCGCCGCTCTGATTGGCTGAAATAACGCATGCGCGAGATTTGATTGAAAGACTGGATCGGTCTATTAGGTCTGATTCGATAAAAGCGAGAGTCACTTTTATTGTGATGGTAGTGACCCTTTAAATATGATGTTTAGAGAATTACACTCTAGACGGGAGAGTAACAGAGTGGTCTGCTCCATCACCATCGCCACCAACTAGGAGGAAAGTTGCACCAACTAGGAGGAAAGTTCTCGCATCGAGAGTGAGAAGATCAACAAGAAGGAGGAGACCTCCAAAGAGACGTTTATATAGTTTGTGAACAATCCACGATATAGCTATCAGTGACACCTACCACCATGTCTTGTCAGTTATAGCTAATAGCGACAGAAGACTGTTTTGTGTGGGATCGATTTCTTCCATGGTTAATATCTATGATATTTACGTTATATTATCTGAATGCATGGTTAATATCTATTATATTTACGTTTTATTATCTGAATGCATGGTTAATATCTATTATATTTACGTTATATTATCTGAATGCATGGTTAATATCTATTATATTTACGTTATATTATCTGAATGCATGGTTAATATCTATTATATTTACGTTATATTATCTGAATGACCTCACAAAACTTCTTATAGGTAGCTTATCAAGATAACAAAGGTTATATTTTATATTTTATGAACTTTCCTCCCATACACAGTAGCTACATTGAGTGTTCAGTGAGGCGAGTGTGTATGTTTACATTATCAGTGAACAGTGTGCTGAGGTCACAGGTGAATGGGTTAAGTAGACAGTCAACGGAGGTCAGATGAGTGTATAGCAGGCCATATGTAACGCATTTCTTAAAATAGGGTAGATGTAACGTGTAGGCTAGATGTAACGTTATACTTATAGTTTTCTTGTGGGTTTTGTGTATTTTATTTTGAAAGTAGAAGACTGTCTACTTGTTGCTTTGTGTAAAGTAGCTTACTTTATACTTTTATAGTTTATGTATTCAAGTATCTAAGCAGTATTCAAGCCAAGTTTATTACTTTATATGTGGTGATAAAATAAAAATTTCTTTCAACACATCTGTTTTTCATTTGAAATTGCTGTGTGTGCCTGGGTATACAATAGATATGTGAGGTCGGCAAGTGCTCACGATGTAATATAACGTGCCGTATTGACTCATGGGGGATTCCCATCGTCATTCTGACGCCCTGGCATTCATGTCAACTTTGAGAAAGTTTGTGAATATGTAATTTGTTGAAATGTCTTAGACTTTTCTTTACAAAATAATTTATCACACATTCTCGGTTCGCGTATCAGCTTATGTTATTGTTTTTGAAACTTTCACTAAACATGTCTCAGGTTAACTTAAACAAAATACTTTAACATTATAAATAATATTCATTTTAAAGTTATACCTGAGAGTTGTTTTGTGAATAAGTATCAGAAGTTTAAAGATAGATTATAGGAATTAATTATAAAATGATATTCCAACTATAATGAGAACAAATACATATTTCAATGTTCCTCTTTTTTAATTATAACATTGAATTCAATGTAGCTTTAGCACAGCGAGTTCCTCTTTGACAGAAGACACATAGCGCGAGTTCCTCTTTGTCACCTGAGACGCGAACCTGAAATGGTATAAGAGATATTAAACCCAAAGTTCTATAATTTACATGGGATATCTTAAAATCATTACTAAACATTCTACAATTTACAAACTGAATGAGATAAAAAGACTTTCATCTTTAAAATCTAACAGTGTTAACCTGGTAATGGAAATTATCATTATAAAAAGTCATTCCTATCCCCATCCCTAATGCCAGGGAGAATTCCCCATCTCATGAGTCAAAGTCTAAAAATAACTATGATGCACGAGGTCGATCAGTCCAGTGAGTGGTGAAGAATTAACACAAGTGCATAATTGGACTTGTATGTTCATGAAAAGATTAGCACAACACGTATGTTCATGAAAAGTGAAAAGATGAATATAGATGTGATAACAAGCTTTAAGTTTATATTATATTCAACCTCATGGTATAACTATAACACCATTCCCATGGCACGACGTCACAAAGGTCAAGGGTTATGACATCATAATGATCGTGTCAACGTCACGAATGTAGGAAAAAAAGTCACAGGAAATTTGGTCACAGAAAATAAGTCACAGAAAAAAAGTCACAGGAAAAAAAGTCACAAATTATACATGTAAGTGATTATTTCTATCATTGTTTAGTAAATATCCTTTGAAAAGTGTTTTAAGTAACTGTGTGTTGTAAAGCCACATATTTTGAGTTTAACTATGTTTGGATAGTTGAGTATTAGCATTACTGTAATCACAAAGTGATCAGGAAGTGCTCCGTGTGTTGTGTTTGTTTTGTTAATTGTTAGTTACTTGTGACTGTGTTGTTTTTGTTAAACAGCTAATCCCTAAGAATTATTAGATTGAATGTTATTGTATAATGTTATGAAAAAAATGTATGTTATTGTTTTTATTAATGTCTAATAAAAAGTTGTGACTTTATTTCCTGTGGTTTTTTTTCCTACCAAATTTTGTGACTTTTTTTCTGTGACCAAATTTCCTGTGACTTTTTTTCCGGTCACCAACGTCACAATGGTCTGGGCGAGTTTAAGATTTTGTTTAGTTGGGTTTGTTCCTGTTAGTTTATGTATTATATAACTGTTTTCTCTCTCATAAATTTCACAGCGAAAACTATAAGATCTCATCGTTATAAGGGCAACTGGTTGTTTGCAATAGAAGAACACTATTTTAATGTCTATAAGACTAGGAATTCTAGCTGCGAACGCCTTAGATCCTTTCAACTCGGACTTCCCTACGCAAAAAGAGTTCGCTCTTAAAATGCTTATAACAAACGGTTATGTTACAATATCGATAAATAGTTGCGTTTGTAAAATTTCCAGGATTCATTGTTATTCAACACCCGCAAATTTAAGCGTTTAAAACAAAAACATTTTGACCAAGTTTTAATTATAAAAATAATTAACCCTTAACCTATTTATCTAGGACCTGTCCAGGACAAAAAGCCTTTATATTTGTTGAGACAAAAATCCTTTATATTTATTGAATACCATAGTGGGTGAGCCATAGCCTAGGTTGTCACTAATTGATATCATAAACAATTCAGTCACTGGTGATATACATGGAAAAAATAATATTCATCATGCTAAAAAAATATTCATCAGCTAAAGGGTTTTAAAAAACTAAAAAAATAAAAAATGTATGAATTCTAGATTTACTCACCTATGCCAAAGTCTGTGTAGCGGGTTCTTCCCCAGTATCTTCGTTGTCCTCGCTGTCCTCGCTGCAGCAAAAAAACTGCAGTTTGTTGTAGGTCCGGTTATTAGTTGATTTTCTCTGTCCGAGATACATCAAATGAGTCGACGACTCTAAGGCTTCAGTGTAACGATCGTTTATTAATATTTCAAAGTCTCTCTCCTCCTCGTTTGAATGGACAGTTTTCAGGATCACCTTCCACAGACTTTCCTGTTTGAGTTTCAATTCGTTGACAGATGTTATATGTAGAAGACGATTCTTTGGAAGATCGCTAATTTTTTTTCTCGAATCTTCCTGATATGCACCATCTTCATTAAATTTATCCATAAGCTCCTTTTCAGACAGCTTCATGACTTTAGGTTTAAAAACCTTTTTATCGCCACCATCAGTAAGGATTTCTGTAGTTTTCCTCTTAAGCGATGCCATGATGCGAACGGAAGCAGGTGATGATGCAGTAGGTGAGTGATGAGAACAGAAGCAGAACTTGTATGGTATCAGTTGTGATATCAAAAAAAAGTGTAAGTTGACAGAGTGTTAAGCACTCTTTTATACCAGACCCGAATCCAACAGGTGAAGGCAAGTATCATATACCTATTCAATTTCAAAATTTAATACATACTCAAGTTAGGTTATGTCTTCACCCTTATTGACAAAGACTGACCAGATGTGATATGTTGAGACATGTGACACGAGTACAATACCCTTTCAAATTCCAAATTCAATACCCCATTCAATTCAGGTACCCGCCCTTGTTGAGGCAGGTGACACAAATACAATACCCTTTCATATTCCAAATTCAATACCCTATTCAATTCAGGTACCCGCCCTTGTCGAGGCAGGTGATATAAGTACAATACCCTTTCAAATTCCAAATTCAATACCCTATTCAATTCAGGTACCCGCCCTTGTTGAGGCAGGTGACACGAGTACAATACCCTTTCAAAGTCAAATTCAATACCCTATTCAATTCAGGTTCACCACCCTTGTTGAGGCAGGTGACACGAGTACAATACCCCATTCAATTCAAGTTGACGCCCTTGTTGAGACAGGTGACACGAGTACAGTACCCTTTCAAATTCCTTCAATACCCTATTCAATTCAGGTACCCGCCCTTGTTGAGGCAGGTGATATGAGTAAAATACCTTTTCAAATTCCAAATTCAATACCCTATTCAATTCAGGTACCCGCCCTTGTTGAGGCAGGTGATATGAGTACAATACCCTTTTCAATTTCAAATTCAATACTCCATTCAATTAAGGTCCCCACCCTTGTTGTGACAGGTGACACTAGTACAATACCCTTTCAAAGTCAAATTCAATACCCTATTCAATTCAGGTTCCTCACCCTTGTTGAGGCAGGTGACACGAGTACAATACCCTATTCAATTCCAAATTTAATACCCCATTCGATTTAAGTTGACGCCCTTGTTGAGACAGGTAACACAAGTACAATACCCTTTCAAAGTCAAATTCAATACCCTATTCAATTCAGGTACCCGCCCTTGTTGAGGCAGGTGATATGAGTACAATACCCTTTCAAAGTCAAATTCAATACCCTATTCAATTCAGGTTCCCCACCCTTGTTGAGGCAGGTGACACGAGTACAATACCCAATTCAATTCCAAATTCAATACCCCATTCAATTCAAGTTGACGCCCTTGTTGAGACAGGTGACACGAGTAAAATACCCTTTCAAATTCCTTCAATACCTTATTCAATTCAGGTACCCGCCCTTGTTGAGGCAGATGATATGATTACAATACCCTTTCAAATTCCAAATTCAATACCCTATTCAATTCAGGTACCCGCCCTTGTTGAGGCAGGTGATATGAGTACAATACCCTTTTCAATTTCAAATTTAATACTCCATTCAATTAAGGTCCCCACCCTTGTTGTGACAGGTGACACTAGAACAATACCCTTTCAAAGTCGAATTCAATACCCTATTCAATTCAGGTTCCTCACCCTTGTTGAGGCAGGTTACACGAGTACAATACCCTTTCAAAGTCAAATTCAATACCCTATTCAATTCAGGTTCCCCACCCTTGTTGAGGCAGGTGACACGAGTACAATACCCTTTCAAAGTCAAATTCAATACCCTATTCAATTTAGGTTCCCCACCCTTGTTGAGGCAGGTGACACGAGCACAATACCCCATTCAATTCAAGTTGACGCCCTTGTTGAGACAGGTGACACGAGTACAATACCCTTTCAAAGTCAAATTCAATACCCTATTCAATTCAGGTTCCCCACCCTTGTTGAGGCAGGTGACACTAGTACAATACCCTTTCAAAGTCAAATTCAATACCCTATTCAATTCAGGTTCCTCACCCTTGTTGAGGCAGGTGACACGAGTACAATACCCTATTCAATTCCAAATTTAATACCCCATTCGATTTAAGTTGACGCCCTTGTTGAGACAGGTAACACAAGTACAATACCCTTTCAAAGTCAAATTCAATACCCTATTCAATTCAGGTACCCGCCCTTGTTGAGGCAGGTGATATGAGTACAATACCCTTTCAAAGTCAAATTCAATACCCTATTCAATTCAGGTTCCCCACCCTTGTTGAGGCAGGTGACACGAGTACAATACCCCATTCAATTCCAAATTCAATACCCCATTCAATTCAAGTTGACGCCCTTGTTGAGACAGGTGACACGAGTGAAATACCCTTTCAAATTCCTTCAATACCTTATTCAATTCAGGTACCCGCCCTTGTTGAGGCAGATGATATGATTACAATACCCTTTCAAATTCCAAATTCAATACCCTATTCAATTCAGGTACCCGCCCTTGTTGAGGCAGGTGATATGAGTACAATACCCTTTTCAATTTCAAATTTAATACTCCATTCAATTAAGGTCCCCACCCTTGTTGTGACAGGTGACACTAGAACAATACCCTTTCAAAGTCGAATTCAATACCCTATTCAATTCAGGTTCCTCACCCTTGTTGAGGCAGGTTACACGAGTACAATACCCTTTCAAAGTCAAATTCAATACCCTATTCAATTTAGGTTCCCCACCCTTGTTGAGGCAGGTGACACGAGCACAATACCCCATTCAATTCAAGTTGACGCCCTTGTTGAGACAGGTGACACGAGTACAATACCCTTTCAAAGTCAAATTCAATACCCTATTCAATTCAGGTTCCCCACCCTTGTTGAGGCAGGTGACACGAGTACAATACCCTTTGAAAGTTAAATTCAATACCCTATTCAATTCAGGTTCCCCAACCTTGTTGAGGCAGGTGACATGAGTACAATACCCCATTCAATTCCAAATTCAATACCCCATTCAATTCAAGTTGACGCCCCTGTTGAGACAGGTGACACGAGTACAATACCCTTTCAAATTCCTTCAATACCTTATTCAATTCAGGTACACGCCCTTGTTGAGGCAGGTGATATGAGTACAATACCCTTTCAAATTCCAAATTCAATACCCTATTTAATTCAGGTACCCGCCATTGTTGAGGCAGGTGACACGAGTACAATACCCTTTCAAAGTCAAATTCAATACCTTATTCAATTCAGTTTCCCCACCCTTGTTGAGGCAGGTGACACGAGTACAATACCCCATTCAATTCCAAATTCAATACCCCATTCAATTCAAGTTGACGTCCTTGTTGAGAAAGGTGACACGAGTACAATACCCTTTCAAAGTCAAATTCAATACCCTATTCAATTCAGGTGTTCCCCACCCTTGTTGAGGCAGGTGACACGAGTACAATACCCTTTCAAAGTCAAATTCAATACCTTATTCAATTCAGGTTCCCCACCCTTTTTGAGGCAGGTGACACGAGTACAATACCCTTTCAAAGTCAAATTCAAAACCCTATTCAATTCAGGTTCCCCACCCTTGTTGAGGCAGGTGACACGAGTACAATACCCTTTCAAAGTCAAATTTAATACCCTATTCAATTCAGGTTCCCCACCCTTGTTGAAGCAGGTGACATGAGTACAATACCTCATTCAATTCCAATTTCAATACCCCATTCAATTCAAGTTGACGCCCTTGTTGAGACAGGTGACACGAGTACAGTACCCTTTCAAATTCCTTCAATACCATATTCAATTCAGGTACCCGCCCTTGTTGAGGCAGGTGATATGAGTACAATAGCCTTTCAAATTCCAAATTCAATACCCTATTTAATTCAGGTACCCGCCCTTGTTGAGGCAGGTGATATGAGTACAATACCCTTTTCAATTTCAAATTTAATACTCCATTCAATTAAGGTCCCCACCCTTGTTGTGACAGGTGACACGAGTACAATACCCTTTCAAAGTCGAATTCAATACCCTATTCAATTAAGGTTCCTCACCCTTGTTGAGGCAGGTGACACGAGTACAATATCCTTTCAAAGTCAAATTCAATACCCTATTCTATTCAAGTTGACGCCCTTGTTGTGACAGGTGACACGAGTACAATACCCTTTCAAAGTCAAATTCAATACCTTATTCAATTCAGGTTCCCCACCCTTGTTGAGGCAGGTGACACGAGTACAATACCCTTTCAAAGTCAAATTCAATACCCTATTCAATTCAGGTTCCCCACCCTTGTTGAGGCAGGTGACACGAGTACAATACCCCATTCAATTCAAGTTGACGCCCTTGTTGAGGCAGGTGACACGACTACAATACCTTTTCAAAGTCAAATTTAATACCCTATTCAATTCAGGTTCTCCTTGTTGAGGCAGGTGACACGAGTAAAATACCCTTTCAAAGTCAAATTCAATACCCTATTCAATTCAGGTTCCCCACCCTTGTTGAGGCAGGTGACACTAGTACAATACCTTTTCAAAGTTCAAATTCAATACCCTATTTAATTCAGGTTCCCCACCCTTGTTGAGGCAGGTGACACGAGTACAATACCCTTTCAAAGTCAAATTCAATACCCTATTCAATTTAGGTTCCCCACCCTTGTTGAGGCAGGTGACACGTGCACAATACCCCATTTAATTCAAGTTGACGCCCTTGTTGAGACAGGTGACACGAGTACAATACCCTTTCAAAGTCAAATTCAATACCCTATTCAATTCAGGTTCCCCACCCTTGTTGAGGCAGGTGACACGAGTAAAATACCCTTTCAAAGTCAAATTCAATACCCTATTCAATTCAGGTTCCCAACCCTTGTTGAGGCAGGTGACACGAGTACAATATCCCATTCAATTCCAAATTCAATACCCCATTCATTTCAAATTGACGCCCTTGTTGAGACAGGTGACACGAGTACAATACCCTTTCAAATTCCTTCAATACCTTATTCAATTCAGGTACACGCCCTTGTTGAGGCAGGTGATATGAGTACAATACCCTTTCAAATTCTAAATTCAATACCCTATTCAATTCAGGTACCCGCCCTTGTTGAGGCAGGTGATATGAGTACAATACCCTTTTCAATTTCAAATTTAATACTCCATTCAATTAAGGTCCCCACCCTTGTTGTGACAGGTGACACTAGAACAATACCCTTTCAAAGTCGAATTCAATACCCTATTCAATTCAGGTTCCTCACTCTTGTTGAGGCAGGTTACACGAGTACAATACCCTTTCAAAGTCAAATTCAATACCCTATTCAATTCAGGTTCCCCACCCTTGTTGAGGCAGGTGACACGAGTACAATACCCTTTCAAAGTCAAATTCAATACCCTATTCAATTTAGGTTCCCAACCCTTGTTGAGGCAGGTGACACGAGCACAATACCCCATTCAATTCAAGTTGACGCCCTTGTTGAGACAGGTGACACGAGTACAATACCCTTTCAAAGTCAAATTCAATACCCTATTCAATTCAGGTTCCCCACCCTTGTTGAGGCAGGTGACACGAGTACAATACCCTTTCAAAGTTAAATTCAATACCCTATTCAATTCAGGTTCCCCACCCTTGTTGAGGCAGGTGACACGAGTACAATACCCCATTCAATTCCAAATTCAATACCCCATTCAATTCAAGTTGACGCCCCTGTTGAGACAGGTGACACGAGTACAATACCCTTTCAAATTCCTTCAATACCTTATTCAATTCAGGTACACGCCCTTGTTGAGGCAGGTGATATGAGTACAATACCCTTTCAAATTCCAAATTCAATACCCTATTTAATTCAGGTACCCGCCATTGTTGAGGCAGGTGACACGAGTACAATACCCTTTCAAAGTCAAATTCAATACCTTATTCAATTCAGGTGTTCCCCACCCTTGTTGAGGCAGGTGACACGAGTACAATACCCTTTCAAAGTCAAATTCAATACCTTATTCAATTCAGGTTCCCCACCCTTTTTGAGGCAGGTGACACGAGTACAATACCCTTTCAAAGTCAAATTCAATACCCTATTCAATTCAGGTTTCCCACCCTTGTTGAGGCAGGTGACACGAGTACAATACCCTTTCAAAGTCAAATTTAATACCCTATTCAATTCAGGTTCCCCACCCTTGTTGAAGCAGGTGACATGAGTACAATACCTCATTCAATTCCAATTCCAATACCCCATTCAATTCAAGTTGACGCCCTTGTTGAGACAGGTGACACGAGTACAGTACCCTTTCAAATTCCTTCAATACCATATTCAATTCAGGTACCCGCCCTTGTTGAGGCAGGTGATATGAGTACAATAGCCTTTCAAATTCCAAATTCAATACCCTATTTAATTCAGGTACCCGCCCTTGTTGAGGCAGGTGATATGAGTACAATACCCTTTTCAATTTCAAATTTAATACTCCATTCAATTAAGGTCCCCACCCTTGTTGTGACAGGTGACACGAGTACAATACCCTTTCAAAGTCAAATTCAATACCCTATTCAATTCAAGTTCACGCCCTTGTTGTGACAGGTGACACGAGTACAATACCCTTTCAAAGTCAAATTCAATACCTTATTCAATTCAGGTTCCTCACCCTTGTTGAGGCAGGTGACACGAGTACAATACCCTTTCAAAGTCAAATTCAATACCCTATTCAATTCAGGTTCCCCACCCTTGTTGAGGCAGGTGACACGAGTACAATACCCTTTCAAAGTCAAATTCAATACCCTATTCAATTCAGGTTCCCCACCCTTGTTGAGGCAGGTGACACGAGTACAATACCCCATTCAATTCAAGTTGACGCCCTTGTTGAGGCAGGTGACACGACTACAATACCTTTTCAAAGTCAAATTTAATACCCTATTCAATTCAGGTTCTCCTTGTTGAGGCAGGTGACACGAGTAAAATACCCTTTCAAAGTCTAATTCAATACCCTATTCAATTCAGGTTCCCCACCCTTGTTGAGGCAGGTGACACTAGTACAATACCTTTTCAAAGTTCAAATTCAATACCCTATTTAATTCAGGTTCCCCACCCTTGTTGAGGCAGGTGACACGAGTACAATACCCTTTCAAAGTCAAATTCAATACCCTATTCAATTTAGGTTCCCCACCCTTGTTGAGGCAGGTGACACGTGCACAATACCCCATTTAATTCAAGTTGACGCCCTTGTTGAGACAGATGACACGAGTACAATACCCTTTCAAAGTCAAATTCAATACCCTATTCAATTCAGGTTCCCCACCCTTGTTGAGGCAGGTGACACGAGTACAATACCCTCTCAAAGTCAAATTTAATACCCTATTCAATTCAGGTTCCCCACCCTTGTTGAAGCAGGTGACATGAGTACAATACCTCATTCAATTCCAATTTCAATACCCCATTCAATTCAAGTTGACGCCCTTGTTGAGACAGGTGACACGAGTACAGTACCCTTTCAAATTCCTTCAATACCATATTCAATTCAGGTACCCGCCCTTGTTGAGGCAGGTGATATGAGTACAATAGCCTTTCAAATTCCAAATTCAATACCCTATTTAATTCAGGTACCCGCCCTTGTTGAGGCAGGTGATATGAGTACAATACCCTTTTCAATTTCAAATTTAATACTCCATTCAATTAAGGTCCCGACCCTTGTTGTGACAGGTGACACGAGTACAATATCCTTTCAAAGTCAAATTCAATACCCTATTCAATTCAAGTTCACGCCCTTGTTGTGACAGGTGACACGAGTACAATACCCTTTCAAAGTCAAATTCAATACCTTATTCAATTCAGGTTCCTCACCCTTGTTGAGGCAGGTGACACGAGTACAATACCCTTTTAAAGTCAAATTCAATACCCTATTCAATTCAGGTTCCCCACCCTTGTTGAGGCAGGTGACACGAGTACAATACCCTTTCAAAGTCAAATTCAATACCCTATTCAATTCAGGTTCCCCACCCTTGTTGAGGCAGGTGACACGAGTACAATACCCCATTCAATTCAAGTTGACGCCCTTGTTGAGGCAGGTGACACGACTACAATACCTTTTCAAAGTCAAATTTAATACCCTATTCAATTCAGGTTCTCCTTGTTGAGGCAGGTGACACGAGTAAAATACCCTTTCAAAGTCAAATTCAATACCCTATTCAATTCAGGTTCCCCACCCTTGTTGAGGCAGGTGACACTAGTACAATATCTTTCAAAGTTCAAATTCAATACCCTATTTAATTCAGGTTCCCCACCCTTGTTGAGGCAGGTGACACGAGTACAATACCCTTTCAAAGTCAAATTCAATACCCTATTCAATTTAGGTTCCCCACCCTTGTTGAGGCAGGTGACACGTGCACAATACCCCATTTAATTCAAGTTGACGCCCTTGTTGAGACAGGTGACACGAGTACAATACCCTTTCAAAGTCAAATTCAATACCCTATTCAATTCAGGTTCCCCACCCTTGTTGAGGCAGGTGACACGAGTACAATACCCTTTCAAAGTCAAATTCAATACCCTATTCAATTCAGGTTCCCAACCCTTGTTGAGGCAGGTGACACGAGTACAATATCCCATTCAATTCCAAATTCAATACCCCATTCAATTCAAGTTGACGCCCTTGTTGAGACAGGTGACACGAGTACAATACCCTTTCAAATTCCTTCAATACCCTATTCAGTTCAGGTACCCGCCCTTGTTGAGGCAGGTGATATGAGTACAATACCCTTTCAAATTCCAAATTCAATACCCTATTCAATTCAGGTACCCGCCCTTGTTGAGGCAGGTGATATGAGTACAATACCCTTTCAATTTCCAAATTCAATACCCTATTAAATTCAGGTACCCGCCATTGTTTAGGCAGGTGACACGAGTACAATACCCTTTCAAAGTCAAATTCAATACCTTATCAATTCAGTTTCCCCATCCTTGTTGAGGCAGGTGACACGAGTACAATACCCCATTCAATTCCAAATTCAATACCCCATTCAATTCAAGTTGACGCCCTTGTTGAGACAGGTGACACGAGTACAATACCCTTTCAAATTCCTTCAATACCATATTCAATTCAGGTACCCGCCCTTGTTGAGTCAGGTGACACGAGTACAATACCCTTTCAAAGTCAAATTGAATACCCTATTCAATTCAGTTTCCCCGCCCTTGTTGAGGCAGGTGACACGAGTACAATACCCTTTCAAAGTCAAATTCAATACCTTATTCAATTCAGTTTCCCCACCCTTGTTGAGGCAGGTGACACGAGAACAATACCCCATTCAATTCCAAATTCAATACCCCATTCAATTCAAGTTGACGCCCTTGTTGAGACAGGTGACACGAGTACAATACCCTTTCAAAGTCAAATTCAATACCCTATTCAATTCAGGTTCCCCACCCTTGTTGAGGCAGGTGACACGAGTACAATACCCTTTCAAAGTCAAATTCAATACCCTTTTCAATTCAGGTTCCCCACCCTTGTTGAAGCAGGTGACACGAGTACAATACCCCATTCAATTCCAAATTCAATACCCCATTCAATTCAAGTTGACGCCCTTGTTGAGACAGGTGACACGAGTACAATACCCTTTCAAAGTCAAATTCAATACCCTATTCAATTCAGGTGTTCCCCACCCTTGTTGAGGCAGGTGACACGAGTACAATACCCTTTCAAAGTCAAATTCAATACCCTATTCAATTTAGGTTCCCCACCCTTGTTGAGGCGGGTGACACGAGTACAATACCCTTTCAAAGTCAAATTCAATACCCTATTCAATTCAGGTTCCCCACCCTTGTTAAGGCAGGTGACACGAGTACAATACCCCATTCAATTCAAGTCGACGCCCTTGTTGAGACAGGTGACACTAGTACAATACCCTTTCAAAGTCAATTTCAATACCCTATTCAATTCAGGTTCCCCACCCTTGTTGAGACAGGTGACACGAGTACAATACCCTTTGATTTAAACATATTTATTTCCATAAATGGATCCGGATTGGCAAACAAGCTGACGCTTATGTCAATGCCGCTCCGGGATACAAAATACATAAAATGTCATGATGAATGTACAATAAATCATATTACATGTCTGAAATAATAATACACCAATCATTTCTAGTTGTCAAAATGTCATTTGAAACTATTTTGGATCAAATCTGCCACTTAAATTTATAAACATGTGCACGGAATTTATAAGTTCTTTGTTTACACTGTCTGAAGAGTTTTGATTTCCGAAAAGAACTGATTTTAGGTCAAATCCATTAGTGTAGAAATACATAGTTTGTCGTATATCGTTGAAAATAGGACATACGAAAAAGTAATGAATAGAGTCTTCATAATCATGGCCACAGGGGCAGGATGTGGTTTCAGATATAAAGCGTTGGTATTTGTGTGCATTTAGATCACTGCATTCAAGTCGAAGACGACAATGAATGATTTGGCAAACTCTGCTTCCACTGTTTAGATCAAAATGGCAGTAGGTATTTTTATTATTTAGAAGTGCATTTTTGAATCTTGAAAGGGACTGTATTTCTCTCTGTTCAGAAGGCAATGAATTCCATAATGTAACAGTATTTGGAAGAAAAGACCGTGCATAATTCGCAGTTTTAGAGTTGATAGTTTGAAGATTCGTGTTATTGCGTAAATTATAATCAGAGACATCAGATAAACTAGGGGGTACAAGATTACTAAGATAACTCGGCGTTATGTTATTGATCATTTTATAAAACATCGTCATTTTTTGAAAATATCTTCTTTGACACAGCGGTTGACAATTAGTTTCTTTATAAATCTTATGATGGCTGGTGCCTCGAACAGCACCACACACGGTTCTTAGAGCGTCAAGATTAAGCTTTTCAAGTATATCCGCTTGCTGTTTGGTGCAATTATCCCATATGTGACTGCAGTAATCGAAGACTGGCAAAATGAACTGTTTGTACATTGTTTCTAATGTTTTTCGGTTAAGACGATATTTGAGGCTTCTTAGACAATTTACCATGGGTGCAACTTTTTTTGCAATGTCATTAATGTGTTCGTTCCAGGTACAATCGTGTTGTAATATGAGACCTAAGTGTTTATGACTGTCAACAGATGTTATAACTTCATCATTCATTGTTAAATTTGGCATTGCAGTTGGTTGATATTTCCGAGTAAAGTGTACTGATTCTGTCTTACTTGGATTAAAAGATACCTGCCATTTATCCGCCCATTCGGCTATTCGCTGTAAATCCTCAATACCCTTTCAAAGTCAAATTCAATACCCTATTCAATTCAGGTACCCGCCCTTGTTGAGGCAGGTGATATGAGTACAATACCCTTTCAAATTCCAAATTCAATACCCCATTCAATTCAGGTACCCGCCCTTGTTGAGGCAGGTGATATGAGTACAATACCCTTTTCAATTCCAAATTCAATACCCTATTCAATTCAGGTACCCGCCCTTGTTGAGGCAGGTGATATGAGTACAATACCCTTTTCAATTTCAAATTCAATACTCCATATAATTAAGGTCCCCGCCCTTGTTGTGACAGGTGACACTAGTACAATACCCTTTCAAAGTCAAATTCAATACCCTATTCAATTCAGGTTCCCCACCCTTGTTGAGGCAGGTGACACAAGTACAATACCCTTTCAAAGTCAAATTTAATACCCTATTCAATTCAGGTTCTCCATCCTTGTTGAGACAGGTGACACGAGTATAATACCCCATTCAATTCGAAATTCAATACCCCATTCAATTCAAGTTTACGCCCTTGTTGAGACAGGTGACACGAGTACAATACCCTTTCAATTCTAAATTCAATACCCCATTCAAATTAGTTTCGAGGCAGTTTGGATGCAGGTGTCACGAAGACAATACCTATTCAATTCCAAATTCAATGGGTATTGTTCCTATATCAATAAGGGAGGATACTGGTATTGTTCTCAAATTCAATACCCATTCAATTTAGGTATCCACCCTTATTGATATAAGAACAATACCCGTTCATTCAGAGAACAATACCGATTCATCTCAAAAAGGGTATAGAGTGTCAAGAGGGTCAATGATGACGTCATTACCCTTATTCAGGCTAATCACTTATCACTTAGGAGATAAACATACTGTGTTTTGACATCAGCGGCATATAACGGAATTATAATAGCTCTAAATTTTAATTTAAAGTCGAACGCGTAGCGTGAGGCTTTAAATGGATAATTTAGAGCTATAATAATTCCGTTATATGCAGCTGATTTCAAAACACATTATGTTTATCTCCATTCTACCATAATAGCGATTTAAGTTTGAACTTTATTCTTTCGCATTGACTCAGGTGTGCTGTGTCATGATGCCCGTGCACGATTTCCACGGAGTGACATCCACACAGTGTCGACGGATTTGGTTATCTCGAAAGACGTTACAAATCGAAGACCTCAGAGATTACTGACAAATATCCGAATGCTGCAAAGGGAGCTCACTCTATTCAGTAGACGTTTTATTATTTCATGACGGTTGTTAGCCTTATGCTAAGTTCTGCATATATTCACAAACTTGACGTCGGTATAATTGCAGTGGTGTTGTTAAATAAATTTTAGGTAAGTGTATGCCGCATGTCGCTTCAAATTTGTATGATATATGTTGCCGGTAAACTTAGTCGAACCCGTTTTGGTCTAACGCTACAGAATGATGGACCGTGCGAACAGAATGATGGACCGTGCTGACGGGAAATCTGAACTGTTGACAGTGTCGTGTATTTAACAGGTTTTGACAGACTGCAAGCGTTAAGCTTGTGGAAAGTTCGAATAAATTCTATAAATAATGTACATACAACGTTATAACTGGATATTTTTTGAACATTTTCGACACAACAGCAATATTTGAGAACTACTTGTTGCTAGGCAACAAATGAATTCCTGCGCATTAGACGAAGTAAACAGAGCACTGTATAACCAAATTTTTCGCACTCTAACTTTACAAAGCAGCCAATCAGAAACGAGTATTTTGCACATTTATAGTAGAATTTTCATCTACTTGCATTTTAGGCTTTTCAGCGGGATATCTCAAGAACCATTAACTGGGTTCTTTTCATAATTTACACAAAGCATCTTATTGGGAAGGCGCCGGGCCCAGTCGATTTTGTTGACCTTTACATTATTTTCAAGGTCACAACGAGACTAAAAATTTCAGCATTGAAACCTGCATTTTAGGCTTGTCAGCGGGATATCTCAAGAACCATTAACTGGATTCTCTTCATAATTTAAACAAAGCATCTTATTGGGAAGGCGCCGGCACAGCAAAAATGACGTCGTTTCCTACATTATGGAAACCAACAAGAAACCGTGTAATGGTGATATCCATTTGGTATCCATTCACGGAAACCATGTGTCTTGGTTTCCAAATAGTATCCATTTTGGATTCTATGAACTTTATTATTTCCTTAACTGAAACCAACATGAAATCAGCAATAGTTATTTCATGTTAGTTTCCATTGCCTGAAAATAACAATAACAGTTTCCCATTGATGCATACCAACATGAAACCATCAAATGTAGTTTCATGTATGTTTCCATTTTGAGAAACTAACAAGCAAAGATTCCATATAATGGAAACCAACAAGAAATAATGAAATGTAGTTTCATGTCGGTTTCCATTCTATGAAACTGACCATAACGGTTTCCACCTAAATGGAAACCAACAATAAATCCTTAGTTTAAGTTTCAGGTCGGTTTCTATTTCGTGAAACTAGCAATCAAAGATTCCACCCAAATGGAAACCAACAGGTAATAATGAAATGTAGTTTCATGTCGGTTTCATTTCAATGAAACTGACCAATACGGTTTCCACCTAAATGGAAACCAACAATAAATCCTTAGTTTAAGTTTCAGGTCGGTTTCTATTTCGTGAAACTAGCAATCAAAGATTCCATCCAAATGGAAACCAACAAGAAATAATGAAATGTAGTTTCATGTCGGTTTCCATTCTATGAAACTGACCATTACGGTTTCCACCTAAATGGAAACCAACAATAAATCCTTAGTTTAAGTTTCAGGTCGCTTTCCATTTCGTGAAACTATAAACGGGCAAAAACTAGTGTTTTTTCCTCTATATTGTACATTAAAATATCTCAAATTTGATTACGTCTAAATGCGCCTTCCACAGGTCAGTAACCTCACTCTGCATACACATACCTTACCCACTGAGCTTATTACTGTAATCTTATGTAATCAGCCTTTATCGTCGCAGTATTAGGTAAACTTTCAGTGTCAAAATCATCTAGCTTGAAGACCCCTATGTGGTGTTGCCAGCTATGGACTCATCTTATGCAATTTAGGTAATTAACGTACATAATAGAAAGCGATAACATTGCTAAGGAACCTGCTTGAGGGTTAACACTAAAACAGCCGGTCAGTATAAATATGAGTTCGGACTGAAGCAAATCAGTTCCATATTCTGACTGATTTCTGACTGTGTGTGTTGATTCCAGGTAAGTTCCTTTTGCTATACTTTATATTGATGCTAACTTAGTTCTTAATGTTTTAAATCCAATGCTTGAACAATGAGTACCTATCCACAGTTAAATATATATTATCTGAATAGAATAGAATAGAATATAGAAATAGAATATGATAGATCTAAACTTTATATGGTTTCTAACTGTCTAACTGCCGCCAACGCTCAGAATGACATGCAGCTTAAATAAACATTGTAGCTATTAACGTTAGAATACAATTTTCCAAAGTTTAGTTTATACATGCTTTATGATTATTAAGCCGCTGACGCCGGAATAGTCAAATCTGTATTTGATAAAAGTTGCATTATATCAGTTGCCGATTTCAAACTCCAAATCACCTTGACTTACTTGTAATGGATAAATGTTAAATATGATTCAACTTCCAATGTTAATATATGACATAGGTAAACTAACAGTTACCTTTTAATAGATATGTATCAGACAAACTCACGACAGAATGTCTATTTGATAAGGTGTTAAAACTGTTTTGTACAATATATAACTGTAATGTACATAATTAGATACATAACATAAGAATCACTATTACAGTACAATAAGTCTTTTCACGCTACGTCCATGTACTGAACATTTATAGATTATTATACTTCAACACTTATGCATATCAAATCAGTGTGTTTCAGTGTTACATGTTATATGTTATATGTGTAGCTGACCATATGTAGCCCGTTATATTGATATCAAGTTATCCAGTTGCAAAAAGCATATTTAGAGATACAAACTCTTGTGGTAATTTTAGTCTCACAAAATGCATGCATTCAGGCTCTTTCTTGTGTAATATAAATCTATTTAATACAGTTAAATAGATGCTGCATTAATGTCTAGGTTTTTGCTATATGTCGTAGAATAGTTATAAAATCAGCCAATATGGTGAACAGTCAAACTTAATCTCTAATGAAGCTTTTCAAGTTTCACTCATAGGCCGTTAAACCTACTTAGTCACGGGTGGTCGCACACCTGAACAGTGATCAGCTTCGGTGCACAAGTGTTTATCTTAACGAGCTTATGAAGTATGTTAGTCCAATGTCATTGTTCAAGAATGGTACAGCGATTTTATATTGAATCCTTTTATACTTATTTTCTTTGAAATATAAATGTTAAATAAAGATATTGTAAAACGAATATTATGTATTCAATTGATGAAAGATTTTGTAAAATGAATTATTTCATATCATGTATATTGTAAACAATAACAATTAAATATCATTTGTTGATTGATTGATCATAAACTGTTATTACATGCACATGTACAATTACAAATTATTAAGGAATGTTAAGCAATAATAAAGTTCCATATTCTGACTGACTTCTGACTGTGTGTGTTGATTCCAGGTATGAACATCCGGTACCTATTCCCCCACATGACAAATTCTAGGCGAGAACGTTGTCTTTAAGCACACGCAAAAAGGCACGTTTTCAATTGGTAGAGATATCCTAGATGACTGGGTACACACCGATCAACGCGTACAGACAAAAGTTACGTCAGTACGAGCCAAGGCCAAGCATTGTCAACACGCTCAACCAGGAACAACTCACACGCTCAACCAGGAACAACTCCAACAGGAACAACAAATCCAACAGGAACAACAACTCCGACAGGAACAACAACCCCAACAGGAACATCAAATCCAACAGGAACATCAACTCCTACAGGAACAACAACTCCGACAGGAACAACAACTCCGACAAGAACAACAACATCACCTACATCAACAACATCAACAAGCTGAGCAGCAACAACATCAACAAGCTGAGCAGCAACAACACATCATGGCAGCTTCAGGAATCAAACTGAGGCCATTCACCAGACAAGAGGATGTGGACGCTTGGTGGTCCGATGTTGAGTCGTACACTGAGCTCCTCGGCATGGACAACACCAAAAGATGCCATCTCATCCGCTTTCACCTGGATGGCATTGCCAAAATGTGGTTCCAAGGCCTGGAAGATCAAGTTAAAACCGACATCAATGCCCTGAAAGCATCCTTCAAAGAACGATTCTCAACAAACAAGGCTTTTGATGTTGGCGTTCTTCAAATGAGCCAGCTACCCTCAGAAACAGCATCAGCATACATTCATAGATTGCAATCGAAAACACATATCTGGTGTGCCATTTGTCCAGTCCATCTATTTCTGACGTTAAAGAGAGATTCAGTGCTTTTCGTGACCCATATTTATGCTTCATGCTTTCATTATACCATATTTATTGACATAGATTCAAATCAACACCCAGATTCATCCTCAAATGCTATATAAATGACAAATTGTAGTTTTAATGAAATTCTAAAAACGACTTTATAGAAGTGCATAAGCCAAAATCACACGTTCCATTGTCAGCTTTACTGAAAAGTCTGTCAATATTATTGAAAATAGCCTGATAGATATCTAACCTCTTTTGAATTTGTTTTATCAGTATATTGCGCAATTAGATTAAAGAATTTCAACATAACTCACAAACGATCAATATTATTGTCTATTTCAATCTTTTCGCAAGTGATACACAAATGACACCTGTTTTCTTGAAGATTCCTTATCTGTCACCTTTCTTGTTGGTTCATTTTTGAAGACTAGATTTGCAACATAAGTTTTCTTTTGTTCCCATGTTAAATCATTCCAGAAGTTTGAATGTATCTGTAGTCTTTCTTCTTCAGTGAAACTTGCACAATGCTTCTTTCCGCTTGGTTTTCTACATGATGGTTTCACACAGGTTTCCCCCATTCGCCTTTCATCACCTTGGGCATTTTGTAAATATTTGCCATCTACTTTATGGAGCCCTTGGTATGATTTCCCTTTCATCCTCTTCAACATCTGTTCATTTCTGCTCCAAGTGCTGGGGTCACACTTTCACCCTTTCTTGCTCTCTTTCTTTTTGTTTTCTCAGTCATATCGGGTCTATGTTCTGTCGCGTGAATTTCAACTTCATGGGCAACCTCTATTTCTTCAATCGGAACTTCTTCTGTTTCATTCTCAGTTTCAGGAACCATCACTTCTTCTGTTTCATTCTCAGTGTCAGGAACAATCACTTCTTCTGTTTCATTCTCTGTCCAAGGAACAATCACTTCTTCTGTTTCATTCTCACTTTCAGGAACAATCACTTCTTCTGTTTCATTCTCACTTTCAGGAACATTCACTTCTTCTGTTTCATTCTCACTTTCTGTTTCATTCTCAGTGTCAAGAACAATCACTTCTTCTGTTTCATTCTCACTTTCAGGAACATTCACTTCTTCTGTTTCATTCTCTGTCCCAAGAAAATTCATTTCTTTCATTTCTTTCTTTCTTTCAGGAAAATTCACTTCTTCTGTTTCTTTCTTTGTCCTAGGAACATTCACTTCTTTTGTTTCTTTCTCTCCTTCAGGAACATTCACTTCTTCAGTTTCTTTCTTTCTTTCAGGAACATTCCCTTCTTCAGTTTCTTTCTCTGTCCCAGGAACATTCACTTCTTCTGTTTTATTCTCTTTCCCCCGAGCCACAACCTTTGCTGTATTCATATCAGTTTTCCGACTTTTAGACAATTGTTTCATGTCCTTCCCAATTAGATTTTGTCCTCTCCTTTTACTTGCTACCTTTTGTACAAGATTCCTCTTTCTGGCATTTGTCTTACGTCTAGTTTTCAGCAGTTTCTCCATTAACAAGTTTTGTTTTCTGTGCTTCTCCTCCTCTTCACTACTTGAAGCAGAAGGGCTGTAGTCTCTGTCCCGGTCACTGTCATCATGATCAGAAGAATCAGAACTACTAGCATTGTCCTTTTGAAGTTTTTGCAAAGAGAGTTGCAATAGTCTTTTACCTCTTGACATCATTTTGATGCTGTATAGAGTGACAACACTATACAACTACGATGTCATTAACCATCCGCATTCTGCACACAGATAATAATCTTTTTCAAGATCATGAGTAGTTACATCTTTTGGTAGGTTTGAAACACAGTGCAAGTGATATTTTCTATCACATGCATGACATCTCAGCCATTTTGTTCCGTCTACATCAATAAGTACAGTTATTTCATTTGTCAATGCAGTAAAGTCTAATTTAAATGAATCCTTTGCAACATTCCCAACATTCCCATTTGAGGTTATTTTCTGAGTTGGGGGAACTACTTGGCGTGTCATTCATCTGGAAAATAAGTGAATATAATATTATAATAAAATATAGTCTTTGTTAACTTTAAGAACACACATGAAGCCTATTTTAAAGCATAAAGTCTTAAATAAATCATTTTATGAACAAAACTATTGGTGTTTTACATCTTAAAACCTCGAATTTGTACTTTAGGCTAACATCAAAACCTCGAATATCAAAAACAATTTAAAACAATTTAAGTTATTAATTAGATATCCTTCGTTGATTTAGCAATAAATACTTCATATTTGAACACAGGATTGATATTGATGTTACCTCAAGAGATATGGGTAACCGTTCTATGAAATTTGGAGAAAGCTACAATCAGTCACTTCATCAAAACTCTACTGAAATCATTACAAGCATCATTAACATCATTAATCAATAAAATGTAATATAATTTAAACTATTGACATAAGTAAATCAATTTAAATATGTTAAAGCAATGAATATTTACCATTTTTCAACTCTTTTGGTGTCATCATAACACAGACTTCAGACCGCATGGCTTGCATGAAATTTTTCGAGCTTTTGATAACCATTTATTTGACCAATAAAATTCGAGCTTTTGTTTTTTTTATGCAAAGCCAATTGTAATTGGTCAATAGCTACCAAATCTTTATTGAAACATGTGACTCAAGAGGGAGAATCTCAAAACTGAAAAAATCTCATTTTGGCCAATGTTGCATATTCAAGGTTTTGCAATAAAAGCGACGATATATGAAATAGACAATAATAATGATCGTTTGTGAATTATGTTGAAATTCTTTAATCTAATTGCGCAATATACTAATAAAACAAATTCAAAAGAGGTTAGATATCTATCAGGCTATTTTCAATAATATTGACAGACTTTTCAGTAAAGCTGACAATGGAACGTGTGATTTTGGCTTATGCACTTCTATAAAGCCGTTTTTAGAATTTCATTAAAACTACAATTTGTCATTTATATAGCATTTGAGGATGAATCTGGGTGTTGATTTGAATCTATGTCAATAAATATGGTATAATGAAAGCATGAAGCATAAAAATGGGTCTCGAAAAGCACTGAATCTCTCTTTAACGTTAGAAATAGATGGACTGGACAAATGGCACACCAGATATGTGTTTTCGATTAAGTTCAGGCTGCGCATCTTACATTTCCTTTGTTTCAGGAGAATTATATCAACCCCTTTCAATGTGTTAACATTACAAACAGTGTCTGAAGTTTCTTAGGTTATTATGATTTTTTAAAATGCGCACATTTATATTTTGTTACATAAAATACAATAAGTAAACATATAAGTGTTCTTGGATATGCCCTATGCAGAAAATTATCTTTAACTTGCTAGAAAAACATATTTACAAGAACATTATCTCCTTGTTTATGGGAAATCTAAACATCGAAGTCTGAACTTTCTTGTTTTTGTTGTTATTCTGAAGATATTATATTTCTTCTTTATTATGAAAGAAGCACCGTTGAATAACTTATTCTTCACTTGTAAAACTTGTAATAAATACATGTATTTACTTACACAAGTGGAGAGCCTTAACTGTATAACACAGATATTAGTCTTTGATATCGGTAATATCAAGCGTGACAATGGAATATACTAAAACACTTCACTAAATATTTTATCTTGGACTTGCTTTTTCAATTGAAGTCTAGACTTGCTGACTGAAAACTAGACTGTATCAAAAACTCCTATTTTATATCGAGGCATGGAACAGGTCTAAACCAAGCGAAAAGTTTCAATGCTTCTATGTAATATGAGCCTGGGTACAGATTACTGGCATCTAATACTGACCAGGTCAGTCTGCCCTACCCCCTGTGGTGCCTCCCACCACCCTTAGTCCCAACTTACCCCTCGTTGCATACCAGAACCATGTCAACCATGAAGCCCTAATTGGTTTATGAGTGTTGAAACAAATTATGGATGACATGAAGACAAACAACTGCAGAACCCTTCCTATAGTCACCCGGGTCTGTCTATATACTGTTCAGTTCGGAAATAAATATACCCGTAAATTTATTTAACAACAGTAAACTAGTTATTATCATAAATGTCAGTTTTAAAATTTACTTCCTCTGATATTAGATAAATATAATTGGTGTTGTATTTGAAACATTTTAAAACACCCATGTTAGTAAACAAAGGGACTTAATGAAATTAGATCTAATTAGTGACTCTCAGAAATATAATTGGCTAAAAGAATACAAGATTTACATTTATTTTCGGAAGTGCTAATTACAAGGTTTTAGAAGTGGTAAACACTGAAATTGTTATATCTTCAGTGGTCAAGTTGGTTAATTTTAACCCCAGCTGTCTCAGGCTGTCTGTAATATGTCCTAGTTGTTGCTGATTATTATTTCAAATCATGATAATATTTTATTGATGATCATAAGTCTCGTTATTTTAGTCATGGTAGAAATTGCATATTAAAGATTTTTTATTACTACATGTTAATTATATTGCAGAAGCTTTCTGGCGCGTCTGGACTAATAAGAGGGATGATAATCGCCTTATCGCAATGGGAAGGCGGAAACCCATAAGCAGTCTGCCAAGAGCAATAAAAGAATAACATGTGTAAGTACAATGTAGAATGATTTGATCACAACAAACTACGTGAGGTTAAAACATGTTCATTGAGAAAGTTAAGAAAATGAGTTTGTCCATTTCAAGAAAGTTGGTGGGTGGGATATTAAAATATGAAGATATTTGCTTGTTAAGTGTTATTTTGTGAAACTGTCACAAAACATGAAGGAAGTGCATGTTTGCGGGAGTATAACATTTTCATCTCCGTCCCTCATTCCATGATTTCATAATTCTGAAATGATTTTGTTGCAAATAAGAGTAGGGTGATTAGGTTAGTTTGAAAATTGGATCAGGGGAAGTCACATGCACCTATTCCTGTTTTATCCTCCCTTCAATGACTTAGTTCAACCTCAAATTATGTGTTACATGATCAACTGTAAAACCGTGTGCAAACTTAGCATACATCTGCTTCAAAGATGTATTGTTTGCACAGCTAGATTACCAGTGTATACCGGTATACCATTGATTGGCACAGGAGAATGTCATGAAAACTCAGCCTGATGTCACAATGCTTTAGGAATGGTTGTTAGCATCTGCGCATTCAGTAATTGCATTGATGGAACATTAAGTGAATCGAATATTAAATTGGGTTTTGTATTCTCAAGACTTCTGAAGTTATCTGTCAATCATATCAATCATCTTCATTCCACCTGTAAAGCACACTGTACTTTTCAGTAGATCTTTCTGTAACTTTTTGTATGAAGTATCCACCTTCTTTGATATTTTCTGATTTTTAAATTGTTTATTTGGAATAAAGTTTGACTTAGTTCAGGAAAAGATATCTATGGGGTATAAACCAAAAAACAAAAACTTAGAATATCTTTATGAAGCATAGCATATGTGTTGTTCTACTACTGATATAGTGCCTTTTAATAATTTTAGAATTATAAATGTTAATTTTGTCCATTACCATGGAAACATTGAATTTGGAGGTAATCTTGGGTAGGTTTGTTTCTTGACTTATCTTGAGCAGTTCAACATATTACTTTTTGTGTGTATAATTACATGCCTATTAAAGTGGTGCTTTTTAATTTTTTGTTTTAAGTGAATTATTTTATTTAATTACATGGAAGGATCTGTCGCTTACAAATTAAAGGGGGGTCATGGGATATTTTATCTCATGATTGTTTCTTATTAACAGATAGAAGGGGTGGTATATTTAGTGAAACAGTCACCATAATCACACAATAAATATGATCATTCATGATTATAAAAAAATTATTTCGAAGGCCTCACTATAAAGATATAAAGGTTCAAATTATTTAATTAGTGGTGTCTTCAGGATCTCTTGCCAGAAAGGACCGACCATTGACCTTAGCCGAACTACTCGCAACATGTCCCTTTTGGCAAGTTTCTCTCGTATAATTTTGATTTAAACACTTAACAATTAACATGATTAGAGCGAGCGATATTCTTACTTGCAGTCGCCATAAACACTGTAACCTGGGTCCCCTCTGACGATTTTTTTCAAAGGGTAAAACACGCAAGTCTAATGAATGATGTTTGAGTTTTTTTTATATATTTTAGAATTATAAAGTTCAGATCTTTCTTTTGGTCGAATATCCTTGAATGGATTCTGCAAAGTGACAGTCGTCTTTTTAACGAATTTCTACTGAATTCTTCCTTTTATATTTTAGAAACTGACGAGCAGAAAACGCTCACTGGCAGCCATCGATTGGCCAGAAAGGAGGAAGCAGAGGTTGGAACCTCTGCTTACAACCGAGCTGACCTCTCCAGTGGTGTCGGACGAGGAGGACCAGAACCTGCTCCTGTCCACTCCCTTCACATGGGAGTCACCATTGGCCATTTATAAGATCACATGGGAGTCTACGCGGCGTCCCCTTTGAGCAAACACCATATGAAAGAATGGCGGCGACACCAAACGGCGGTTTGCGATGGGACTGCCCCAATAGATGTCCCTAATTGGGCAGTTAAAAACGTAAAAAATTTGGACATTTCCAATGTGGACGATGCTCATCCACACAGATCCATAAAGTGCCATTTAGTCTTTTGCTGGTGTCACATCTCAAATATCGCAAATGGTGTTATGTCATAGAGAAATACTAACTGTTGCTGAAAATAACCATTTTAATGCTAATTTATCGTGACAATATCGAAATGAAAGTCGTGGTTTTGAGTCAAACATAATTTTGGAAACTTATTAAGAGTTGACAGAAAGACAAATTTGGTTTAATAGTCTTAACAGGTACTATAACTAGTACATGGTCGAATTTGGTGTGTTTTTTCTACTTTTGGATATCTTTAAACCTCGTTTTTTATTGAAAACTATTGTCATATATTTTTCATTTGGCGATGCAAATGCAAGCCAAATGAAATAATTTGAACTTTTATATATATATGGTATTCTGGGACGTATTGAAATGTCCCCTTAATAAATCTATAGTTATGTTCTTGGTTGTAAAGTAAAAACTTTTTTTATGGGTCAACGAATTTTGAAAAAATATCAACCTCGACATTTTGATGTGCATGTTTAAGAAATTTCCTGTTCCTTAACAAATAGGTGTTGCTACAAAATTTACAAACCGCATTAGGAAAATGAGTCATGAGTGTTTTTTTTATGTCTTTGTTTTTATTGAAATAATTATGCTGAATTGTGTTTCCAAATGTTACTTGTATTAAAATTTTTAAAAATATGACTTTTAATGTTACCAATTCATCGAAGAAAGCAGGTTGAGTTAACTGGTATGTTAAATTACGTTATTTGTCTTTTGCGAGGGACACGGTAATCATGTCTTGTTATTTCGATTTGTTCTAAATAAATCATGTGATGCTACTTCAATGGTTTTTTGTTTGTTGCAATGTTGATTTTATGAGAGTAATTGGTTGGTTTAGATATTTATATTGAATATATTGAAACCAAGTGGAAACCTACAATAAACTAGAACATTGAAACCAAGTGGAAACCTACAATTAACTAAAACATTGAAACTAAGTGGAAACCCACAATTAACTGGAACATTGAAACTAAGTGGAAACATACAATAAACTAGAACATTGAAACCAAATGGAAACCTACAATAAACTAGAACATTGAAACTAAGTGGAAACCTACAATAAACTAGAACATTGAAACCAAATGGAAACCTACAATAAACTAGAACATTGAAACCAAATGGAAACCTTCAATTAACTAGAACATTGAAACTAAGTGGAAACCTACAATAAACTAGAACATTGAAACCAAATGGAAACCTTCAATAAACTAGAACATTGAAACTAAGTGGAAACCTACAATAAACGAAAACATTGAAACCAAGTGGAAACCTACAATAAACTAAACAATTGATATCAAGTGGAAACCTATAATAAACTATACCTGGAAACCATGTTGAAACCAATGTTAACTTTACATGGAAATTAAGTTAAAACCAACAATAAACCATTCGCATGGAAACTAGCTGGATCCATTATGGAGGTATGGGTAAAGAGCGGTACCGGATACCAAACGGAATATGGTGCAAACGTGAGTTTCAGTTTGCATTGAAACCGTAAGGAAACTAAAAAAAACTGTCCGGATACCAAATGGATATTTTGGTATCCATAGGGTTTCTTGTTAGTTTCAGTTGTCTGGAAACCAACTAATCTTTGCTGTGCGGGCCCAGTCGATTTTGGTGACCTTCACATTATTTTCAAGGTCACAGTGAGGCTTATATATGGAAGACCCAGGGACCAGTTGATTTGTTGTGGTCTTAATGACATCTAGTAGCATGACAAGTGTAGACAAGTGTTTCTATGTATAAAGTATGCATTTTGTTCACATCAATTTGCGGCGGGGGATCTTGTCACCTTTGTGACAAATACTTGTTTGAAATTGAAAGTGTAATTTGGGAATGATAAGATTAATATTCCGGGACAATGCTTGTTTCATATGAGACATTAAATAAACCTTAGAAACTAGGTAAAAATCAAGCCTTGCTGGCTGCTTTGTGGTTTTCTTCCACCAAGTAAATTTCTTTGATTCTCTGTTTTGTTCCCTCCATATATCTACTAAATCTAGTTCTTCAATATTTTTTCCAAAACAACATTTCTTGTATTAGGGTTATTGATATTCCTATAACTTTCAAGATCTACTGCAGTGTTAAGAACTAAATTCCAATCACCGCAGATGATAATTGATTCATTTCCAAATTCAACAATATCAAGAAATATTTATTTATAGAATTTGGGTTCATCCTTGTTTGGACCATAGAGGTTTGTTAAAGTAATATTCAAGCCATCTATTGTAATATCAGCTATTATAAAGTTGCCATTTCTATCAATTAGGGGTTTATTGACTTTGATTTCCATGTTGTTGTTAAAGAGAATTGCCACACCCCTTGATTTTAATTTAAAAGGGGCAATAGTACAGTCCAATCCCCATTCATTTTTCATGATTTCTTTATCCTTTTCTGAAATATGTATATCTTGTAAACAATTATATTTGCGTACTTTTTTCTTTTCCATATATTCATAATTTCCTGTCTCTTATTTATTTCTGCCAACCCTCTACAGTTTGCTGAAACAATTTGTATTCTATCTGAAGCCGTAATTACATTTACAGGCACATTGTTGGTTGTGTTTTAGTGTGTTGATACTGAGCTCAATAGATATAGTATGGGAGTTTTTCAAAAATAAAATTGAAAACATGGGAGCAAAACAATGAAAGTATTCTCTTCCATTCACCAGAAGATAAATTATAGTAAAATAATATAATATATAGTTGACTAGTGTATGTGCTGTACGTTACTTCACATGAATAACCACGTGCCTTGCTTTGTAAACCAATCTCTATTCCATTAAAATATTTTGAACGGATGAGTAACTGCTATTCACGTATAGCTTTCTTTAAAGACGTTCTTTCTTTACCTTTCTTCACTTACTTTAGTTCTATTCATGACAAAGGTTGACCCATATTCAAACAATGGGAATTCCGTTTCGAACAAAAGCATAGTTATATTGCGCCACAGTGAGTTGTTTCTATAAATACCTTGTGTACATCGCTTGGCGGCGTTGAACCAAACTTTTCTTTCATCATACAGAAGCTCAAGGTAACAGTTATCGACGGAGACAGAAGTCACGTTTATCTATCTGAAACCCGAGGGGGAGGTCAGTACACACTATCTCAACGTTATATCAATCCAATTTCAGCATGACATCAGTTTTGATAATGCGGAAATGCAAATCTTCCTATATATAATGAGAATGTGAGGTAGGAAGGTGAGTGGGTAGGTGGGTAAGTGGGTAGGTAGGTAGGTAGGTAGGTATGTGGGTGAAATTAATGGCCAAAGATGACCTACACGCGCCCGCACTAAGACTTATTATTGGGAGTTTATCAAAAACATGTAAAAGTTAAAATGAAGTATAAATGTTATAAGAAATCATATTTGCAAGTGTTCTTGACAAAATTTAAAACTGATTTGAACATTAATTTTTCACCAAGGATAGATATTTGTGAGAAATTGTTTGATTTAGACATAACACGTTCTCGGAGTTCTTCACGATGATCTTTATGCCCCTCACAATCAACAAGATAATGAAGGACAGTCTCTGGACTATTATTGAAACAATGAACACATGAAGGAGATAAACGTGCTTGTAAGCATCTAGTCCACAATGGCCACATCTTACACGAGTGAGGATAACTTCGCCTCTCCGTTTTTGCCGACGAATTTAATGAGAAGGTGAAACATGGATGACAGTTTAAGCCCCTAGTGAGTGTCAACATATTCAGAGCTTCATTCTTTCAATCAACCCAAGGTAATACAGGATCGGCTTGTTTTCTCACCCACCCGGGACGAAACAGGTCGGCGATATCGGGATGCATACACAGTATACTCGTCACGGTGGAAGTTTGTACTTTCTGTATAGACTTAGCCCATGTGCAGTGTTCATCGCGGTATATTTGTCAGTAACTCTTGCTGTGATCAAGTATGGAAATACTTTTGATTGTTTAACAAGGTACATCCCAACTGAACATCTTTGTTTACATGAGTGACGTCACAAGCAGTACACCTGTACTGTACACACATCCTTGTATAACGTGTGAATCTGAGTTAACTTAGTGTTTAAGAGATGATATTAATATTAACGTTTTGCTTGCTTTGTTCCAACGAACTCCATTTGTGATTTTTTCGATAATTTTAGTTAAAGTTATATTTTTGTCGATTTGCCTATTCCAATTAAAAGGTATTACAATGAAATGTTTTAGAATAGAGGGTAGCCGGAATAAACATATATCTACAGGAAACAAGCAAGATAGCAAACAAGGCACGCCTTAATCAGATGAAAACGAATGATTATTAAATAATAATAAGAAGCAAGAGTCTTAACAGTCTTGGCACGTCAATATTAAGTTAACCACTTTGAAAGCATCTGTCATTTCTTAATGCATTGCGAAAACTAGAACTTATGAACTTTGTACATGTATAAAAAATATTAACCGAGCGTGTTTGCGTATCATTACTATCATATAATAGGTGTGGAATTTGTATAATGCAAGCCTTTAGCGAGCATACTAATATATATTCTTATTCCTATTTTATGCTATTAATGATACGGAAACAACGATGTTGATAATTTCTTTGTCACTTTGGAAATAAAAGGTTTTGAACGAAAATATGATTCCCTCTAAAAATATTGTCGGCGATATGCAGTTGTGAACAATCTAGAAATGATCCTTCATAAAAAATATTTTGATAGTGTTAGAAACGTCTACAACCAACTATCAACATTTAATGTCGGATTTCGCGTGCATGAGCAAACATTTGGTTTTCTTATATAGTCTGTTTGTATAGAAAACGTACCAATGAATTTGCATATAAATAACAAAATACTTGAAATATAATTATTTTTGAACTGCCGATCCTCATTATTTCACCTTGCCAATTGAGCATGTAAGGTTGAGAATTGTATTCATCTTAGATAAAAAGTTGTTTAACAAACGATAATCGTTTCATTTAACTATTATTGATTTTATTACGAGGGTGTATGTATTGCCATTGGAACAGCAAGAACAAACAGGGTTGGTTTTAAAAGTTTAATTTGAATTCTCATCGACCTCGCTGTCACTGTTACTACTGTCACTGTCAACATATATGATAACTGGGTTCACTGTTGCTTTGTTCAAACCGTCACGTTCCCAATAGGAATGTTCAACTTCGCCTACCACTTTCTGGACACATCTCTCCCATGTTTCAACGGTAACTCCGTCCAAACATTCCAAAACAATGGTTTTAACGTCAGAGAGTTTGAATGTATGGTTCCGTCTCCCAACCTCATTTTTCACAACTCCCCAGATCATTTCAATTGGATTAAGATCAAAATGGTACGGAGGCAACCTCAAAACTTCATGTCCATGTGATCTTAAGAGTTTGTCCACTTTATAAACTGGTCTTGTTTTGTTGGCTTTTATGATTTCATAAAGAACTGGTTTTGTTGCCTTTGTTGGAAACACGATATCCTGAGTGTTTAACCAGTTACCACGTCTCCTTTCCTAGAGTTTGAGGTTGGTACCTTGCTTGCTTGGTCTTGAACACTATGTTAGGAGGCATTGTCCATTACTATCAGAGACTTTGTTGGTAAAGCTGGAAGCAACTGTTCCTGTATCCATTGAAGAAAAACTTCACCATTCATTTCTGTGTGATAGTCACGATTATCTTTTGCCTTTGCCTTGAAAACTAAAGCACATCCTGGCAGAAAGCCTGTAGTGTTACAACCAGCATGTAAGATGATAAGTCTCTCGCCTTTACCAATGGGTAGTTTCCTGGAAGCTTTGACGTCTGATGACACCCACTGCTGCTGTGCTGTGTGGCTGGCGTTTACCCACGTCTCATCCAGGTAGATCACCTTGAATCCCTCTTCACGCTTCTGTCTTATTGTTCGAAGATAATTGTTCCTCAATTGAATAATGTCCTTTCTTTCACAAAGAACATGTCTGCTTTCTCCACAAACTTTCTTATATCTATATCCAAAGGAATGAAGGAGCTTCCAAAGACAATGTTTAGAGACCATCAAAGAATGTTCTGTTGTCATGTATTTCTTTAAAATTCTCAATGATACAAACTTATTGTTGTTATAAAACTTCTTAATCGCATTCCTCACAAGTTCCCTTTGAAAGCTGTCGAATTTAGTAACCTTTCTTGCTTTTGAGATGGCCCCTCCATGTGCATTGTCAGTTGTCGTTTTCTCTCTCTTTTGTACATGATATTTCAGCTTGGTTTCAGAAAGACCCGTGGCTAGTGCTGCCCTCTTTCTATATTTTGCAATGGAACAATAAACTCTCTGTCTTTTACTTTCATTCTTGCAGAAATTGTATACACGGAAGATGATTGATTTCACTTCTTTTGTGAACTTCATGGCTAAACCGTATTCTATATGAATAATGTACTTAAGCAGTTCTAAAGAGTTAAACATAGGAAATCTATCATAAGGCCATCTGAAACCGTAATAATTCCAGATTCATCATTTCAATAACAATAACACGTTTTTATTCAATGTTTGATTCTCCTGGTTATTTGATATCAAGATTTACTGTCTTCATCTGGAGTATCTACGGTATTGTCAGTCTTCGTTCATCGCTCACAACTCTTGCATTTGTTGCGCTGTTCCAATGGCAATACATACACCCTCGTAATAAAATCAATAATAGTTAAATGAAACGATGATCGTTTGTTAAACAACTTTTTATCTAAGATGAATACAATTCTCAACCTTACATGCTCAATTGGCAAGGTGAAATAATGAGGATCGGCAGTTCAAAAATAATTATATTTCAAGTATTTTGTTATTTATATGCAAATTCATTGGTACGTTTTCTATACAAACAGACTATAACACACAATGTGTATGAACAACTTGCCAACTTCGCTACAACAGGGGAAGTAACAAACGAAGATTATTTGCGGAGGTGGGGTTGTTTCGTTTGTTACTACGGCACTTGAAAATGTGAACCATCACTAGAATATGATTTGTTTTTGCTGACACGTGCGTCACTGACACACTACGTTTCAATCATGTCATTCACGAATATTAAAGCACATTCGGTGGAAATTATTGTTGTTGGTCGATATTGCTATATTTTTGGGTGTCTGTTTTTATTTATATCTATGTCTTAAATAAGAGTGCGTGATAAATTTGTTTACAAATTTTCATTGAATCAAAAACAACCCTGAAAAGTCCAGATGACGTTTTCAATGGTTGGTTACCGGTTTAGGGCTCGAACCATTAGGGATATTCTCTCCGTCTCGGTCTGAATGCAAAAAAATAGTTAATGCTGTTATTGTTTTCATTAGGTGATAAACCTGAATAAGACTGAATGTAACTGTGAAGCTTATTATTACCTATTCTTATTTAATATATATGTGAAAAATTGAAAATATACATTTGATCACACCAAAGAAAATATGGCGATTATATATAATTTTTATACGTTGTATTGTTAAAAGGCAAATGCTCACCCTTTTCAGATATGGCAGACGGTAACACAGAGAAAGCTGATGATGTCAATTCAAAATGTCCTGAAACAGACATGATACATAACACAACGAGTGAGTAATATCCGATTTTTACACTTCAGTGATCTTCATTCAGAATGGGGCAATGCCAAATCAACGTCGGTCCTACCAGAAAGAAAATGCTACAATCAATCCCATAGAAGAAAAAATGGCAATTACATAATTATTATCTAATTTAAAGAGATGTAACATTACTGATGGCGTTCAGCTTATGCAGAGTAGGCTCACCTGTTTCAGATATGCCTGTTGGCATCCCTGACAGCCCAGATGATGTCAATTCAAAAAGTCCTGAAACAGACATGGTACAGAACACAATGAGTAAGTAATATACGTTTGTTTTATTAGAACTTCAGTGATCTTAGTTCAGAATCTGGGTTAACTTAGTGTTTGAGAAATGGCATTAATATTTTGTTTGCTTTGTTTCAACCAACTTCATGAATGCCTTTGTGAATGTTTCTATAATTTTAGTTAAAGTTATATTTTTGTTGATGTGCATATTGCCTCTTGAAATAAATATCATAGGGGTCCCATTTGACTGCCTATTCTTATATTTACAAAGATTTCATTCTCATGATCCATTGTCAGTCAGATAGAGTTGGGAGCGGTCGCATATACAAAACTTTATCAATGCTGTAATTTAATTGAGAAGAATATCGACTGTTACAGGAAAGTATCATTCTTAATTTAACTGGCATAATATTGTGACAATCTGAAGATTTGACGTCGATGACAGAAAGGGACAGATACTGGCTTTCGTAAGACGACAGACGTTTTCTGTGAGACAAACAGTGCAAACATGTCGGAATGCAAATGACGACAATACCAGATACTTATCAGAGACAACATGTAATCAAAGTCTTGATTTTCATTCTATTCTGTGAACGATCGAAAATAGGTAAATTGATCCCAACGAAGAAAAGATGGCAATTACATAATGATCCTCAATTAAAAGAGGTGCAACATTTCTTTCTGCGTTCAGTGATATAGAAAAAAGCTCTATTATTCAGATATTGTTGACGGTATTGTGGACAGCCCTGATGCTGTGACTTTAAAAGATCCTGAAAAGGACATGGTAAAAAACACGAGTGAGTAATATCAGTTTTTTTATTCATTTACTTTCAATAAACTTAATTTAAAATTTACTTATTCAGTTTACTTAGCGTTTGAGAGATGGCATTACATTTTATGCTTGCTTTTGTTACAAAACAACTCAAGGAATCAATTTGTGATTGTTTTCATAATATAAGTAATTTTTGTATTGTTTTCAATGCGATTATTTCAATGAATGTTTTTACATTGAAATGTTTTAGAAGCCCGAAGTTTCAAATACCTCAATGAGTCCACAGAATACAAGCAAGACAGCACACCAGGCAAGTATCTTCTCTCCGGTTCGCTGTTTTAGTGAGATATGTTTTTAATTTATTTTTTTCTTAGCAAGTGTTAGTGTTGTTATCAGTTTTGCTAATGCGTCAATAATGATCAGTTGTGCAATCAGCCAAATCGATTCAAAATAAACCACTTAGAAAACATGTGCCATTTCTGTATGCATAGGGAAAACTAGAACCGATCGAATATGCACTTTGTAAATAGAGATTATTAACCGAGTGTGTTTCCGTATCATTAATATCATATAAAAGATTAAAATTTGTATTATGCGAGCGATTGACTTTAGTTCATCATGGCAGAACAGGGTCACGTAGGCTTTATGAAAGGCAAATTTTGGTTAATGCAAAATGAAATTGTAGTTGAATAATTGTGATTGAATTGTATTTATAGTTAATTGTAATTAGTGATGTTTTATATTTAAATTTATTGATAAGTGAATGAATGGAGTAATACTTATCTTTTTGGTTTGATATACTTAGTCCGTTATATGCCGTTGTTTCCATCGTTGTTATCTTCGCAATGTGCGTTTTTTCTTTCTTGAAGGTCGTCTGATTGGTATTGTACCTATGCAAAGTGCAGGGGTAGTCACACCATACACTTAAGGTAGAATACCTGTCCTCCCAACTGAACCCGGTTCAGAACCAGGCAGTGATGGTTTTGAGGTTTGGTACTGAGAAAATTACCAGTTATAATTTAGTAAAGTGCCGGGGGTAGCCACACCGTGCAGTTTTAATGAAGAGTTTTAACCATTTTGCCCTGTGCCCAAGTCCTACCAGTTATCCCAAATATGGTAGTGATAAATATTATTTTAGGTGAAAGGTGGAAATTTCCCGTTGGGAGCCAACGTGCCTGTTTTGTATAGGCTTGCGTGAGTGGTCCTGAGATAATGTATCTCGTGAACCCATCTCACCAACCAGCTCTGGTCGCAGGTCGCCATGACCACACTTATCAGACGATAGAGCTTTAAAAGATCAGTCTCGCTTGCGTAGGGTCTTTCTGGGAGTTTTACCCGTGGGGTGGTTGTTAGGGTTTGGTGACCCTTAAACTGGATAGGGTATATGGGGTGGGTAGGTAATGTTTAGGAGTTTGGGTGTGAGGCTAGGTGGTAATTAATTATAATGTTTTATATAATTTAGTTTGTAATAGGAATACTGAAAGATACTGGTAATTTTTTGTATTGGCTAACAGTTCTTGTCGGTTGTTAGCGCTTACATTTTCCAGGAGTGCCCTGTGTTTTTGGTATTTATCACATTGAAACTGAATGTGATTTATGGTGTCTTCGACATTACATTGATTGCATATATTATTTGGTGCTTTCCCTATTATATATCTAGCATTGTTGTTATCGTGAGTTAGATAATTATAGCTTTGGTAAATTTGATGTAGAAGTTCATGATTTTTTTCCGTTTTGTTTTGTATAGCTTGCAGTGAGCTGAGTGAATCTGTAAATATAGCTATGTTTCTGTATTTGTAGCCTTTACTGATAATGAGTGCTTGTCGAATAGCTACAAGTTCAGCTGTGAAGATAGAGGTTTTGTCTGGTAGTTTAAGGGATAAATCTTTATCACCTGTGTGAGTGAAGGCTATCACAGAGCCTACTCTTCTTTTTTCGTCTTACGAACCGTCAGTGGAGATTTGTAATGTAATCAGTTTGATTGGAGTTTGTTCTATATAAACTTAAGTGTTGCTGAGGTCACTAGGTTAGGGATTATTTTTGTCTATGTGGTCTTTCAATTTGATATCAAATTGGATATCGGGGATGCCTGGAGGTTTTAGGATATGCTTGGTGTATGAGTTAGATATAACGTCTATTGTATCAAGTTAATATTACTCTTTTAGTAATTATTTGCTTTTTTCGTGTGATAATATGTTGTAAACATGGATTATGCTTTGATCTAACAATATAGTTGGTAATATTATCTTCCCATTCTTTTTCTAACGGGAGTTCGCCTAGTTCATGTCTGACTACTTCCATTTTTGCATCTTTGTGACAGTTCAACAATATGTTGATTCCATGATAGATATTCATCAAAGATTATGCACAAGAATTTTACATACTTAACTTGGTTTAATGGTTCTTCATTAATGTATAATCTCAGTGGTCTGCAGTCGGCTCTGGGTGTTGGCCGAAAGAGAATTGATACAGTTTTGCTTGTGGATAAATGAATCCCCAGTTTTTTGTCCGTTCATTCACCTTGATTAAGGCTTTTTGTAATATTTCTGCAGCTACATGTTGATGTTTGTGACTGACCCAGAGGGACCAGTCGTCAGCGAATTGTGAGGTGTTCACTTGTTTGGGTAGTTTGTGAATAGATTATCTATCATAATATTGAACAAGGTCTGTGATATGTTACTTCCTTGCAGGGTTCCTTTTTCTAAATTATAGTTGTCTGATATTTGATCATCTGTTTTAAGACGAAAAGTTCTGTCTGACATAAAGTCGTTTATAAAGTTTAACATTTCCTCTTGTATGTCCTTTTTCTTAACATTTTGTATCAAGCCTGTTTCCAGACCATGTCAAATGCTTAACTTAAGTCTAGGAAGACGGCTGCAGTGAATTTATTATTTTGTTGAGCTTGTCTGATTGAGTGTTGTAATCTAACAATATGGTCAGTGGTGCTATAGGATTTTCTATATCCTGAAATATTTTGTGTGATCAATTCGTTGGTTTCTTAATAGTGTGTAATATTTTCGTTGCCCTAGCTTCGAGTGTTTTACATAGATTAGATGTTAGTGAGACTGGTCTATATGAATCGGATTTGGAAGGGTCTTTTCCCTGTTTGTGTAATGGTATAATAAGACTTTATTTCCAGTCTGTTGGTAATTTGTCGTCTATCCATAACTTATTGTAGAAATCTAATAACACTTGTTTACATTTATATTGGAGATGTTTAAGCATTGTGTAACTAGTTTGATCAATACCAGATGCGGTTCCTTTTTAGCTCATCTGGCCTGTAAGGCCCGATGGGCTTATGGCATGCCATGGTGTCCGGCGTCCGTCCGTCCATCCGTAAACTTTGTGGAATTTCGACTTCTTCTCCAGAACCATAAGACCTAGAAAGCTGAAACTTTGTGTACAGACTCCTTGGCTAGTGAGGATTATAAATTGTTGCTTTGGTATCCCTGTGACCCCTAATAAGGGCCACAGGGGCCACACCCTAAAAACCTATTTTCATCTTCTTCTCCAGAAGCATAAGGCCTAGAAAGCTGAAACTTTGTGTACAGACTCCTTGACAAGTGGGGATTATAAATTGTAGCTTTGGAAGCCCTGTGACCTCTAATAAGGGCCACAGGGGCCACGCCCTAAAACCTATTTTCATCTTCTTCTCCAGAACTATAAGGCCTAGAAAGCTGAAATTTTGTGTACAGACTCCTTGGCTAGCGAGGATTACAAATTGTAGCTTTGGTGGCCCTGTGACTCCTAATAAGGGTCACAGAGGCCACGCCCTAAAAACCTATTTTCATCGTCTTTTCCAGAAGCATAAGACCTAGAAAGCTGATACTTTGTGTACAGACTCCTTGACTAGTGAGGATTGTGAATTGTAGCTTTGGTGACTCTGTGAGTCCTTATAAGGGCCACAGGGGCCACGTCCTAAAAACTTATTTTCATCTTCTTATCCAGAACCATGAGGCCTAGAAAGCTGAAAATTTGTTTGCAGACTCCTTGACGGGTGAAGGTTATACATTGTAGCTTTGGTATCCCTGTGACCCCTAATAAGGGCCACAGGGGCCACGCCCTAAAAACCTATTTTCATCTTCTTCTCCAGAACCATAAGGAATAGAAAGCTGAAACTTTGTGTACAGACTAGTGAGGATTATAAATTGAAGCTTTAGTGACGCTGTTGCCCCTAATAAAGGCAACAGGAACGTCATTCAAATCTATTTATGATTGGTGCCCCTGTGGCCTATAAAGGGGGAATCACACTCTACTGCATAATTGATGATGAAGCCTGATGAGCTACAGAGCCGACGGCTCTTTATGTTCTATTTACAATATTATTAAGTTATGATATTGTGAATGGCTTATTGTACCATAAGTTTGGCTTGTTTTTGTCCTTCGGACGAGGTTATGTATTTTATACTTTATCTTGAAAAGCAGTTTTAAAGTTATTGGGTGAGCTTGCTTTAGAGAATTGTTTGCATAAATTGTCGATTTTTTCCTGTTTGTTTTTGCTGTTGTTGATAATTGGAATATGGGATTTAGTGCTTTTACCTCTAAAGACATTTATCTTTTTCCAGACTTGCCTTGAGTTAGATTTGATATCTAATGTGCTACACATTTTTTTCCATGATTAGATTTTTGCCTTAGTTATTAAAGTTTAATACTTATTTCTAGCTTCTGCCGCTTGTTGTATTAACTTCTTATCCTTTTTAGTGTTTTTCCTGAGCAGTTTTCGTTCTTTTCTTGCTTGCATAATTTCTTCATTCCACCATGGCACAAGTATATGCTTGTGAGTTCCTTTGGTTAGAATGGCTACGTTAGCAGCATTTATAATTACCTCGGTTATATTTTTGTTGTCTTCGTCTCTTACATCATTGTTTAGGTTTTGCTCACAAATATTTTGAAATATTTCCAAATTCGTTTGTTAAATTCAACTGTATTGGGTTCTGTTATTTTGTGCCTGTTGTGTATTGTTATTCTTTAATGTGGTGAATAGTGGGAAGTGATCACTTACCCAACTTTCGTCATGAACATATAAACTAGCATCATTAACTAGGTCTTAATAATGCTAAGATATATTGTGGTGTATATACCTTGTGTTATCCTGTGAAAAGTAGGTTCGCCATTGTTGAAAAGAATAAGTTTTTTATCCTCTAACCATTTTTGTATGACTGAACCTCTGATATTGGTTCTATCGTCTGCCTCCCAGAGGCTATGGTGTGCATTAAAATCGCCACCCAAAAAGGCTGAGTTGGCGAGAAAGGGTAATAATTTGTTGAGTATTTCAACTGTAATTTTTGTGCTGTGGGGTAAATAGACATTCATAACATTTGTTGGTTTATTACCGTTTATGTTAACTGTTACGTCATTGATTTCTTTGCCTTCAATGTTTATATCTAGGGGTTTGTAATCAATACCGTGTTTTATGGCAATTATTAGTCAATGAGGTGGGGTTGTTTCGTTTGTTACTACGACACTTGAAAATGTGAACCATCACTAGAATATGATTTGTTTTTGCTGACACGTGCGTCACTGACACACTACGTTTCAATCATGTCATTCACGAATATTGAAGCACATTCGGTAGAAATTATTGTTGTTGGCCGATATTGTTATATTTTTGGGTGTCTGTATTTTATAGTTATGTCTTAAATAAGAGTGCGTGATAAATTTGTTTACAAATTTTCATTGGATCAAAAACAACCCTGAAAAGTCCCGCTGACGTTTTCGATGGTTGGTTACCAGTTTAGGACTCGCATGACATGTTAGTAGTTTTGAGAAAATAGTTCAGGGATCTGATAACATGGTTACAAGATGGGTTTATTGCAACGATAACTGTGCTCAGTCTGATTAAAATCGACCGCTCCGAGGAATAAAATATCAAAAGTATTGTCTCTATCGGGACTCGAACCATTTGGAATATCATCTCCGTCTCGGTCTGAATGCACCCCCCTCTATCGCATGTCGCTATAACCAGTTTAGCGCAGACAAGCCAAGTCGTAAGCTATCCAATCACATCCTCGTTTTTAAATAGCGTTTAGCGGCGATTATGTATATCGAATAGTACACTGGAGTTACCTGTCCCTAGCTGATATCGAAAGCTTTTACTGCGCCCCTTGCGATTGGCTATATGAGCTAGCGTCAGAACATGCGGGTAATAGGGGTGCCTTCAGACTGTGAATGAAGGGAAAGCCGGGCTTTGTGTGGTTCGAACCCCACTAGAGATAATATTTTTACACTTTTTTCATCGAATCACAGTCGATTTTAATCAGACTGAACTGTGCCCATTACATGATAACTTAATCTTTTCTGTAGAACAAGGTCGGCTAAAGTAGCATTTCAATCATCTCACAGGACTTATGACAACAAGCACATTTGAAATGCAGGAAGCGTTTTGTATTTGCTCTTTTTTAAAGTAGTTAATGCTGTTTTTTATCATTAGGTGAATAAGCCTGAATGTAACTGTGAAGCTTATTATCACCTCTTCTTATTCAAAGTTTTTGGTGAAAAATTTAAAATATACATTTGATCACACCAAAGAAAATATGGCGATTATATATAATTTTTATACGTTGTAATGTTAAAAGGCAAAGGCTCACCTGTTTCAGATATGGCAGACGGTAACACAGTGAAAGCTGATGATGTCAATTCAAAATGTCCTGAAACAGACATGATACATAACACAACGAGTGAGTAATATTAGATTTTTACACTTCTAAATAAATTTAAATGATCTAAATTCAGAATGTGGCAATGCCAAATTAACGTCGGTCCTACCAGAAAGTAAGTACTACAATCGATCCCATCGAAGAAGAAATGGCAGTTACATAATTATTATCTAATTTAAAGAGATGTAACATTACTTATGGCGTTCAGTTTATGCAGAGTAGGCTCACCTGTTTCAGATATGCCTGTTGGTACCCCTGACAGCCCTGATGATGTCAATTCAAAAAGTCCTGAAACAGACATGGTACAGAACGCAATGAGTGAGTGAAGTTTTTTATTCAACTTCAGTGATCTAAATTCAGAATCTAAAGAATCTTAGTGTTTGAGAGATGCCAATAATATCAACATTTTGATTTGTTTTGTTCCAACCAACTCCATGAATGCATTTGAGATTTTTTTCATAATTTCAGTAAAAACATATATTTTATTGATGTGCCTATTTTTATTCAATTATACAACATGAAATGTTTTAGAACAGAAAGAATCTGGAATAATCCAAAATCGAAAGGAGCCCAGAGAAAACAAGCCAGACAGCACACAAAGCTCTTCTGAGATTGATGAAATTTTATGCAGTTTAAACTGCCGCCGCAAAAGTGGTATGTTGGCTTTAACTTTTGTCCATTCAGCTTACAAAAGCCCTTATTCATAACTTACTCCATATACCTTGAAACTCTATACTCATTTCGAAGATCAAAGGTCAAAGTCACAAAATCTAAAATTATCATTTTTATATTTTATAAATACGATAACTTGTACATATTTCTGCTACACGCCATCAGAGGTCAAGGTCACTGTAAGGTCATTACTTCAACATGATAGAGAGAATATGATATTTGAACATTAAACCGTTTGATTCGTTACATGATTGTTTTACTCAATCAAAAGTGTTCAATGATTGTGTGACCTTAAATTTAAAGGTCAGGGTCACGAGATATGAGTTTTTGAATGAACCAAAAAACTTTAAGTATTACTTTATTATACCTCCGACCAATGGTCAGGGGTATCTAGTGATACCAACGATTCCGTGTGTGTGTGGGTGTGTGTGTGTGTGTGCGGGTGTGTGGCTGTGTGTGTGTGTGTCTGTCTGTCTGTCCGTCCGAGGACATTTTTTGTCCGACCTATTACGGAAAAACTATTTATCCGATTACTTTCAAATTTTGCACATGACTTCTTCCCTACTCGGAGGGGTGCAGTGCAAAGTTACAGCAAATTTCGTTAATATTTGATTTTTGTTACAAATTTCCATGTTTTGAACTTAGTCATTTTCCAATATCAGATTTGTCTGACCTATTACGTGAAAACTATTCATCCGATTTATTAAAAATTTTGCCCTTCTTCTACCCTACTAGGAGGGGTGCAGTGCAAAGTTACAACAAATTTCTTGATATTTGAATTTTGTTACAAATTTCCATGTTTTGAACTTAGTCATTTTTCAATATCAGATTTGTCCGACCTATTACGGGAAAACTATTCATCTGATTGATTTCAAATTTTGCACATGTCTTCTTCCCTACTAGGAGGGGTGCAGTGCCAAATCAAAACTAAAATTGATACAGGTTTTTTGTGTGTGTTTTCTTTTACAAAGTTCCATTTTTTTTATTAGTCATTTTTCTCAATTCCTCTTTGGGGGTCAAATGCTGTGCAAGAGATGACTACATTGAAAGTAAAAAATAATTCAGTTAGTCAGGGATGCACGGTAGGGGGTATTAGTGAGCCATGCTCACTTTTTTGCTTGTTCCATTTAGCTTTTCAGAACTATTTGTATTACTGTTGAAAGCTCTGTGAATTTATTTTGACAAGGTCAAAGGCCAAGGTCAGGAGTTTTAAAATCACTAACAAATCCTTCTAAACGCAATAACTTTCTTGGTGCTATAAATATTTAATTTGGTATATATCATCTTTGGAGAAGACCATATTTTTAAAAGGTTTCCAAAAGAATCGAATAAAGTTCAGTGGCATGGCATTAAATACTAAGCTGCATGAAATCAATAAGAATATGATTAAATATTATAAAACAATAAGTTGAAAGCTCTAATTTGGTATGAATAAACTACGGAGAAGTACAACACTTTTAAAAGTTGGTTGCTGCATGCAGGATCAATGGCGAACATTTATTAGTCCGGGATATTTGTCAAAGTACCGACCAAATTGCAACATAAATAATTTCAATTGATTTACTCTCTAGGACTGTCATAGAGAAAATCTAGGAAAATCTATAGCATAGATCAAGGCCAGATGTGGCTTTCAAAGTCATAGGGGTCACAGGAACACATTAAGTTTGAGTAAGAAACTAAAACTGATATAATACGACATGTTATCACCAGTTTATTTAGGGGCTACATTTCATCTTCTAAAAAAAACGATGCATCTAGGTGGGAGGAACCTTTGCACCACAGGAATCATGGATTAATTTTAGCCCTGCTCCCTCTAAAATTGCTATGTTATCCCTAAAAACTTTAACATGATTATTTCTCTAATATAGGAACTTCATTATTTGGGGAATATAATTGTAAATGGCAGACTAAGGTTTGTACATTTGATGTTGACCCCTCTCAAATAGAAGTGTGGCATGGCTACCAAGTAAGACATTTTGTTTGATTAAGACTTAATAATAAAAATGGGTTAATCAAACTGTGCTTATCCGAAGTATAAGGGCTTGGAGAATTCAAAACTATACAAGACCTTGATAAAGAGCACCCATCTCTTTCTATGCTTTTGAAATAGGTACATTCCATGTTAGTCTACCACTGTAATATTCAATATATTGACCTGATATAACCTCTTGAAAATCTATATCTGCAGTGAACTATAGTCGGGGATTTCCATTTTCCCGAGGCTCCTTAACTTTTCATCAATAAATTATTTTATATATATATATTTTTTATTTTTTATTGGTTCCAAAGAATAGACATATAAACATACATAGATTTGTCATGGCATAACAATAGATTGAAGGGTAGAAGGTTACAGTTGTGATAATAGTTACACAAATAGTTATATAAACATGACCTCGGATATTTCATGGTACAAGTAAGAGTTCTATTGGTCCATAAGTACTGGTAGGAGAGGGTTCCATTTGCGATTGACTATCTAAAACAATTTTCTTTTTGGAAATAAAGTTTTCAACAAAAAATATTTGCTTCAGAGTTTTTATATATAAGTGAAGATTGGGAAGTTTATTTTTTATACTGCATAAATAAATATGCCTCTTTGCAGAGATGATGATATGGTTCAGTAGTCTATTTTGATATAAGGTACCAAACCAGACCATGTATTTTGAAAAAGTTGGATGTGGATAAATAAAATTATTAAGCCAAATTTGCAAGTTTTTCCAAAACGTTTGGGTCACCTGACATTACACATGACATAGATTTTCATCTTTATCCGTACAAAAACAACACAAACTGTTATCAACCTTTTTCATTTTGAGCAACTCATGTTTTGTGTAGATAATACCATGTAGAAATTTATATTGGAAATCAATTAGCTTTATATCTTGTAAACCCTTTTTATATACTGTAAAAATATTTTTCCATTCAAAGCCAATTCCAGGAAATATATTTTGCCATTTATTACAAATGCTAGGTTGTTTTGCATTCGAAATAAGTTTATCATAAAAAATCCTGCAGCCTTTTGATCTTTTCAAGAGGTTTATCTGGCAAGGATTAATATCTAAATTCCTGACTTGGATAGAATGGCAATGTCTAATAGTATGTTTCCATGAATCAGGTAATAAATACACTTTATATCTCAGATCTAAAAAAGTACCTTTTACAAGATATTTTTCTTTTAAGGATTCTATGGATAATAGGCCATTTTCATCACATATGTCTCTGATATTCATAATTCCTTTCTCTGTCCAATTCTTAATGTAGTGTTCAGAATTTTTGAAATTGTGGTTGAACCACAGGGTTGGGATACAATTTCATCAATGTTATCTGGTTCAACATCATGCTTTTGATGAAGTTGTTTCCATGCTCTAAGCACATCACACCAAAAGGTATTTTGGATCTTTAATAAAGTTAGAGAATTTGCTCCAAAATTGAAAATAGCATTAAAAGGTATTTTGCAGGGGTTGTTCTTATCACTTTTTGGAAGTAAGATCTAAAGATTGATAACTTTAAAGCATCAATAAAGCTTTTTGTGTCAAACATTCTCAATCCTCCTTCATCATAATTGTTTTTTTATTACACTTCTTTTGATTTTATCATTTTTATCATTCCAAATGAATTTAAAGAATATTGTATCCAGAGAAGTGATAAAATCTGCTGGTGGGTTTGGCAAAGAATTGAAAATATGAACTAATTTGGAGATTGCTAATGTCTTAATTACTGTAGTTTTTCCAATCAGAGTTAAGTGTCTTTTTTCTCCAAGATGCTAAGAGTTTATTGATTTCTTCCAGTCTCTTTCTAGTGGTTATTACCCATAGGTCTTCAAGATTTGGTGTAAACTTTATACCAAGAACATCAAACTCACCAGTAACCCATTCAATGTTTAGGTCATGACAAATTTTTTCACAAGCTTTAGCTTTTGATCCAATCCAAATTGCCTTTGATTTATCTAAATTTGTTTTTAAACCTGACATCTTATAGAAAGTATTAATTGTGTCAATGGCAGCATACAAAGTTTTCTCAGTTCCATCCAAAAATAGTTCAGTATCATCAGCATATTGATCCATTTTGTATTCAATGTTGTCAATGACAATCCCTTTGATGTCTTCGTTAGTTCTAATCATAAACCCAAGAATCTCAGCTACAAAAAGGAAAGATATGGCGACAATGGGTCCCCTTGTCTGCATCCCCTTTCATTAGTAAAAAAGTCTGAAAGATTTCCATGTTGGATGACACAAGATGTTGTGTCATAAGTTAACATATTTATCAATCTTATAATTTCAGGGCCAAATTCAAATTTATGTAAAACTAGGTTGATAAACTCTTTAGAGACAGTGTCAAATGCCTTCTTCCATACTAATTTCTCTTTCAAGATTGTCTTTTAATGTTTTATTTAAAGTTGTAGTTTTAATGTCTTTCAGGCAATCTTCTTCTCTATACTGATCATGAGAGGCATATAGATTTTTATAAAAAAAGCTTAACTTCATTTAGTATTGATGTACTATCAGTAATTTCTTTGTCATTAATTTTCAGCTTATTGATTGATTTTTTTGAAAAATTTCTATTTTCTAGATGGCAAAAATATTTTTAGGGTTTTTCACCTTCATCGTACCAAAGAATTCTGTTTCGAATTTGAATCCCTTTCATTTCCTCATTTTTTATGTCCTCCATTTCTTTCTTATATTTTGATAGTTCATTTAGCAATTTTTCATCAATGTTTTGAAAGTCTTTTCTAATATTGTCTTCAACCTGTTTTATCTTAGCTTCCAGATCCTCTGTATTATTAGCTTTTTAGCTCATCTGGCCTGTAAGGCCCGATGGGCTTATGGCATGGCATGGTGTCCGTCCGTCCGTCCGTCCATCCGTCCATCCGTCCGTCCATCCGTCCGTAAACTTTGTGGAATTTTGACTTCTTCTCCAGAACCATAAGGCCTAGAAATCTAAATCTTTGTGTACAGACTCCTTGACTAGTGAGGATTAAAAATTGTAGCTTTGGTGGCCCTGTGACCCCTAATAAGGGCCACAGGGGCCACGCCCTTAAAACCTATTTTCATCTTCTTCTCCAGAACTATGAGGCTTAGAAACCTAAAACTTTGTGTACAGACTCCTTGACTAGTGAGGATTACAAATTGTAGCTTTGGTGGCCCTGTGACCCCTAATAAGGGCCACACAGGCCACGTCCTAAAAACCTTTTTCATCTTCTTCTCCAGAACCATGAGGCCTAGAAAGCTGAAACTTTGTGTACAGACTCCTTGACTAGTGAGGATTATAAATTGTAGCTTTGGTGGCCCTGTGACCCCTAATAAGGGCCACAGGGGCCACGCCCTAAAAACCTATTTTGATCTTCTTCCCTAGAACCATGAGGCCTAGAAAGCTGAATCTTTGTGTACAGATTCCTTGACTAGTAAGGATTATAAATTGTAGCTTTGGTGGCCCTGTGACCCCTAATAAGGGCCACAGGGGCCACTCCCTAAAAACTTATTTTGATCTTCATCCCCAGAACCATGAGGCCTAGAAAGCTGAAATTGTGTGTACAGACTAGTGAGGATTATAAATTGTAGCTTTGGTGCTCCTGTGACCCCTAATAAGGGTCACAGGGGCCATGCCCTAAAAACCTATTTTGATCTTCTTCCCTAGAACCATGAGGCCTAGAAAGCTGAAACTTTGTGTACAGACTCCTTGACTGATGAGGATTATGAATTGTAGCTTTGGTGGCCCTGTGACCCTTAATAAGGGCCACAGGGGCCACGTCCTAAAAACCTTTTTCATCTTCTTCTCCAGAACCATCAGGCCTAGAAATCCAAAACTTTGTGTACAGACTCCTTGACTAGTGAGGATTATAAATTGTAGCTTTGGTGGCCCTGTGACCCCTAATAAGGACTACAGGGGCCACGCCCTAAAAACCTATTTTCATCTTCTTCTCCAGAACTATGAGGCCTAGAAATCTAAAACTTTGTGTACAGACTCCTTGACTAGTGAGGATTATAAAATGTAGCTTTGGTGGCCCTGTGACCCCTAATAAGGGCCACAGGGGCCACGCCCTAAAAACCTATTTTGATCTTCTTCCCTAGAACCATGAGGCCTAGAAAGCTGAAACTTTGTGTACAGATTCCTTGACTAGTAAGGATTATAAATTGTAGCTTTGGTGGCCCTGTGACCCCTAATAAGGGCCACAGGGGCCACTCCCTAAAAACTTATTTTGATCTTCATCCCCAGAACCATGAGGCCTAGAAAGCTGAAACTTTGTGTACAATCTCATTGACTAGTGAGGATTATAAATTGTAACTTTAGTGGCCCTGTGACCTCTAATAAGGGCCACAGGGGCCACGCCCTAAAAACCTATTTTCATCTTCTTCTCCAGAACCATGAGGCCTAGAAAGCTGAAATTGTGTGTACAGACTAGTGAGGATTATAAATTGTAGCTTTGGTGCTCCTGTGACCCCTAATAAGGGTCACAGGGGCCATGCCCTAAAAACCTATTCATCTTCTCCAGAACCATGAGGCCTAGAAAGCTGAAACTTTGTGTACAGACCCCTTGACTAGTGAGGATTATAAATTGTAGCTTTGGTGGTCCTGTGACCCCTAATAAGGGCCACAGGGGCCACGCCCTAAAAACCTATTTTGATCTTCTTCCCTAGAACCATGAGGCCTAGAAAGCTGAAACTTTGTGTACAGACTCCTTGACTGATGAGGATTATGAATTGTAGCTTTGGTGGTCCTGTGACCCCTAATATATATAAAGCATAATTGATAATGAAGCCTGATGAGCTACAGAGCCAATGGCTCTATTTTTGCTTTTTGATGTAGGATGAAAATGATATAGTCTTTCTTCTGATGTTCATTAATAAAATTTCTAGGAATAAGGAATCAGAAATTGAGAGATCAGTATGTTCAATATTTTTAGAGTCATCAATCACTTCTGTTGCATATTCCTTGATAGTATCATTAAGAATAGTTCTGACTAAGTCACCATATGCAGAGTTTAAAAGCAGGGATGTATTAAATTTCCAATAGCCATGTCCTCTTTCCTGGTTTAAAGTGTTTGAAAAAGTTAATGATATTGCTGAATGGTCACTTTTGTAGCCAGGCAGAATGTCAGAATCCAAAGTTAGGTCAAATATGTCTTCAGATACAAAAAAGAAGTCGAGTCTAGCCTGTTGCCTTGGATTCTTTTTCCACCAGGTGAATTTTCTTGTTTTATCATTAAGTTTTCTCCAAATGTCAATGAGGTTATATGTCTCAAGAAATTCCAATACAGTCTGTCTTGAATTGGGGTTATTTATATGCTTATAATTTTCAAGATCAATTGAGGGATCAAGAACTAGGTTCAAGTCACCAACTATAGCTAATGAGTCATTATCAAATTTTCGTATATTTCAAATAGATTAATGTAATGGATCATCATTGTTTGGACCATCAAGGTTTGTAAGTGTCATCCTTTTATCCTCTACTGTGATATCAACAATGATATAATTTCCATTTTCATCTATAATGGTCCTATGTATTGTCAAATCAGTGTCATTATTAAAGAGGATTGCAACTCCTCTTGAATTAGATTTATATGGTGCAATACGTGATTGTTATCCCCATTCATTTCTCATTGTGTTGGAAGTAGATTCATCAATATGAATATCTTGTAAGCATATGACTGAGTATAATTTTTTTCTATAAAAATTCATTACTTCTTTTCTCTTAGCTTTGTTTGCCAGTCCTCTACAGTTAGCTGAGATAATTTTAACTTTCTTGATCTTATCCATTAACCTGGAATTTATGTATCATTTCATTGCAAATTGGAAGGGAATATAAGTTCTCATAAAGTAATTGGGGAAGCATACATAATCCTTGGGAACCATTTTTTGAAAACAAATGAAAAAAGTAAATAAAAGAAGGGAGAACATAACTAAAAATGAACAACGAGCAAACCATGCCCTGTGTCATCGAAATCCAGCCAAATGTAACAGTACCCTAAAGTGCTAACATTACAATCTCCATACAGTTGGAATCTTAATCATCACACGACTGTTGAGACGATAACAAAACTACTAAATGCTAAATTCTTAGTAGCGGCCATGCGGGCGTTCACCGCAACTTCGATAGGAAAATATGAGTGAAACATAGTCATTCATATACATGTTCATGTAACCACGGCTTCAAAATAAGTTTTAGATATGACGATTTCATTGAGGAGGAGTTAAAAACATCATACGAACCCAATTTGACCATGTTCTCTGATCAGTGCACGTACATCCAACAGTGCACAATAACAACATCCGATGTAAGCCGAGAGAGCTAAAAATAGATTACCACGTTTTTTTTATATCTAGTCACACTTTTTATCATTTCAAATTATTATCTCCAATGAAACCTGATCATTGATCGGGTAAAAGTCTACCTTTCGTGTACATTTTTACAAGGTTAATCCCTATTACCATACGGTATCCAACAAAAGCTTTGATGTGTCTTTATACTTTTTACAAAGAAACCATGAAAACCTTGCTACAATCCATTTTGCTAAACTATTTGACTTTCATTGATAATGGTTGAGAAACTAAGACTGGTATCACAGAATTGTAGGGGCTTACACGACAAACAAAAACGTAAGGAACTGTTTACTTTTTTAAAATGCAAAAGAGCTCAAATTTATTGCCTTCAAGATGTGCACTTTACAGAAGACATGGAAAAATCAATACAAGAAGAGTGGGGAAACAAAAATTGCTTTTTTAGTTCATTTAAAAGTAATTCGCGTGGTGTAGCACTCCTATGTTCTAAATGGCTTGATTTTGAATTGCAAGGGATAACAAAAGATGAGGAAGGTAATATGATAATAATAGAAATGACACTAGACAAGTATAAACTTGCTATTGTAAATTTGTATGGCCCAAACAATGACGACCCAGACTTTTATATATCCCTTGTTCAGAAAATCAAAACTCTAAATAGTGATCATGTGATTTTATGTGGAGACTGGAATGTTATTCAAGAATTTGCCATTGATACCTACAATTATAAGCATATGAATAATCCTAAAGCTAGAGAACAGATTTCACAACTTAAAGATGATTTAGATTTCTATGACCCATGGCGAGAAATGAATCCATTTGAGCGGCGATACACATGGCGACAGCCCACTCCACTTAAACAAGCACGCCTAGACTACTTTCTCGTATCCCATAATATGTTACCGTCTATTATAGACTCGGCAATTGAACCAGGCTTTAAGACAGACCACTCTTTGATATATTTGACTTTTAAACTATCAGATTTATCACGGGGAAAGGGATTTTGGAAGTTTAACAATTCTTTGTTAAGAGATCAGAAATATGTAAGTAAAGTGAAACATACAATGTATCATATCTGAAACTACTGCTCAATATAAAGTTGACAGTGATGAATATAATATAGATGATCAACTGCTATTTGAGACAATCCTGCTGATTATTAGAGGAGAAACAACTAAATACTCTTCATTCCTTAAAAAAGAACGAATTAACAGAGAAAAACATCTCTCCGATACATTACATGAAAAGGAAATTGAACTTGATAAATGTGAAAATGAAACTACTAAAGAAAAGATAAGTACTGACATAAACACTACTCGAATAGAACTTGAAGAATTATATGAAACTAAAACAATTCTTAGGTCAAAAGCTGTATGGCTAGATCAAGGCGAAAAACCGACATCTTTCTTCCTGAGTTTAGAATCTAGAAACTTTCTTAATAAATCTTTCTCTAGGCTAGAAGATTCCGCTGGACGTATACTTGACTCACAAAATGATATTCAGAAAGAAGTACAATCATTCTACCAAAAACTTTATAATTAACATGATGTATCTGACATTGACTTGGAAGACCTTTTAAAGAATTATTCTTCGCCTAGACTTGATAACGATGTTGCATCAAAACTTGAAGGAGATCTTACTGAAGGCGAAATTCTTGTAGCTCTAAAATGTTTGAAAAACAATAAGAGCCCTGGGGCAGATGGATTTACGGCGGAATTTCTAAAATTCTTTTGGTTCGATCTTGGAAAATATCTTGTTCGTTCTTTAAATTATGGATACAGGAATGGAGAACTATCAGTATCACAAAAACAAGGTCTCATTACATGTATTCCAAAAGGAAACAAACCAAAACAATTCATGAAAAACTGGCGTCCAATCTCACTTTTATCAGTATTTTACAAAGTAGGTTCTATGGCTATCTCAAAACGAATAAAATCTGTTTTGGATCAATTGGTAAACGAAGACCAAAAGGGCTTCATGTCTGGCAGATATATCGGAGATATTACTAGACTGATTTATGATTTGATAGATTATACTGATACATACCAAATTCCTGGACTTCTCCTATTGATAGATTTCGAAAAGGCCTTTGATACTGTCGATTGGCTTTTCATAGAAAAAACCCTGACCTTTTTTAATTTTGGAGAATCTATCAAACAGTGGATAAGAGTTTTTTACAATAATATTAAATCAAGTGTATTGGTAAATGGTTTCAGGTCACCAAACTTTGATATTTACAGGGGTTGTCGCCAAGGTGATCCACTATCGCCCTATCTTTTCATACTTTGTGTTGAAATTTTTGCAATTTTGATACGCAATAATAATGAAATAAAAGGAATTCAAATAGGCAATGTTGAATATCTTCTTAACCAATTTGCGGATGATACATCATGTACCCTAGATGGATCAGAACGAAGCTTGCAAGCAGTGCTACAGGTTTTAACCTTTTTTGCTCGCTGTTCAGGACTGAGAGTCAATATTGATAAAACTAGAATCATTTGGATTGGCTCAAAGAAACGTTCGAAAATGAAACTCTGTCATAAATGGAATTTAAACTGGGATCAGAGTGAATTTGATCTTTTAGGAATTAAGTTTAACGTAGACATAGAAAATATGATTGAATTGAACTATAAAGATAAATTAAGGAAATGTGAAACCCTCATGTCAATATGGTCTATTCGAAAACTAACACCCCTTGGTAGAATTACCATATTAAAATCTCTCATTCTTCCGAAACTGAACCACCTTTTCGCAGCTCTTCCGAACCCACCTGACAAATTGATTAATGACCTTCAAGCCAAATGTTTCCGATTCATATGGGGAAACAAACCTGATAAAGTTAAACGAGATCAATTGATGTGTAGTGTAAAAGATGGTGGTCTCAATGCACCAAATATAAAAGAAATAATTCAAGCTCAAAAAGTTTCGGTCATAAGGCGTTTTTATAATAGCTACTCGAAAGGTTGTACACTATTTTCAGAGAATTTACCACAAATTGGACCTTTTACTATATTTGAATACAACTGTCCAAACTTGAGAAACATTATCATCCCACTTGTTCGTAACAAGTTCTACTGTGATCTTCTTAATGCTTGGTGGGACCTACTATCAAGGAAAGGGGAAGCAGATTTACCAAATAATATACCATCGCAACTAATCTGGTTTAACCAAAATATTTTAATCGACAGAAAAACTATTTTTTACCGGAATTGGCAAGCGAAGGGTGTTGTTTTCATTAATGATCTTTTGGACGACTCGGGCAAATTTATGTCTTACGATTCTTTTGAACAAAAATACAAAGTAAACGCTAACTATCTAAAATATTCTGGACTGATAAACTCAATTAAAACTTTCTTAAAGCAAAAAGGGTTTAAATTAGAAACATTCACGAAAACTGAAAACCCTTTACAACCATTCATGTTACATTTTCTCACTAGAAATAAAACTGGATGCCATACTTTCTACAAATCTCTTCTTAAGACAAAACTAATCGAAAACCAACACACTGTAAAATGGAATACAACACTTGGAAATGAAATAGATCGCAGCTCCTGGCAATGTTACAATCATATTCCATTTCGCTGTTCAAAGGATACAAATTTGCAATGGTTTCAATACAAGCTCCTTCACCATTTCCTACCTACAAACTCTAGACTATATAAGATGGACTACACTGAAACTAATCTATGCAGCTATTGTTCTGGCTCTTTAGAGACAAGCACACATCTATTTTATGACTGTAGCAAGGTTACTCCTATTTGGAAAAAACTTGAAAACTGGCTAAATGAAAAATTGGAAGTAAATCTAAGCTTTTCTAAAGAAACAATTCTATTCGGTTTTGGTCATAAAAATAACGATCCAATCAACGTGATACTTATCCTATTTAAAAATTTATTTTTTTACCATAAATCGTCATCAAGAATGCCAACCTTTCAATTTTTGCAAGAGGAGCTAAATAAATATTATAATTTAACAAGATATTCTGCTATAATAAGCTCAAAAATCGACAGCTTCTACAAATTCTGGTCGACTTGCCATGTTTTGTTTAAAGATTGATTCATGTTTCATGATTATGACCAAATATGTCTTTTTGTGTTGTTGTTGTTGTTGTTAACTGTATATATAGACATGCTACATATATGTACCGGAGAAACAACTTGTAAAATGGGGGGGGAAAAAAATGAAAAAAAAAAAAAAACAAAAAAAAAAAACAGTGCACAATAACAACATCCGGTGTAAGCCGAGAGAGCTAAAAATAGATTACCACGTTTTTTATATCTAGTCACACTTTTTATCATTTCAAATTATTATCTCCAATGAAACCTGATCATTGATCGGGTAAAAGTCTAGTTTTGAGATATCGAAATAATATTTTTAATCAAGCTTGGAATTACTTTGATACGTTCATAATTAAGTTCAAAGCTTAACATCATTTTCATTTTATATTTCCTATATTTACTGAGGTTTTGTAGAAGGCTGAACAGTAAAAGGCGAAACTCTCGGTTACATAACTGCTCGGCTTTTTCAGTGTCCCGCTAATCTAGTTTCGATAATTTTTTTAACTAGGAAATGTTGTAGAATTAATGAAATCTGGAATAACAAAAACAATAACGATGTCCAGAGAAAACAAGTCAGACCGCAAACCAAGCTTACCTAAATATGAACGTAAGTATCTATGCTCCTATTGGCTGTTTAAATAGTTCTTATCAGTTTTGTGCAGTTTTCACTCGCTGCACTCGTATGATTTACTGCAAGTTTTTTCCAATTAGCTTAGAACTCTTATTCTTAATTTTCTATTCTAACATTCAAGGTCAAAGGTCAAGGTCACGAGTTTAGAAATCTCTAACGATTGGAAACACAAGAACTCCAAAAGTCTTTATTCTATCGAGCTCTAATTTGGTAAATATCATCTTTAACAACGTAATTTTTTAAAAAGGTTTTCACTACAATCCACCAAAGGTCAAGGTCACTGCAAGGAATGCTGTAATTTAATCATTACATGATTGTTATACCAATGAAATGAGTTCATTGATTGTGTGACCTTGAATGTCAAAGGTCAAGGTCACGAGATATGAGTTATGGGATGTACATACAATTTTAATTCTTTAACATTAATTTATTATTTTGAAATTATTATTATGACATGTTCGCATTAAAGGTCAAAAGTAAAGATCACGAGTAATAAAATCACAAGGAGTATTCTTTTAAGACAATAACTTGAAACGTTGTAGAGCTATGAAGCTCTAATTTAGAGTGAATCAACTTTTTAAAAGGTTTACGCTACACTCGAACAAAGGTCACAGCAAGGTCACTACTTAAGAATGTTATTGCGAAAAGCAATTTAAACTGTTAACACTTTTAATAAATACCTTTTGTTATTCCCCATGACAAGTTATCATTGATTGTTGACCTACGAGGTCACCAGATAAGAGTTTATTTCCCCCTTAAATTTGATTTCTATATCACAAATATTTTTTTTAGGTTTGAAAATTATATTTAACATCAATTGTTTTGAGGTATTTACTTTTTAGATCAATGTTAAATGTTTTTATCTTACAATCTCTTTTGTTTTAAATTACTTAGAAAACGCCCATTTTACTTTCGCAAAATTGATATTCAGCACTCATTCGGTATGCTATCTATATATCTAAGACACCTTAAGAAATACAACATATTCTAATTTGGGGCAAAGTAGCAAGAATGACTCATAATGGTGAAATGGATGTTGGATTATTGATCGAAGTATTAAATATTTATTAGAATAACGATTTGCGTTGGGAATAGGATTACACAAAAAACACTTTTCTATTGAGATATGTTTATGAAATATCATTGATTCTTTTTCAATTCAATTCGAAACATATCCTTGCCAAAGCTATGTAATAGTCTATAATTATACATGTCTTATGTCCAAAAACATTTTTGGTTTCAAAAGTTCACAATCAGTTTTAACCATGATCTACTTCTAGACCAACCATTTTATCCTGAAAATAAATTCTCCGATATTTCCAAGATTTATGCAAATGCATAATTTTGTGTATACATCGTCATCTTTATGTAACAGTTCACCAGAGACCACGTATGCATGAAAGTAAGTCGCTTCTGTAGATATTGATATATTGGTTTTAAAATATCAAGATTATGTGTCTTCTTGTAAAAACCTTCAATAGAACATGTCACCAAGTTAAATCACTATAATTGTTGTAATATATCAATTCAAAAGTCTACAGTTGCTAAGTGTCTTTTGGGCCGATGAGGTCCGCAGTCATCAATTTTGTCAACCAATAAGATGTTATTCGTCCGAAAACATCAGAGTATCATTTCATAGTAAGTGTCCTTGAGGGCATTGGTACGAGTAATGTTGATCATTTTAAACAATGGTCACTTGAAAGTTTCCCATTATATTGAGGTAACTGTAAACAAATTTCATGAATAGTAATTTTTTACTCGTTGCCGCCAAAATTTATACCTATTGGACGCAATTGCAATAACAGAGAAGCGCAGTAAATCTTACACACAAACTGATTACATCACCGCACACAATTTGTTCTGGAGAAAAAGCAAATAGGTTTTAATGGCCCTTATTAGGGATCACAGGGTAAAAACAATTTTTCGGCTTTCAACACTTTTTGGTTCCTGAAGAAGAAGTCGAAAATAAGTTTTTAGGACGTTGCCTCTGTGGCTGTTATAAGGGGTCAGAGGGTCACTAAAGTTACAATTAGTCACTAGTAAAGGAGTCTGTTCACAAAGGACGCCGGACACCATGCCATGCCAGAAGGCCATCGGGCCTGTCAGGCCAGATGAGCTGAAAAGCGTTTGTGCTATGGAAGTCTTTGGAGAAGAGGAAAATTTTGAAAAACTTTCCACTACAATCCATCTAAGGTCAAGGTTACGACTAAATCATGCTAGTTTAGTCTTGCCCTGAATTGTAATAAAGTCACAAAATTTATTTTTTTCATCAACAATGTGACTGAACTGCTATTGTTACTTATTACATTTGAAATATATTATCAAAAAATAAAACAAGTTTGATTCCATACACTTTAATTGATATAAATAGAGTTTATTACAAATTGAGTCAAGTGTTTCAAACTTTCAAACTTGCCCTGTATTGTAATAAACATTTCAAGAATCTATGTTTTTTTCAAAAATAGGACTAAACATTCTCCTTGTATAGCCTTAATACATTTGACATATTCCTAAAAAATAAATCAAGTTCGCTCCATACAGTTTAATTAATGTAACTCGGGTTTATTACAAATTGAGTCAAGTGTTTCAAAATATCAAACTTGCCCTGAATTGTAATACTATCATAAACAAATTATGTTTTAATAAATAAATGTCCATAATGATAATATTGTTAAAACAACCTCAAAAATGATATCATCCCTTCGCAAGTTCAAATTTGTTTTATCACACTCTGTCTTGAATAGAATATGTCATTTCCATTAGACCTCATTTTGAATATGCATGCGAGGTATGGGATGGATGTGCTCAATATCAGGCACACAAATTAGAACAACTACAATTGGAAGCAGCAATAATTGTAACCTGTTTACCAAGATATACTTATCATGAATATTTGTATTATGAAACTGGTTGGGAAACATTGGCTGAACGCAGACGAAAACGCAAACTGTGTATATTTTACAAAATACAAAATGGTATGACACCATCGTACCTAAAAGATATTTCACCAAGTTATCTTGCATAAAAAAGTAACTATAATCTGCGTAATTCACACGATGTTTCGATCCCTTTCGCTCGAATAAAAGTTTCACAAAGTTCATATTGTCCATCCACAACAAGACTGTGGAACGAAATTCCTTTGGATGTTAGAAAAAACACATCCCTCAAATCTTTTAAATCCAATTTCAACAATCGTTATACTGCTCCAAAATATTATGATTATGAACCGAGAAACATTATGCTCACAAAACTACGTTATATGTGTAGTCCCCTAAATTATGATCTATTTCGTATCGGTATTTTGAACAAGCCAAGCTGTTCATGTGGATACAATTGTGAGAATTCTAACCATTACTTGTTTAATTGTAAATTATATAATTCAGAAAGAACTGTCATGATGTCAAACTTACGCAGTGTTACCAATTTGAACATTACTTGAGGTTTACTCTTGTGTGGTAATGGTGATCTGACTATCCATATAAATCAGAGTATATTCAAAAATGTTCAAACCTACATAAGTCAAACAAAAAGGTTCCTTTAATTATTGTATCAGTTTTTTAGTTTTATCTCCTCATCCTGTTAAATGAATGCAAATAATATTTAATGTGCATATTAGGGAGAGGGTTTTCAAAGTTGTATAATTTGTACCCAATCCTTTTCTGATGAATAAAATATGTTTAAAACTAAACTAAAACATTTGAAATATACCTTAGATTGAGAAATAAAGTTCGCTCTACCCCAAAATGTTTTGTAATAAAGTATAGTTTTGCCCTTAACTATTATAGTTAAAGTACGTTTAACGTTGTAATAAATGTAGTTCGAGCAAAACTATACTTTATTACAAAACACATTGGGGTAGAGCGAACTTTATTTATTTTCTAAGATACCAAACTTATTTGCAGTATAAACATTCTTATAATTTCAAATCAAAATATTATTAAAATAACTTAGATTATATATCCATGAACAGGGCTAACTGCTGGATATTCCATGTTTAGAACTCACCCCCTAATTCAAAAATATTGTTTATTGGTGAAACAGTTGATTATGTTAATGTAGCAGTTTTATTTTCTCATTTATAAAGTTTAAACTTTTTTCTCTTGTTATGTTTTCATTGTTCAAACAAAACAAAAATATCAGACAACTCATGTTAAATAAAACGTTACTTTTGAACAGTCAAGTTGTGCGATCATGCAGTGCGGGCCACACTGCCCATATAAGGCTTATCACGTGATTGACATTCCACAAAGAATTATGGGTATTGTTTGTCAGGAAGCGTGGTAGATCTAGATCTCTCGTTCTATTTTTGCTGTTGTCATAAAAGTTGAAGTTGATGGTACCACCGCTAATATTAGCTGACTGTGTACACCATTAAAAGGAGTACAAACTGTATTGGTTGAGCTATATGGCACGTTGCTTGGCAGAGACGGTTGACGTGTGTCAACGTCACAAATGCTACGGGGCGCCGTGACCTGACGTGGAATGTCAACGTGGTCACTCGACAAGCATGTCGGAGGCAGAGCATTGGTCGCAGCGTTGTTCCCCTGTCAGATGGAGTTGTCATGTAGCTTTCTTAGAAAAATGAATAAAGTTCGATTCCATACTGTCTAATGATATAATTCGGGTTTATTACAATATTTGAGTCAAGTGTTTCAAAAATGCAAACATGCACTGAATTGTAAGGACATTTTCAAAAATCTATGTCAGAAATATGTCAGAAACTGTTTTTATAGCCTAAATTCATTAAAAATATTCCTAAAAATTATTCAAGTTGTATTCCATACAGTTTAATTGATGTAAGTTGGGTTTATTACAATTTGAGTCAGGTGTTTCAAAAATGCAAACTTGCCCTGAATTGTAATAAAATCTCTTGTTTTTTTCCAGAAATATGATTGAAATTGATTTATAGCCTATAGTCAATTGAAATATTCCTAAAAAATGAACAAATTTCGATTCCATACAGTTTGATGGATATAAGACGGGTTTATTACAATTTGAGTAAAGTTATTCAAAATATCAAACTTTCCCTGAATAGTTAAAAATTTGTTTTACAATTCTATGGGGTGTTTTTTTCAAATATATGAGGAAAACTGTTTTATAGTCTAAATTCATGTGAAATCTTGCTAAAGAATTGAATAAAGTTCCATACAGTTTATTTGAGTCGGATTTATTACAAATTAAGGCAAGTGTTTCAATTTTTGCCCTGAATTGTTATAAAGCTTATAAATTTATTCTTTTCACCAACAATGTGACTGAAACTGCTTTTAAAGCCCAATAACAATTGAAGTACTCAAACAAATTAAATACAATTTCAACTTCAATTGACTAAATGGATATAAATCGGATTATTACAATTTGAGTCAAGTATATAATATTTTCACACTTGCCCTGAAAATCTCTTTTTACACTTACAATATGACAGAAACTGTTTTCAGGGCCAAAATATATATATTTGTTTAATATTTGACAAATTTGAATTATGTTGACAACTATTTGCCAACGCCTTAAACATACAAGAATTGCTTAATCCTACAAAAACCTCTACTGATGAAAGAACAACTAAGTTGTTGGATGCACTGATTGCCACTTATTAAGTGATTCTTTGATATAAACCAATATTTTTACAAAACAAAGTAACTGTCAAAGGCGACAAACAAAATGTTATTGCTAATACAAATCAATTTGACATAGAATTGCTAAAAACACACGTTTTACTTTTGAAATGTTAAATGTATACAACGATAATCGACATTCCATTCGGTGGAATCACGCATGCAATGATGAACGTAGTCCAATTTCATTTTAATATTAATTTTAATTTTAATTTTATCTTCATATACGGACAAAGCATTTTATGTTAAAAACAAAAGGTAATAATTTTGTTCTTATGTATTTCATAACAACAATATCCATTTGATCGTGATGAAATAAAGATGTCTTGATTAATAAAGATGTAATTGTAGTAAACCTTATGCAGTGTAAAGGAATGTTAAAGGGTCAGTAGCACGTATTTTGATAATTTTATATTTTAAAAATTTCACTGATAATTGTAAGTTAATGCATATGTATTATTTTGACAGTGTCAAAAATCTCATTACACAAGTCAATCATCCATAGTCAGAGGAAAAAGTATGAAGATTCACTTAAAATCCATTGACGGTCATTTTGTGTGACACCTTTAATTCATTTTGTGTAAGAAAAGGGAATCGAATGGCTAAACTTTACATTATATATTTGAATTATTACTGCTCCAATTAGTTTTAATACATTGTCTTTCAATTGGAGGAACCATTAATATTCATTTCCTGACATGACCTTATATTCCCCTAAACACGTGCTACTGCCCCTTTAAGGTTAAAGTTTTACATTATGTTTCTATATATTTGTAGATTTGTAGATGTTTTTTTCAATATATGTTTGATAGACTATACAAACAGTTACCTTTAGATCTATGATATCAACTTTTCTTTTGACACTTATACTACAATTAAGGGGGATATGTAAAATTAAATAAAATCATTCTTTTTATTAGGGTAATAAATGTGTGTTTAAAATTGAAACATTAAGAGCATGTATATTGTCCAAACAGTTTTATTCACAACGGTATTGGTTAATTTACTTTTAATCTTTTGAGAAACTAACTGGAATAACGTCGAACAGTGAAACAGTGAGATATTGAATAATGATGTTGATGATATAGGTAGTTTAAGAGTGTTTAGGCTTAAACAAATTTATCCTGAATAATAAAGTCTTAACTGTGGGCATATAGAATTGCTATATGTAACATTGTTCAGGCTATACATATAAACCCACATATTTGAAATACCTGGTTCACATTGAAATTAATCCCAACAATTTTAATTCCAATTTGAGAAATTTAAATTTGAGATGAATATTAGAGAAATATCAAATGTATTCAGGCTATAAAAAGTGATCCTTTAAGATAACTTTATTATAAGTCAGGGCAAGTCTGACAAATTTGAAATATCTCACACATTTTATTAATTCCACAAATTATAATTTAATTTTGTGCAATCTATATTTGAGTGTGGTTTGTGAGTATTCCAAGCAAATTGTTTTTCAAAGCTAATTTTTTAAATTATCGTTACAGGAAAAGAAAGGTACAATTTGACAAGTCATGTATACATACCAATACAAGTGTTCGATAGGACCAGAATAAAGAAAATAATATAGATGGACAGTGGACAGTGACAGATGAATCACCACACAATAATCATTACTGAGAAGACATGACCATTTTCTCTGGAAATTGAAATCATCCTCCGAAAATATGTATTTTGCCGCCAAATAGTGATGTTCTATTAAGTGAACTTGGTGATTGACATTCTAGTCATTAGATCCAAATCCAAAAATAGTGTTGAATGTATAAAATCCTGTATCAAAGTAAGTTGTTGCCTTGATAAGGTGAAGGAGGTTTTGTTTGTTGAAGCTTAAAGAGACACTCCGCGAGTTAACAATCCGTTATAAAAATTACCAAAAAATCAACAAACGTACGAAAAGCATATACAATTTTTTGGAAATTTTCCGATCATGATTTGTGATGATACAGGCCAAAATCTGGCAACGAATTGACATGTCTAAAAATAGTACGGCTCGAGAGGATACTAGGGCAATGCATTCTGGCATCGTGGTGTTTATACGAAGGCTCTAATGCCGCTAACAGTCAAGCGGTCTTTCGATTGTCACAAGATGTCGGAACAGATAAAATTGAGCTACACAAACAGATTTTTCATTTGATATAATATCCAAGTTATCATATCATCGTAGCAAAACCATTCAAGTTTTAATCCCTAAGTTATATCGTAATGACTAACAAATGAATATGTAGGTCTAAGTTTTAATTCCCGAAACATAAAATTATTTTGTTCATCGTATTTAACATAAGAACTTTTAACAACGAAAGGAAACCTTGTCCTCTGATATAATAAATATTCTACGCGATGGAAGAATACATATATTTCCGTATTATAGTTTAATGTTCATAAACTGGAACACTAGTGTGAAGTGAGGTAAAATGATTCATGTTATTCAAATTCGGGGTTTGCTAGTTTTTTTCTAAAAACACCAAATTGTTAATGTGCTTTCTCTTGTCGTCTATCCTTTTACCTACAGATCAACGGTTTGAATAGCGAAAAGGTTTAGAAAACTAAACTAAAAAAAAATAGTAAATTGTCTAGATAGTGGTTTAGTATATATAACAAGTTATTAATCATTGTAGATAGTCATTATATCATTGTTAAACAATAACAAAGAGCACCATCTGAATTAATGTTCTGAATTTATCAAGTGGCTGATAATGTTTCTGTTCCTAGGGAATGTTCTTTGTTTATGAAGCTTAAAGTTTCTGCTGTTTATCGATCAGTTAGAAAGGTTGGCTTTCCCGAGGGTTGTTATTCGTAAATTATCCATGTGCAGATCATAAGGCAGTCATGATTTGTAAACGATGTGTGTGATCTTTTTTAATTGGAAAAAAATTATTTACGATATAAAAGTATGTATCATACCAAATATGTCAACTTGAATTTAATAACTAGATTTTTAAATGTAGTGACTGTCAAAATTGATTGTTTTTTTAAATCCCGCAATTTGTTTTTGAATTATTAGGATCATACCCGCTAGGGCAAAAGCTTATATATGAGGCCCTAAAATTGTTTCAATAAATAGTCCGTTTGGTGTTTACTTTAATTTGTGATAATTTGTAACTGAAAAAAATGTAAGATCTAATATATTTATATTTATTTCGTGTTGTACAATTCGTTGTCCGAGAAAAAAAACCCCATCACCAGCTTTTTACGTATCTGTCACATCTATTAGTTTTGCAAATATCATATTCAATATGGATAAAAATAATTCAAATACTAAGTTATGTGGTTTGCGGTGATTATTCTTTTGCAATTTCAATAATGGGAGGCTTCTAATATTAAAACTTCCCATAGACAAGACAATTTCCTGCCACGTCTAAAGATGTAAGCAGATAAGAGTTCAGTTTTAAGATTCTTATGTATACAATTCTAATGAAAAATTTGATGGCGGCAATGCTGTGTATTATGCGTCAACCCGACTCGTGTGTTGTTCACGCAAACGCAACTTTTTGAAAACCCAGCTGCGAAATATAGGATTTTGCGTAGCACGCGCTCCTTGACAATAACATTGCCTTTTTGCACTGATGGTAATGTTAGATGTTCGAAGGAAAATTTCTCACATACGAACACTAACTCGCGGAGTGTCACTTTAAATTCTTGTTAAAGCCCTCCAAATGTTTTCACACTAGCAGTCAACGAGATGATATTCCCGATATGTATCATTCCGTTCCATACCAGGAGATGTTGATATCAGATATAAGAAGATATAGAGATGCAATATCTTTAAAAGTTACCACGTCAGTTTTTATTTAACACGTTGCAACATATTTCCAAAGGCAATTTTTAATGGTATCAGACTATATACAAAGTCTTTCACGTTGAACGTTAAACAAATTGATATCTCCAAAAGGTGATAATGATTCAAATGCTAAGTTCTACTATAATATTTTGCCCTCCAAAAAGTCTCTTTATCCATTTGAATTCAAAGTGGATTTCTGCTATAACACAAGTTTCAGTTTAAATGTTGATGCGAAAAAAGAGATTTTTACGTTTGTACAATCAAGGGCAAGATGAAGTTTGTGCAATTGATGTTTGAGAGCAGTATTAGAGTATTAAAATTGTTTTTACGCAATTAAAATAGGTTCAGATGCATTTTTGATTAAATAATGAATTCAATAACTTCAAAATGTAATAAACCCAAATTATATTAAATTAACTGTAAGAGATTTAAATTTGTTTTTTTCTTTTTTTGAGTATTTCATATTTATGTAGACCATTAAAGCAGTTTTTGTCACATAATTGAAAAAAAAGAGATTATTCAATTTTATTACAATTCAGGCAAAGTGTGAAAATTGGAAATAGTTGACTCAAATTGTAAAAAAGCGACAGATATTAATTTAACTGTACAGTATTTTATGTTATATCTTTTCAACAGAATATCAAATGTTTCTAGGGCATGAGAGCAATTTATGTAACATTATTTTTGAAAAATCATTACAATTCAGGGAACTACTTTACTCAAATTATAAAAACCCCACGTATATAAATTTAACTGTTTGGAATTGAATTTGTTTTTTATAATTTGTTTAAGTACTAAAAATGAATTGAGGCTTTAAAAGCAGTATCAGTCACATTGTTATTGCCATTTAGAATTTGATAACTTTATTACAACTAAGGGTTTAAATCTAAAATAATTGACTAAAATTGTAATAAACCCGACTTATATAACTTTTACAGTATGGAACTGAAGTTTTTTCACTTTATATCTGTTTAGCCTTAACTTCTATTTATTTTTATTAAGTATTTCAAATGTATTTATGTCCTGAAAACAGTTTATATCACATTATTGTTGAAACAAGAAATTTAATTTTTTTTTATTACAATCCAGACAAGTTTGAAATTTTGAAACATTTGATTGAAATTATAATAAACGCTTTTGATATCAATTTTACTGTATTGAATTGATCTTTATTCATTTCTTTAGGAATATTTCAATTGTATGTAGGATAAAAAGAAGGTTTCACTCAATTTTCAGAAAAAACCCATAGATTTTTGAAAATTGTAATTCAATTCAGGGCCGGTTTGAGATTTTGAAACACTTGACTCAAATTATAATAAACCCTACTTATATCCTTTAAACTGTATGGACTCGAACATGATTCGTTTTTTGAGGAACATTTCAAATGAATTTAGGCTATAAAAACAGTTTCTGTCATATTTCTGAAAAAAAAGATTTTTTTAATTACAATTCAGAGAAAGTTTGATATTTTGAAACACTTGACTCAATTTGTTATAAACCCGACTTATATCAAATAAACGTTGTTCATTGTTTAAGTAATATATCAATTGAATTTAGGCTTTAAAAGCAGTTTCAGTATTTTTTTTGAAAAACATTAATTCTAATTAACTCAAATTGTAATAAATCCGACTTCTATCAATTAAACTGTATGGAATCGAACTATATTCATTTTTAGGAATATTTCAAATGTTTTGAGGTATCAATAGCACTTTATTCACATTTTCGCTGAAAAAAAACAAATTTTATGACTTTATTTATATTGATGAAAGTGACCTTGATGTGATGATTTGAGTTTGAACCAAAAATACTAAATTTTAGACCAGTTTTCGTGTTACCACTGATGTCGAAGCTTTTCTGACAGATCTTAGTTTAAGTTAAATTTGAGGCAAGATATATTACAATTTGCGGCAGACTTTGAGTTATTACAATTTGAGGCAAAGTTTATTACAATTCAGGGCACGACAAATGTTATCAGCAACCACAGTTATTAGTGCGTCGATGGATACGTGACAATACATGTTGTCACATGACAACTCATGTTTCCTGCGGGAAGAAGAGTTCAATCATGTTAGAATGCCAACCACGGCCATACTAGATACACATAAAACAAATGTGATCATAGTCATGAATTTTTAATCTATTTTTGTGAATGATAATAAATAGGACAATTGATCCCAACGAAGAAAAGATGGCAATAACATAATGATCCGTCAATTAAAGGGGCAGTAGCACGTTTTAGAGGGAATATAAGTTGATGTAAGGAAAGTGAAAATTTATGGTTCCAATCGAAAGACAATGTATTTAAACTAAATGGAGCAGTATTAATTCAAATATATAAAGTAAAGTTTAGCCATGCGATTCCTTTTTCTTACATAAAATGAATTAAAGGTGTTCACACAAAAATGGCCGCCAATGTAATTTATGTGAATCTGCATACTTTGTCCTCTGACTATGGGTGATTGGCTTGTGTAATGAGATTTTTGACACTGTCAAAATAGTACATTTAGCATTAACTTACAATTATCAGTGAAATATTTGAAATATAAAATTATCAAAAAACGTGCTACTGCCCCTTTAAAGGAGGTGCATACATGTTACATTACTTTCTGCGTCCAGTTATGTATATTTAGTCTCACCTATTTCAGCTATGGGGGACAGTATCCCGGACAGCCCTTATGATGATAATTCGAAAAGTCCTGAAACAGTCATGTTACATAAATGAAAGAGTGAGTGTAACCAGTCATTTTTAAATAACCAACCATTATGAACCAAACTTGGTGTTGAAACAAAGTTTGAATAATAACATACAATTCAATTTTTAAAATAACAATTTTAATTAAAAAGATATTTGATTTCAAAGACACCCACCCTCTACAAAAATAAAATCAATTTATTTTTCAACGATTTGTTTTTGGTTTGGGTCTTTCTACATATTTCTACACATCGTAAAAATATCATTGAACAATTCAATGTCTTCGTTGTTCTCTTGTCTATCAATTGTGACTATTAAAAACAATTAAGTGTCACATTTGATATAAAATGTTAACCCTCTGAGAGTAGTACCAAAATAATCAAAATATTTGCACACCGTTCTCGAGGCTTAAGCATTCACAGAAATCGTTTGTACCTTCAACAATAACTGCATGGAATAAACTACCAGAGAATATTCGTACTTCAAAAACCATCTCGGATTTTAAAGATAGTACTACTAATAGTACTACCTTTGCACCTAAATATTTCTCTTGTGGTAAAAGAAAACTAATTATTTTGCATACCAAATTACGGTATTATTTGAGTAATACGGTTATAAGTATAAACAATTCTCTTTTTGTTATTGTCTTTCTTCTGTACCCAAACTATGTTGTCATGGTCACTATCATTGTCATCCGTCTGTCTAGCCCTAAAATGTGAAATTTAAGTTAACACAGAATATTTTACAACCGATCTATGATGAGACTCAACTTTGCAGTTTAAAGGTCTAAAGAATGTACAGGTCGAGCGATACCTCAAATCTTAAAAAAACAGAAGTATCATGTTTTGCCACATTTAATTACAAGTTATCAAGATACATATACCATAGTATTTTTTTAAAAACATTTTTTACATTTGTGAAGTTTTCCTCCTTACAAAGTCAACATTTGACGTCACATAAATGAAAATCTAAAAATAAGTGTCTCTCGATTTGTCATCCTAGTTTCTTGTCTAGTATTTAGATTTTTTGTGCAATAAGAGGCAACAGCACGAAAATACGCAAACCACCCCCCTGTTTTGACCGCAATTTCTAACCAACTTTTTAGAATACAGCAAACAGCAAAAGACAGCAAACCAGGCACGCCCAAGTCACATGAAAACGATTCGCCATGTAATATCTTCTCTTCGCTGTTTTAATTAGATATGTTTTTAATATATTTTTCTCAGCAAGTGTTAGTGTTGTTATAAGTGGTAGTATCATGATTTACCCTCACGCAGTATCGTTGGGCCTTTGAAGCCCAGTTACATGTTTGACATTACCCAGAATCAACACATTTGAAATAAGGTACTTCTTACTCCATGTATTCCTCATTAGTATGTTTTCTAAGGCTACGTATGACGTCATAACTCCAGACAAGATATTGCTTTCTTAATTGAAATTTTAAGAAAATACATACGTTTGTTGTATGCTCGGGCTTCGAAGGCCCAGGGTAAACCCTTGTTTCAGTACATAGTAAACAGAATCGCAATAAAATAATAAATAAATAATACCCCTTGAGATTATTTCCTGATGTAGATAAACCAAACTCCGAAAAAAGCTTACATAGCAAAAATTATATACTCTCTCAAAACTGAAACGCATATGTTATTTTTCAGAGAATCTATTTCTTCCCCTTATAAAACAAAATGTTACATAATTTCAATGATATCAAAGCGAAAATATACGTGTCTAAAGAAAAGTGGTAAGCAAAAAAGAGAACACTAGTTTAAGGTTTGTTTCCGTATTCTGTTAATCACAAGATCGCGTTAAAGTGAGTCTTATGAAATCATGGCAATTGCAAAAATTCTTGCTTGACTCCCTATGGAAATGAATGAACAAATTGATGGAGTCCCCATTATGCAATTCTACCCCAATCTTTCTGCAATGCAATGACCAGTGGTTGGTGTTTCTGGGGCGTATTTTGCCGTTGACATTGACATTTCTTTAATTCATACCGTTGATGTTTTATCTTTGAATCTAGTGTTTGAGAAGTCATAACAACTTCTTTGCTTAAAAAGGCAGTGTAATGAACCATCTGACGTTCTGCAAGTAAATTCAAGTTATATGGATAGAAGCACTACCTTGTCGGTCAATAATCTGCTGCAAGTGACCTTTGCCTCTCAACTTCTTCAAAACCATCAATTAACCAAATCTTTGTGCGCTAAATATTGTATCCAACCCAATCACACAGGGGCGATTACTAGCCTTCGTGGACAAATACCCCATTCATGCAAACGCGTTAGTAAAGTTTAAATTTTGTGGACTTTTTAACCCAAATCAGAAATGTGGATAATCTGTATCCCTGTGGCAAGAGAATGAAGAAAAATAGAGCCATTGGCTCTGTAGCTCATCATGCTTTGCATTTGATTTTACTTCAGGATGTGGCTAATGTGGTTCCCCTTAGTACGGGCCACAGGGTCACAAACTCTACAATAATTAATTCTCACTAGTCAAGGAGTTTGTACACAAAGTTAGAGCTTTCTAGGCATATGCTTCTGGAGAAGAAGATGGAAATAAGTTTTTAGTGTGTGGCCCCTGTGGCCCTTATTAGGGGCCACAGGGCCACCAAAGCTACAATATATAATCCTTTCTAGCCAATGAGTACACGATATTTAAGTTTTCTATGCCCTATGGTTCTGGAGAAGAAATGAAAATAGGTTGTAAGGGTGTGGCCTCTGTGGTCCTTACTTTTGATCAATATTCTAATCAAAATTTCCCATTGATATTATATATACATTTTTCCATGTGTTTCCTTTACCAATTTTGTTATTCGTCCTTTAGAGTGAATGTTTTGTTCGGAGATGATCTCTTACCAATTCTCTTTTATCAATCATTACCAAATTAAGTATGCTACCACTTAATGCCATGGCAACAATTGAACTTTCTTAAAGATAATGATTTTTATGCCCACGATGAGTATATTCCGGGGGTATGTTTTTGTCCTGTCTGTCTGTCTGTCACAAAAAAAGTTTAACCTTGCTCCTAACTTTTGATTGCTTGGGGGCAAACCTTTGATATTTCACATGTGCATCTTTCACGATCAAATCTCATAATCTTTGACCGCGTGACCCTAACCTTGGTGTAGCAAGCAAATTTCGAAAACTTTAACCTTGACCATAACTTGTGGTATGTGTACCTGATTATTTTGGTTTACAGGTTTCCCTCCTCCGGGTAAGTATGCACAAAATATTTACATGAGTATTAACGATTATGCCTGCAGCCTCAGAGGCCCGGAAGTCATCTTAAGTTATTTATGTATTGGTTTTAAATATAAAGATTCCATGTATCCTAGTAACTCCTGTATTATAACATTGTTGCCGAATTAGATCACTCCAATTTTGTTCAATATATCAAATAAAAAATCTGCAGTTTCAAGTGCCTGGTTAAGTGCCTACGTTTTGTTTACCAATAACATAACATTCGTCACAAACTCATGAAAGTATAATGATAGACCTTTCATATTTCACATGTGTATCTATCATGATAAGACCTTTCATATGAGGTCATAATCTTTGACCTCGTGACCCTGAGCTTATATACAAAGTTGGCTTGCTGTCTTAGGTTGTCAAATCAGGAATCTACACCAATTCCCTTTTGTGTATAATGAATAGACCACAAGACTTGTAGGTGTTGCATATGGAAAATAATTAACACATCATTTTAAACTTTTATTATAATGTAATCTGTATATCTATAACATCCTAAAAATTAAGAAAAAGTCCAATTTTGCGAAAAGTAGAAAGAGTGACTAATGATTGTGGGGGTAAATATGGGCTTTTTGATCAAAAAATTTATTATTTTCTTTGTGAGAATTACAATTTTGCAAAAGAATTACATAAATATGGATATATTTTATTCAAATATCAGCGAAAGAGAAGCATATCGTGGGGTAAGGGCAGCAAGGTACCAAGTGCACTTTTTTGTGATTTTCACTTTTTCATATATTGTTAATCATTGTGATCCCGTCTATGTTGTGTTAAAAAATCAAAGCATTATCATAATAAATCACAGAGATATTTGATTGTGACAAAAGGTACCAAGTGCATAACTAAGAAATGTTCAGGGCAGCAAGGTACCTAGTGCTAAGTGGTGGATGCAGCAAGGTACCATGTGCCACTTGGCTCCTTGCTGCCCAAACTCTTTCACGCAATGAGCCTAGTTATTTCTAACCAAGTGGTACTTTGCAGCACTGAGGGTCCTGTAGTGTTTTGAAGAAAGGGTGAGAAAAAGTGAGCTTATTGATATTTCAAATTAATCTAGTACGACATGCATACTGTATTTCATATTTTATTGTTGATAAAATATCAAAACCTGTTTCAAAAATATAAAACATAGCTCCTAGTTCACTAAGTTGCCGTATTCATATATAAATTGTTGCCATCATTTTTACAAATCATATATTAATTCCTATTCTTTGTACCTTACAAATCAGTAAACAAGGTAAAACAACTCTTAAACTTGTAAAAAGTTCATCTTTACAAACAATGACATCGCTGTCAATAGGGTATGGTACATGCGTTTATGTCTGTAAAGTACATAAAAAGGCTTTGAATTTAGCCTCTTCTTCGATATCAAATAGAGGATGAGCATATTAGCCATTATAAATGTCATCAAGAATCAGACAAAAACGAAGATGACAAAATCAAATGTTCGCCAGAGACAGAAGCTGAAGAGGAGTTTCCTTGGCACAATTGATATTAGTGCATGCATGACACGTCGGACGTAAGTGATGCAAACACCTCTGATGTTGATGAGCCGTATCTACCATTAGAGTCTTATGACTCTCTCATTTTGATGAGAAACTCGCCGAAGAGGAAAGAAGAAGCTGTATTAGGCAAAGAAAGAGAGAAAAGAAAAACGCCATTTGCACCTCTATCCAGTTATTACTCTTTTCACGATACAAACAGCATTATAAAATACAGCAAGCAACTTCCATAGAAAAAGACTGAACCTCATGTTTAATGATAAACATATTCAATAGACAACATTATCACCCTTGAAAATTGCCTTTTTGTTGCCTTCCTCACAAGTCGATAGGACAGAAGTGATCCACAGTTATTGAAAGGGTGTGTACGATTATCGTTGTATCAGTATATTGGGATACAGGTACACTACAAAACATATCGCAATATAATTTCAAATAACTAATTATATTGATGTGAACTTAAGATACACCTTCTGTATCCAAAACATGTCAAAATTAGACCTGAAAAATCATTAGGAATACCAAAATGTTATACATGTTCACATTTTCAAAACAATCCAACCAAGCAAGCATATGAACTTACTTGTCTTCAACATCAAGCACATTCAGTAGGGCTTATCAAACAAGATATCATTTAGTTACAAACTTTACATACTTGACAACCTAGATATCATTCATGTATAAATTATGGTAAATGGTGACACTTACATGTATTACTTTTTTTCTGGTTTAGAAATTTAGTTTTTGTGTTAATTTCTGCTTTGTAAAATATTGCAATACGTATCCCAATACAGTGCTAGTCTATTGCAATATAGTGCAATACAAAATTCAGGACAAACGTTGGATGAATTAAATGGAAAACAAGGGAAACATTAAGTTCATATTTTTTGGATTCTTGTGATGGGCAAATAGGAGTCAATTCATTCAGGGTCATTATTGTACAGCCTTTGGCAAATTTAAAGTTTACAAAAACTCAATCATAAATTTCTTACATCGGGGCATTCTCAAACAGAACATTCGCAACATAACATTATTCAGCTATGGAAACAGCGAAAAAAGAGAACTAAGGTAAATGTATCTGCACAAATGCGCACTGAACTTCTTTAAAAAAAACTGTTGTCATGGTTGGGAGAGAGGGTGTCAACTGGCTGAGGATCAAGTGGATCAAGATTAAACTAGAGACTGTAGAATTCATCTTCATCAACTACAGTTTCCAGGAAGTGAACGACGTGGATATCAGGGTTCTGTCTGACACAAGGAGGAAATCTCTCACTGTAGCAAAACATCCACCACTTGCATACACTACCAAAATTTACATCTCTTTTACTATAAAAAAAGAAGGATTTTCTAACTATTTGTGGTAAGATTAGTTTCTTCCATGCTTTGAATCTTTGGATTAACATCACTGGATTTTGGTTGC